>JAZKJV010004099.1:0-1200000 GCA_037367405.1 Ottelia alismoides
TTCATACCGATTAAAGGTTTCTTCTCCAAAGCTCCGCTGGCTATTCACCCTTGTCGACCTTCAACAAGGATGTAAGTAGAAGTGCTTCCGCCACCTCCAAACGAGCGACTACTCCAAGAGCAAACTTGAAAAAAAATTATGACCTAAAAGAAATAAACCCTTCCGTTGGTAACATCGTTAACATGAAATTTTATTTGATATAACTACAATATAAAAGAAGTAATAATATTATACTCAACAGTAATTTTATTACAAGCGTTGGTAAGAGTAATACCTACGATAAGTAATTTCGCAATGGTTATCAGTAACTTATATTTATCGCAATTCTATTGGCAACATCTATATAATTGGTAACTTTATATCAGATATTAGTAACTACAGAAGAAAGCTTCGGTAATTTTAATATAAGACATTAGTAACATATACAAACATATACAAAGTTTGGTAACGTTATATTAGACATTAGTAACTATAGATAAAACCTTCGATAACTTTATATCAGACATTAGTAACATATACAAATTTCATTGTTCATTAAATATGAAACGTTAGTAAGTATAGACAAAGCATTAGTAACTTTGAATACATAAAATAGTAACAATATAACATATACAAGTAATTCTTTTGACAACATGTATATCATTGGTAACTTTATATCAGACATTAGTATATATATACCTTTGCTTCTTTAATTTAATATCAGACATTAGTAACTAAATAACAAAGCTTCGGTTCTTTAAAATCAGATATTAGTAACATATACAAACATTGGTAACTTTATAAAAGACTTAGTAACATATAAAAACATTGGTACCTTTTTATAAGACATTAGTAACTATAGACAAAAGCTTCTGTAATTTTGTTTAAATAAATCAGTAACACTTTAACATGAAATAGTAACACAATCTTTTAAAAGTAAAACCTATAGCCGCGATTCGTAATATTATAGAAGATGTTAAGTGATGAATACCATTCATCACTCTTTATTCTTATATTTTAGCTACAAAAACCTATGCAAAATGCATGTAGATATGTGTAAATAGGAATCATTAGCAAAAGCATGCATTTTTGTAAAAACCTATAATTAGCATGTTTTTGTGCAAAAAATAAAAGAATAAAGATGAAAAAGAAAAAGAGGGAAATATTTAGAATAAATATTGAGCAACCTAACCCAAGGGAGGGCTCAACATGGGCCTGACCGCATAAAAGCCAAGTAGAGGGAGATAGGGCTCATGTGTACATATCTATGTAAATAAATAAATTATATTTTCTCACCCAAAAAAATATGCTTGTACATATTTTGTATATATTTAGAAACTATTAAAAACAAAATAAAAATCTAAAAATCAAAAATTCAAAAATGCCCTTTCACCATGTACATAGACCGTGCCTCCTTATGTATTTAACCTTGTAAATAAATTTATTTATTTTCAAAACTTTTTGTAAATATCCTATATTATATATTGTAAATAAATAAAATAAAAGAATCAAAATAAAAATCAAATAAAAATTACAAAATTAAAAATACAAAAATATATTGTACATATGCCATGTACATAGTTGTACATAACTATTTATTCACCTATGCAAATAAATAATAAAAATAAAATAAAAATATCCTTTTATTCCTCATTTTATTCTATAAATAAATAAAATATAAAATAGGAATAAAAATGTATAAAAATAACTAATTAAAAAATCAAAATTAAAAAAACCTATATTGTACATATACCTATATATAGACCTATTATGTAAATACCTTATTTTTATTTTGAAAAATTAATTAAAAATCACCAAAAAATCGAAAAAATAATAAAATAAAAATATTTTATGTTTTGAGTTTTTAATAATTCGATCATTTCCTATTTTATTTCGAATTTCTAAATCATTTATGCCGTGGGCTATGCCGTGGCCTCTCCTGCTTGGTCCACGGGGGATGTTGACCCCCCGGTCAACTCCCCCCTTGGACCACAGAGTTGCGGATCTGAGTTTGGACCCGTTTTCTCGGATTTTTACCCGCTTGATCCGACTCCTGAATCCGCTAACCCCGGGCTCTAATCCGAGCTTGTTCTTCCCTGATCCACGCCCGGGGTGGGTTATGGGGATCCGCGCTCCGAGCTTCACGCCCGACTCCCATCTAGCCGGACCCCTAGCCGTATATAGTCCGAGCTCCGCCCCCATTTTCAGGTATCTTTGGCTCTCCACCCTTCATCCCGTGACCTCCACAACAGTCTTTGAGGTGACAGCTCTCGATTGCCCGTGTCGCAGCGAGGAGGGGGTGGCCGGACCATCGATCCGGCGACGTAGCGCCGCCGTGCTCCGCCCAGTGCAGGAGCTCGAGCCTCAGGACCGGACGACCTTCGAGGCTACGATCGGGAGCTACCTCAGCTCCAGCCCAGTCTACTTCGCCACCCAGGTAATCACTTAGCTTTCCTATTTCGCCTAATTTCGAGTTTGCCCCAAATCGTAGCTTCGCTGTATTCCGTTGATTCCGGCTATCTCGCATGCCCTTTCGATCATCGGAACCCACGTTCACCATCGCCTTTCCTCCACGCACCTTCTCCACCCCTTCATTCAACCCAGCTCGCACAGGAGCTGGGGTTCGAGCTCCACCGTCCGTCGCTCGCCTGAGCTCGCTTATCCCGACGCCAGACCACCTTCACGCCGACTCATCGGGTCGAGGCACTTTGCCCTCGACCCGCGAAGCTTCTGACCTATTTTGCAGGACCAGAGGAGGCCATCTGAGGCCACCCGACACTCGGGCCAGAAGCTTCCCTCCGCCGACCTCGCCGGAGCCCTCCAGGGCTTGGTTGGGCCATCGGAGGCCACCACCAGCTGCGGGACTTCATCGCGGACCTGTTCCGATCTTCAGAGGCAGCTGACGAGGACCCCCACGCTCGCACCAGGCCGGCGAAGCTCGCCGGCCAACTGTTCTTCCAGGATCCTCGAGCACCGTCCGATCGCCCTCAGCGCTCCAGTTTTCATCGTGACCGTCCATCCATCGAGGAGCAGCCACCGCCCGATCATTCAGAGGGGCGATCTGGACCGTTAGCGCAGAGAGAGAGACACCAGCACCCGAGGCCGTCAGATCTTCCACGTGTCTCCTCCACTGACGTCGATCAGGCCCACGTGCGAAGGAGAAGGCGCTTCCGTCCTCAGCCGTTAGATCTGCTACGTGGCGCACATCCGACCGTCGACGTAATAAAGGGGTAATTAACCGTAGGCCCCCTCTTAGTTTATGCTTTACGTTTCAGTCCTGTAAATATTTTGTGCTTTTTATTTTACGTTGGTTATTTGCACATTGGACCTCGTGCTTTTTAGTATTTGCACTTATGCCCCTGTATGTGTGAGACACGTGCTTCGTCACGTGTAGTTTTGGTGTATTTGCGACTCTAGCCCTGTAGTTCTGGATGTTTGTTAATGAATGAAAACTTTTTGGTAATTGCATATATGCCCCTGTGAGTGTTTAATTACGCATGTGCGCCTATTTTGTGGGTTAATTGCAGTACAGGCCCTGGACTTTTTGGTACGAGTTACCAAAAGGTCCTCGGACTTGTTTTTCTTACCAAAAGGTCCTTGAGTGCCCCAGGCACGCGCCTCGCGCGTGACTTGCTGGGAAAATTGCACCTGGACCCCCAGACCTTCGGGTATTTGCACTTTCGTCCCTGTGCACAATGCCCTCTTTTGATTTTTGAATAAAATATCAAATCACCTCCAAATTCGATGAAATTTGACACATGGCTCCTGCCATGTTGTAGGATTTTTGAGAATTTTTGAGGACATTTTTTATTTTATTTGTTATTTTTAAAAATTCAAAAACCTCTATTTTAGCCACTGTCTAGTTTTAAAAATCCCAAAAAAATATAAAAACCCCCTCAAAATTCCACAAAAATTAGGTACTGTTTCTTTTGTGTTTCTTGATTTTCTAACCAATTTTGGCTATTTTTCATTGCTTAAAAACCCTAAAAACTCAAAAACACCTGAAAACTCATAAAAATTCTAGTAAATAATCTAAAAACCCAAAAACAATAATCTTGGTGCTCAAATTTCCTAGTTTTCTCTAGTATACAGGAAAATTACCTCCAGGTCCCTCTGAGATCCTTAGATATTTTATCTTTGGATTTTGGGCCTGGCTGGATAGTGCCTTGCATTTTCAATACTGTTTGATTTTTAGAAAATAAAATACACATTATAAAAATCCCAAAAATTCACCAAAAACACTAAAAAACCTGAAAAACATAAAAACATTTTTGTTTGAATTTTTGCTTGATTTTTGACACATTAAATAATTGGTTGAAGCTTGCTTGATTTTGTGTTTCTTTTATTTTCTTCATATTTAAAAATAAAAAAAAATATAAAAATTATTAAAAACCACTAAAAAACATTTTGCCTTTATTTTACTTTATTTTTACTACTTCGTAGGCCTCTGGCCAACCCGTGCTCCTTGTGTTCGACCCTGGGTGCTATACCAGGTTAATCTCATAGCGGGACCGCTTCACGTTTGTTTTGATCTTTGATTTATTTAGCGGTTCGATCTTTTTCTTGATACATGGTCTGATTGCTCGGGTCACAACGACCCTATTTCTGTACCTCATACCCTAGTGATCAGGCCAACTATCAGAATGGCGCCGTTGCCGGGGATCACGGCTTAGTAGTTCTTTTTGTTTTTATTTTCGTTTTTGTTTTCGTGGCTTTTCGCGGCTCTTCGGAGCTCGCGGCTTTTCGCGGCTTTTGTATCTATTTTCTTTTTGTTTTATTTTGATTTATTTTCATTCTCTTTATTTTATTTTTGTTTTATTTTTGTGTTTATTTTATTTTCCATTTTTGCATATATACCCTCACTTTTATTTTCATTTCTTTTTCTTTATTATTTGATAGTTTTGCCGGTCTGACCACTCTTCTCTTTGTCTTGCGAGAGCCCGAGGACCGCGGAGGCGACTTTCGAGGAGCCGGTGCAGCCGAGGAACTTGGAGGCGGCTTCCTTCTGTACGAAGCCGCAGAGAGAGCAAGAGAGAGAGAGAGTTGAGTGGGTGAGGTTAGATTAGGATTTTATTTTTTATTCTATTATTATTGTAATAATACAGGGACACTTGGACTGTTTGGACTTGGACTTCTACCGTAGTGGGTCTGTTTCACCGAGCACCCGGTGTGCTCGGGGGACCCTTTAGGACTTGCGCGGTTTTTCGCGGTTTTCTTCGCGGCTTTCTTTTTCTTTCTTACTGTCTTTTCCGGTTTTTCGCGGTTTTTGCTCGAGCCCCTAGACTTAGGATTTTCTGGTGAATGTGCCGTAATTAGTAGGATCCACACACATAATTGCATATCTGTTCCTATAGACTGTAATTGGACCTACTTAAAATCAATAATAAAAATAACGACTCGCTAGCCTCCGTAGCCTACGTGCCGTAGCCGTCCTGTAAAGCGCTTACTCCTACCCTCGATTTGTCAGACAGGAGGGACAGGCCAAGACCGGACTCTTTGGCTTGGAGGTCGGTGACCGGTTAGACGGTTCTTCGCTAGAAGTTGCTCGTCTAGGACTCGGCTTTACCGCTGCATCATTTAGGTTAGTTTTATTTCTGTCTTTTATTTTATGCGCGGATCATATTGCATGTAGAGAGATGGAGCAAGGTACGCATTTCTGACTTTGCATGCATCATTGATTTCTCGTGCATCGGCTTTTTGGACTTCTCCCCCCTATTTTTGGACTTAATAATCAGGAGAATCGAAAAATTTGTTAGGCCATTTGTTTGTTTTGAAAAGACTAAAAAGAGAAACCATAAAATTGGGACTGCTAAAATTATTGATCTTAAAACCCGCTCACCCTAAAAAATTTTGTCTTGGGGAGAGCAACCCCCTCATTGCTTGGTTTGTATGCGCGAGAGAGTGACCCGCACACTAGGTAGAGCCCCCCGTTGCTAAACCCGACTGATTACCGACTCTTCCGTGCGGGCCAGTCGGTTGGGTTAGCAGCGGATATCCCAACAGGTCCGTAAGCACTCTGATATTCTGTTTGTTCACCAAAATAAAATTGACAAGATAATTTGACCGAACTTTCACGGTCTTCAGCTCGCGTTGCGTTGGTGAACCGGGGGTTTGTTTTCTGATCGTAATTTTCCCAGATCTCATCCGTCTTACTCGCCAGATCAAGATGATGGGTAGACGGTCTCTTAGGCAGCCTCTGGCTGCACCGCTTTCGGGCGCGTCTACCTTATCATCTAGGTTGGCTCGCGAGAGCTCAGACCCGCTCTCCGAGCCCGAGTACGACTCCACCCTGTTCCCCCTCGATCCCCTTTCTGATCTACCTGAGAGACACGAGCCCGAGGAGAGATTGATACATTTGACAGCACCTGAGTTGGGCTCGTTTGATTTTGCAGACGTTGACATGGCCGGAGCAGGCAGTTCAGACGATCACTCCCGTCAGCCAGAGCATATTGTACTAGACCAGGGAGCGATCAACTCCACCCTGATCGCATCACTCGATACAGTCCAGCAGCAGCTCCGCGATCAGGGAGCATTCATGATAGAGATGATGAGAGAGTTGGAGAGGCTCAGAGCAGAGCGAGACCAGCAGAGCGAGCCCGAGGAGCCTGATGATGCACAGGCACGAGCCGCCGCAGCAGCAGCAGCAGCCGCGGCCGCCGCCGCAGCGGCAACAGCCGCGGGAGGAGCAGGACCACCTAGACCGATGCGGGAGTTGCACAACCCCGGATCTACACTGATGCACCATTGGGTGGTGGTACCGGCTATCGTGGGGGACTTCAAGTTCCCCCCGAACACCCTGCAGATGCTTCCTCGTTTTCACGGACTCGCCACTGAGGAGCCCCACCTTCACCTCCAGGAGTTCCTGATGATTTGCAGCACCGTCCACGATCGCCACGTGGACCAGGACACGATCCGGATGATAGCCTTCCCATTTTCACTGGCAGATAGAGCAGCCACCTGGCTGAAGCACCTTGGGAGGTTTGTCTATACCTGGGAGCAGCTCCGCACCGAGTACTTGAACAAGTACTATCCACTCGGGCAGACGAATGCAGCGAGGGCCCTGATCAGCAACTTCTCCATGTTCCCCAACGAGCAGTTTCACGAGGCATGGGAGAGGTTCCGAGAGCTTTTGGACAGATGCCCGCACCACGACATCACGAAGCCGAACCTTGTGCAGAGCTTCTTCAGCGGGTTGTCACCAGAGCTACAGGGCCTGGTGAATGCTTCTTGTGGCGGGTCCTACTTCGCCAAGGACCACGACCAGGTCTGGGCCATTTTTGAGGAGATGGCAGAGAACTATATGGTGATGTCTCAGACCAGGCTCTATACTCAGAAGACCCAGCCACACCAGACAGGACCCGTGCAGTACCAGCGGATAGCACGGGTAGATGCAGGTCCATCCAGTTCATCCGCAGCAGCAGCAGCACAGGCAGAGTCGTCAGCTGCAGACATGGGTATCATCAGCGAGAAGTTGGACCGCATGGAGCTGATCGAGAAGAAGCAGTGCCAGAGTATCACGCAGATGGAGCAGATGGCACAGGTCTTGAGCGACATGAAGACACAGCTCATGTGTCTCCAGGAGGCACAGACGGCTTCTCAGCCCCGTCTTCAGTCGCGAGGCGACACCGACAGCAGCAGCAGCTCGTCCCAGCGCTCCAGCACCCCCGTGCAGCCTAGACAGGTTCACCTTGTACAGGCGGAGCCGTACCAGTAGCCGCAACCCACCTACCAGTCCCCACCATCTCCAGAGATGCAGATGGTGATCTACCAGCCGGACCAGCCTCTGGCAGTACTGCCGCCAGCCCCATACGATGCCGAGCCGTTGATGGATGTCAATGGGATTTGGTACGACCGCCCCCAGCCTGGGATCCGACGAGACCATCCCGGATTCAGGTGGGGGAGTGGTGGTGCCCAGCCCCAGCAGCAGCCGTCAGGACAGGGAGGGCAGTACTCCCAGCAGAGAGACCATCACCAGTCGCAGCAGCAGCCCCCAGCCTATCAGCAGCACCAGTAGTCATCCTACGGTCCGCGTCCCTATCAGCAGCAGGGACAGTCGTGGAGACGTGAGCAGCAGGCTCACCCGGGATATCAGCAGCAGCAGCCTCCATCCTACCCCTCTTACCCGCAGCAGTTCCAGCAGCCTCACCCACAGAGAGGCCACCCGTCGGGCTCCCACGAGAGCCCCGCTTTGGATGACATCGCCCGCCTCCTCACGGACCAGCAGGCTACATTCCGACGGGAGATGGACGAGTTCCGCCAGGAGATGCGGGACCTGGTGAGAGGGAAGGCCGCCATACCAGCCCAGATAGAGCCGAACCCGAATAGCCTCAAGCGAAAATCTGAGCAGGTAGTACATACTGAGTTAGCCACTCCTAGTGACCCTTTTGATGATACATCTTCGGATCTATTTGATGCTGATTTTGTCACACTTAGGAGCGGTAGGACCCCAGCAGGCGGCGGCGCCTCATCTGAGCTTCATCCCGAGGCGCCACAGGAGGAGGAGGAGAGCGGTACTGAGGCCGCTCCAGACGATGACGGTGGTACTGAGGCCACCAAGGATGCTGATCCCACCGGCGGTACTGACGCCGCCGCTTCACCAGATCTAGGAGGTGGTACTGATGCCACCCATTCAGCCGAGCCAGTCAGCGGTACTGATGCCGCACGACGTCTACCAGCAGCAGCAGCAGCAGAGCAGCCAACCCTTGGTGGTACTGAGGCCACCGGTGTTTGTACAGACAGTGATGTTGTTTTTCCTCGTGTTCATGTATCTCGGAACTCTGCTATGAATAAAGGAAAAGGTTTACTTTCTTCTGGTCCCACTGTGATGCATGATGTATGTCTGGATCCGGTCCTTGAACCGTCTAGACCTTTTCCTAGTCCTTCATCTGAGAAGGACCCAGTGATCCCCTTCCCTAGAGCCCTTCAGATGGGGAGGGGGAAGAAAAAAGAAAATCCCAAAAAGAGAGAGCTTGAGGAGTTCAGCCAGAGCATGATTGATCGATTCCACATCCAGCTGACCCTCCAGGAGGCTTTGCAGCACATCCCCCTTCTCCAGCGATCTTTGAGAGAGAGGACTACAGTCAGGAGGAGAAGGAGGAACCACACTTCAGAGATCCATGTGCTGACCAAAGCCACGTGCTTCGCGATCCAGAACCGACTGCCAGCCAAGAGGCCAGATTCAGGGGCCCCATATGTCAGATGCCAGATCAGTGAGCAGAGGTTCGACCGTACTCTTCTAGATAGCGGATCGTCGATCAACCTTCTTCCGGCAGCCCTTCTCGACCGCTTCGAGTTGGGCACTCTTCGACAGAGCAGGACAGTCCTTCAGTTCGCTGTTCGATCTGTCAAGAGGCCGAAGGGGTTATTACGAGATGTTATCGTCACGATTCAGGGCCTGAAATTCCCCGTGGACTTCGTAGTGTTGGACATGGAGATCCCTGAGTCAGTGGCCGATACCCCCATCATCCTTGGTCGTCCGTTCTTGGCCACAGCCAAGGCGGTGACTGATCATGATAGCGGGAAGGTGTACTTTCGCGTCCAGGGCGAGAGTATACAAATAGAGACGGTCGAGGACTATAGAGCCAGATTCAGATCCCGCTCAGATGCGAGTACAGACTCAGAGCAGCTGACAGACGCAGAGCCAGACATCCACCAGGACTGTGATTTTGTGATCACAGATGATGAGGCAGCTTGGGCAGATCTTGAGACACAGACCACCCTCTCACTTTCAGATACAGCTGATGCAGAGACGATAGCAGAGGAGAGTCTGGAGAGCACAGACCTGGTTCAGGATACTATTGAGGCAGCAGAGCCGGTCCTCGATCGCAGCACGATGATTAGTGATGGTGGTGCTGAGGCCACCCTGTTTTCCGGTGGTACTGATGCCACCATTTCTGATACAGATCCCTCGGATTCAGAGTCAGATTGGGCCGATTGCTATGATCAGATGCCAGACCTGAGTCCATCTGAGCCTATAGATGAGGAGGAGGTAGATGCAGAGCAGAGCAGAGACAGTGCAGTAGAGCAGCCTTCTCCCGATCCAGTTTGCGAGAGTATGCTTTCACTTTCCCAGGCAGATTTGGTCGACCTTGCAGCTTTCACTCAGTTTCTTCCGCAGCCAGATTTGCCGGCACCCAGCATTCCAGAGCTGAAGCCGCTCCCTACTTCGCTGAAGTATCGATTCCTTGTGGGCGAGCCTGAGATGTACCCAGTCATCATCTCCGCCGAGTTGACTGGAGAGCAGGAATCCCGTTTGATGGGGGTTCTTGAAAAGAACCGCAAGGCGATCGGATGGAGCGTAGCGGATCTCCATGGGATTAGTCCATCAGTGTGCCCCCACCATATCTATCTCGAGGATGGAGCGAAGCCGTCGCGTGAGTTCCAGCGGCGTCTGAACCCCAACCTGAGAGAGGTTGTGATGAAGGAAATATCAAAATGGTGGGGTGCAGGTTTTATTTATCCCATTTCCGACTCCAAGTGGGTCAACCCCTTGCATGTGGTGCCCAAGAAAACGGGCATCACGACTGTGATCAGTGAGTCGGGAGAGGAGATCGCTACACGAGTACCCACCTCTTGGAGGGTTTGTGTTGACTACAGGAGACTCAACCAAGCCACCACGAAGGACCATTTCCCCCTGCCTTTTATTGACCAGATCATTGAGAGACTGGCAGGGAAGAGCCATTATTGATTCTTGGATGGGTACTCAGGCTACAACCAAGTGGCCATCGCTCCTGAGGATCAGGAGAAGACCACCTTTACCTGTCCCTTCGGCACATATGCTTTTCGACGCATGCCATTTGGGCTATGCAATGCCCCTGCGACTTTTCAGAGGTGCATGCTGTCGATCTTCTCGGACATGGTAGGGGAGTGTTTGGAGGTCTTCATGGACGATTTCTCGATCTACGGCGACGGATTTGATTCTTGTCTTGACTGCTTAGATCGAGTACTCCAGCGATGTATTGAGTATCACTTGGTGCTATCTTGGGAGAAGAGTCACTTCATGGTGACTCAAGGGACGGTGCTTGGCCACATCATCTCCAACAGGGGCATGGAGGTTGATCCAGCCAAGGTTGATGTCATTAGGAAACTCGCACCGCCGTCCAATCTGAGGCAGCTACGGTCATTTCTGGGGCACGTTGGATTTTATAGGAGATTCATTCAGGACTTCAGCAGGATTGCCCGGCCGTTGACTGACCTCTTGACGAAAGACACCGAGTTCCTTGTCGATGACAAGTGTCTTGAGTCGTTTGCTACTCTCCAGCAGTGCGTTATTGAGGCTCCTGTCCTCCAGCCGCCTGATTGGTCTCTCCCATTCGAGATCATGACGGACGCCTCCGATTTTGCCGCAGGGGCAGTGCTGGGACAGAGGAGGGATGGAGTGCCATTTGCTATACACTACGCTAGCCGCACATTGGATTCCGCCCAGCGGAATTACACGGTCACAGAGAAGGAGATGCTAGCTGTAGTGTTTGCCCTAGATAAGTTCAGATCATATATCATCGGATCTAGAGTGACTTTGTTTACAGATCACACCGCCATCAGGTACCTCATGGCAAAGAAGGATGCCAAGGCCAGACTGACTAGATGGATCCTTCTACTCCAGGAGTTAGACATTGAGATTAAGGATAAGCCTGGAGTCAAGAATGTGGTGGCGGATCATCTCTCCCGATTAGAGCAGCCTGAGGATTCTGAGCAGATTGATCCTATTAGAGATACCTTCCCAGATGAGGCGATCCTTGCTATCGCCTCACTCCCATGGTACGCCGATATTGTGAACTTTCTCGTTGTTGGGAAAGTCCCACAAGATTGGCCCAGGCAGAGGCTTGAGACCTTCCT
Organism: Ottelia alismoides; assembly: GCA_037367405.1. Taxonomy (NCBI): domain Eukaryota; kingdom Viridiplantae; phylum Streptophyta; class Magnoliopsida; order Alismatales; family Hydrocharitaceae; genus Ottelia; species Ottelia alismoides. Next base: position 11,815 of record JAZKJV010004099.1, read on the forward strand.
AGCGAAGGCCAAGTCCTACCACTGGGAGGATCCCATCCTTTACCACGAAGGAGGGGATAGCGTCTGGCGTCGGTGTATTCCTCAGGAGGAACACCATAGCGTCCTCACTTACTGCCACAAGCTTGAGGCAGGAGGACATCATTCTGGGAGGAGAACGACATAGAAAGTGCTCCAATCTGGCTTGTGGTGGCCTACCCTCTTCAAGGACTCAGATGAGTTCGTGAAGAGGTGTACTGACTGTCAGAGGATGGGCACTTGTGGACAGCGTGATATGATGCCGATGCAGCCCATTCACTTCTATGAGGTTTTTGACGCATGGGGCATCGATTTCATGGGTCCATTCCCTAAGAGTCAGGGATTTGAGTACATTCTGTTGGCCGTTGACTATGTGAGTCGTTGGGTGGAGGCTATCCCCGCCCGAGCCGCTGATGCGAGGACAGTTTGCAGATTTTTGAGGAAGCACATCATCACGCGGTTCGGGGTTCCACGAGTTCTGATTTCTGATGGGGGATCTCACTTCATCAACGACCAAGTGAAGGTACTTGCTAGCGAGTTCGGCATAGACCATCGGGTTGCTACACCTTACCATCCATAGACGAATGGTCTAGCCGAAGTGTCGAATAGGGAGATCAAGACTATTCTGCAGAAAGTCGTCCGCCCTGACCGAAAGGATTGGTCACAGCTTTTGGACTCGGTCTTGTGGGCATATAGGACGTCTTTCAAGACACCTTTGGGCACATCTCCCTTTCGCCTCGTATACGGCAAGCCATGCCATTTACCTGTTGAGCTGAGGCACAAGTCACTTTGGGCAGTTACAGACATTATCATGGATCCAGATGGTATGGGAGACCAGAGGAGGGCAGAGCTAGCTGCCCTGGAGGAGCTTAGAGATGCAGCTTTCTCAAGCAGCCTACATTATAAGGAGAAAGTCAAGGAGTGGCATGATTCTCATATCAGCCACAAGCATTTTGAGATTGGACAGAGAGTATGGCTGTTTGATGCGAGGCTTAGATTATTTCCAGGGAAGCTACAGAGCAAATGGAAAGGACCTTATCTGGTTCAGAAGGTACACGACAACGGTAGCATCGACATATCTGAGTTGTCTTCTGAGAGTACCTTCCGAGTGAACGGCCAGCGGCTCAAGCCATTTCTAGATCATGAGCCGCGGGTCATTGATATTGCCCCTATTCATTTTGCGTGAGATGTGGTCTTTGACTCACATCTAATGCATCTCACGCCCGAGTTTCACTGATCTTCCGCTGTATATAGATCCAGATGTCCATATCACCACATTCCTTAATCCCACATCCCTTTCTCCATCTTGTGATTATGCTATACTTAGGGTGCACTTTACCCTAAGTATAGGGGGGATGTGAGACCTTTCGGGTATTTCTTTTGTTTCTGTCTAACCCTGTTTTGCTGCCTATACTTAGGGGCATTTCACCCTAAGTATAGGGGGGGTAGACCCTGTACATTCTCCACTCGGTTTTCCCTTAGTATACAGCCTACTATACTTAGGATTACTTGATCCTAAGTATAGGGGGAAGACTTGAGCCCCTTTTGACTTTTCATTTTCCTTTTGTATAGCCTTTCTTTTCACTTCCCTATACATAGCACGAGTTATGTCTTCTTCATCGCTCTTGACTCTGAGGACATCGTTCGAGCTAAGTATAGGGGGGTGTGTATATATTTCATATATACTTTAGCCATAACTCGTACTTTGTGTGAGTGGGTTAATAAATAAAAATGGCTAAAAACCACAAAAATTAAAAATTTTTCATGGACATAATCTTCTTTTATTTGCACAGACATAGCTAGTGTACAAATTATTTTTGTAAAAATGATTTCAAAAATCTTTTCTGTAAAGCTTGTGTAAATATTTTTGTATCAAAATTATGTATATAGTACAAATTTTTTCCAAAATGTTTTGAAAATCAAAAAGTTTGCAAAAATCTTGTGTAAATGTGTGTAAATATCTTTTTGCAAAACTTGCACTTCATGCATCATTATTCATGATTTCAAAACATTTTTCAAAAATTTTGCATGATTGTAAACCATTGTGTAAATAAGCATCTTTTTGTACATATGTATATAGTTTTTCTTGGATGATAGTTGACATTTAAACTAGCCTGGAATCAAATTGAGAAATGGAGCTTGATTAAGATCTTAATCCACCTAATTCTAAGAGGAACCTTATAGGGCTTAGGTTTAAGGCTTTTCAGGTCCATGGTGACTTAATTCTTTGAGTCCACTAGGCTATGATCACATGTCATCTCAATGAGCCTAAGTAGAGCACTTAACAACAACACATGACTCATATAGATTATGGCCTTACTTGGACAACCGCACTATGCACCAAGCTCTCTACGGATGAGATGGTGAGGAGGCAGTCTTCCTTGACTTGGGGTAGCATATGAGGGTAGTACTTCTAGGCGGAACCTCTCTTCTTCTTATAGTGAAGGAAGTGCGTCTCAACTTGGTCTGGTTGCCATGAAGTCTAACGACGGGAGTTGTGGGTTGCAATAAAGCTTCAAAAGAGGGATAGTCTACTGGCTCAAGAGGAAAAACTCCTTGTATATATGCTGCACATATGTTGTATAGATGCACTCGAAAAAAAAAGTGCAAAAAGAAAAGAACTCCAAAAAAAAAGTGGTGGGTCTGAGAGAAAATGATAATCCCACCGGAGTATGTATATAAGTGCAATAAGCAAAGCTTGGTTTCATGATCCACCTGTTGTAGCTTGCAGCAGGGAGACTTGGCTACACTGGTCAAGCTCCCAAGGGTACTTGGCTACACTGGCCTTGACCCATTCTCTTCTTCCCCCTCTTCTTGAGCCGGTTGTACTTGAACTTAGAAGGGAATACCCCGCTCCTCGAGGAAAGAGTGGCCAGATTGAGGTCATAGAGTTACCTTGTTAGGGAGGGTTGTCAAGTTGCCATTTCTGAGGTGGAGATCTTAGACCTCACTTTCACAGGACAGGAAAAGATTCATGGTCTTCAGGGTTTGTGATTGATGACTTGTTCTGATCTGGAGCATTGAGGAGTCTTGATTATAGAGTAGTGGAACTTAGAGGCTGTTAGGTTTTAAGCTTAAGTCTAAATAAGGTTCCGACACATTAATAATCCAAAGATCTGATTAAGCTCCATACCTCAATTTAATGAAGGCAAGTTTAATAATCAACCTTTATCCATGTACATCCTCTTTTTCTTTTTCTTTTTCTTTCTTTTTCACTTCTTTTTCAAATAAGTGTTTGCTAAGGGACTAGCAAAGTATAGTATAGGGGGGTGATGAATACCCATTCATCACTCTTTATTCTTATATTTTAGCTACAAAAACCTATGCAAATGCATGTAGATATGTGTAAATAGGAATCATTAGCAAAAGCATGCATTTTGTAAAAACCTATAATTAGCATGTTTTTGTGCAAAAATAAAAGAATAAAGATGAAAAAGAAAAAGAGGGAAATATTTAGAATAAATATTGAGCAACCTAACCCAAGGGAGGGCTCAGCATGGGCCTGACCGCATAAAAGCCAAGTAGAGGGAGATAGGGGCTCATGTGTACATATCTATGTAAATAAATAAATTATATTTTCCTCACCCAAAAAAATATGCTTGTACATATTTTGTATATATTTAGAAACTATTAAAAACAAAATAAAAATCTAAAAATCAAAAATTCAAAAATGCCCTTTCACCATGTACATAGACCATGCCTCCTTATGTATTTAACCTTGTAAATAAATTTATTTATTTTCAAAACTTTTTGTAAATATCCTATATTATATATTGTAAATAAATAAAATAAAAAGAATCAAAATAAAAATCAAATAAAAATTACAAAATTAAAAATACAAAAATATATTGTACATATGCCATGTACATAGTTGTACATAACTATTTATTTCACCTATGCAAATAAATAATAAAAATAAAATAAAAATATCCTTTTATTCCTCATTTTATTCTATAAATAAATAAAATATAAAATAGGAATAAAAATGTATATATATAACTAATTAAAAATCAAAATTAAAAAAACCTATATTGTACATATACCTATATATAGACCTATTATGTAAATACCTTATTTTTATTTTGAAAAATTAATTAAAAATCACCAAAAAATCGAAAAAATTAAAATAAAAATATTTTATGTTTTGAGTTTTTAATAATTCGATCATTTCCTATTTTATTTCGAATTTCTAAATCATTTATGCCGTGGCCTCTCCTGATTGGTCCACGGGGGATGTTGACCCCCCGGTCAACTCCCCCCCTTGGACCACAGAGTTGCGGATCTGAGTTTGGACCCGTTTTCTCGGATTTTTACCCGCTTGATCCGACTCCTGAATCCGCTAACCCCGGGCTCTAATCCGAGCTTGTTCTTCCCTGATCCACGCCCGGGGTGGGTTATGGGGATCCGCGCTCCGAGCTTCACGCCCGACTCCCATCTAGCCGGACCCCTAGCCGTATATAGTCCGAGCTCCGCCCCCATTTTCAGGTATCTTTGGCTCTCCACCCTTCATCCCGTGACCTCTACAGCAGTCCCTGAGGTGACAGCTCTCGATTGCCCGTGTCGCAGCGAGGAGGGGGTGGCCGGACCATCGATCCGGCGACGTAGCGCCGCCGTGCTCCGCCCAGTGCAGGAGCTCGAGCCTCAGGACCGGACGACCTTCGAGGCTACGACGGGAGCTACCTCAGCTCCAGCCCAGTCTACTTCGCCACCCAGGTAATCACTTAGCTTTCCTATTTCGCCTAATTTCGAGTTTGCCCCAAATCGTAGCTCCGTTGTATTCCGTTGATTCCGGCTATCTCGCATACCCTTTCGATCATCGGAACCCACGTTCACCATCGCCTTTCCTCCACGCACCTTCTCCACCCCTTCATTCAACCCAGCTCGCACAGGAGTTGGGGTTCGAGCTCCACCGTTCGTCGCTCGCCGGAGCTCGCTCATCCCGACGCACAGACCACCTTCACGCCGCCTCATCGGGTCGAGGCACTTTGCCCTCGACCCGCGAAGCTTCTGACCTATTTTGCAGGACCAGAGGAGGCCATCTGAGGCCACCCGACACTCGGGCCAGAAGCTTCCCTCCGCCGACCTCGCCGGAGCCCCTCCAGGGCTTGGTTGGGCCATCGGAGGCCACCACCAGCTGCGGGACTTCATCGCGGACCTGTTCCGATCTTCAGAGGCAGCTGACGAGGACCCCCGCGCTCGCACCAGGCCGGCGAAGCTCGCCGACCAACTGTTCTTCCAGGATCCTCGAGCACCGTCCGATCGCCCTCAGCGCTCCAGTTTTCATCGTGACCGTCCATCCATCGAGGAGCAGCCACCGCCCGATCATTCAGAGGGGCGATCTGGACCGTTAGCGCAGAGAGAGAGACATCAGCACCCGAGGCCGTCAGATCTTCCACGTGTCTCCTCCACTGACGTCGATCAGGCCCACGTGCGGAAGGAGAAAGGCGCTTCCGTCCTCAGCCGTTAGATCTGCTACGTGGCGCACATCCGGCCGTCGACGTAATAAAGGGGTAATTTACCGTAGGCCCCCTCTTAGTTTATGCTTTACGTTTCAGTCCTGTAAATATTTTGTGCTTTTTATTTACGTTGGGTTATTTGCACATTGGACCTCGTGCTTTTTAGTATTTGCACTTATGCCCCTGTATGTGTGAGACACGTGCTTCGTCACGTGTAGTTTTGGTGTATTTGCGACTCTAGCCCTGTAGTTCTGGATGTTTGTTAATGAATGAAAACTTTTTGGTAATTGCATATATGCCCCTGTGAGTGTTTAATTACACATGTGCGCCTATTTTGTGGGTTAATTGCAGTACAGGCCCTGGACTTTTTGGTACGAGTTACCAAAAGGTCCTCGGACTTGTTTTTCTTACCAAAAGGTCCCTGAGTGTCCCAGGCACGCGCCTCGCGCGTGACTTGCTGGGAAAATTGCACCTGGACCCCCAGACCTTCGGGTATTTGCACTTTCGTCCCTGTGCACAGTGCCCTCTTTTGATTTTTGAATAAAATATCAAATCACCTCCAAATTCGATGAAAATTTGACACATGGCTCCTGCCATGTTGTAGGATTTTTGAGAATTTTTGAGGACATTTTTGATTTTATTTGTTATTTTTAAAAATTCAAAAACCTCTATTTTAGCCACTGTCTAGTTTTAAAAATCCCAAAAAAATATGAAAACCCCCTCAAAAATTCCACAAAAATTAGGTACTGTTTCTTTTGTGTTTCTTGATTTTCTAACCAATTTTGGCTATTTTTCATTGCTTAAAACCCCTAAAAACTCAAAAACACCTGAAAACTCATAAAAATTCTAGTAAATAATCTAAAAACCCAAAAACAATAATCTTGGTGCTCAAATTTTCCTAGTTTTCTCTAGTATACAGGAAAATTACCTCCAGGTCCCTCTGAGATCCTTAGATATTTTATCTTTGGATTTTGGGCCTGGCTGGACAGTGCCTTGCATTTTCAGTACTGTTTGATTTTTAGAAAATAAAATACACATTATAAAAATCCCAAAAATTCACCAAAAACACTAAAAAACCTGAAAAATATAAAAACATTTTTGTTTGAATTTTTGCTTGATTTTTGACACATTAAATAATTAGTTGAAGCTTGCTTGATTTTGTGTTTCTTTTATTTTCTTCATATTTAAAAATCAAAAAAAAAAAAAAAATAAAAATTATTAAAAACCACTAAAAACCATTTTGCCTTTATTTTACTTTATTTTTACTACTTCGTAGGCCTCTGGCCAACCCGTGCTCCTTGTGTTCGACCCTGGGTGCTATACCATGTTAATCTCATAGCGGGACCGCTTCACGTTTTGTTTTGATCTTTGATTTATTTAGCGGTTCGATCTTTTTCTTGATACATGGTCTGATTGATCGGGTCACAACGACCCTATTTCTGTACCTCATACCCTAGTGATCAGGCCAGCTATCATTAAGTAACTCAATTATATACGAATGGTATTGTCCGAATATGAAATTACATTAGTAACATTACTAACCAAATGTGAATTTCTTAAAAAATCAAAAGTGAAACGTTTAATAATTCTTTGTGTTGTAGAACAACAAATGCACAAAAGCATATGAATTAAGGTCTTAAAGCAAGAATATTAACAAGTATTAGCGATACTTCTGAGATCGAATATGCCTCTTTAGCAAAGATTAACCTCATATTTAAACTGATATTGAAATTTTTGTGATTGTGTAATATATCGTTTGTAGTAGATTATAAGAAAATGAGCTAAATTTAAAAAACAATAAAACTTACGAATATCGTCGATGAACTCCAGCACAATATCGCTCTCAAAGAAGAAGTAGGGTTTCTAAGATGGTCGTCCGTGAATCGCCAAGAAAGAAGACTCGATTGACATTTTTGGTATTAAACATACGTTAATTACTCTTCAAGGAAGGAAACTAAACTCCGAGGATTTCGCGCGAGCTGTTATCGATTTTCTTTTTTGGCAATCTCTATTATTAAATTCTGAACCATACGATTAGGATCTAACGATTCTAATCATGGGCTCATTTACTCTAAAATGTGCACAATGCTCTCTAGATAAGCCCTCTCTCTCTCTCTATATATATATATATATATATATAGGGGGCCTTTCAAATAGGACTTGGTCCTTCCATCCTTATGGAAGGCCGACGATCCTAGCCGTTAGATTCAAATCTAACGGCATCATCAATTTATGTGCTCAAAAGGGCATTTTGGTCATCAACTTTTGCATTAATTATACACACCAATTAATATTCCGAAATACTAAATTTAGCTATTTTTCGCAATACCATAATTAGAAAATGTCTTGTTTTGTACTGGACGACGTTATGTGGGACAATGTTTGTATCCTAATGTGTTTTTTTGTAGAATCTGCAGTTCCTTTTGTAACGATTGCATGTTTTTTGTATTTACTGTGGTTCCTTCAAAATTAATCAGCTATTTGTAAATTTGGTTTGGTTCTTTGTAGAATACAATTAATATTAGCAATTAATGAGTGCTTCTTTGTAGCGATTATATGATTTTTTGTACAATAATTTTTATATTGTTCTTTGTAAAAATACAGTAGACATTCACGCTAAATCCATAAGTAAAATACAACCATATATTTACAATACTCATCCACAATGTATAATGCACATTCAAAATGTGTAATACATATCAAATATACAAGATATACAAAAAAATGACAATTTTCATTCGCACGAAATTGTTATGTAAAATACATATCAAATATGTACAATACACATCAATTTTGTATAACATACATCGATATTGTATAATACAAACGAAAAATGTATTTTACGTAACAAATCTGTGTCGCCCACTTCCACCTTGTTGATGACGACGCGAATGACATCGTTAACTGCTCCATGTCGATGTTGAAGACGGATATGAAGGGATGAAGAACTTCATGTCGACCATGCGTAGTTGTCCATGTGAGGACGAAGATAACACCGAGCTCCATGCCGACGTTGAAGACGTCGATGAAGGGTGCGAAGAACCACCCGCCGATCATGTTGACAGTGAAGATGGAGACGAAGATGACGAAGAGGATGACAAACCTGTGAAGACGACAGAGACGAGACATGTGACGTGCGCACGATGGAGACAAGCGACGACGGAGACGAGCGACGAGCGACGGTGGAGATGGAGACGAGCGGCGGTCGACATCCTCCTCTTCCTCCCGCGTTCGACGTCCTCCTCCTTCCATTTTCTTTGCATGCGAGATTATGAAATGAATGGAAATATGAGAGAGTTAATGAGATATTTTAGATGTACGCCTGGGATTTTTGGAAAGATTGGGAGAGAGATTAATGAGGAGATTAATTGGGTTGTTACATACTATATTTAGATAATGAACAATGACCAAAATGGGTTTTTGGTTAATTAAATTATAATTATAATATGCCTTTAATAACAACCGACGGATTGAATATGGATGCATGAGATCGTTGGCCTTCCTTAAGGATGGAAGGACCATGTCTCATTTGAAAGATATCCTATATATATATATATATATATATGGGATGGGGAAGCTGCACAAGGGGGTGTAGCTAACTAGCTGCACCCGGCCATTTTTTCATTGATTGTTTGTGTTTTTGAAATGAAACCTATGATGATTTAAATCACTATATATCACCATGATATCATACCAATTTCAACTAAATTCGACATTTCTATCATCTCCATCAAAGCTATCACATTTTAACCATTTCAGGATTATTGAAATTGACCATATCTAGATGGGCATGCTAGGAGTGTTTGTTTTGCATGAAATTTGAAACACATATTCCACACAATAAAGTAAGTAAATCCCCCATAAGTTTCCTTCAAAAAAATCAAAAATCAATGAGAAAAATACTCGGGTGTAGCTAGTTGGCTGCACCCCTGGTGTAACTTCCCTTTTCCCTATATATAGGGAGATTATCCAATGATCCCTATGCCCATTTGAGATGAGACGAGTCCACTCATTTTCTACCATTATTTCCTATCATTTTGAGCTTAATAGTTATTTGTTTACAAGTGTTATATCATATTCTTAGTACTAGTAACTATTTTCTGAAAAAAAACCGTAAATTCATAAAAAATGATTGTATCATTATTTGTATTACTAGTGTCGTTTTTATTCTTACTAACGATCATTTCATGTGAATCTAAGGTTTTTTATATGAAAATAGTTACTAATAGTAATAATATGATATAACAACTGTAAATAAATAAGCATTGAACTCAAAATGATAGAAAATATTGGTAAAATATAAGTAGGCTCATCTCATCTTAAATGGGCACAGGGCCCATTGGACAAGTCTTATATATATACAGGAGAAACTTCAAATGAGCTTAGGTCTCACCAATATTGCGGTGAGCCCTCAATCTCGTTCTTTAATTTTTGATAGTGCGGCTGCAATTAATGACTGATTAATAATATTTTTTAAACTCGTGAAAAATCTATTTTAGTCTTTTGTCACATTCTAAATATAGAATGTGAAAATACACATTTATCTCCATTAATTACCTTCCATATTTTCAAAACATAATTCAATTTTGTGCAGGCAATAGAGACGACGACGGCATGAGGAACATGATTGGACAACTGCGTGGGTGGTGTGCGGCGGAGGGAACGACCGTGTATGGAGAGGAGCGGAGGAAGGAGGGCACGATCATGTGAGGATGAGGAGGAGGCGTAGGAGGGAGGGAACAATGTCTCCCTCTCGTGATTTGTCAACGACAGTGCACGTACTCTCTCTCTCTCTCTCTCGATTTGTTAACGACGGTATACATCCTCCTCGCTCTCTCTCTCTAATTTATCGACGACGGTCGTGCGTGGAAAAGGGAATGACATGGAAGAAGGTAACGAAGGGAGGAGGAGAAGGGAGAATGACTGCGAAGAGGGAGGCATACTGCTCTGCGCGAACTCTGTTTTTTTTTTACAATTATCGCTTATTTTTCAAATCACAGAATGACTTTTACATATGTCGGATTATTTTTTTACATTCTCGTAGCATTTTTTACATTTTATCAAATTCTAACAGTCTACTTTTATTTTGCAGAGTTCCATACAAATATTACCAAGCGGCTGCACATTTTTACAAAGAAATACGTAATAATTACAAATTTACAAAAAAAGACCGAAGCTTACAAAGAGGATAATTACTCTTACAAAAACTTATTGAAGTTTACAAAACGAATGTACCCATTTATAAAATGGAATTACCAATTTACAAACGAAAATATGAAAAATGAAATCATTAACGAAACTACAAAAAGAACATATATTTTCACAAAAACTCGCGGACATTTACAAAGATATGGTTTAACCAAATTCATTCGGCGCAAAATTGGAAAACGACCAGTAAAGAATGATTCAAAAATACCAAATCTAGAAAATATTAAATGGTAATTCAAATCCATTAAGTGAAATTTGAATTTACAAAAAAATGAGATGCCATAAATACCCTTTTAGATAACATTTTTGATGCCACCGTCAGATCGTGATTTGACGAATCCGATTGATGGCTCACCACAATATGAGACCTCACCTCATTTGAAGTAATCCCTATATAGGAGAAACTTCAAATGAGGTGGTGTCTCACCATTTCTATGGTGAGCACTCAATGTTATCCTTTTAATGTTAATCTCACGGCTTGAAATGATTACATATTAAATTTATTATTTTAATACTAAGAAACCTATTTTGGTCATTTTGTCACATTCTAAATATAGAATGTGACAATTTGAAAACCTAATTTATCTCCCCTCCCCTTCCTTCTATGTCTCGACAATGTCAACAAGTATGATGGAGGCGAACGACCGGACCGGGGAGGAGACGACGACGAAGGGCAACAACAACAACGTGCAGAACTCGACCAACCTATCACGGCGGCAGAAGCATGACGGGTGGAGAAAGTCGAGCTCCGCCATAGTCTGTGGGAGTAACTGTGGATTTCTCAAGGTGGACATTGTGCCTCTCCTTCGTCAGAAGCTCAAATGTTTTCTCCGTTTCTTCTCTTTTTCTTTTTTTAGAGTATTTTTAGATCTTGTATTTTTTTCTTATATTTTATTTCAATCTTCATTGGATTAATTTGTAATGGTTTACGAGTTATGTTTCATTTGGAACATGTGCGTGAAACCCTTAAAAATATAAGATCTTGAGGTTCGAGATTCAAGATCGTGTATTACTTAATTGGAGTGAGAATTTTACGATTGATTTTGTTTTAACTTCGATTTGGTCTTCTAGAAGTTCAATTTACATTGTGGGAGACTACTTTTACATAAATGACATTACACTTTACATTCTGGTTCATTGGTTTTACAAATATATTCTAAAAGAATTTATGAATTATAAACTGTTTTTTATTTTGCAGATCAACATACAAATTTTATAAAGTACACATGGACATTACAAAGTTAGCACAAATATTACAGTTACAATATTTTACATGCATAGACTTACAAACATAGCACGGATTTTACAAAACGAGCATTAATCTTACAGAAGGGTGAATACTTGCAATTATGACATGTTACTAGAAAGACTTGAAAAGGAAGCACATATTTTACAAACCAATGAATAAACATACAAAGAGTATTTACACATGTTACCTTAAAAATGTTAGCAAATGATACAAAAAATAAATTGCAATCTTGCAAATCATTACACAAAAGACATTACAATTTTACAAATAAAAATACTTAATTTACCCAGAAACTATTGAATGAGAATGTAATAAAAACATATTTTCGAATTTACAAAACTTAAAACAGATTATACAAGAAAACTCACTAGGATTTTCAAATGCAGACATCAATCAAATTCGTTTGGGTGCATATTCGGATATTAATTAATAGAAGTATTGACAAAATTTTCCAAAATATAAACAAGCCTAAAATAGTAATTCATGTTATTAAAGTAATCCAAGTTCAAAGTAAAATACAATGACTGAAATACCCTTTTGCAAGATATATCGTTAGATCGAGATCTCATAGTTTTCATTGATGGCTCACCATAGAAATGGTGAGGCCCCACCACATTTGAAAGGGTCCCTATATATATGACTTATCTAGAGAGCCCCATGCTCATTAGCGTCTTGGTGTGCATCCATTCTAGGCCATACACATGTATTAGCAATAACTATATTTCTAATTATAGGCCAACACGTATTTAACAGTTACTATATTTCTAAAGATGGTTTTGGAAAGAAAAGCTTCAAATCAATGATTTCGTACAGATGATTAAGATCCAAACATTAGGATAGTAATATATATACTTCGATCAAGGAAATGGTTGTTGTGAGATCATTATTACAAAAACAATGACCAAAAATTTATATCCAAATTATTACATCATACAGAATGTTAGTAATACACACACACATTGGTCAAGTAAATGTGTGTTGCGAGATCGGTAATATCATAACAAATGGTTAGTAATAGTGTAATACCATTGTGTATGTAATGAGAATTGCATTCATTTCTGTAATATTTTTTCCTTTTTCGTCAATGAAGCATTTCATTTATTTTATTAATTGGTTTTTTTATGTGCATGTCTTTAATCTTCGTTTTCAAAGTACCATTTACATATTAATTATATAGAAGGAGGATAAGTTACTGATTATATTTTAATTTCTTACTTAAGCAATGTCTACGCTTTACTAACCATTATTTTGTTATTACTGATCTCATAATACTCATTACTTAATAATTATATATATATATTACTGGACCTGTATTATAAGACATAGATATATACATTACTGAACATACAACAACAATTTACTTGAGAACTGTATATATTACTTGAGTATTGTCTCTAAATTACTAAATTCTATTAAAAATAATATTACATATGATACTTATCATTTGTTATGGTTCTACTAATTTCACAACAAGCACTTACTTCTGTATATATATTACTGAATTTTGAACCATATAAAAAATGAATGTAAATTACTGACCGTTGTTTGGGTATTACTGATCTCGCAACAATCATTTTCTTGACTATTGTATATATACTACTGATTCCATTTGCACATGTTATGTATAACATATAAGATGTTACATGTCGTTCAATCATTCTTACTAATATATTATATTATATAAGTTACTTAAGTAATTTAACAAGTTACTTGTGATATGCATCATGTTACTGATATTAATACAAAAGTTACTAATATTTAATGTAACTTTGTTTTATTATACTAAGTTACCATATGTAACCAACACTTTGTTTGTTGTTACTTGACTTTAAATCATTCTTACTAAATCCGATTTGAAGACAACACTCAGAATATAATTGATTCAGTAAGAATGATAGAAAGACAAGTAACACTTAAGAAAATATATGTAACATAGGCAAATGGCATCAGTAACTTGGTATAAATAAAAATACATATATGACAAATTACTTCATGTTTATCTCAGTAACTTTCACATTTGTCTCAGTAAAAATACACATATGTCTCATGATCCAAATCCAATTGCAAGTCATTCATCGTCTCTCCTTCTGATATGATGTTATCATGATCCAAATCCAACCAAGAATCATTGTTCATCATTGCTTCTGAGATATCATGATCTAAATCCAATTGCAAAATCATCCATCCTGTTCGAAACTGAAATCGCAAACCAAAAAATCAAATGATCAGATTCTACTAATAACGTGAAATAAACGTCTAATCTTCAAATACAATACCTTGCATTCGAGAAAATCGATCGCCTCCGTTTACAAGATCGATCTCCTCATGTTGCAAATCGTTAGATAAATCACCTTTCGTTGCAATACAATATGTTTCCACAAATACATACTATTTTTAGAATTTCTTATAATTTTCAATTTAATTTTCTTTCCATTATGGTTATGGTTCCTACTATTTGGGAATTGAAAAAGATTCTTAGAAAAGGAAATACACATGTAATACGATGGTCATTAAACTAAGATCAAACGGCTATGTAATACGATGGTCATTAAACTAAGATCAAATGGCTATGTAATACGATGGTCATTAAACTAAGATCAAACGGCTAAAGAGAGGGGCTCATCTCATCTATAATGGGCACCCATTGGATAAAAATCCAATATATATATATATATATATATAGGGAATTTATCCAGAGAGTACATGGCCCATTTGAGTTCGGATGAGCACCCAATCCTAGCCGTCCATCGCAAAAAAATAGGAACCGATTCAATCCCAAAAATATAGGAACCGATTTTTGTATGGAAATAAAACAAAACCGGAAATTAGAACATTGCTAAAAATAGCCTTGCATTTGTGGAAAGAGGAAGGCGCGTGCATTTGATTGCTAAAATCTATCGTTTCATTCCAACGCATGGCATTTGTTTCGTTCCAACGCAAGATGGGAGGTATGTGATTCGATTTCATAATTTAATCGCTTATTTCTATCATAATTTCGTTGTTTTAATGATTTTTTGATTTTTTAGCAATGTTTGTTTTGGGATCAATACGACGAGATGATGAATTCATTATTATTTTTTATAAATACTGCATATTTTTTATCGCAAGCGATGTTTTATTCGAGAAGTATGATTGGAATATGAGAAAGTTGTATTCATAATATCGATTTTTATTCATTTTGATACACGATTTGTATTCCTAATTGATTTTTTATCGAAGGTATTTTGATTTCATATAATAAAAAGTTACAGTAAATTTGTAACTTTATTGTTGGCTTTGAGTAACTTTTTTACATGTATCAATAAGTTTTATATATATGTTAGTAAGAAATTCCATATAACTTGTACTAGTAACTATCGGATAATGACCAGTAACAATTAATATGCGCTTTGGTAACATTGCAAACCATTACTAGTATTTTATTAACTTACATATATAACAAGTAATATTTACACTATCCATCAGTAACTTTTTAGCATGTAGAAGTAACTTTATAATAATAACAAGCAACTCTGGTAACATTGTAACTTCATTACTGGCTGTCAGTAACTATATTATAACAATCAGTAAGTTTATAAATACAACACATTACAAGTTACTTGTCATATAATAAACGTTACTAACAATTCATTAAAAGTTACTTGTCATTGGATGATTCTTACTGAAGCGAGTATATTGCTGAGTTACCATTCTTTATACAATTCTTACTATTCATGGATATAAAATAGTACTGAAGCAAGTATCTTCCTGAAACGTTATTGAAAAATTTGTAATTAATGTGTATTCTTTTCCAATTTCTTGATATTTTAATTTTTTTAAATGGTCAATTAACTTATTGTTTCTTGCAGAACATTACAACAATTTGGTGTCTTGAAGAAGCTGTTGTTATGCCGAGGAGCGAGAGCAAAACATCATCTAAATGGACTAGAAGGCAACAGTTAAAATTTGAATGTTTACCATATAACAATAATTAAGTAATTTATGTGTGGCTTTCAGTAACACTTGACGTATTACAAGTAATTAAATAAGCTACATAAGTAAAGAAGGTTTTGATTCGATAGTATTTTAAAACAAAGAATGCAACAAGTAAGATATATAGAAGAATCAGTAACATGTAATAATAACAAGTAATTACTGATCTCATAATAATAATTACTTGAGAACTGAATATGTATTACTTGAGTAACATGAATAAATTACTGATCTCTGTACATTGTAAGTCACGGGCATTGCTCAAGTAAGAAAGTAACATATAATCATTAACATATTCACCTTCTATACGATTAATATGGAAATAGTACTTTGAAAAAGAAGTTATTAAATACATACACATAAGGAAAAATGAATTCGTGAAATAAATAGAATGCTTCATTGACGAAAAAGGAAAAAATATTACAGAAATGAATGCAATACGCATTACATACACAATGGTATTACTATTCCTTTGTTATGTTATTACTGATCTCGCAACACACATTTACTTGACCATTGTATACGTATTACTAAATTATGTACATGTTAACTATTTGGATGAAAATTACTGATCATTGTCTTCATATTACCGATCTCATAACAAGCATTTACTTGACCAAAGTATATTTGTTACTATCCCGTCGTTTGGATCTTAATAATCAGCACGAAATCATTTATTTGAATCTTTTCTTTCCAAAACCATCATCCCTTTTATTAAGGACATTGTATAATTGGAAATAGAGTCATTGTTAAATACGTGGTAGACTATAATTAGAAGTATGGTTATTACTAATACCGTCACCTACCAAATGGAACCAATGCATACACGTGGCGGGCCCACGTTTGGTGCTTACCACAACCCAAATGAACACTGTGCTCTCTGGATATGCCCTCTATACACACACACATACACACACACACACACATACACACACACACACACACACACACATATATATATATATATATATATATATATATATTCTTTTATTCACTAATATCTTTTCTGCCACTTGATGCTGCTGTTTGGACTTCTTGATGTAGTATGTCAAAGCTTCCCTTGCAATTTAAGTTATTTTCTACAATCTGTCTGTATAAAATACTTTAACTGATTGTATTTCTAAATTCTTCCAGGAATGCAAAATACAATACAAAGAAATCAATCTACAGAGGAACTTGGTTTAAAAATTCTTTCTTATATTATTATTGTATTACAATAAAATAAAGTGAGCTTTAGCAACGAATAATTTGAGAGACGTCGATAAATAAATAAATATTCCGATGTTAAATATATAACAACAATATTATTCATTGTAAAATTACCTTTGATTCTCAAAATCTGCAATTAATTTTGTATTCACTCCTATGATAAATGTAACCATGATTATCGATTGATTTTTATTAACAATTTATAATTCTTGCAATGTTCCATGCAAAGATCTGGATGAGGAAGGTGATCTTAACAGTTCGTTAGATTCGGAACCAATTGGAGCCGTCAACAACAAACTAAAATGCTTAAGTACAAATGTTTGTCAAATGGTATTCCATCACTTTTATAACCCACTCTCATACTTTGTGAGTATTAGATGCACATGGGACTATTTTTGTGGTTGTTACAACCTTCTCAATTTATATTTGCAACATCTTCATTGTGATATGACCCATCACTTATAAAGGGAGGTTTAGCATAACACGTCATGAAATTATGTAAAGAATGAATCAAATACGAACAAAATAAAGAACTCGTAATATGAGCCATATACCCATTATGGAAAAATTAATGACACATGAAACCATATGAAACGGAAATTATTTCCGCATCATCTTGTAAACCACGTGAGTAGAGAAAGATTATCTATAATACTCGTAGTATGAAAGGAAGGGATCTCACGTATGAAGCCTAATATGACACATGTTGCACTCATAGGCATAGCGATGAATTCTGAGGCTCTTGCGAAACTGAGAGATGATTCTCTGTTCTTTCTTCTCTATGTCATAGGTGATTAGGAAATGATCGTTGAGTTCTCCTAGAGTAGACTCCATCTCATGAAGTCACCTTCTTTTAAGAGCACAATGCAGCCAAATCTTAACCTAAAACCCCGACCTCTCATTTATTAGTTCACATTCTCTCCTACTAAATAAAGTGGCTCGTGTTTTCAATCACCAGAGCTCTGGCCACGGTGCGGGGGAATTCATCTCTCATAGTATTCTTGTTGTTATCATCCATTGAGGCATAAGTACTATGATTTAGGTGTCATGTGATTCATTCATTCGTCCATCATATGTTTTGCTTGTTTAATTCTAGCATGCATAACATCTGATGCTTATATCAAACGAAGGCATATGAGCTAGAGGGGGAGCTAGAATCATCATCAACCTTACGAGCTAGGAAGGCGCCTCTTCTTCTATTGGACACAGCGACAAGGAAGGAGCACATGGAGATGGGACAAACAAAGGGTGGAGATGAAGATGTAGATGGTTGATTTTTCAAATGAATAGGACTTGAACTGATCTCAAATTGCATACCATATAATGGAGTCCATTATCATGATACATTTGGAGATTTATTTCTGCAAGTATTCAAATTTGAAATCCAAGTCCTACTGGACTTTGTATTTGATAATTGTGGAATTATATCTTGATGATTATCAAAATTATATTTTACCATAATTAGCAAATCATGCTCTAAATATATGAATCCTATTCAATAATCCAATATTAAATATAGGTCATACCTACATTTTATCAATGAAGAATGTAAATCCAATTCACATTCAAATTAATATAATATATGGATCATATTCACATAATCCAATAATACATATAATTCATATTCACATTAATTAGAATTAATGTAAATTATATTTACATTATAATAAGAGCCAATCATGTGAATCATGTTCATATATTCCTAGAGATTACGCAACAGTACTAAGGATTTTGCAATCCTAGTTATTCTTATTATCAATTTCTTAGATGTTTTGCTCCAAATCGAATTAGGGATCGTACATTGCATTCATGAATAATAACATATGGATCGTGTAAACCATGTATAGTGACTTGACATTAGATCAGATCTAATATCAATGCTTTTAGCCACTTAAGATATATGATCTAGTTATAAATAAAATCGATTCACAAATTGACTCTAAGTAATTTTAGATTAATTTCCAACTCTTTGGATCTTGATGTGATTCAATGAATTAAATTTATTTCAGTTGAATCTCATTCATTTGATCTCTAAGTGAAGCCATTAAAATCTGCATGGTTTTACCATTTGAATTGAAGTGTCGATGAATACAATCAATTATGATCTCATCGACCTTGAGCATTTCTAATACTCATACATCCTACATACTTTAAATCTTGATTAAACTCAAAGCATTTATCCCATATTTGGTTATCCCATTCCAAGGCTTATCACTAGCTTCTCAATCTACTTTTTATTGACAATATCAATTATATGCTTCCAAAATTGTATATTAACATTCTTGAATTCATATCTTGTTTACTAACCAGGATGAAAATCAGTGGAATTCGTTGTGACCCCAATGTTTCATGATAAGCTCATGTCTTCCAGTTCGTTGAGTATGGACCTCTATGATTCCTTTGAGAGATCATACACCTCATATCTCCTTTTATGCATATTAGCTCACCGTTATATAGACCTTATCATGTCAATAACTTTTTGGTTTAATAGATGTACATATTCAGATATACAAATGTATATTTTTATCTGATCAAAGGATGTATGGCTATTTCATAGTGATATACAATGCCAACCCTCAACTCTAAGGAATAGATATAGTCTCACTTCATTCCACCGTCTCTTTAGTTGTCAAGCTAAAAACTTTAAGATAGAATGGCCAAGTTTAGAGGATTTAGGTTTATGCTATTTCTTTTCTCATTTCATAGGAACAAGGATCGCTTGGGTGTCTTATTAACACTGTATTTTTGGTGTTAATCAGTATGTCCTTCAAGAATTATGAGTCATTTGCACTTGTTTTTCTGGGATACACCGAGGTGTGTCTTTTTTTAGTATCTAATATATCTTCTACACTCAGGCTTTTATCGCTTACGATGTCGGGCCCTTTTATCGTGCTCATTCGACTAATAAGGTCTAGTAGCTTTGGTCCATGTGGACGCTTTGAAAAAGTTGGTAGTGCTTGCCAATAACATAAGCTCTTTGAAATTTGCTTTGAATGTTTGAGCTTTTCATTTATAATTATTTTTTCGCTTTTCTTTTTGGCTTGCTCTACTGCTTTTACCAAGTTGGCACATACTGATCATAATTTTTATGGTTTTACACACGTTGATACTTAGGTTTTTAATCAAGATAGTATCAGAACCTTGTTCTCATACTAGCTAAAGTGCTGACATTCAGGTTTCATGAAGTAATCCTTAATCTTATCATATCCTCGAGCATCATTAAGTCATGTCCAAACTCAAACCTTTCATCCTAATCCCTCAAGAAAAACATCAACTCATCACAATGATTTTGTAATCATGAATGTGTAGTGTTGGTCATATTGTTTCAAGAATAGAGATTCTACATGCAATATAACATGTGTATCTTTCAA
This sequence comes from Ottelia alismoides, assembly GCA_037367405.1. NCBI lineage: Eukaryota > Viridiplantae > Streptophyta > Magnoliopsida > Alismatales > Hydrocharitaceae > Ottelia > Ottelia alismoides. The sequence goes on from JAZKJV010004099.1 coordinate 32,295, forward strand.
ACTAGGGAAGTTTAAGTTTCACCCTAAATCAAGTATCATGAACTATACAAGTCTTGTGTGATGTGAAAGTGTCAAAAATTATTTTAGTTAGTTTTTTTAGACTAAACCATTTGTAAGCATATACAAAATAATGTGTCAAAATCATTTACCATTTTTCAAATAATATGTAAAATATTTTTACAAAACCATGTCACATATGTATAAAGATTTTTAAATTATTTTACAAATGATTTTAAAATCAGTTTCAAATTCCCATACTATTATCCCATAATATAATATCAAAATATTTTAAAGTACGAGCTATGGATAAAGTATATATAAAATATATATATACATCCCCTATACTTACCATGTGCTATGTCCTCATGGCACAATGTGAAACGAAGAACATAGCTTGTACTAAGTATAGAGAAGAAAACTATACGAGAATTGAAATAGGCACAACCCCCTTATACCTAGAATTTAAATAACCTAAGTGTAGGAAGAAAATACATAAGAATAAGGTACCAAGGGAATATAATAATAGGAAGAATATACATATATGGGCTCGGTCCCCCCTATATTTAGGATTGAAATAGCCTAAGGCCATGTTTGGTTGGAGAATAGGCCCTGGAATAAGGGACCAATTCTCCTCCCGACACGGTTCCAGTGATTCGACTATTCCCCATTATTCCATCTTATTTTACTCTTATTCCTATCTTTATCCCACCTTACCTACCTTTATTTCACCTTATTCTCCTTATTCTTATCCTCTAGCCGAACGGAGAATAGACCCTTATTCCCCTTATTCTCCATCCTTATTCCTGCTTATTATCCTACCAAACGGGCCCTAAGTATAAAGAAAGAAAGTAAAGAAGAAGGGACTAAGTGGCGGACTCAGAAGGAACAAAGGGAATAAATAGAGTAGCCCCCCTCCCCCGTACTTAGGATTTAAGTAGCCTGAGTAGAGTATAAAAATCTAAAAAGAGAGAAGCGGGAAACAAGGAAAGAACAGAAAAAATCAAGTGAAGTGAGTTAATGTTAGACGGAAAAGAATGGGTGATTTTCCTGAGCTATTGAATCTGTTTTTCCTATTGTGGATTTCACGTGAGTGGTTTAGAATGACATCATAATCATCAATCCGCATGAAAAAAGATCTGCTCAATCTGGACTAATTGTTCATTGAATTCTACTAAGTACTTCAACAACTGTCCATTAATCAAGAAAGAATGTGCAACATCTATAAGATCAGATATCTTTATGCTTATGTTGTTGTGCACTCATTTTACTATATAGGGACCCATCCATTTAGACTTAAGTTTGGTATGAAAGATATTTAACTTAGTATTAAACAATCATACCTTTTGTCTCGAGACAAAGTTCTTACACCTAATATTCTGATTATTCCATTTCTTGACTTTGTCATTATAGACCACAATATTGTCTTGTGCTCTGTTGCAGATTTCTATGAGTTCATTCAGGTTTAAGTCTCTACGCAACTTCCCATGGTGATAGTTCCAATTAATATTTTTGATTGCCCATTCAGATTTGTTCATAATTACATTTTGATATATGTATAGTTCATATTATCATTAAGGATCCATCCAAAAGAGATATATGTCTTACACCTTACGTCAATGCCATTGAGGTCCAGTGGTTGGCCTTTCAGTTTAATCATAAGACTAAAATGTAATCATACTATTTATAGAATGGTAATACAAAATAGAATTATATTTTTACCTACCATCCCCTTTCCTCCTCCTTCTCCTTCCCATTCCCTACATCATCTCCTTCTTCTCTCATTGTATCATTTCTAGTACCCCTTTTCCCCATCTCCTCCTCCACTTCCATCCTCACCTTCCACAAGCTTCTCAATATAGTCACTAGCAATGATCTTGATTATTGCCGTTGTAACACTTACTCTCCCCTTTCGAGTATGTCGAGACATCGACTTTGTTTGTATCTCAATCTCATAAAGTTAAATATTTAATTTGACTCATATGACACCTCTAAATCTCTACCTATGCAAAGGACCCGCATCAAGAGTGGTATACATATATAATCAAGATTTTGAGGAGATTACCAACTCTTTTCATTGTGGAGATCCTTTTTGAATACAACTTTATGTTGATAGTCGTGTCCTCAATCTAACTCATTATATATACAACTATGCATCAACCTATATGATCTAATTATTTAGATCAACAACTGTATGATAACAATATGACCATGATACATATCCCTATTTGCATTGAGGGACCTTAACATTGATGTAAACATAATTACAATTTGTTTCAGATATGGAATGATATAATTTGCAATAATTTCTATTGCTTAATGGCTCAAGATGAATTACTCTAATAGTCTACCACTAGCTCTCGGATCCTTTACTAATTTTTTAACCCATACTCACATGCAAATTATTTGACTATTTAGTCAACTAGCTTGGTCAAAAGATTAGCCACTTTATCATTATAGCTAGACTATGCCAAGTTTTATTGCAAACTTGTGTATCTCATGGTAAGTGTTGTTGTATCTAGTACATTGTTTGTTGCATCTAATGTAGTTAATACTTAAGTTATATGGAAACAACTATAATGTCTTGCTTCTTGCTACATTTAACTTACAGTACTACCATTCAACAGGAAAGAGAATGCAACATGGGTAAACTTCTATTTATCGACATTGGATTGGAAATTAGAGTTAGAACCCTTGGATTAAGATATTATTATCACCATAGACTAAGACATAGTCTTAGGTCTCCCGTACATATATGAAGATAAGACCTAGATATCACCATCTCTATAGTCTTAAGACGTTATTAAGTACTTGAAGATGTTTATGTAATGTAGTATTTCTCTTCGTAACAAGACTGCTAACAATTTACCACTCCCACTGCTTGAAGATGTCTGGAATCCACATATCATGGTATACATCATGCTTCCTATAGTTGATGCGTTTGGGAATCTAGCAATAGCCTTCTCACCTTCTAAACGTTGAGATACCATCTCTTTAGATAGGTTAATAACACGTCTTAAGGGAAGGAAGGCTTTCTTAGAGTTATCCATGCTAAATCCTTCCAAGATCTTCTCTCTTCGTAACAAGACTGCTAACAGTTTACCACTCCCACTGCCTGAAGATGTCTGGTATCCACATATCATGGTATACATCATGCTTCCTATAGCTGATGCATTTGGGAATCTAGCAATAGCCTTCTCACCTTCTAAACTTCGAGCTACCATCTCTTTAGATAGGTTAATAACACGTCTTAAGGGAAGGAAGGCTTTCTTAGAGTTATCCATGTTAAATCCTTCCAAGATCTTCTTGACATATTCTTGTTATGATTGTTCCAATGGCATATTTTGTCCATCTCTAAACGGCTTCAAACTTGAGGTATAAGAAGCATCCTCGAGATCTTTAACGAAGGTATGAGACAACTGCATCTTAACATTAGTCATTATCCTACATCATTCCTAATGAGTATGATATCATCTACATAAAGCACAATAAGGAAGACTATGGCTTCACAATACGTTTCTTATACACACACACAAAAGTTTTTTCATAATTATGTACAAAATTATAACTCTTTATGGTTTCATTGAATGTGATGTGCTAGCTTCGATAATCTTTCTTAGGTCAACAGAGATTGCACACACCTTTCCTTCCTCTCTTATGAACCTTGGGGATGTTAAATATAGATATCTGTTGACACGCTCTTGGCGAGGGTCTAAAAATATCCTCACTAGAAGAATAGAGAAGACTAAAGTGCCGCTTAGGCGACCGCCTACCAAGAGCGAATCAGACAACAATTAACCCACAAATGTATATAACAATGTAAAGCAAAATCTGTGGAGTTAAAATTTATTATAACTCTACAAAATGTGTAGTGAGTAAGCATGTGTAGAGTATTGAAAACATGGAGCAAACAACAGATTGGGAAATAATGCACAAAATTTATCTTTTTCTTTTATTTTTATTCTCTTTCTGTGTGGGGTTTTAATTTTTATATTTTTTGTCTTTTTTATTTTTTTAATTTTTTGCGTTTTTAATTTTATATTTTAATTTTATTTTTATAATTTCTAATTTCTAATTTTCTTTCCTTCTAAAAATATATATATATATATAAAATAAAAGAATATATAAGGCTATAAATAATATGGAATAATAAAATTATACTAAAAACTAATCAAAATATAGGTAATAAAATGTTTTTCATTTTATATAATTCTTTATTATTTTTGTGATTTTTTAAGCGTTTTTGCTAATGTTCGATATATTTTTTAAGTCAAAATATCTCAAAACAAGGATTCAATAAATATGTCAAATTGATTTGTAGATTAAAAATAGCAAATAAAGTCTAAAGTTATTTAAATTATTTTTAATAGATAAAAAATAATATAAAGAAAATTCAAAAATAAAAAAATATTTTTTTGGGATTTTTGGTTTTTTGTCTATTTTTACTGGATTTTGGAGCTTTTAATTTTTTTATCCTTTTCTTTTTTATTTTTAAGAATTTTTGGTCTGGAGTTAGAAATACAATAATAAACAAAATATATTTTTTAGAGAAATTTTCGAAATGTTTTATATTTTTAGTATTTTCTAAGTCAAACAGGGACAAAAACATGCTCATTTGATTTTTAATAAATAGTTAAAATGCCTAAAATGTAAAAATAGAAATATGACGTGAATGTACATTCTAGCGTGTATCTAACCCTATTTTTCATAATTTTTGGAGCATGGATGCTATTTTTAATAAATGAAATACAAGCACAAAAAATACTCGTTCTAATGAGGGCATATTTGCAATTAAAAATAAAGTTAGGGATGCATGTGCAAATTTTACAAAAATATACAACTAATATTCAAATTTTATGGATTAATTTACAAGTAACAAAATCATCAGTACATAGCCCTGCTCACGTGGGACGAAAGCTGAGCTGGACCGAGCTAAAATGCAATATAAATAAATTATGGGGTCTCTATGCAATATTTGTACATTAATTTATACTGCAAAATTTATTTATAGGACTAAATGAAAACAAGATAAAAATGGGGGGGGGATATGTAATTTACCCCCATTAGTGCGCTGGTAAACGACCGTGATCATCTCACTTAAAAACGTTTCATCGTTTGAACAGTCGATACCCCTTCGAATCTAACATCCAAGATTAGATCTCGGGAGGAGATCCAAAATACTCTACTTAGGTGGTCAAGATGACATTGAACTAAGCCTCTGATGAATACCCATTCATCACTCTTTATTCTTATATTTTAGCTACAAAAACCTATGCAAATGCATGTAGATATGTGTAAATAGGAATAATTAGCAAAAGCATGCATGTTTGTAAATATATATAATTAGCATGTTTTTGTGCAAAATAAAAGAATAAAGATGAAAAAAAGAAAAAGAGGGAAATATTTAGAATAAATATTGAGCAACCTAACCCAAGGGAGGGCTCAGCATGGGCCTGACCGCATAAAAGCCAAGTAGAGGGAGATAGGGGCTCATATGTATATATATTTATGTAAATAAATAAATTATATTTTCCTCACCCAAAAAAATATGCTTGTACATATTTTGTATATATTTAGAAACTATTAAAAACCAAATAAAAATTTAAAAATCAAAAAGACCAAAAAGATCCCTTCACCATGTACATAGCACACCTTCCTTATTTATTTAACCTTATAAATAAATAAAATTATTTTCTAAACTTTTTGTAAATACTCTATGCTATCTATTGTAAATAAAATAAATAAAAAGAAGTAAAACAAAAATCAAATAAAAATGACAAAATTAAAATTACAAAAATATGTTGTACATATACAATGTATATAATTGTACATAACTAATTATTTCCCCTATGTATATAAATAATAAAAATAAAATAAAAATAGCTTTTTATTCCTCATTTTATCCTATAAATAAATAAAATATAAAATAGGAATAAAAATGTATAAAAATAACTAATTAAAAATCAAAATAAAAAACCCTATATTGTATATATACCTATGTATAGCTATACTATGTGAATACCTTATTTTTATTTCCAAAAATTAATTAAAAATCACCAAAAAATAGAAAAAATTAAAACAAAAATATTTCATGTTTTGAGTTTTTAATAAATCGGCCATTTCCTATTTTATTTTAAATTTTTAAAACATTTATGACGTGGCCTTCTCCGATTGGTCCACGGGGGATGTTGACCCCCCAGTCAACTCCCCCCCTTGGACCACAGGATTGCGGATCTGCATTTGGACCCGACTTCTCGAATTTGTACCCGCTTGATCCGACTCCCGAATCCGCTAACCCCGGGCGCTAATCCGAGCCTGATCTTCCCTGATCCACGCCCGGAGGTTTGCATGGGGATCCGCGCTCCGAGCTTCACACCCGACTCCCATCTAGCCGGACCCCTAGTGGTATATAACCTGAGCTCTGCCGCACTTCATTTCCATCTTTGGCTCGCCACTCTCATTCCCGTGACCTCCATTGCAATCCCTGAGGTGACAGCTCGCGGTTGCCTTTGTCGCAGTGAGGAGGGGGTGCCCGGACCATTGATCTGGCGACGTTGAGCCGCCGTGCTCCGCCCCGTGCAGGAGCTCGAGCCTCAGGCAGTGACAAACTTCGAGGCGACGACCAGGAGCCACCTTAGCTCCAGCACAGTCTTCCACGCCACCCAGGTAACCTTCTAGTCTTCTCATTTCGTTTAATTTTTGGTTACCCCCAATTCGTACCTCCGTCGTATTCCTTTGATTCCGGCTATATCGTACATATTCTCGATCATCGGAACACTCAGTCACCTCCGCCATCCCTCGACGCACCTTCTCCGCCCCTTCACTCAACCCAGCTCGCACAGGAGCTGGGGTTCGAGCTCCACCGTCCTCCGTTCGCCGGAGCTCGCTCGTCCGACCCACAGTTCACCCTCACGCCGCTTCTTCGGGTCGAGGCACTTTGCCCTCGACCCGCGAAGCTCTTGAGCTATTTTGCAGGTCAAGAGGAGGCCATCTGAGGCCCCCTCACATCCAGGCCAGGAGCTCATCGCCGCCGCGCTCGACGGAGCCCTTCCAGGGCTCGGCTGAGCCATCGGAGGCCACCACCAGCTGCGGGACGTCATCGCCGATCTTCTCCGATCCTTGGAGGCAGCTGAGGAGGACCCTAGCACGCATACGAGGCCGGCGAAACTCGCCGGCCACCTGTTCTTCGAGGGACCTCCATCACCGTCCGATCACCCGCAGCTCCCCAGTTTTCATCTTGATCGTCCATCCACGGAGGAGCAGACACCGTTGATCCCATCGAGGGCTGATCCGGACCGTTAGCGCAGAGGAGAGAGGCACCAGCACTGCCAGCCGTTAGATCCTCCACGTGCCTCGCCCTGCACCGTCGATCGGCCCACGTGCGAAGGAGAGGGAGGCGCCACTCACTAGGACCGTCCGATCATCTACGTGGCGCACATCCAGCCGTCGACGTAATAAGGGGTAAATTACCTTAGGCCCCCTTTTAGTTTGCGTTTTACGTGTCAGTCCTGTAAATATTTTATGCATTTTATTTACGTAGGGTAAATTGCACATTGGACCTCGTGCTTGTTGATATTCGCATTTATACCCTTGTTTGTGTGAGCCACGTGCTTCGTCACGTGTACTTTTGGGTTATTTGCAGTATTAGTCCTGTAGTTCTGGTTGGTTTATGAATGAATGAATACTTTTTGGTAATTGCATCGATACCCCTGTGAACGTTTTATTTGAGCATGTGCGGATTTTAGTGGGTTAATTGCATAACCGTCCCTGGACTTTTTGGTACGAGTTACCAAAAGGTCCTAGGACTTGGTTTTTATTACCAGAAGGTCCCTGAGTGCCCCAGGCACGCGCCAAGCGCGTGACTTGTTGGGTTATTTGCACCTGGACCCCCAGATCTTCGGGTATTTGCACTTAAGTCCCTGTGCACTATGCCCTCTTTTTGATTTTGAATAAAATATCAAACCACCTCCAAATTCGATGAAAATTTGATACATGGCTCCTGCCATGAGGATTTTTGAGAATTTTTGAGGACATTTTTGATTTTATTTAGTATTTTTAAAAATTCAAAAACTCTCATTTTAGCTACTGTCTAGATTTAAAAATCCCAAAAAATATAAAAACACCCCCAAAAATTCTAAAAAAAATTAGGTTCTGTTTCTTGTGTGTTGTTTGAATTTCTAGCCAATTTTGGCTATTTTTCATTGAGCAAAAACCCTACAAATCTAAAAACATCTAAAGACTCATAAAAATTATAATAAATACTCCAAAAATCCAAAAACAATAATTTGGTGCTCAAATTTTCCTTATTTTTTCTAGAATACAGGAAAATTACCTCCAGGTCCCTTTGAGATCCTTAAATATTTTATTTTTGGATTTTGGGCCTTGCTGGACAGTACCTTGTCTTTTTAGTACTGTTTGATTTTTAGAAAATAAAAAATACCTTATAAAAATATCAAAAATTCACCAAAAACACTTAAAAAACCTAAAAAACATAAAAACAATTTTTCTTGAATTTTTGCTTGATTTTTGGTGTTTTAAATAAATTGCTCAAGTGTGCTTTTATTTGCTTTCTTTTATTTTCTCATCATATTAAAAATCCAAAAAAATATAAAAATTATTAAAAACAACTAAAAATCCTTGTATTTTATTTTATTTTATTTTTACTACTTCGTAGGCCTCTGGCCAACCCGTGCTCCTTGTGTTCGACCCTGGGTGCTATACCAGGTTAATCTCATAGCTAGGCCGCTTTCTTTTGTGCTTGATTGATTTATTTGCTCGAGTGGTCTGATTTTTCTTGATTGAGTGACTCTGAGTGATAGAGGTTGCAACGACCTATTTAGTACCTTTACCTCGTTTGCTCGGGTCGCTCATCAGAATGGCGCCGTTGCCGGGGAGCACGGCTTAGTAGTATTTTTGTCTTTATTTTTTGTTTTTCGTTTCGCGGTTTTTCGTGGCTCTTCGGAGTCCGCGGCTTTTCGCGGCTTTTGTATCTAGCTTCTTTTTGTTTTATTTGGTTTTATTTTGATTTTCTTTTATTTTTATTTTGTTTTATATTGTGTGTTTATTTTATTTTTCATTTTTGCATATATACCCTGACTTGTATCTTTATTTCTTTTTCTTTTCATTTGATTATTTTTGTTGGTCTGACCACTCTTTTCTCTGTCTTGCGAGGGCCCGAGGACCGCGGAGGCGACTTTCGAGGAGCCTGAGCAGCCGAGGAACTTGGAGGCGGCTTCTTTCTCTACGAAGCCGCAAGAGAGAGTGAGAGAGAGAGAGTTGAGTGGGTGAGGTATTAGGATAGAATTTTCATTTATTCATTATTATTGTAATAATACAGGGACTTGAACTCTTGGACTTGTGACCGTAGCGGGTCTGTTTCACCGAGCACCGGTGTGCTCGGGGGACCCATTAGGACCTCGCGGTTTTTCGCGGTTTTTCGCGGCTTTTCTTTTTTCTTTCTTACTGTCATTTTCCGGTTTTCTTCGCGGTTTTTGTCGAGCCCCTAGATTTAGGACTTTCTGGTGATTGTGACGTAATTAAGTAGGATCCACACACCTTAATTGCATATCTGTTCCTATAGATCGTAATTGGACCTACTTAAAATAAATAATAAAAATATCCGACTCGCTAGCCTCCGTAGCCTACGTGCCGTAGCCCGTCCTGTAAAGCGCTTACTCCTACCCCCGATTTGTCGGGCAGGGGAGGGACGGGCCAAGACCGGACCCTTTGGCTTGGAGGTCGGTGACCGGTTAGACGGTTCTTCGCTAGAAGTTGCTCGTCTAGGACTCGGCTTCCCGCTGCATCATTTAGCTTAGTTTAAATTCTGTCTTTATTTTATGCGCGGATCATTTTGCATGTAGAGAGCTGGAGCAAGGTACGCATTTCTGACTTTGTATGCATCATTGATTTCTCGTGCATCGGCTTTTTCGACTTCTCCCCCCTGTTTTGGACTTAATAATCAGGAGAATCGAAAAATTCGTTAGGCGTTTTGTTTGCTTTGAAAAATACCTAAAAAGTGTAACCATAAAATTGGGACTGCTAAGATCATTGACCTTAAAACTCGCTCACCCTAAAAATTTTGTCTTGGGGAGAGCAACCCCCTCATTGCTTGGTTTGTATGCGCGAGAGAGTGACCCGCACTCTAGGTAGAGCCCCCCGTTGCTAAACCCGACTGATTACCGACTCTTCCGTGCGGGCCAGTCGGTTGGGGTTAGCAGCGGATATCCCAACAGGTCACGTAAGCGCTCTGATATCTTGAGTGTTCTCCAAAATAAAACCGACAAGATAATTTGACCGAACTTTTACGGTCTTCAGCTCGCGTTGCGTTGGTGAACCGGGGGTTTGTTTTTAGATCATAATTTTTCCAGATCTCATCCTCCCTACTCGCCAGATCAAGATGATGGGTAGACGATCTCTTAGGCAGCCTCTGGTTGCACCGCTTTCGGGCGCGTCTACCTCATCATCTAGGTTGGCTCACGAGAGCTCAGACCCGCTCTCCGAGCCCGAGTACGACTCCACCCTGTTCCCCTTCGATCCCCTTTCTGACCGTCCTGAGAGATACGAGCCCGAGGAGAGACTGATACATTTGACGGCACCTGAGTTTGGCTCATTTGATTTTGCAGACGTCGAGATGGCCGGAGCAGGCAGTTCTGATGATCACTCCCGTCGACCAGAGCACATTGTACTAGACCAGGGAGCGATCAACTCCACCCTGATCGCATCACTCGATACAGTTCAGCAGCAGCTCCGCGATCAGGGAGCATTCATGATAGAGATGAGGAGAGAGTTGGAGAGGCTCAGAGCAGAGCGAGATGCGCAGAGCGAGCCCGAGGAGATCCCGGATGCAGATGCACAGGCACGAGCCGCAGCAGCAGCAGCCGCGGCCGCCGCCGCAGCGGCAGCAGCCGCAGGAGGAGCTGGACCACCTAGACCGATGCGGGAGTTGCACAACCCTGGATCTACACTGATGCACCATTGGGTTGTGGTTCCGGCTATCGTGGGGGACTTCAAGTTCCCCCCGAACACCTTGCAGATGCTTCCTCGGTTCCATGGACTTGCTACAGAGGAGCCCCACCTCCACCTCCAGGAGTTTTTGATGATATGCAGCACTGTCCATGACAGACATGTGGACCAGGACACGATCAGGATGATCGCCTTCCCCTTTTCACTGGCAGATAGAGCATCCACCTGGCTGAAGCACTTGGGGAGGTTTGTCTATACCTGGGAGCAGCTCCGTACCGAGTACTTGAACAAGTACTATCCACTCGGGCGGACGAATGCAGCGAGGGCCCTGATTAGTAACTTCTCCATGTTCCCCAACGAGCAGTTTCACGAGGCTTGGGAGAGGTTCAGAGAGCTCCTGGACAGATGCCCGCACCACGACATCACGAAGCCGAACTTAGTTCAGAGCTTCTTCAGTGGGTTGTCACCAGAGCTATAGGGCCTGGTGAATGCTTCTTGTGGCGGGTCCTACTTCGCCAAGGACCACGACCAGGTCTGGGCAATTTTTGAGGAGATGGCAGAGAACTACATGGTGATGTCCCAGACCCGGCTCTACACTCAGAAGACCCAGCCACATCAGCCAGGACCCGTGCAGTACCAGAGGATAGCACGGGTAGATGCAGGTCCTCCCAGTTCGTCCGCAGCAGCAGCAGCAGCAGAGTCATCAGCTGCGGACATGGGTATCATCAGCGAGAAGTTGGACCGCATGGAGCTGACCGAGAAGAAGCAGTGCCAGAGTATCACGCAGATGGAGCAGATGGCACAGGTCTTGAGCGACATGAAGACACAGCTCATGTGTCTCCAGGAGGCACAGACGGCTTCTCAGCCCCGTCTTCAGTCGCGAGGCGACACCGGCAGCAGCAGCAGCTCGTCCCAGCGCTCCAGCACTCCAGTGCAGCCTAGACAGGTTCACCTTGTACAGGCGGAGCCGTACCAGCAGTCGCAGCCCACCTACCAGTTACCACCATCTCCAGAGATGCAGATGGTGGTATACCAGCCGGACCAGCCTCTGGCAGTACTCCCGCCAGCCCCTTTTGATGCCGAGCCGTTGATGGATGTCAACGGGATTTGGTACGACCGCCCCCAGCCTGGGATCCGACGAGACCATCCCGGATTCAGGTGGGGGAGTGGTGGTGCCCAGCCCCAGCAGCAGCCGTCAGGACAGGGAGGGCAGTACTCCCATCAGAGAGACCAGCACCAGCCGCAGCAGCAGCCCCCAGCGTATCAGCAGCAGTCACCCTATGGTCCTCGTCCCTATCAGCAGCAGGGACAGTCTTGGAGACGTGAGCAGCAGGCTCACCAGGGATACCAGCAGCACCCTCCATCCTACCCCTCTTACCCACCACAGCAGTTCCAGCAGCCTCACCCACAGCGAGGCCACCCGTCGGGCTCCCACGAGAGCCCCGCCTTGGATGACATCGCCCGCCTCCTCACGGACCAACAGGCTACATTCCGACGGGAGATGGACGAGTTCCGCCAGGAGATGCGGGACCTGGTGAGAGGGAAGGCCGCCATACCAGCTCAGATAGAACCCAATCCGAACAGCCTCAAGAGGAAATCTGAGAAGGTAGTACATACTGAGTTAGCCACTCCTAGTGATCCATTTGATGATACTTCTTCGGATCTATTTGATGCTGATTTTGTCACACTTAGGAGCGGTAGGACCCCAGCAGGCGGCGGCGCCTCATCTGAGCACCATCCCGAGGCGCCACAGGAGGAGGAGGAGAGCGGTACTGAGGCCGCTCCAGACGATGATGGTGGTACTGAGGCCACCAAGGATGATGATCCCACCGGCGGTACTGAGGCCGCCACTTCACCAGATCTAGGAGGTGGTACTGATGCCACCCATTCATCCGAGCCAGCCGGCGGTACTGATGCCGCACGACGTCTACCTTCAGCAGCAGCAGAGCAGCCAGCCCGTGGTGGTACTGAGGCCACCGGTGTTTGTAGAGACAGAGATGTTGTTTTTCCTCGTGTTCATGTATCTCGGAACTCTGCCATTAATAAAGGAAAAGGTTTACTTTCTTCTGGTCCCACTGTGGTGCATGATGTATGTGTGGATCCGGTCCTTGAACCGTCTAGACCTTTTCCTAGTCCTTCATCTGAGAAGGACCCAATGATCCCCTTCCCTAGAGCCCTTCAGATGGGGAAGGGGAAGAAAAATGATCCAAAAAAGAGAGAGCTTGAGGAGTTCAGCCAGAGCATGATCGATCGATTCCATATTCAGCTGACCCTCCAGGAGGCTTTGCAGCACATCCCCCTTCTCCAGAGATCTTTGAGAGAGAGGACTACAGTCAGGAGGAGGAGGAGGAACCACACTTCAGAGATACATGTGCTGACGAAAGCTACGTGCTTTGCGATCCAGAACCGACTGCCAGCCAAGAGGCCAGATTCAGGGGCCCCGTATGTCAGATGCCAGATTAGTGAGCAGTGGTTCGACCGTACTCTTCTAGATAGCGGATCGTCGATTAACCTTCTTCCGGCAGCCCTTCTCGACCGCTTCGAGTTGGGCACTCTTCGACAGAGCAGGACAGTCCTTCAGTTCGCTGATCGATCTGTCAAGAGGCCGAAGGGATTATTACGAGACGTTATCGTCACGATTCAGGGCCTGCAATTCCCCGTGGACTTCGTAGTGTTGGACATGGAGATCCCTGAGTCAGTGACCGATACCCCCATCATCCTTGGTCGTCCGTTCTTGGCCACAGCCAAGGCGGTGACTGATCATGATAGCGGGAAGGTGTACTTTCGCGTCCAGGGCGAGAGTATACAAATAGAGACGGTCGAGGACTATAGAGCCAGATTCAGATCCCGCTCAGATGCGAGTACCGATTCAGAGCAGCTGACAGACGCAGAGCCAGACATCCACCAGGACTGTGATTTTGTGATCACAGATGATGAAGCAGCTTGGGCAGACCTTGAGACACAGACTACCCTCTCACTTTCAGACACAGCTGATGCAGAGATGATAGCAGAGGAGAGTCTGGAGAGCACAGACCTGGTCCAGGATACCATTGAGGCAACAGAGCCGGTCCTCGATCGCAGCACGATGACTAGTGATGGTGGTGCTGAGGCCACCTTGTTTTCCGGTGGTACTGATGCCACCATTTCTGATACAGATCCCTCGGATTCAGAGTCTGATTGGGCCGATTGCTATGATCAGATGCCATACCTTAGTCCATCTGAGCCTATTGATGAGGAGGAGGTAGATGCAGAGCCGAGCAGAGACAGTACAGTTGAGCCGCCTTCTCCCGATCCAGTTTGCGAGAGCATGCTTTCACTTTCCCAGGCAGATTTGGTCGACCTTGCAGCTTTCACTCAGTTTCTTCCACAGCCAGATTTGCCGGCACCCAGCATTCCAGAGCTGAAGCCGCTCCCTACTTCGCTGAAGTATCGATTCCTTGCGGGCGATCCAGAGATGTACCCAGTCATCATCTCCGCCGAGTTGACTGGAGAGCAGGAATCCCGTTTGATGGGGGTTCTTGAAAAGAACCGCAAGGCGATCGGATGGAGCGTAGCAGATCTCCATGGGATTAGTCCATCAGTGTGCTCCCACCATATCTATCTCGAGGAGGGGGCGAAGCCGTCGCGTGAGTTCCAGCGGCGTCTGAACCCCAACCTGAGAGAGGTTGTGATGAAGGAAATATCAAAGTGGTGGGGTGCAGGTTTTATTTATCCCATTTCCGACTCCAAGTGGGTCAGCCCCTTGCATGTGGTGCCCAAGAAGACGGGCATCACGACTGTGATCAGTGAGTCGGGAGAGGAGATTGCTACACGAGTACCCACCTCTTGGAGGGTTTGTGTTGACTACAGGAGACTCAACCAAGCCACGAAGAAGGACCATTTTCCCCTGCCTTTTATTGACCAGATTATTGAGAGACTGGCAGGGAAGAGCCATTATTGCTTCCTAGATGGGTACTCGGGCTACAACCAAGTGGCCATCGCTCCTGAGGATCAGGAGAAGACCACCTTTACCTGTCCCTTCGGCACATACGCTTTTCGACGCATGCCATTTGGGCTATGCAACGCCCATGCGACTTTTCAGAGGTGCATGCTGTCGATCTTCTCGGACATGGTAGGGGAATGCTTGGAGGTCTTCATGGATGATTTCTCGATCTACGGCGACGGATTTGATTCTTGTCTTGACTGCCTAGATCGAGTACTTCAGCGATGTATTGAGTATCACTTGGTGCTATCTTGGGAGAAGAGTCACTTCATGGTGACTCAAGGGACGGTGCTTGGCCACATCATCTCCAACAGGGGCATGGAGGTTGATCCGGCCAAGGTTGATGTCATTAGAAAACTCGCACCGCCGTCCAATTTGAGGCAGTTACGGTCATTTCTAGGGCACGTTGGATTTTATAGGAGATTTATTCAGGATTTCAGCAGGATTGCCCGGCCGTTGACTGACCTCTTGACGAAAGACACCGAGTTCCTTGTCGATGACAAGTGCCTTTCGTCGTTTGCTACTCTCCAGCAGTGTGTTATTGAGGCTCCTGTCCTCCAGCCGCCTGATTGGTCTCTCCCATTCGAGATCATGACGGACGCCTCCGATTTTGCCGTAGGGGCAGTGCTGGGACAGAGGAGGGATGGAGTACCATTTGCTATACACTATGCTAGCCGCACATTGGATTCCGCCCAGCGGAATTATACAGTCACAGAGAAGGAGATGCTAGCCGTAGTGTTTGCCCTGGATAAGTTTAGATCATATATCATCGGATCTAGAGTGACTTTGTTTACAGATCACACCGCCATCAGGTACCTCATGGCAAAGAAGGATGCCAAGGCCAGACTGACTAGATGGATCCTTCTACTCCAGGAGTTCGACATTGAGATTAAGGATAAGCCTGGAGTCAAGAATGTGGTGGCAGATCATCTCTCCCGATTAGAGCAGCCTGAGGAGACCGAGCAGATTGATCCTATCCGAGATACCTTCCCAGATGAGGCGATCCTTGCTATCGCCTCACTCCCATGGTACACCGATATTGTGAACTTTCTCGTTGTTGGGAAAGTCCCACAAGATTGGCCCAGGCAGAGGCTTGAGACCTTCCTAGCGAAGGCCAAGTCTTACCATTGGGAGGATCCCATCCTTTACCACGAAGGAGGGGATAGCGTCTGGCGTCGGTGTATTCCTCAGGAGGAACACCATAGCGTCCTCACTTACTGCCACAAGCTTGAGGCAGGAGGACATCATTCTGGGAGGAGAACGGCACAGAAAGTGCTCCAATCCGGCTTGTGGTGGCCTACTCTCTTCAAGGACTCAGATGAGTTCGTGAAGAGGTGTACTGACTGTCAGAGGATGGGCACTTGTGGACAGCGTGATATGATGCCGATGCAGCCCATTCACTTCTGTGAGGTTTTTGACGCATGGGGCATCGATTTCATGGGTCCATTCCCTAAGAGTCAGGGATTTGAGTACATTCTGTTGGCCGTAGACTATGTGAGTCGTTGGGTGGAGGCTATCCCCGCCCGAGCTGCTGATGCGAGGACAGTTTGCAGATTTTTGAGGAAGCACATCATCACGCGGTTCGGGGTTCCACGAGTTCTGATTTCTGATGGGGGATCTCACTTCATCAACGACCAGGTGAAGGCACTTGCTAGCGAGTTCGGCATAGATCATCGTGTTGCTACACCATACCATCCACAGACGAATGGTCTAGCCGAAGTATCGAATAGGGAGATCAAGACTATTCTGCAGAAAGTCGTCCGCCCTGACCGAAAGGATTGGTCACAGCTTTTGGACTCGGTCTTGTGGGCATATAGGACGTCTTTCAAGACACCTTTGGGCACATCTCCCTTTCGCCTCGTATATGGCAAGCCATGCCATTTACCTGTTGAGCTGAGGCACAAGTCACTTTGGGCAGTCACAGACATACTTATGGATTCAGATGGTATAGGAGACTAGAGGAGGGCAGAGCTAGCTGCCCTGGAGGAGCTTAGAGATTCAGCTTTCTCAAGCAGCCTACATTATAAGGAGAGAGTCAAGGAGTGGCATGATTCTCATATCAGCCACAAGCATTTTGAGATTGGACAGAGAGTATGGCTGTTTGATGCGAGGCTTAGACTATTTCCAAGGAAGCTACAGAGCAAATGGAAAGGACCTTATCTGGTTCGGAAGGTACACGACAACGGTAGCATCGACATATCTGAGTTGTCTTCTGAGAGTACCTTCCGAGTGAACGGCCAGCGGCTCAAGCCATTTCTAGATCATGAGCCGCGGGGCCCGTTGATATTGCCCCTATTCATTTTGCGTGAGATGTGATCTTTGACTCACATCTAATGCGTCTCACGCCTGAGTTTCACTGATCTTCCACTGTACATAGATCCAGATGTCCATATCATCACATTCCTTAGTCCCACATCCCCTTCCCCATCTTGTGATTATGCTATACTTAGGGTGCACTCTACCCTAAGTATAGGGGGGATGTGAGACATTTCGGGTATTTCTTTTGTTTCTGTCTACCCCTGTTTTGCTGCCTATACTTAGGGATATCTCACCCTAAGTATAGGGGGGGCAGACCCTGTACATTCCCCACTCAGGTTTTCCCTTAGTATACAGCCTGCTATACTTAGGATTACTTGATCCTAAGTATAGGGGGGAGACCTGAGTCCCTCTTGACTTTTTCATTTCCTTTTGTATAGCCTTTCATTTCACTTCCCTATACATAGCACGAGTTATGTCTTCTTCATCGCTCTTGACTCTGAGGACATCGTTCGAGCTAAGTATAGGGGGGTGTGTATATATTTCATATATACTTTAGCCATAACTCGTACTTTGTGTAAGTGTGTTAATAAATAAAATTGGCTAAAAACCACAAAAATTAAAAATTTTCATGTACGTAATCTTCTTTTATTTGCACATACATAGCTAGTGTACAAATTATTTTTTGTAAAAATGATTTCAAAAATCTTTTGTGTGTAAAGCTTGTGTAAATATTTTTGTATCAAAATTATGTATATAGTACAAAATTTTTACAAAATATTTTGAAAATCAAAAAGTTTGCAAAAATCTTGTGTAAATGTGTGTAAATATCTTTTTGCAAAACTTGCACTTCATGCATCATCATTCATGATTTCAAAACATTTTTCAAAAATTTTGCATGATTGTAAAATATTGTGTAAATATGCATCTTTTTGTACATATGTATATAGTTTTTCTTGGATGATAGTTGACATTTAAACTAGCCTGGAATCAAATTGAGAAATGGAGCTTGATTAAGATCTTAATCCACCTAATTCTAAGAGGAACCTTATAGGGCTTAGGCTTAAGGCTTTTCAGGTCCATGGTGACTTAATTCTTTGAGTCCACTAGGCTATGATCACATGTCATCTCAATGAGCCTAAGTAGAGCACTTAACAACAACACATGACTCATATAGATTATGGCTTTACTTGGACAACCGCACTATGCACCGAGCTCTCTACGGATGAGGTGGTGAGGAGGCAGTCTTCCTTGACTTGGGGTAGCATATGAGGGTAGTACTTCTAGGCGGAACCTCTCTTCTTCTTATAGTGAAGGAAGTGCGTCTCAACTTGGTCTGGTTGCCATGAGGTCTAACGACGGGAGTTGTGGGTTGCAATAAAGCTTCAAAAGAGGGATAGTCTACTGGCTCAAGAGAAAAAACTCCTTGTATATATGCTGCACATGTATATGTTGTATAGATGCACTCGAAAAAAAAATGTGCAAAAAGAAAAGAACTCCAAAAAAGTGGTGGGTCTGAGAGAAAATGATAATCCCACCGGAGTATGTATATAAGAGCAATAAGCAAAGCTTGGTTTCATGATCCATCTGTTGTAGCTTGCAGCAGGGAGACTTGGCTACACTGGTCAAGCTCCCAAGGGAGACTTGGCTACACTGGTCAAGCTCCCAAGGGTACTTGGCTACACTGGCCTTGACCCATTCTCTTCTTCCCCCTCTTCTTGAGCTGGTTGTACTTGAACTTAGAAGGGAATACCCCGCTCCTCGAGGAAAGAGTGGCCAGATTGAGGTCATAGAGTTACCTTGTTAGGGAGGGTTGTCAAGTTGCCATTTCTGAGGTGGAGAGCTTAGACTTCACATCCACAGGACAAGAAAAGATTCATGGTCTTCAGGGTTTGTGATTGATGACTTGTTCTGATCTGGAGCATTGAGGAGTCTTGATTATAGATTAGTGGAACTTAGAGGCTGTTAGGTTTTAAGCTTAAGTCTAAATAAGGTTTCGGCACATTAATAATCCAAAGATCTGATTGAGCTCCATACCTCAATTTAATGAAGGCAAGTTTAATAATCAACCTTGATCCATGTACATTCTCTTTTTCTTTTTCTTTCTTTCTTTTTCACTTCTTTTTCAAATAAGTGTTTGCTAAGGGACTAGCAAAGTATAGTATAGGGGGGTGATGAATACCCATTCATCACTCTTTATTCTTATATTTTAGCTACAAAAACCTATGCAAATGCATGTAGATATGTGTAAATAGGAATAATTAGCAAAAGCATGCATGTTTGTAAATATCTATAATTAGCATGTTTTTGTGCAAAATAAAAGAATAAATATGAAAAAAAGAAAAAGAGGGAAATATTTAGAATAAATATTGAGCAACCTAACCCAAGGGAGGGCTCAGCATGGGCCTGACCGCATAAAAGCCAAGTAGAGGGAGATAGGGGCTCATATGTATATATATTTATGTAAATAAATAAATTATATTTTCCTCACCCAAAAAAATATGCTTGTACATATTTTGTATATATTTAGAAACTATTAAAAACCAAATAAAAATTTAAAAATCAAAAAGACCAAAAAGATCCCTTCACCATGTACATAGCACACCTTCCTTATTTATTTAACCTTATAAATAAATAAAATTATTTTCTAAACTTTTTGTAAATACTCTATGCTATCTATTGTAAATAAAATAAATAAAAAGAAGTAAAACAAAAATCAAATAAAAATGACAAAATTAAAATTACAAAAATATGTTGTACATATACCATGTATACAATTGTACATAACTAATTATTTCCCCTATGTATATAAATAATAAAAATAAAATAAAAATAGCTTTTTATTCCTCATTTTATCCTATAAATAAATAAAATATAAAATAGGAATAAAAATGTATAAAAATAACTAATTAAAAATCAAAATCAAAAACCCTATATTGTATATATACCTATGTATAGCTATACTATGTGAATACCTTATTTTTATTTCCAAAAATTAATTAAAAATCACCAAAAAATAGAAAAAATTAAAACAAAAATATTTCATGTTTTGAGTTTTTAATAAATCAGCCATTTCCTATTTTATTTTAAATTTTTAAAACATTTATGACGTGGCCTTCTCCGATTGGTCCACGGGGGATGTTGACCCCCCAGTCAACTCCCCCCCTTGGACCACAGGATTGCGGATCTGCATTTGGACCCGACTTCTCGAATTTGTACCCGCTTGATCCGACTCCCGAATCCGCTAACCCCGGGCGCTAATCCGAGCCTGATCTTCCCTGATCCACGCCCGGAGGTTTGCATGGGGATCCACGCTCCGAGCTTCACACCCGACTCCCATCTAGCCGGACCCCTAGTGGTATATAACCTGAGCTCCGCCGCACTTCATTTCCATCTTTAGCTCGCCACTCTCATTCCCGTGACCTCCATTGCAATCCTGAGGTGACAGCTCGCGGTTGCCTTTGTCGCAGTGAGGAGGGGGTGCCCGGACATTATTCCGGCGACGTTGCGCCGCCGTGCTCCGCCCCGTGCAGGAGCTCGAGCCTCAGGCAGTGACAACCTTCGAGGCGACGACCAGGAGCCACCTTAGCTCAAGCACAGTCTTCACGCCCCAGGTAACCTTCTAGTCTTCTCATTTCGTTTAATTTTTGTTACCCCCAATTCGTACCTCCGTCGTATTCCTTTGATTCCGGCTATATCGTACATCTTCTCGATCATCGGAACACTCAGTCACCTCCGCCATCCCTCGACGCACCTTCTCGCCCCTTCACTCAACCCAGCTCGCACAGGAGCTGGGGTTCGAGCTCCACCGTCCTCCGTTCGCCGGAGCTCGCTCCGTCCCGACCCATAGTTCACCCTCACGCCGCTTCTTCGGGTCGAGGCACTTTGCCCTCGACCCGCGAAGCTCTTGAGCTGTTTGCAGGTCAAGAGGAGGCCATCTGAGGCCCCCTCACATCCAGGCCAGGAGCTCATCGCCGCCGCGCTCGACGGAGCCCTTCCAGGGCTCGGCTGAGCCATCGGAGGCCACCACCAGCTGCGGGAACGTCATCGCCGATCTTCTCCGATCCTTGGAGGCAACTGAGGAGGACCCTAGCACGCATACGAGGCCGGCGAAACTCGCCGGCCACCTGTTCTTCGAGGGACCTCCCTCACCGTCCGATCACCCGCAGCTCCCCAGTTTTCATCTTGATCGTCCATCCACGGAGGAGCAGACACCGTTGATCCCATCGAGGGGCTGATCCGGACCGTTAGCGCAGAGGAGAGAGGCACCAGCACTGCCAGCCGTTAGATCCTCACGTGCCTCGCCCTGCACCGTCGATCGGCCCACGTGCGAAGGAGAGGGAGGCGCCACTCACTAGGACCGTCCGATCATCTACGTGGCGCACATCCAGCCGTCGACGTAATAAGGGGTAAATTACCTTAGGCCCCCCTTTTAGTTTGCGTTTTACGTGTCAGTCCTGTAAATATTTTATGCATTTTATTTACGTAGGGTAAATGCACATTGCCTCGTGCTTGTTGATATTCGCATTTATACCCCTGTTTGTGTGAGCCACGTGCTTCGTCACGTGTACTTTTGGGTTATTTGCAGTATTAGTCCTGTAGTTCTGGTTGGTTTATGAATGAATGAATACTTTTTGGTAATTGCATCGATACCCCTGTGAACGTTTTATTTGAGCATGTGCGGATTTTAGTGGGTTAATTGCATAACCGTCCCTGGACTTTTTGGTACGAGTTACCAAAAGGTCCTAGGACTTGGTTTTTATTACCAGAAGGTCCCTGAGTGCCCAGGCACGCGTCAAGCGCGTGACTTGCTGGGTTATTTGCACCTGGACCCCCAGATCTTCGGGTATTTGCACTTAAGTCCCTGTGCACTGTGCCCTCTTTTTGATTTTGAATAAAATATCAAACCACCTCCAAATTCGATGAAAATTTGACACATGGCTCCTGCCATGTTGTTGGATTTTTGAGAATTTTTGAGGACATTTTTGATTTTATTTAGTATTTTTAAAAATTCAAAAACTCTCATTTTAGCTACTGTCTAGATTTAAAAATCCCAAAAAAATATAAAAACACCCCCAAAAATTCTAAAAAAATTAGGTTCTATTTCTTGTGTATTGTTTGAATTTCTAGCCAATTTTGGCTATTTTTCATTGAGCAAAAACCCTAAAAATCTAAAAACATCTAAAAACTCATAAAAATTATAATAAATACTCCAAAAATCCAAAAACAATAATTTTGGTGCTCAAATTTTCCTTATTTTTTTCTAGAATACAGGAAAATTACCTCCAGGTCCCTTTGAGATCCTTAAATATTTTATTTTTGGATTTTGGGCCTTGCTGGACAGTACCTTGTCTTTTTAGTACTGTTTGATTTTTAGAAAATAAAATATACCTTATAAAAATCTCAAAAATTCACCAAAAACACTTAAAAACCTAAAAAACATAAAAACAATTTTTCTTGAATTTTTGCTTGATTTTTGGTGTTTTAAATAAATTGCTCAAGTGTGCTTTTATTTGCTTTCTTTTATTTTCTCATCATATTAAAAATCCAAAAAAATATAAAAATTATTAAAAACAACTAAAAATCCTTGTATTTTATTTTATTTTATTTTTACTACTTCGTAGGCCTCTGGCCAACCCGTGCTCCTTGTGTTCGACCCTGGGTGCTATACCAGGTTAATCTCATAGCTAGGCCGCTTTCTTTTGTGCTTGATTGATTTATTTGCTCGAGTGGTCTGATTTTTCTTGATTGAGTGACTCTGAGTGATAGAGGTCGCAACGACCTATTTAGTACCTTTACCTCGTTTGCTCGGGTCGCTCATCAGCCTCGTGATTTCAAAAAATTAATTCAACTAGACCTGAAGTACCTCAATTCCAATTCATATAAGGTTTCTGTGATTAAGTATATTTTAAGGTCCAACCAAGCTCCAATATTCGAATTTTATTTAGGCTTGTTCAATTATCAAGCTCAATACAAAAAATGCAAATGTTATGTAAAATACAGAAAATATTTTTGTGATGGAATTTTCAAATTTTGAACTTTTTATCTATTTTTGAAAAAGGTTTTGCAAATTTTTATGCAATTTTTCAAGAGGTTTTTGCAAATGTTTTTAGGATTTTTCAAAATATTTTTTTGTAAAAGACATACGTATAAATACTTACATGGACATGCATCTATTATTTACAAAAATTAGGATGAAGGATTTAGATATTGAATTTTAGTCATTTTACAAGTATGTATATAAAATTTGTAAATAAATTTTTTATTTGTTTGAATGGTGTATATAGTCCTCAAACTTATTTGAAAATAATTTTACAAACAATTTCAAAAAATTATAGTTCAAAATAATGTTTGCAAATAATTTTTATAAGCATTCGCACACATTTGAAAACATTTTGCAAATATTTTTCATATAGTATATATAGATTTTTCAAATATTTTTACAACCATTTTCAAAACCTTTTGCAAATAGATTTTCAAAACAATTTATTTCACACAAAGAAAAGAAACTTTATAAATCAAAATAATTTTACAAAGGTTGAAAATATTTTACAAAATATTTTTTAAACAGTTTTTAAAAATTTTTCAAATAGATTTTCAAACTATTTTTGAAATATTTTGCAAAATATTCTAACCAGATTTTTTAATTAGTATATACAACAAGAATTTGAGGAATAATAATATATCTTTTTTATTAATTGAATTGTGTATGTATATATAGTATTTTAGCCATATTTATTTTGAAAATACGAAAGTACGGATTATGGCTAAAGTATATACGAAGTATATATGACCAACCTATACTTAGCTTGAGATATGTCCTCATAGATCGAAAAGAAAAGGAGAAGATGATGAGCGACCCGAGCAAACGAGGTAAAGGTACTAAATAGGTCATTGCGACTTCTATCACTCAGAGTCACTCAATCAAGAAAAATCAGACCACTCGAGCAAATAAATCAATCAAGCACAAAAGAAAGCGGCCTAGCTATGAGATTAACCTGGTATAGCACCCAGGGTCGAACACAAGGAGCACGGGTTGGCCAGAGGCCTACAAAGTAGTAAAAATAAAATAAAATAAAATACAAGGATTTTTAGTTGTTTTTAATAATTTTTATATTTTTTTGGATTTTTAATATGATGAGAAAATAAAAGAAAGCAAATAAAAGCACACTTGAGCAATTTATTTAAAACACTAAAAATCAAGCAAAAATTCAAGAAAAATTGTTTTTATGTTTTTTAGGTTTTTAAGTGTTTTTGGTGAATTTTTGAGATTTTTATAAGGTATATTTTATTTTCTAAAAATCAAACAGTACTAAAAAGACAAGGTACTGCCCAGCAAGGCCCAAAATCCAAAAATAAAATATTTAAGGATCTCAAAGGGACCTGGAGGTAATTTTCCTGTATTCTAGAAAAAATAAGGAAAATTTGAGCACCAAAATTATTGTTTTTGGATTTTTGGAGTATTTAGTATAATTTTTATGAGTTTTTAGATGTTTTTAGATTTTTAGGGTTTTTGCTCAATGAAAAATAGCCAAAATTGGCTAGAAATTCAAACAACACACAAGAAACAGAACTTAATTTTTTTTAGAATTTTTGGGGGTGTTTTTATATTTTTTGGGATTTTTAAATCTAGACAGTAGCTAAAATGAGAGTTTTTGAATTTTTAAAAATACTAAATAAAATCAAAAATGTCCTAAAAAATTCTCAAAAATCCAACAACATGGCAGGAGCCATGTTTCAAATTTTCATCGAATTTGGAGGTGGTTTGATATTTTATTCAAAATCAAAAAGAGGGCACAGTGCACAGGGACTTAAGTGCAAATACCCGAAGATCTGGGGGTCCAGGTGCAAATAACCCAGCAAGTCATGTGCTTGGCGCGTGCCTGGGGCACTCAGGGACCTTCTGGTAATAAAAACCAAGTCCTAGGACCTTTTGGTAACTCGTACCAAAAAGTCCAGGGACGGTTATGCAATTAACCCACTAAAATCCGCACATGCTCAAATAAAACGTTCACAGGGGTATCGATGCAATTACCAAAAAGTATTCATTCATTCATAAACCAACCAGAACTACAGGACTAATACTGCAAATAACCCAAAAGTACACGTGACGAAGCACGCAGCTCACACAAACAGGGGTATAAATGCGAATATCAACAAGCACGAGGTCCAATGTGCAATTTACCCTACGTAAATAAAATGCATAAAATATTTACAGGACTGACACGTAAAACGCAAACTAAAAGGGGGCCTAAGGTAATTTACCCCTTATTACGTCGACGGCTGGATGTGCGCCACGTAGATGATCGGACGGTCCTAGTGAGTGACGCCTCCCTCTCCTTCGCACGTGGGCCGATCGACGGTGCAGGGCGAGGCACGTGGAGGATCTAACGGCTGGCAGTGCTGGTGCCTCTCTCCTCTGCGCTAACGGTCCGGATCAGCCCCTCGATGGGATCAACGGTGTCTGCTCCTCCGTGGATGGACGATCAAGATGAAAACTGGGGAGCTGCGGGTGATCGGACGGTGATGGAGGTCCCTCGAAGAACAGGTGGCCGGCGAGTTTCGCCGGCCTCGTATGCGTGCTAGGGTCCTCCTCAGCTGCCTCCAAGGATCGGAGAAGATCGGCGATGACGTCCCGCAGCTGGTGGTGGCCTCCGATGGCTCAGCCGAGCCCTGGAAGGGCTCCGTCGAGCGCGGCGGCGATGAGCTCCTGGCCTGGATGTGAGGGGGCCTCAGATGGCCTCCTCTTGACCTGCAAAACAACTCAAGAGCTTCGCGGGTCGAGGGCAAAGTGCCTCGACCCGAAGAAGCGGTGTGAGGGTGAACTGTGGGTCGGGACGAGCGAGCTCCGGCGAACGGAGGACGGTGGAGCTCGAACCCCAGCTCCTGTGCGAGCTGGGTTGAGTGAAGGGGCGGAGAAGGTGCGTCGAGGGACGGCGGAGGTGACTGAGTGTTCCGATGATCGAGAAGATGTACGATATAGCCGGAATCAAAGGAATACGACGGAGGTACGAATTGGGGGTAACCAAAAATTAAACGAAATGAGAAGACTAGAAGGTTACCTGGGTGGCGTGGAAGACTGTGCTGGAGCTAAGGTGGCTCCTGGTCGTCGCCTCGAAGGTTGTCACTGCCTGAGGCTCGAGCTCCTGCACGGGGCGGAGCACGCGGCGCAACGTCGCCGGATCAATGGTCCGGGCACCCCCTCCTCACTGCGACAAAGGCAACCGCGAGCTGTCACCTCATGGATTGCAATGGAGGTCACGGGAATGAGAGTGGCGAGCCAAAGATGGAAATGAAGTGCGGCGGAGCTCAGGTTATATACCACTAGGGATCCGGCTAGATGGGAGTCGGGTGTGAAGCTCGGAGCGCGGATCCCCATGCAAACCTCCGGGCGTGGATCAGGGAAGATCAGGCTCGGATTAGCGCCCGGGGTTAGCGGATTCGGGAGTCGGATCAAGCGGGTACAAATTCGAGAAGTCGGGTCCAAATGCAGATCCGCAATCCTGTGGTCCAAGGGGGGGAGTTGACTGGGGGGTCAACATCCCCCGTGGACCAATCGGAGAAGGCCACGTCATAAATGTTTTAAAAATTTAAAATAAAATAGGAAATGGCCGATTTATTAAAAACTCAAAACATGAAATATTTTTGTTTTAATTTTTTCTATTTTTTGGTGATTTTTAATTAATTTTTGGAAATAAAAATAAGGTATTCACATAGTATAGCTATACATAGGTATATATACAATATAGGGTTTTTGATTTTGATTTTTAATTAGTTATTTTTATACATTTTTATTCCTATTTTATATTTTATTTATTTATAGGATAAAATGAGGAATAAAAAGCTATTTTTATTTTATTTTTATTATTTGTATACATAGGGGAAATAATTAGTTATGTACAATTATATACATGGTATATGTACAACATATTTTTGTAATTTTAATTTTGTCATTTTTATTTGATTTTTGTTTTACTTCTTTTTATTTATTTTATTTACAATAGATAGCATAGAGTATTTACAAAAAGTTTAGAAAATAATTTTATTTATTTATAAGGTTAAATAAATAAGGAAGGTGTGCTATGTACATGGTGAAGGGATCTTTTTGGTCTTTTTTATTTTTAAATTTTTATTTGGTTTTTAATAGTTTCTAAATATATACAAAATATGTACAAGCATATTTTTTTGGGTGAGGAAAATATAATTTATTTATTTACATAAATATATATACATATGAGCCCCTATCTCCCTCTACTTGGCTTTTATGCGGTCAGGCCCATGCTGAGCCCCCCCTTGGGTTAGGTTGCTCAATATTTATTCTAAATATTTCCCTCTTTTTCTTTTTTTCATCTTTATTCTTTTATTTTGCACAAAAACATGCTAATTATAGATATTTACAAACATGCATGCTTTTGCTAATTATTCCTATTTACACATATCTACATGCATTTGCATAGGTTTTTGTAGCTAAAATATAAGAATAAAAAGTGATGAATGGGTATTCATCACCCCCCTATACTATACTTTGCTAGTCCCTTAGCAAACACTTATTTAAAAAAGAAGTGAAAAAGAAAGAAAGAAAAGGAAAAAGAGAATGTACATGGATCAAGGTTGATTATTAAACTTGCCTTCATTAAATTGAGGTATGGAGCTCAATCAGATCTTTGGATTATTAATGTGCCGGAACCTTATTTAGACTTAAGCTTAAAACCTAACAGCCTCTAAGTTCCATTAATCTATAATCAAGACTCCTCAATGCTCCAGATCAGAACAAGTCATCAATCACAAACCCTGAAGACCATGAATCTTTTCTTGTCCTGTGGATGTGAAGTCTAAGCTCTCCAACTCAGAAATGGCAACTTGACAACCCTCCCTAACAAGGTAACTCTATGACCTCAATCTGGCCACTCTTTCCTTGAGGAGCGGGGTATTCCCTTCTAAGTTCAAGTACAACCGGCTCAAGAAGAGGGGGAAGAAGAGAATGGGTCAAGGCCAGTGTAGCCAAGTACCCTTGGGAGCTTGACCAGTGTAGCCAAGTCTCCCTTGGGAGCTTGACCAGTGTAGCCAAGTCTCCCTGCTGCAAGCTACAACAGATGGATCATGAAACCAAGCTTTGCTTATTGCCCTTATATACATACTCCGGTGGGATTATCATTTTCTCTCAGACCCACCACTTTTTTGGAGTTCTTTTCTTTTTGCACATTTTTTTTTCGAGTGCATCTATACAACATATACATGTGCAGCATATATACAAGGAGTTTTTCCTCTTGAGCCAGTAGACTATCACTCTTTTGAAGCTTTATTGCAACCCACAACTCCCGTCGTTAGACCTCATGGCAACCAGACCAAGTTGAGACGCACTTCCTTCACTATAAGAAGAAGAGAGGTTCCGCCTAGAAGTACTACCCTCATATGCTACCCCAAGTCAAGGAAGACTGCCTCCTCACCACCTCATCCGTAGAGAGCTCGGTGCATAGTGCGGTTGTCCAAGTAAAGCCATAATCTATATGAGTCATGTGTTGTTGTTAAGTGCTCTACTTAGGCTCATTGAGATGACATGTGATCATAGCCTAGTGGACTCAAAGAATTAAGTCACCATGGACCTGAAAAGCCTTAAGCCTAAGCCCTATAAGGTTCCTCTTAGAATTAGGTGGATTAAGATCTTAATCAAGCTCCATTTCTCAATTTGATTCCAGGCTAGTTTAAATGTCAACTATCATCCAAGAAAAACTATATACATATGTACAAAAAGATGCATATTTACACAATATTTTACAATCATGCAAAATTTTTGAAAAATGTTTTGAAATCATGAATGATGATGCATGAAGTGCAAGTTTTGCAAAAAGATATTTACACACATTTACACAAGATTTTTGCAAACTTTTTGATTTTCAAAACATTTTGGAAAAATTTTGTACTATATACATAATTTTGATACAAAAATATTTACACAAGCTTTACACACAAAAGATTTTTGAAATCATTTTTACAAAAAATAATTTGTACACTAGCTATGTATGTGCAAATAAAAGAAGATTACATACATGAAAATTTTTAATTTTTGTGGTTTTTAGCCAATTTTATTTATTAACACACTTACACAAGTACGAGTTATGGCTAAAGTATATATGAAATATATACACACCCCCTATGCTTAGCTCAAACGATGTCCTCAGAGTCAAGAGCGATGAAGAAGACATAACTCGTGCTATGTATAGGGAAGTGAAAAGAAAGGCTATACAAAAGGAAATGAAAAAGTCAAGAGGGACTCAGGTCTCCCCCCTATACTTAGGATCAAGTAATCCTAAGTATAGCAGGCTGTATACTAAGGGAAAACCTGAGTGGGGAATGTACAGGGTCTGCCCCCCTTTACTTAGGGTGAGATATCCCTAAGTATAGGAAGCAAAACAGGGGTAGACAGAAACAAAAGAAATACCCGAAATGTCTCACATCCCCCCTATACTTAGGGTAGAGTGCACCCTAAGTATAGCATAATCACAAGATGGGGAAGGGGATGTGGGACTAAGGAATGTGATGATATGGACATCTGGATCTATGTACAGCAGAAGATCAGTGAAACTCAGGCGTGAGACGCATTAGATGTGAGTCAAAGACCACATCTCATGCAAAATGAATAGGGGCAATATCAACGACCCGCGGCTCATGATCTAGAAATGGCTTGAGCCGCTGGCCGTTCACTCGGAAGGTACTCTCAGAAGACAACTCAGATATGTCGATGCTACCGTTGTCGTGTACCTTCCGAACCAGATAAGGTCCTTTCCATTTGCTCTGTAGCTTCCCTGGAAATAGTCTAAGCCTCGCATCAAACAGCCATACTCTCTGTCCAATCTCAAAATGCTTGTGGCTGATATGAGAATCATGCCACTCCTTGACTCTCTCCTTATAATGTAGGCTGCTTGAGAAAGCTGAATCTCTAAGCTCCTCCAGGGCAGCTAGCTCTGCCCTCCTCTGGTCTCCTATACCATCTGAATCCATAAGTATGTCTGTGACTGCCCAAAGTGACTTGTGCCTCAGCTCAACAGGTAAATGGCATGGCTTGCCATATACG
Source organism: Ottelia alismoides (assembly GCA_037367405.1). NCBI lineage: Eukaryota > Viridiplantae > Streptophyta > Magnoliopsida > Alismatales > Hydrocharitaceae > Ottelia > Ottelia alismoides. Next base: position 62,564 of record JAZKJV010004099.1, read on the forward strand.
AGGCGAAAGGGAGATGTGCCCAAAGGTGTCTTGAAAGACGTCCTATATGCCCACAAGACCGAGTCCAAAAGCTGTGACCAATCCTTTCGGTCAGGGCGGACGACTTTCTGCAGAATAGTCTTGATCTCCCTATTCGATACTTCGGCTAGACCATTCGTCTGTGGATGGTATGGTGTAGCAACACGATGATCTATGCCGAACTCGCTAGCAAGTGCCTTCACCTGGTCGTTGATGAAGTGAGATCCCCCATCAGAAATCAGAACTCGTGGAACCCCGAACCGCGTGATGATGTGCTTCCTCAAAAATCTGCAAACTGTCCTCGCATCAGCGGCTCGGGCGGGGATAGCCTCCACCCAACGACTCACATAGTCTACGGCCAACAGAATGTACTCAAATCCCTGACTCTTAGGGAATGGACCCATGAAATCGATGCCCCATGCGTCAAAAACCTCACAGAAGTGAATGGGCTGCATCGGCATCATATCACGCTGTCCACAAGTGCCCATCCTCTGACAGTCAGTACATCTCTTCACGAACTCATCTGAGTCCTTGAAGAGAGTAGGCCACCACAAGCCGGATTGGAGCACTTTCTGTGCCGTTCTCCTCCCAGAATGATGTCCTCCTGCCTCAAGCTTGTGGCAGTAAGTGAGGACGCTATGGTGTTCCTCCTGAGGAATACACCGACGCCAGACGCTATCCCCTCCTTCGTGGTAAAGGATGGGATCCTCCCAATGGTAAGACTTGGCCTTCGCTAGGAAGGTCTCAAGCCTCTGCCTGGGCCAATCTTGTGGGACTTTCCCAACAACGAGAAAGTTCACAATATCGGCGTACCATGGGAGTGAGGCGATAGCAAGGATCGCCTCATCTGGGAAGGTATCTCGGATAGGATCAATCTGCTCAGTCTCCTCAGGCTGCTCTAATCGGGAGAGATGATCCGCCACCACATTCTTGACTCCAGGCTTATCCTTAATCTCAATGTCGAACTCCTGGAGTAGAAGGATCCATCTAGTCAGTCTGGCCTTGGCATCCTTCTTTGCCATGAGGTACCTGATGGCGGTGTGATCTGTAAACAAAGTCACTCTAGATCCGATGATATATGATCTAAACTTATCCAGGGCAAACACTACGGCTAGCATCTCCTTCTCTGTGACTGTATAATTCCGCTGGGCGGAATCCAATGTGCGGCTAGCATAGTGTATAGCAAATGGTACTCCATCCCTCCTCTGTCCCAGCACTGCCCCTACGGCAAAATCGGAGGCATCCGTCATGATCTCGAATGGGAGAGACCAATCAGGCGGCTGGAGGACAGGAGCCTCAATAACACACTGCTGGAGAGTAGCAAACGACGAATGGCACTTGTCATCGACAAGGAACTCGGTGTCTTTCGTCAAGAGGTCAGTCAACGGCCGGGCAATCCTGCTGAAATCCTGAATAAATCTCCTATAAAATCCAACGTGCCCCAGAAATGACCGTAACTGCCTCAAATTGGACGGCGGTGCGAGTTTTCTAATGACATCAACCTTGGCCGGATCAACCTCCATGCCCCTGTTGGAGATGATGTGGCCAAGCACCGTCCCTTGAGTCACCATGAAGTGACTCTTCTCCCAAGATAGCACCAAGTGATACTCAATACATCGCTGAAGTACTCGATCTAGGCAGTCAAGACAAGAATCAAATCCGTCGCCGTAGATCGAGAAATCATCCATGAAGACCTCCAAGCATTCCCCTACCATGTCCGAGAAGATCGACAGCATGCACCTCTGAAAAGTCGCAGGGGCGTTGCATAGCCCAAATGGCATGCGTCGAAAAGCGTATGTGCCGAAGGGACAGGTAAAGGTGGTCTTCTCCTGATCCTCAGGAGCGATGACCACTTGGTTGTAGCCTGAGTACCCATCTAGGAAGCAATAATGGCTCTTCCCTGCCAGTCTCTCAATAATCTGGTCAATAAAAGGCAGGGGGAAATGGTCCTTCTTCGTGGCTTGGTTGAGTCTCCTGTAGACAACACAAACCCTCCAAGAGGTGGGTACTCGTGTAGCAATCTCCTCTCCCGACTCACTGATCACAGTCGTGATGCCCGTCTTCTTGGGCACCACATGCAAGGGGCTGACCCACTTGGAGTCGGAAATGGGATAAATAAAACCTGCACCCCACCACTTTGATATTTCCTTCATCACAACCTCTCTCAGGTTGGGGTTCAGACGTCGCTGGAACTCACGCGACGGCTTCGCCCCCTCCTCGAGATAGATATGGTGGGAGCACACTGATGGACTAATCCCATGGAGATCTGCTACGCTCCATCCGATCGCCTTGCGGTTCTTTTCAAGAACCCCCATCAAACGGGATTCCTGCTCTCCAGTCAACTCGGCGGAGATGATGACTGGGTACATCTCTGGATCGCCCGCAAGGAATCGATACTTCAGCGAAGTAGGGAGCGGCTTCAGCTCTGGAATGCTGGGTGCCGGCAAATCTGGCTGTGGAAGAAACTGAGTGAAAGCTGCAAGGTCGACCAAATCTGCCTGGGAAAGTGAAAGCATACTCTCGCAAACTGGATCGGGAGAAGGCGGCTCAACTGTACTGTCTCTGCTCGGCTCTGCATCTACCTCCTCCTCATCAATATGCTCAGATGGACTCAGGTCTGGCATCTGATCATAGCAATCGGCCCAATCAGACTCTGAATCCGAGGGATCTGTATCAGAAACGGTGGCATCAGTACCACCGGAAAACAAGGTGGCCTCAGCACCACCATCACTAGTCATCGTGCTGCGATCGAGGACCGGCTCTGCTGCCTCAATGGTATCCTGGACCAGGTCTGTGCTCTCCAGACTCTCCTCTGCTATCATCTCTGCATCAGCTGTGTCTGAAAGTGAGAGGGTAGTCTGTGTCTCAAGGTCTGCCCAAGCTGCTTCATCATCTGTGATCACAAAATCACAGTCCTGGTGGATGTCTGGCTCTACGTCTGTCAGCTGCTCTGAATCGGTACTCGCATCTGAGCGGGATCTGAATCTGGCTCTATAGTCCTCGACCGTCTCTATTTGTATACTCTCGCCCTGGACGCGAAAGTACACCTTCCCGCTATCATGATCAGTCACCGCCTTGGCTGTGGCCAAGAACGGACGACCAAGGATGATGGGGGTATCGGTCACTGACTCAGGGATCTCCATGTCCAACACTACGAAGTCCACGGGGAATTGCAGGCCCTGAATCGTGACGATAACGTCTCGTAATAACCCCTTCGGCCTCTTGACAGATCGATCAGCGAACTGAAGGACTGTCCTGCTCTGTCGAAGAGTGCCCAACTCGAAGCGGTCGAGAAGGGCTGCCGGAAGAAGGTTAATCGACGATCCGCTATCTAGAAGAGTACGGTCGAACCACTGCTCACTAATCTAGCATCTGACATACGGGGCCCCTGAATCTGGCCTCTTGGCTGGCAGTCGGTTCTGGATCGCAAAGCACGTAGCTTTCGTCAGCACATGTATCTCTGAAGTGTGGTTCCTCCTCCTCCTCCTGACTGTAGTCCTCTCTCTCAAAGATCTCTGGAGAAGGGGGATGTGCTGCAAAGCCTCCTGGAGGGTCAGCTGAATATGGAATCGATCGATCATGCTCTGGCTGAACTCCTCAAGCTCTCTCTTTTTTGGATCATTTTTCTTCCTCTTCCCCATCTGAAGGGCTCTAGGGAAGGGGATCACTGGGTCCTTCTCAGATGAAGGACTAGGAAAAGGTCTAGACGGTTCAAGGACCGGATCCACACATACATCATGCACCACAGTGGGACCAGAAGAAAGTAAACCTTTTCCTTTATTAATGGCAGAGTTCCGAGATACATGAACACGAGGAAAAACAACATCTCTGTCTCTACAAACACCGGTGGCCTCAGTACCACCACGGGCTGGCTGCTCTGCTGCTGCTGAAGGTAGACGTCGTGCGGCATCAGTACCGCCGGCTGGCTCGGATGAATGGGTGGCATCAGTACCACCTCCTAGATCTGGTGAAGCGGCGGCCTCAGTACCGCCGGTGGGATCATCATCCTTGGTGGCCTCAGTACCACCGTCATCGTCTGGAGCAGCCTCAGTACCGCTCTCCTCCTCCTCCTGTGGCGCCTCGGGATGGTGCTCAGATGAGGTGCCGCCGCCTGCTGGGGTCCTACCGCTCCTAAGTGTGACAAAATCAGCATCAAATAGATCCGAAGAAGTATCATCAAATGGATCACTAGGAGTGGCTAACTCAGTATGTACTACCTGCTCAGATTTCCTCTTGAGGCTGTTCGGATTGGGCTCTATCTGAGCTGGTATGGCGGCCTTCCCTCTCACCAGGTCCCGCATCTCCTGGCGGAACTCGTCCATCTCCCGTCGGAATGTAGCCTGCTGGTCCATGAGGAGGCGGGCGATGTCATCCAAGGCGGGGCTCTTGTGGGAGCCCGACGGGTGGCCTCGCTGTGGGTGAGGCTGCTGGAACTGCTGTGGTGGGTAAGAGGGGTAGGATGGAGGGTGCTGCTGGTATCCCTGGTGAGCCTGCTGCTCACGTCTCCAAGACTGTCCCTGCTGCTGATAGGGACGAGGACCATAGGGTGACTGCTGCTGATACGCTGGGGGCTGCTGCTGCGGCTGGTGCTGGTCTCTCTGATGGGAGTACTGCCCTCCCTGTCCTGACGGCTGCTGCTGGGGCTGGGCACCACCACTCCCCCACCTGAATCCGGGATGGTCTCGTCGGATCCCAGGCTGGGGGCGGTCGTACCAAATCCCGTTGACATCCATCAACGGCTCGGCATCAAAAGGGGCTGGCGGGAGTACTGCCAGAGGCTGGTCCGGCTGGTATACCACCATCTGCATCTCTGGAGATGGTGGTAACTGGTAGGTGGGCTGCGGCTGCTGGTACGGCTCCGCCTGTACAAGGTGAACCTGTCTAGGCTGCACTGGAGTGCTGGAGCGCTGGGACGAGCTGCTGCTGCTGCCGGTGTCGCCTCGCGACTGAAGACGGGGCTGAGAAGCCGTCTGTGCCTCCTGGAGACACATGAGCTGTGTCTTCATGTCGCTCAAGACCTGTGCCATCTGCTCCATCTGCGTGATACTCTGGCACTGCTTCTTCTCGATCAGCTCCATGCGGTCCAACTTCTCGCTGATGATACCCATGTCCGCAGCTGATGACTCTGCTGCTGCTGCTGCTGCGGACGAACTGGAAGGACCTGCATCTACCCGTGCTATCCTCTGGTACTGCACGGGTCCTGGCTGATGTGGCCGGGTCTTCTGAGTGTAGAGCCGGGTCTGGGACATCACCATGTAGTTCTCTGCCATCTCCTCAAAAATAGCCCAGACCTGGTCGTGGTCCTTGGCGAAGTAGGACCCGCCACAAGAAGCATTCACCAGGCCCTGTAGCTCTGGTGACAACCCACTGAAGAAGCTCTGAACTAAGTCCGGCTTCGTGATGTCGTGGTGCATGCATCTGTCCAGGAGCTCTCTGAACCTCTCCCAAGCCTCGTGAAACTGCTCGTTGGGGAACATGGAGAAGTTACTAATCAGGGCCCTCGCTGCATTCGTCCGCCCGAGTAGATAGTACTTGTTCAAGTACTCGGTACGGAGCTGCTCCCAGGTATAGACAAGCCTCCCCAAGTGCTTCAGCCAGGTGGCTGCTCTATCTGCCAGTGAAAAGGGGAAGGCGATCATCCTGATCGTGTCCTGGTCCACATGTCTGTCGTGGACAGTGCTGCATATCATCAAAAACTCCTGGAGGTGGAGGTGGGGCTCCTCTGTAGCAAGTCCATGGAACCGAGGAAGCATCTGCAAGGTGTTCGGGGGGAACTTGAAGTCCCCCACGATAGCCGGAACCACAACCCAATGGTGCATCAGTGTAGATCCGGGGTTGTGCAACTCCCGCATCGGTCTAGGTGGTCTAGCTCCTCCTGCGGCTGCTGCCGCTGCGGCGGCGGCCGCGGCTGCTGCTGCTGCGGCTCGTGCCTGTGCATCTGCATCCGGGATCTCCTCGGGCTCGCTCTGCGCATCTCGCTCTGCTCTGAGCCTCTCCAACTCTCTCCTCATCTCTATCATGAATGCTCCCTGATCGCGGAGCTGCTGCTGAACTGTATCGAGTGATGCGATCAGGGTGGAGTTGATCGCTCCCTGGTCTAGTACAATGTGCTCTGGTCGACGGGAGTGATCATCAGATTTGCCTGCTCCGGCCATCTCGACGTCTGCAAAATCAAATGAGCCCAACTCAGGTGCCGTCAAATGTATCAGTCTCTCCTCGGGCTCGTGTCTCTCAGGACGGTCAGAAAGGGGATCGAGGGGGAACAGGGTGGAGTCGTACTCGGGCTCGGAGAGCGGGTCTGAGCTCTCGCGAGCCAACCTAGACGATGAGGTAGACGCGCCCGAAAGCGGTGCAACCAGAGGCTGCCTAAGAGATCGTCTACCCATCATCTTGATCTGGCGAGTAGGGCGGATGAGATCTGGAAAAATTATGATCTAAAAACAAACCCCCGGTTCACCAACGCAACGCGAGCTGAAGACCGTAAAAGTTCGGTCAAATTATCTTGTCGATTTTATTTTGGTGAACACTCAAGATATCAGAGCGCTTACGTGACCTGTTGGGATATCCGCTGCTAACCCCAACCGACTGGCCCGCACGGAAGAGTCGGTAATCAGTCGGGTTTAGCAACGGGGGGCTCTACCTAGGGTGCGGGTCACTCTCTCGCGCATACAAACCAAGCAATGAGGGAGTTGCTCTCCCCAAGACAAAATTTTTAAGGTGAGCGAGTTTTAAGGTCAATGATCTTAGCAGTCCCAATTTTATGGTTACACTTTTTAGGTATTTTTCAAAGCAAACAAAACGCCTAACGAATTTTTCGATTCTCCTGATTATTAAGTCCAAAACAGGGGGGAGAAGTTGAAAAAGCCGATGCACGAGAAATCAATGATGCATGCAAAGTCAGAAATGCGTACCTTGCTCCAGCTCTCTACATGCAAAATGATCCGCGCATAAAATAAAGACAGAATTTAAACTAAGCTAAATGATGCAGCGGGAAGCCGAGTCCTAGACGAGCAACTTCTAGCAAAGAACCGTCTAACCGGTCACCGACCTCCAAGCCAAAGGGTCCGGTCTTGGCCTGTCCCTCCCCTGCCTGACAAATCGGGGGTAGGAGTAAGCGCTTTACAGGACGGGCTACAGCACGTAGGCTACGGAGGCTAGCGAGTCGGTTATTTTTATTATTTATTTTAAGTAGGTCCAATTACGATCTATAGGAACAGATATGCAATTAAGGTGTGTGGATCCTACTTAATTACGTCACAATCACCAGAAAGTCCTAAATCTAGGGGCTCGACAAAAACCGCGAAGAAAACCGGAAAATGACAGTAAGAAAGAAAAAAGAAAAGCCGCGAAAAACCGCGAAAAACCGCGAGGTCCTAATGGGTCCCCCGAGCACACCGGTGCTCGGCGAAACAGACCCGCTACGGTCACAAGTCCAAGAGTTCAAGTCCCTGTATTATTACAATAATAATGAATAAATGAAAATTCTATCCTAATACCTCACTCACTCAACTCTCTCTCTCTCGCTCTCTCCTGCGGCTTCGTAGAGAAAGAAGCCGCCTCCAAGTTCCTCGGCTGCTCAGGCTCCTCGAAAGTCGCCTCCGCGGTCCTCGGGCCCTCGCAAGACAGAGAAAAGAGTGGTCAGACCAACAAAAATAATCAAATGAAAAGAAAAAGAAATAAAGATACAAGTCAGGGTATATATGCAAAAATGAAAAATAAAATAAACACACAATATAAAACAAAAATAAAAATAAAAGAAAATCAAAATAAAACCAAATAAAACAAAAAGAAGCTAGATACAAAAGCCGCGAAAAGCCGCGGACTCCGAAGAGCCGCGAAAAACCGCGAAACGAAAAACGAAAAATAAAGACAAAAATACTACTAAGCCGTGCTCCCCGGCAACGGCGCCATTCTGATGAGCGACCCGAGCAAACGAGGTAAAGGTACTAAATAGGTCGTTGCGACCTCTATCACTCAGAGTCACTCAATCAAGAAAAATCAGACCACTCGAGCAAATAAATCAATCAAGCACAAAAGAAAGCGGCCTAGCTATGAGATTAACCTGGTATAGCACCCAGGGTCGAAGACAAGGAGCACGGGTTGGCCAGAGGCCTACGAAGTAGTAAAAATAAAATAAAATAAAATACAAGGATTTTTAGTTGTTTTTAATAATTTTTATATTTTTTTGGATTTTTAATATGATGAGAAAATAAAAGAAAGCAAATAAAAGCACACTTGAGCAATTTATTTAAAACACCAAAAATCAAGCAAAAATTCAAGAAAAATTGTTTTTATGTTTTCTAGGTTTTTAAGTGTTTTTGGTGAATTTTTGAGATTTTTATAAGGTATATTTTATTTTCTAAAAATCAAACAGTACTAAAAAGACAAGGTACTGTCCAGCAAGGCCCAAAATCCAAAAATAAAATATTTAAGGATCTCAAAGGGACCTGGAGGTAATTTTCCTGTATTCTAGAAAAAATAAGGAAAATTTGAGCACCAAAATTATTGTTTTTGGATTTTTGGAGTATTTATTATAATTTTTATGAGTTTTTAGATGTTTTTAGATTTTTAGGGTTTTTGCTCAATGAAAAATAGCCAAAATTGGCTAGAAATTCAAACAACACACAAGAAACAGAACCTAATTTTTTTTAGAATTTTTGGGGGTGTTTTTATATTTTTTTGGGATTTTTAAATCTAGACAGTAGCTAAAATGAGAGTTTTTGAATTTTTAAAAATACTAAATAAAATCAAAAATGTCCTCAAAAATTCTCAAAAATCCAACAACATGGCAGGAGCCATGTGTCAAATTTTCATCGAATTTGGAGGTGGTTTGATATTTTATTCAAAATAAAAAAGAGGGCACAGTGCACAGGGACTTAAGTGCAAATACCCGAAGATCTGGGGGTCCAGGTGCAAATAACCCAGCAAGTCACGCGCTTGGCGCGTGCCTGGGGCACTCAGGGACCTTCTGGTAATAAAAACCAAGTCCTAGGACCTTTTGGTAACTCGTACCAAAAAGTCCAGGGACGGTTATGCAATTAACCCACTAAAATCCGCACATGCTCAAATAAAACGTTCACAGGGGTATCGATGCAATTACCAAAAAGTATTCATTCATTCATAAACCAACCAGAATTACAGGACTAATACTGCAAATAACCCAAAAGTACACGTGACGAAGCACGTGGCTCACACAAACAGGGGTATAAATGCGAATATCAACAAGCACGAGGTCCAATGTGCAATTTACCCTACGTAAATAAAATGCATAAAATATTTACAGGACTGACACGTAAAACGCAAACTAAAAGGGGGCCTAAGGTAATTTACCCCTTACTACGTCGACGGCTGGATGTGCGCCACGTAGATGATCAGACGGTCCTAGTGAGTGGCGCCTCCCTCTCCTTCGCACGTGGGCCGATCGACGGTGCAGGGCGAGGCACGTGGAGGATCTAACGGCTGGCAGTGCTGGTGCCTCTCTCCTCTGCGCTAACGGTCCGGATCAGCCCCTCGATGGGATCAACGGTGTCTGCTCCTCCGTGGATGGACGATCAAGATGAAAACTGGGGAGCTGCGGGTGATCGGACGGTGATGGAGGTCCCTCGAAGAACAGGTGGCCGGCGAGTTTCGCCGGCCTCGTATGCGTGCTAGGGTCCTCCTCAGCTGCCTCCAAGGATCGAAGAAGATCGGCGATGACGTCCCGCAGCTGGTGGTGGCCTCCGATGGCTCAGCCGAGCCCTGGAAGGGCTCCGTCGAGCGCGGCGGCGATGAGCTCCTGGCCTGGATGTGAGGGGGCCTCAGATGGCCTCCTCTTGACCTGCAAAACAGCTCAAGAGCTTCGCGGGTCGAGGGCAAAGTGCCTCGACCCGAAGAAGCGGCGTGAGGGTGAACTGTGGGTCGGGACGAGCGAGCTCCGGCGAACGGAGGACGGTGGAGCTCGAACCCCAGCTCCTGTGCGAGCTGGGTTGAGTGAAGGGGCGGAGAAGGTGCGTCGAGGGATGGCGGAGGTGACTGAGTGTTCCGATGATCGAGAAGATGTACGATATAGCCGGAATCAAAGGAATACGACGGAGGTACGAATTGGGGGTAACCAAGAATTAAACGAAATGAGAAGACTAGAAGGTTACCTGGGTGGCGTGGAAGACTGTGCTGGAGCTAAGGTGGCTCCTGGTCGTCGCCTCGAAGGTTGTCACTGCCTGAGGCTCGAGCTCCTGCACGGGGCGGATCACGGCGGCGCAACGTCGCCGGATCAATGGTCCGGGCACCCCCTCCTCACTGCGACAAAGGCAACCGCGAGCTGTCACCTCAGGGATTGCAATGGAGGTCACGGGAATGAGAGTGGCGAGCCAAAGATGGAAATGAAGTGCGGCGGAGCTCAGGTTATATACCACTAGGGGTCCGGCTAGATGGGAGTCGGGTGTGAAGCTCGGAGCGCGGATCCCCATGCAAACCTCCGGGCGTGGATCAGGGAAGATCAGGCTCGGATTAGTGCCCGGGGTTAGCGGATTCGGGAGTCGGATCAAGCGGGTACAAATTCGAGAAGTCGGGTCCAAATGCAGATCCGCAATCCTGTGGTCCAAGGGGGGGAGTTGACTGGGGGGTCAACATCCCCCGTGGACCAATCGGAGAAGGCCACGTCATAAATGTTTTAAAAATTTAAAATAAAATAGGAAATGGCCGATTTATTAAAAACTCAAAACATGAAATTTTTTTGTTTTAATTTTTTTCTATTTTTTGGTGATTTTTAATTAATTTTTGGAAATAAAAATAAGGTATTCACATAGTATAGCTATACATAGGTATATATACAATATAGGGTTTTTGATTTTGATTTTTAATTAGTTATTTTTATACATTTTTATTCCTATTTTATATTTTATTTATTTATAGGATAAAATGAGGAATAAAAAGCTATTTTTATTTTATTTTTATTATTTGTATACATAGGGGAAATAATTAGTTATGTACAATTATATACATGGTATATGTACAACATATTTTTGTAATTTTAATTTTGTCATTTTTATTTGATTTTTGTTTTACTTCTTTTTATTTATTTTATTTACAATAGATAGCATAGAGTATTTACAAAAAGTTTAGAAAATAATTTTATTCATTTATAAGGTTAAATAAATAAGGAAGGTGTGCTATGTACATGGTGAAGGGATCTTTTTGGTCTTTTTGATTTTTAAATTTTTATTTGGTTTTTAATAGTTTCTAAATATATACAAAATATGTACAAGCATATTTTTTTGGGTGAGGAAAATATAATTTATTTATTTACATAAATATATATACATATGAGCCCCTATCTCCCTCTACTTGGCTTTTATGCGGTCAGGCCCATGCTGAGCCCCCCCTTGGGTTAGGTTGCTCAATATTTATTCTAAATATTTCCCTCTTTTTCTTTTTTTCATCTTTATTCTTTTATTTTGCACAAAAACATGCTAATTATAGATATTTACAAACATGCATGCTTTTGCTAATTATTCCTATTTACACATATCTACATGCATTTGCATAGGTTTTTGTAGCTAAAATATAAGAATAAAGAGTGATGAATGGGTATTTATCACCCATAACTTGTACTGAGTATAAAAGAGTAGATACTACAACGACCAAAGAATAACGAATGAATGAATATCGACCGTCCTCCATATACTTAGGATCAAATAATCCTAAGTATAACAGATTGTATCTACATGCAGGGAAGGTCAAGGGTGGGAAAAAACAAATCACAACTCAGTCTGTCTCCCCCTATACTTAGAGTAAAATATCCCTAAGTATAACAGAGAAAATCAACAAGAGAGGAGACAAACGAGGGGATCAAAAGAAACTAATAAAAAGATCTTGGGTAAATGTACACATCACTCCCCCTATACTTAGGGTAAAAGAGCCCTAAGTATAGGCAACAATAGAAGTGATGCATCATAACGGAGAAAGAACAACACAATAGGTGCAACCCCTATACTTAGGACAAAGTACGTTTTAAGTATAGACACAAAGAAATGGCGAATGATCTCGGGTACACGTGACCTACATGAGAAAGAAGGAATGGAAAGACAAAACATATATATACAAGCATGAAAGAATGGTGAAGTGCATGATGGCATCTAACAGTCGAATACTTTTCTTTCGTCGTCGTCTCCTTGTGAGAATGGTGATGCAATCAAAAAGAGGAAGACACCCTAATATGCACTCAAGTGGGTGTCAGCTACTGAGAACAATAGATCAAAAACTAAGCCAGGATCCGATAATGGGAAGCAGAATATCGACTCATAAGAACATAGTGAGAGATCAAAGCTGATATCATATGACATGGAGAGGGAAGGATCGGTACAGATTCCTCCATGTCCCTCATAGTTTCAGGAAGATACAAAAAGTGAAGAACATGAGACTCTCTACGCAGCTCGATATACGATGGACATAGGGTCGAAAGATCAAGCACACCAAATATCACAAGATACGGTTCCACCTTGCGAGGGTCGTCAAGGTGAGTAGACTCAGATTGGTCAGAGATCTCAGAAAAATCAGAAGACTTGGTCTCGTGATCCACCAAATAGGATACACAACCAGAGATGAAATTGGTATACAAATTAGAAGACATGGCTTCACGATCCACCAGATTGGAGATACCAGAAGTGAAACTGAGTACCTACAAATTGATATATCCTCCCGCAGATAATCCTTGGGGAGTTATACACACTAAGCAATGAATCATCAGAATAAACTCATCCTTGTGAGGTCCATCAAGGAGAGCATACTCAAAGGAGTCAGATCCATCAGACGGATTAGCAAAAGCGGTCCCCGTAGGCAACTGATCGATTACCCAACAGAAGAGACCGCCTTATGTCAAGAGTACTGTGAAATAAGAGGGGAATAATTAGAAGAATGTGACTCATCCTTGCGAGGACCATCATGGAGAGAAGACTCAAAGGAGTTCAAACGTATAGGATAAACAGTCTCATGCTCCGACAGATCAGACACACAATTAAACAATGAGACTGACAACTCATTTCAGGTGACTCGATTTAGTGCACCACCAAGATGGACACACAAGCAGTGAGTGAAACTGATCGTACAGAAAATGTTGCATTCTCCTGATGAATACTCATTCATCACTCTTTATTCTTATATTTTAGCTACAAAAACCTTTGCAAATACATGTAGATATGTGTAAATAGGAATAATTACCAAAAGCATGCATTGTGTAAAAACCTATAATTAGCATGTTTTTTGTGCAAAAATAAAAGAATAAATATTAAAAAGAAAAAGAGGGAAATATTTAGAATAAATATTGAGCAACCTAACCCAAGGGAGGGCTCAGCATGGGCCTGGCCGCATAAAAGCCAAAGTAGAGGGAGATAGGGGCTCATGTGTGTACATACTTATGTAAATAAAATAAAGGTATTTTCCTCACCAAAAATAGGCTTGTAAATACTTGTACATATTTATAAATATAAAAACAAAAGATAAAAATATGAAAATAAAAAAGAACAAAAATATCACTTTCACATTATACATAGACTCACCTACATATTTATTTAGCCCTATAAATAAATAAAATTAATCTTTATAGTTTTTGTAAATATTCTTTATTATATAGTATAAATAAATAAAATAAAAACAATCAAAACAAAAACAAAATAAAAATAACAAAATTAAAAATACAAAAATATATTGTAAATATACCATGTATAAGTGTATATATGTATTTATTTTACCTATGTATATAAATAATAAAAATAAAATAAAAATATCTTTTTATTCTTTACTTTATAATGAAAATAAATAAAATATAAAATAGGAATAAAATTGCATAAAAATAATAATTAAAAATCAAAAATTAAAAACCCTAATAGTGTACATATACCTATATAGTACATATAGTGTACATACCTTATTTTTATTTCGAAAAAATTATTAAAAATCACTAAAAAATAGAAAAAAATAAAATAAAAATATTTTATGTTTTAACTTTTTTGCAAATTCGGCCATTTGCTACCTTAATTTTCACCTCCAAGATTAAGCCACGTGGCCTGTTCCTATTGGCCCTGGGGAGTGTTGACCGCCCAGTCAACTACCCCCCCAGGACCACCTCCCGCGGGTCTGGTTCGAGAACCCGATTTCCCCCATTTATCCCTGCCAGACCCGAGCACCATTTAGCCAATCCCAGGATCCTAATCACTCCCCAGGTACCCGAGAATCTCGCCCGACATAGATCCTAGGGATCCGTGCTCCAAGGAGCCGGACCCGAGCCATTTTTCCCGGACCTGCACCCATAAATAAGCGAGCTCCGCCACCTCATTTCCCTATCTTTGGCCATTCGAATCCTTCACCTGTGAGCTCCAGAGAGTGCGCGAGAGTGACAGCTCGCGTCCGAGCCTGTCGAAGCGAGGGGAGGAAGAGAATCCATCGATCCGGCGAGCTACGCCGCCGCTGCTCCGCCACCAGCGTGAGCACCGAGCCTCGGAGGGAGACGCTCCTCGAGGCAATGACCAGGACCTTCCCCAGCTCCTCCCCAGTCTCTTCGTCCACCCAGGTAACCTCGCAGGCCCTTATTTTTCGCTAATTTCCGATTACGCCCAATTCGCTCCGCCGCCGTCCATCGCCGATTCCCATCGCTTCCGACCACCATTCGATCATCGGGCTTCGCCATAGCCCTCGCCATCTTCCCGCGCACCTTCTCCGTATCCCCATCCAACCCAGCTCGCACAGGAGCTGGGATTCGAGCTCTACTGTCCCCACTTCGCCGGAGCTCATCCGCCGCGACCCACCTTCCACCGTCACCTCGCATAACCGGGTCGAGGCAGTTTGCCCTCGACCCGCGAGTCTTCTGGATTGCTTTGCAGGTCGAACGAAGGCCATCTGAGGTCCTTCGTCATTCAGCTAGGAGGCCCAGCTCCGCCGACCTTGCCCGAGCTCCTCAGAGCTCGGCTGGATCATCGGATCCCACCACCAGCTACGGAACACCCTTGCGGAGCTTCTCCGATCTTCAGGGGCAGCAGAGGAGCCCCGGAGCGAAGCCACCGGGCCGGCGAACTTCGCCGGTCATCTGTTCTTCGAGGATCCTCCTCCACCGTTCGATTAGTCCTCCAGCTCCAGACTTCATCGACACCGTCCATATGGGGAGCAGCAGTCACCGCCCGATCATCAGGAGGACCGATTCCAGCCATCCGATGCGCCAGGGTTAGCCACCTGCGCCCTACACCGTTCGATCGCCCACGTGGACGAACCCTCGCCGTCGGATTCACCCAAGGACACCAGCTGTGGAGCGGCAGATGTTCACCACCGTCGGATGCGCCACGTGCCCTCCATCCAGCCGACCCGCATAATAAAGGGTAATTTACCCTTAGGCCCTCTTAGTTATTTTATTTTGTTTTTAGTCTTGTAAATATTTAGCGTAGTTGTTTAAGTTTTGGTATTTTTGCATAGAGACCCGTGCGCTTGTTTTTATTTGCTGATATACCCCTGTACATGGTCTGACACGTGCTTCGTCACGTGGTTTGTTGGGATATTTGCATCTTATGCCATGTTGTTCTGGATGTTAATAGTTGAATGAAAGTTTTTACTTATTTGCATTTATACCCCTGTGCATGATTTATTTCGACATGTACGTGATATTTTGGGTATTTTGCAGATAAGACCCTGGACTTTTGGTACTTGTTACCAATAAGTCCTCGGGACTTATTTTTATTGCATTTGGGTCCCTGAGTGCCCAGGAACGCGCGTGGCGCGTGTTTTGCTGGGTAAATTGCACCAGACCCCCCAGACTCTTGGGTATTTGCACTTTGGTCCCTGTGCACTGTGCCCTCTCTTTATTTTTGGATAAAATAGCAAATCACCTCCAAATCCAACGAAAATTGGACACATGGCTCCTGCCATGGTGTAAAATTTTCGAGGATTTTTGAGGACATTTTTGTTTTGATTTGATATTTTTTAAAAAATCAAAAACCTTTAATTTTGCCACTGTCTAACTTTAAAAATCACAAAAAAATATTAAATAGTGTCTAAAAATTACAAAAAATTATTTAATGTCTATTTTGCTTAGCTTGATTTTCTAGCCTATTTTGGCTATTTTTCATTACTGAAAATAACTAAAAATTGAAAAACACTTAAAAACTTATAAAAATTCTAGTAATTAAACCAAAAAACCAAAAATAATAAAATTGGTACCTAATTTTTCCTTGTTTAATTCTCTTTACAGGAAAATTACCTCCCAGCTCATTTGAGGGCTTTAGATATTTTATCTAGGCCTTTTGAGCTCGGCTGGACAGTACCATTTATTTCAGTCACTGTTTGATTTTTAGAAAATTAAATAAACATCAGAAAATTCTCAAAAATTCACCAAAAACACTAAAAATTATAGAACACATAAAAATATTTTTGTTTGAATTTTTGGTTGATTTTTAGTGCTTTAAATAAATTGTTGAAGTGTGTGCTTACTTGCTTTTCTTATTTTCTTAAATACATTAAAAATCCAAGAAAAATATAAAATAAATTAAAAACCACTAAAAATATTTTCTTCTTTTATTTTATTCCTTTTTACTACTTCGTAGGCCGAGAGGCCAACCCGTGCTCCTTGAGTTCGACCCTGGTCGCTATACCAGGATAATCCAATAGCAGGACCGCTATTTTGTGTTTTATCTGTTTTATCTCTATTAGTGGTTCATTCTTCTTGATTGGCACATCTGAGAGACCGAGGTCGCAACGACCATCTTAGATACACCTGATTACCTTGGTCGCTCGGATTTTCGTGCCATCAGAATGGCGCCGTTGCTGGGGAGCACGACTTAGTAGTTTTCCTTTTATTTTAGTTTTTGTTTTCGCGGCTTTTCGCGGCTCTTTCAGAGCTCGCGGCTTTTTCGTGGCTTTTGTTTACATTTTTATCTTTGTTTTATTTTGTTTTATTTTTATTTACTTTTATTTTTATTTTATTTTGAGTGTTTATTTTATTTTGTATTTTTGCATATATACCCTAACTTTCATTTTCATTTATTTTTCTTATTATTATTTGATTATTTCGGTCTGACCACTCATCTCTTTTGCTTGCGAGGGCCCGAGGACCGCGGAGGCGACTTTCGAGGAGCCGGTGCAACCGAGGAACTTGGAGGCGGCTTCCTTCTCTACGAAGCCGCAGGAGAGAGCGAGAGAGAGAGAGAGAGAGAGTTGAGTGGGTGAGGTTAGATTAGGTTTTATTTTTATTATTATTATTGTAATAATACAAGGACTCAGACTAGACACTTGTGGACTCTTGAACACATAGCGGGTCTGTTTCGCCGAGCACCGGTGTGCTCGGGGGACCCTTCGGTTTTTCGCGGCTTTTTACGTAGTTTTGTTTTCTTTTCATTTTTTCTGCCTTTTCCGGTATTTACGCGGTTTTCATCGAGCCCCTAGACTTAGGATTTTCTCTTGCTTGTGCCGTAATTAGTAGGGTACCCACACTTAACTATTTGCCTGTTCCTATAGTGCGCTAATTGGACTCACTAATAATCAATTAATAAAAATAATCGACTCATCTCCTTCGTAGCCTACGTACCGCAGCTCACCCTGTAAAGCGCTTTCTCCTACCCCCGATTTGTCGGGCAGAGGAGGGGTGGGCCAAGACCGGACCCTTTGGCTTGGAGGTCGGTGACCGATTAGACGGTGCTGCGAGTAGAAATTGCTCATCTAGGACTCGGTTTTTCCTGCTGCATCATTTAGGGTAGTTTACTTTTCTGTCTTTAAATTCTACGCGGATCACTTGCATGTGGAGTGCTGGAGGCAAGGTACGCATTTCTGACTCAGCATGCATCATTGATTTCATCGCGCATCGACTTTTTCGACTTCTCCCCCCTGTTTTGGACTAAATAACCAGGAGAACCGAAAAATTCGTTAGGCGTTTGTTTTCTATTTGAAAAATATTAAAAAGAAAAATCATAAAATTGGGACTGGATAAAACTATTGACCCTAAAAGACACTCACCATAAAAATTTGTCTTGGGGAGAGCAACCCCTCATTGTTTGGTTTGGATGCGCGAGAGAGTGACCCGCACCCTAGGTAGAGCCCTCCGGTGTTATTCCCGACTGATTACCGACTTCTCCGTGCGGGCCAGTCGGTTGGGGTAGCATCGGGTATCCTAACAGGTCACGTAAGCGCTCTGATATCTTGTGTGTTCACCTAATAAAAATTGACAAGATAATTTGACTGAACTTTCACGGTCTTCAGCTCGCGTTGTGTTGGTGAACCGGGGGTTTGCATTCTGATCATAGTTTCTCCAGATCTCATCCGCACTACTCGCCAGATCAAGATGATGGGTAGATGCTCTCTTAGGCAGCCTCTGGCTGCACCGCTTTCGGGCACGTCTACCCAATCATCTAGGTTGGCCCACGAGAGCCAAGACCAGCTCTCCGAGCCCGAGTACGACTACGCCCTGTCCCCCCTCGACCCCCTTTCTTTCGGACCTGAGCGACATGAGCCCGAGGAGAGATTGATGGATTTGACAGCACCTGAGTTGGGCTCATTTGATTTTGCAGACGTCATGGCCGACAGTTCTGAGGATCGCTCCCGTTAGCCTGAGCACTTCGTATTGGATCAGGGAGCGATCAACTCCACCCTGATCGTCTCGTTAGAGACCGTCCAGCAGCAGTTGAGGGATCAAGGAGCATTCATGATCGACATGAGGAGAGAAATGGAGCAGATGAGAGCAGAGCGAGAGCAGAGGAGAGAGGGACCGAGGATCCCAGATGATGCGGATGCAGCAGCCGCAGCAGCAGCAGCCGCCGCAGCCGCGGCCGGAGGACCACCGAGACCGATGCGGGAGTTACACAACCCCGGATCGACGCTGACGCACCACTGGGTAGTACTTCCAGCGATCGTGGGGGACTTCAAGTTCCCCCCAAACACTTTGCAGCTACTCCCCCGCTTCCACGGACTCGCGACAGAGGAGCCCCATCTCCACCTACAGGAGTTCTTGATGATATGCAGCACTGTCCACGACCGTCAGGTGGACCAGGACACGATCAGGATGATCGCCTTCCCCTTCTCTCTAGCAGACAGAGCAGCCACCTGGCTGAAGCATCTGGGGAAGTTTGTTTACACCTGGGAGCAGCTCCGCACCGAGTACTTGAACAAGTACTATCCACTCGGGCGGACGAATGCAGCGAGGGCCCTGATCAGCAACTTCTCCATGCTCCCCAATGAGCAATTCCACGAGGCATGGGAGAGGTTCCGAGATCTCACAGACCGATGCCCGCACCACGACATCTCGAAGCCGAACCTTGTTCAGAGCTTCTTCAACGGATTGACACCAGAGCTCCAGGGCCTGGTGAATGCTTCTTGCGGCGGGTCCTACTTCGCCAAGGACC
The DNA here is from genome assembly GCA_037367405.1 of Ottelia alismoides. NCBI lineage: Eukaryota > Viridiplantae > Streptophyta > Magnoliopsida > Alismatales > Hydrocharitaceae > Ottelia > Ottelia alismoides. The sequence goes on from JAZKJV010004099.1 coordinate 81,928, forward strand.
ACGACCAGGTCTGGGCCATCTACGAGGAGATGGCCGAGAATTACATGGTGATGTCCCAGACCCGGTTGTACACACAGGGGAGACCCCAACAGCAGCCAGGACCCGTGCAGTACCAGAGGATAGCACGGGTCGACGCCGGTCCATCCAGTTCTTCCGCAGTTGCAGCAGCACAGGCGGAGTCATCCGCTGCGGATATGGGCATCATCAGCGAGAAGTTGGACCGGATGGAGCTGATCGAGAAGAAGCAGTACCAGAGCATCACACAGATGGAGCAGATGGCACAGACTCTGAGTGACATGAAGACCCAGCTCATGTGTCTCCAGGAGGCACAGACGGCTTCCCAGCCTCGTCTTCAGTCGCGAGGCGATACCGGCGGCAGCAGCAGCTCGTCCCAGCGCTCCAGCTCTTTTCAGCAGCCTAGACAGGTTCACCTTGTACAGGCGGAGCCGTACCAGCAACAGCAGCCCTCCTACCAGTCCCCACCATCTCCAGACTTGCAGATGGTGGTATACCAGCCGGATCAGCCTCTGGCAGTACTCCCGCCAGCCCCCTACGATGCAGAGCCGTTGATGGATGTCAACGGGATTTGGTATGATCGCCCCCAGCCTGGGATCCGACGAGACCATCCCAGATTCAGGTGGGGGAATGGAGGTACCCAGCCCCAGCAGCAGTCATCCGGTCAGGGAGGGCAGTATGGCCAGCAGAGAGATCACCAACCGCAGCAGCAGCCCCCAGCCCACCAGCCATATCAGCAGTCGTCCTTCGTTCCTCGTCCCTATCAGCAGCAGGGACAATCTTGGAGACGTGAGCAGCAGGCTCACCCACCACACCAGCAGCAGCATCCTTCCTCCTACCCCTCTTACCAGCAGCACCAGTTCCAGCCGCCTCAGCACTAGAGAGGCTACCCGTCGGGCTCCCATGAGAGCCCCGCCTTGGATGACATAGCCCGCCTCCTCACGGACCAGCAGGCTACCTTCAGACGGGAGATGGACGAGTTCCGCCAGGAGATGCGGGACCTTGTGAGAGGGAAAGCCGCCATCCCTGCACAGATAGAGCCGAACCCCAATAGCCTCAAGAGGAAATCTGAGCAGGTAGTTTCCACTGAGCACGCCACTCCTATTGATCCATTTGATGATATGTCTTCGGATCTATTTGATGCTGATTTTGTTACACTTAGGAGCGATAGAGCACGAGCAGGCGGCGCCTCATCTGAGCGACGACTCGAGGATCCACCCAGGGCGCCAGATGAGGAGGAGGAGGAGAGCGATACTGAGGCCGCACACGATGATGACGGTGGTACTGATGCCACCAAGGATGCTGATTCCACCGGCGGTACTGAGGCCGTCGCTTCACCAGTTCGAGGAGGTGGTGCTGAGGCCACCAGAGTAGCCGAGCCAGCCCGCGGTACTGAGGCCGCGAGACGTCCAGTAGCAGAGCCAGCCCGTGGTGGTACTGAGGCCACCGGTGTTTGTGTAGAGAGATCAGATGTTTTTCCTCATTCTCATGTATCTCAGAACACTGTTGTGAATAAAGGAAAAGGTTTAGTTTCTTCTGGTCCCACTGTGGTGCTTGATGTATGTGCGGATCCGGCCGTCGAGCCGTCTAGGCCTTTTCCTAGTCCTTCATCTGTGAAGCATCCTATGATCCCCTTCCCTAGAGCCCTTCAGATGGGGAAGGGGAAGAAAAAAGAAAAAGACCCAAAAAAGAGAGAGCAGGAGGAATTCAGCCAGAGCATGATCGACAGATTTCACATACAGCTGACCCTCCAGGAGGCTTTGCAGCACATCCCCCTTCTTCAGCGATCTTTGAGAGACAGGACCACAGTCAGGAGGAGGAGGAGGAACCACACTTCAGAGATTCATGTGCTGACGAAAGCCACGTGTTTCGCGATCCAGAACCGTCTGTCGGCCAAGAGGCCAGATTCAGGGGCCCCGTTTGTCAGATGTCAGATTAGTGAGCAGAGGTTCGACCGGACTTTATTGGATAGCGGATCGTCGATCAACCTCCTTCCGGCAACCCTTCTCGACCGCTTCGAGTTGGGCACTCTTAGACAGAGCAGGACAGTCCTTCAGTTTGCTGATCGATCTGTCAAGAGGCCGAAGGGGTTGTTGCGAGACGTTATCGTCACGATTCAGGGCCTGAAATTCCCCGTGGACTTCGTAGTGTTGGACATGGAGATCCCTGACTCAGTGGCCGATACCCCCATCATCCTCGGTCGTCCGTTCTTGGCCACAGCCAAGGCGGTGACTGATCATGATAGCGGGAAGGTATACTTTCACGTCGAGGGCGAGAGTATACAAATAGAGACGGTCGAGGACTACAGAGCCAGAGAGAGAGCACGCTCAGAGGCCAGCACAGATTCAGAGCAGCTGACAGACGTCGAGCCAGACATCCACCAGGACTGTGATTTTGTGATCACAGACAACGAGGCAGCATGGGCAGACCCTTCAGCACAGGCCATCCTCTCATTTCCAGACACCACTGATGCAGAGATGACAACAGAGGAGAGCCTGGAGAGCACAACCCTGGTCCAGGATACCACAGAGGCAGCAGAGCCGGTTCTTGACCGCGACACGGTTTTTGGTGATGGTGGTGCTGAGGCCACCTTGTGTGATGGTGGTACCGATGCCACCGTATTTGATGCAGATCCCTCGGATTCAGAGTCTGATTGGGCAGATTGTGATGATCAGATGCCAGACTTGAGTCCACTTGAGCCTACAGATGAGGAGGAGGTAGAGGCAGAGCAGATCAGAGACAGCACAGTTGAGCAGCTTCCTCCAGATCCAGTTTGCGAGAGTTCGCTTTCTTTCTCCCAGGCAGATTTGGCAGACTTAGCAGCATTGACACTTTTCCTTCCGCAGCCAGATTTGCCAGCGCCCAGCTGTCCAGAGCTGAAGCCACTCCCTACTTCGCTGAAGTATCGGTTCCTTGCGGGCGAACCTGAGATGTACCCAGTCATCATCTCCGCCGATCTGACTGGAGAGCAGGAATCCCGTTTGATGGGGGTTCTTGAAAAGAACCGCAAGGCAATCGGATGGAGCGTAGCAGATCTCCATGGGATTAGTCCATCAGTGTGCTCCCACCATATCTATCTCGAGGAGGGGGCGAAGCCGTCGCGTGAGTTCCAGCGGCGACTGAACCCCAACCTGAGAGAGGTCGTGATGAAGGAAATATCAAAATGGTGGAGTGCAGATTTTATTTATCCCATTTCCGACTCCAAGTGGGTTAGCCCCTTGCATGTGGTGCCCAAAAAGACGGGCATCACGACTGTGATCAGTGAGTCGGGAGAGGAGATTGCTACACGGGTACCCACCTCTTGGAGGGTCTGTGTTGACTACAGGAGACTCAACCAGGCCACCAAGAAGGACCATTTCCCCCTACCTTTTATTGACCATATCATTGAGAGACTGGCAGGGAAGAGCTATTATTGCTTCCTGGATGGGTACTCGGGCTACAATCAGGTGGCCATCGCTCCTGAGGATCAGGAGAAGACCACCTTTACCTGTCCCTTTGGTACATATGCCTTTCGACGCATGCCATTTGGGCTATGCAACGCTCCTGCGACTTTTCAGAGGTGCATGCTGTCGATCTTTTCGGATATGGTAGGGGAGTGTTTGGAGGTCTTCATGGACGATTTCTCGGTCTACGACGACGGATTCGACTCCTGTCTTGACTGCCTAGACCGAGTACTCCAGCGATGTATTGAGTACCATTTGGTTCTATCTTGGGAGAAGAGTCACTTCATGGTGACTCAAGGGACGGTGCTTGGCCACATCATCTCCAACAGGGGCATGGAGGTGGATCCGGCCAAGGTTGATGTCATTAGAAAACTCGCACCGCCGTCCAATTTGAGGTAGCTACGGTCATTCCTGGGGCACGTTGGATTTTATAGGAGATTTATTCAGGATTTCAGCAGGATTGCCCGGCCGTTGACTGACCTCTTGTCGAAAGACACCGAGTTCCTTGTCGATGACAAGTGTCTTTCGTCTTTCGCGACTCTCCAGCAGTGTGTGATTGAGGCTCCTGTCCTCCAGCCGCCTGATTGGTCTCCCCCATTCGAGATCATGACGGATGCCTTCGATTTTGCCGTAGGGGCTGTGCTGGGACAGAGGAGGGATGGAATTCCATTTGCCATTCACTACGCTAGTCGCACATTGGATTTCGCCCAGCGGAATTACACTGTTACAGAGAAGGAGATGCTAGCCGTAGTGTTCGCCCTAGATAAGTTTCGATCTTATATCATTGGATATAGAGTGACTTTGTACACAGATCACACCGCCATCAGGTACCTCATGGCAAAGAAGGATGCAAAGGCCAGACTTACTAGATGGATCCTTCTACTCCAGGAGTTCGACATTGAGATCAAGGATAAGCCTGGAGTCAAGAATGTGGGGGCAGATCATCTCTCCCGTTTAGAGCAGCCTGAGGAGTCTGAGCAGATTGATCCCATTCGAGATACCTTCCCAGATGAGGCGATCCTTGCTATAGCCTCACTCCCGTGGTATGCCGATATTGTGAACTTTCTCGTTGCTGGGAAAGTCCCACAAGATTGGCCCAGACAGAGGCTTGAGACCTTCCTTGCGAAGGCCAAGTCCTACCATTGGGAGGATCCCATCCTTTACCATGAAGGAGGGGATAGTGTCTGGCGTCGGTGTATTCCTCAGGAGGAACACCATAGCGTCCTCACTTACTGCCACAAGCTTGAGGCAGGAGGACATCATTCTGGGAGGAGAACGGCACAGAAAGTGCTCCAATCCGGCTTGTGGTGGCCTACCCTCTTCAAGGACTCTGATGAGTTCGTGAAGAGGTGTACTGACTGTCAGAGGATGGGCACTTGTGGACAGCGTGATATGATGCCGATGCAGCCCATTCACTTCTGTGAGGTTTTTGACGCATGGGGCATCGATTTCATGGGTCCATTCCCTAAGAGTCAGGGATTTGAGTACATTCTGTTGGCCGTGGATTATGTTAGTCGTTGGGTTGAGGCTATCCCCGCCCGAGCCGCTGATGCGAGGACAGTTTGCAGATTTTTGAGGAAGCACATCATCACGCGGTTCGGGGTTCCACGAGTTCTGATATCTGATGGGGGGTCTCATTTCATCAACGACCAGGTGAAGGCCCTTGCTAGCGAGTTCGGTATAGACCATCGTGTTGCTACACCTTACCATCCACATACGAATGGTCTAGCCGAGGTGTCGAATAGGGAGATCAAGACTATATTGCAGAAAGTCGTCCGCCCTGACCGAAAGGATTGGTCACAACTTTTGGACTCGGTCTTGTGGGCATATAGGACGTCTTTCAAGACACCCTTGGGCACATCTCCCTTTCACCTCGTATATGGCAAGCCGTGCCATTTACCTGTTGAGCTGAGGCACAAGTCACTTTGGGCAGTTACAGATATCCTTATGGATCCAGATGGTATGGGAGACCAGAGGAGGGCAGAGTTGGCAGCCCTGGAGGAGCTTAGAGATACAACATTCTCAAACAGCCTACATTATAAGGAGAAAGTGAAGGAGTGGCATGATTCTCATATCAGCCACACGCATTTTGAGATTGGACAGAGAGTATGGCTATTTGATGCGAGGCTACGTCTATTTCCAGGGAAGCTACAGAGCAAATGGAAGGGACCCTACTTGGTCAGAAAGGTACACGACAATGGTAGCATCGATATATCTGAGTTGTCTTCTGAGAGTACCTTTCGAGTGAACGGCCAGCGGCTCACGCCATTTCTAGATCATGAGCCGCGGGTCGCTGATCTTGCCCCTATTCATTTTGCGTGAGATGTGGTCTTTGACTCACATCTAATGCATCTCATGCCTAAGTTTCACTGTTCCTCCGCCTTGTATAGATCCAGATGTCCATATCACTACATTCCTTAGTCCCACATCCCTCTCTTCATCTTTTGATTATGCTATACTTAGGGTGCACTTTACCCTAAGTATAGGGGGGATGTGAGACCGTTTGGGTATTTCTTTTGTTTCCACTTACCCCTGCTTTGCTGCCTATACTTAGGGATATTTCACCCTAAGTATAGGGGGGGTAGACCCTGTACATTCTCCACTCGGTTTTTCCTTAGTGTACAACCTGCTATACTTAGGATTATTTAATCCTAAGTATAGGGGGAAGACCCGAGCCCCTCTTGACTTTTCTATTCCATTCATTCTTCTTTGTATATAGCCTTTCTTTTCACTTCCCTATACCTAGTACGAGTTATGTCTTCTTCATCGCTCTTGACTCTGAGGACATCGTTCGAGCTAAGTATAGGGGGGGTGTGTATATATTTCATATATACTTTAGCCATAACTCGTACTTTGTGTGAGTGTGTTAATAAATAAAATGGCTAAAAATCACAAAAATTAAAAAAAAAATTCATGTACAAAACATTCTTTTATTTGCACATAAATAGCTAGTGTACAAATTATTTTTGTAAAAATGATTTCAAAAATCTGTTTTGTAAAGCTTGTGTAAATATTTTTGTATCAAAATTATGTATATAGTACAAAATTTTTCCAAAATGTTTTGAAAATCAAAAGTTTGCAAAAATCTTGTGTAAATGTGTGTAAATATCTTTTTGCAAAACTTGCACTTCATGCATCATTCATTCATGATTTCAAAACATTTTTCAAAAATTTTGCATAACTGTAAAATTTGTGTAAATAAGCATCTTTTGTACATATGTATATAGTTTTTCTGGATGATAGTTGACATTTAAACTAGCCTGGAATCAAATTGAGAAATGGAGCTTGATTAAGATCTTAATCCACCTAACTTCTAAGAGGAACCTTATAGGGCTTAGGTTTAAGGCTTTTCAGGTCCATGGTGACTTAATTCTTTGAGTCCACTAGGCTATGATCACATGTCATCTCAATGAGCCTAAGTAGAGCACTTAACAACAACACATGACTCATATAGATTATGGCTTTACTTGGACACCAGCACTATGCACCGAGCTCTCCACAGATGAGGTGGTGAGGAGGCAGTCTTCCTTGACTTGGGGTAGCATATGGGGGTAGTACTTCTAGGCGGAACCTCTCTTCTTCTTTTAGTGAAGGAAGTGCGTCTCAACTTGGTCTGGTTGCCATGAGGTCTAACGACGGGAGTTGTGGGTAGCAATAAAGCTTCAAAAGAGGGATAGTCTACTGGCTCAAGAGGAAAAACTCCTTGTATATATGCTGCACATGTATATGTTGTACAGATGCACTTGAAAAAAAAATAATGAAAAGAAAAAAACTCAAGGAGCGTGGTGGGTCTGAGAGAAAATGATAATCCCACCGAAGTATGTATATAGAGTGCAATAAGCAAAGCTTGAGTTTCATGATCCACCTGATGTAGCTTGCAGCAGGGAGACTTGGCTACACTGGTCAAGCTCCCAAGGGTACTTGGCTACACTGGCCTTGACCCATTCTCTTCTTCCTCCTCTTCTTGAGCCGGTTGAACTTGAACTTAGAAGGGAATACCCCGCTCCTCGAGGAAAGAGTGGCCAGATTGAGGTCATAGAGTTACCTTGTTAGGGAGGGTTGTCAAGTTGCCATTTCTGAGGTGGAGAGCTTAGACCTCACATTCACAGGACAAGAAAAGATTCATGGTCTTCAGGGTTTGTGATTGATGACTTGTTCTGATCTGGAGCATTTAGGAGTCTTGATTATAGATTAGTGGAACTTAGAGGCTGTTGAGTTTTAGACTTAGGTCCAAATAAGGTTCCGACAAATTAATAATCCAAAGATCTGATCGAGCTCCATACCCCAATTTAATGAAGGCAAGTTTAATAATCAACCTTGATCCATGTACATCCTCTTTTTCTTTTTCTTTCTTTCTTTTTCACTTCTTTTTCAAATAAGTGTTTGCTAAGGGACTAGCAAAGTTAAGTATAGGGGGGTGATGAATACTCATTCATCACTCTTTATTCTTATATTTTAGCTACAAAAACCTTTGCAAATACATGTAGATATGTGTAAATAGGAATAATTACCAAAAGCATGCATTGTGTAAAAACCTATAATTAGCATGTTTTTGTGCAAAAATAAAAGAATAAAGATTAAAAAGAAAAAGAGGGAAATATTTAGAATAAATATTGAGCAACCTAACCCAAGGGAGGGCTCAGCATGGGCCTGACCGCAAAAAAGCCAAAGTAGAGGGAGATAGGGGCTCATGTGTGTACATACTTATGTAAAAAAAATAAAGGTATTTTCCTCACCAAAAATAGGCTTTTAAATACTTGTACATATTTATAAATATAAAAACAAAAGATAAAAATATGAAAATAAAAAAAGAACAAAAATATCACTTTCACATTATACATAGACTCACCTACATATTTATTTAGCCCTATAAATAAATAAAATTTATCTTTATAGTTTTTGTAAATATTCTTTATTATATAGTATAAATAAATAAAATAAAAACAATCAAAACAAAAACAAAATAAAAATAACAAAATTAAAAATACAAAAATATATTGTAAATATACCATGTATATAAGTGTATATATGTATTTATTTTACCTATGTATATAAATAATAAAAATAAAATAAAAATATCTTTTTATTCCTTACTTTATAATGAAAATAAATAAAATATAAAATAGGAATAAAATTGCATAAAAATAATAATTAAAAATCAAAAATTAAAAACCCTAATAGTGTACATATACCTATATAGTACATATAGTGTACATACCTTATTTTTATTTCGAAAAAATTATTAAAAATCACTAAAACATAGGAAATAATAAAATAAAAATATTTTATGTTTTAACTTTTTGCAAATTCGGCCATTTGCTACCTTAATTTTCACCTCCAAGATTAAGCCACGTGGCCTGTTCCTATTGGCCCTGGGGAGTGTTGACCGCCCAGTCAACTACCCCCCAGGACCACCTCCCGCGGGTCTGGTTCGAGAACCCGATTTCCCCCATTTATCCCTGCCAGATCCGAGCACCATTTAGCCTAACCCAGGATCCTAATCACTCCCCAGGTACCCGGGAATCTCGCCCGACATAGATCCTAGGGATCCGTGCTCCATGGAGCCGGACCCGAGCCATTTTTCCCGGACCTGCACCCATACATAAGCGAGCTCCGCCACCTCATTTCCCTATCTTTGGCCATTCGAATCCTTCGCCTGTGAGCTCCAGAGAGTGCGCGAGAGTGACAGCTCGCGTCCGAGCCTGTCGAAGCGAGGGGAGGAAGAGAATCCATCGATCCGGCGAGCTACGTCGCCGCTGCTCCGCCACCAGCGTGCGCACCGAGCCTCGGAGGGAGATGCTCCTCGAGGCAATGACCAGGAGCTTCCCCAGCTCCTCCCCAGTCTCTTCGTCCACCCAGGTAACCTCGCAGGCCCTTATTTTTCGCTAATTTCCGATTACGCCCAATTCGCTCCGCCGCCGTCCATCGCCGATTCCCATCGCTTCCGACCACCATTCGATCATCGGGCTTCGCCATAGCCCTCGCCATCTTCCCGCGCACCTTCTCCGTATCCCCATCCAACCCAGCTCGCATAGGAGCTGGGATCCGAGCTCTACCGTCCCCACTTCGCCGGAGCTCATCCGCCGCGACTCACCTTCCACCGTCACCTCGCCTAACCGGGTCGAGGCAGTTTGCCCTCGAGCCGCGAGTCTTCTGGATTGCTTTGCAGGTCGAACGAAGGCCATCTGAGGTCCTTCGTCATTCAGCCAGGAGGCCCAGCTCTGCCGACCTTGCCCGAGCTCCTCAGAGCTCGGCTGGATCATCGGAGCCCACCACTAGCTGCGGAACACCCTTGCGGAGCTTCTCCGATCTTCAGGGGCAGCAGAGGAGCCCCAGAGCGAAGCCACCGGGCCGGCGAACTTCGCCGGTCATCTGTTCTTCGAGGATCCTCCTCCACCGTTCGATTAGTCCTCCAGCTCTAGACTTCATCGACACTGTCCATCTGGGGAGCAGCAGTCACCGCCCGATCATCAGGAGGACCGATTCCAGCCATCCGATGCGCCAGGGTTAGCCACCTGCGCCCCACACCGTTCGATCGCCCACGTGGACGAACCCTCGCCGTCGGATTCACCCAAGGACACCAGCTATGGAGCGGCCGATGTTCACCACCGTCGGATGCGCCACGTACCCTCCATCCAGCCGACCCGCATAATAAAGGGTAATTTACCCTTAGGCCCTCTTAGTTATTTTATTTTGTTTTTAGTCTTGTAAATATTTAGCGTAGTTGTTTAAGTTTTGGTATTTTTGCATAGAGACCCGTGCGCTTGTTTTTATTTGCTGATATACCCCTGTACATGGTCTGACACGTGCTTCGTCACGTGGTTTGTTGGGATATTTGCATCTTATGCCCTGTTGTTCTGGATGTTAACAGTTGAATGAAAGTTTTTACTTATTTGCATTTATACCTGTGCGTGATTTATTTCGACATGTGTGATATTTTGGGTATTTTGCAGATAAGACCCTGGACTTTTGGTACCCGTTACCAATAAGTCCTCGAGACTTATTTTTATTGCATTTGGGTCCCTGAGTGCCCCAAGCACGCGCGTAGCGCGTGTTTTGCTGGGTAAATTACACCAGACCCCCCAGACTCTTGGGTATTTGCACTTTGGTCCCTGTGCACTGTGCCCTCTCTTTATTTTTGGATAAAATAGCAAATCACCTCCAAATCCAACGAAAATTGGACACATGGCTCCTGCCATGGTGTAAAATTTTCGAGGATTTTTTAGGACATTTTTGTTTTCATTTGATATTTTTTTTAAAATAAAAAACCTTTAATTTTGCCACTATCTAACTTTAAAAATCACAAAAAATATTAAATAGTGTCTAAAAATTACAAAAAAATTATTTACTGTCTATTTTGCTTAGCTTGATTTTCTAGCCAATTTTGGCTATTTTGCATTACTGAAAATCACTAAAAATTGAAAAACACTTAAAAACTTATAAAAATTCTAGTAATTAAACCAAAAATCCAAAAATAATAAAATTGGTACCTAAATTTTCCTTGTTTAATTCTTTTTACAGGAAAATTACCTTCGAGCTCATTTGAGGGCTTTAGATATTTTATCTAGGCCTTTTGAGCTCGGCTGGGCAGTACCAATTATTTCAGTCACTGTTTGATTTTTAGAAAATTAAATAAACATCAGAAAATTCTCAAAAATTCACCAAAAACACTAAAAATTATAAAACACATAAAAATATTTTTGTTTGAATTTTTGGTTGATTTTTAGTGCTTTAAATAAATTGTTGAAGTGTGTGCTTACTTGCTTTTCCTATTTTCTTAAATACATTAAAAATCCAAGAAAAATATAAAATAAATTAAAAACCACTAAAAATATTTTCTTCTTTTATTTTATTCCTTTTTACTACTTCGTAGGCCGAGAGGCCAACCCGTGCTCCTTGAGTTCGACCCTGGTCGCTATACCAGGTTAATCCAATAGCAGGACCGCTATTTTGTGTTTTATCTGTTTTATCTCTATTAGTGGTTCATTCTTCTTGATTGGCACATCTGAGAGACCGAGGTCGCAACGACCATCTTAGATACACCTGATTACCTTGGTCGCTCGGATTTTCGTGCCATCATCTCCCGCAAATAGTCCTCGAGGAGTAATGCCCACTAAGTCAATAATCATCAGGGAAATGCTGGCATCAAGTCTCAAGTCCTCAAAAATAATCAATCAATCACTAATAGGAGGGCATAAGTCTATTGAATGGATAAGAGATGATCATAGCAATCACGATGCAATCCCTCAAGTCAACCAAATCAGTTGATATGGATCAAGATGTCAGAAGGAGATCCTCTAAGTGCTAAATTGGGATAGGAGGGTTAGGAGATGGAGGATGGATCGGTCAACAAGATGAATGAAGTCTTGTGGGTCCCAAGCACCATCGCTTTGAAGCACATACAAAGATAGCACATCAAACGTCTGAATCAAGACGAGCAAAACCGAATAAGATATCCTACAATCATAACTCATGGAATCATCATCAAATCATAGGGGATAAATCACATACTCAATCAGGTGTGTGAGATCAAGAATACTCAATAATCACACATGAATCAGAATCCTCAATAATATCTATGCACACATCAAGGTCAGATCCACCCAAGATAGCACATCAATCTCAGCATCCTCAATTCGGCCCGTCTTATTCAAATAATTCCTGCAATCAAAACCTCAATGTGGGCCTCATCTAATAGCACAACACTCGTAGGTGGAAGAAGGGATAATACTGAAGGGAACAAGGAGGGTGGGCGAGAATGGCGAAATGAAAACAAAATTGCGGTCCAAGAAGAGAGTCTTCTTGAACCAGACCAGAGACAAGGTGATATGGGCAAGTGGATAGCCGCAAAATCCGACTACTAAAGCAAAGATTAAGACCCGATATAATAGCTCAATAAAGAAGAAAATAATATGGACAAAGAAAGGGAGATGGACTCAATAAAAAACTAAAAAACTCAAAGATCTACAGACTCAAAGGATGATGAACATGAATGGACCCAAAGATCACAATCAATGCATAAAGCAACCTCCATGTTCACCTTCTCAACACAGTGAAGACCACATATGGTGATCATTTACTTTTCGATTTTAGAGTTAGGTGAGTTTCTAAATAATTGTATAAGCACGTAGGTAGGCCTGGGATTGAGGCACTAATCCTTATTGTATACGTATTACATATAAAGTGCATAATACAATGAAGGGGGTGCTCTCCCCAAAATAGTGAATCCATTACGTTTATTTAAAAAATCAGGTAGAGTTAACAGTCCCAAATTTTTTTGTTATCACTTTTTTTGTATTTTTCAATGCAATCATGATGAATACCCATTCATCACTCTTTATTCTTTTATTTTAGCTACAAAACCTATGCAAAACACATGTATATTCTTGTAAATATCAATAATTGTCATCTTGCATGCATTGTGTAAATATGCATAATTAGCATGTTTTTGTGCATAAATAAAAGAATAAAGAAATAAAAGAAAAAGAGGGAGATATTTAGAATAAATATTGAGCGACCTAATCCCAAGGGAGGGCTCAGCATGGGCCTGACCGCAAAAGATCCCAAGTAGAGAGAGATAGGGAAGCTCATATGTGTATATATACCTATGTATAAATAAAATTATTTTCCTCTTAATAAAAGAAAAAATGGGTGTGTATTTATTTGTATACATTTGTAAATATAAAATTAAAATAAAAATGGGAAAAATAAAAAGAAAAATAAAAAGAAATAAAATTCCTTCATCATTGTACATATATACCATGTACATAGAACCACACATCTATTTATTTTTCCCTTGTAAATAATTAATAAAAAAACCTAACAAAAATATTTTCAAATTCCACATTTAATGGTGTAAATAAATAAAATAAAAATTAGAAAAATAAAAACAAAATAAAAATAAATAAAATAAAATCCAAATCCACCTTGTATATATACCATGTAAATATGTAAATAAAAGTATTTATTTAACCTATGTAAATAATTAATAAAAATAAAATAAAAATACCCTTTTATTCCAAATTTTATTCTATAAATAAATAAAATATAAAATTGGAATGAATTGTATAAAAATAAATAATTAAAAATCAAAAACCAAAAATTCATATTGTATATACCTATATATAATAATATTTTGTAAATACATAAATTATATTTCAAAAAAATAAATAAAAATCACTAAAAAAATAATTTAAAAATAAATAAACATTTTTCATGTTTTAAGTTTTTTGAAAATAAGTCATTTATTATTTTAAAATGAATTTTAGATTTTTAATAATTGGCGAGCTTTGATTGGTCCACGGGGGATGTTGATCCCCGGTCAACTCTCCCCCCAGGACCACCAGACTCGGATCTTGTTGCCCCAACCCGATTTCTCCTACTTTTCCCTACTTGATCCGATCGCCAAATCCCTAAACCCCGGGCTCCATTTGACCCTTGTTCATTCCTGATCCACGCCCGGTAGTTCATCCTGGGGATCCGAGCTCCGACAACTCGCCCGGCCTCCTTCTTCTCGGACCCCTAGCCATATAAAGTTCCGCCTCCAGCCCTCGGATAATAAGTGGGGTAATTTAATTTAGGCCCCTTCTGTTTTCACATTTAATTTTTAGTCTTGTAAATATTTTATTACGTTGTTTTTATTTTGGTAATTTTGCATAGAGGACCTCAGTGTTTTTAAATATTTCCGTTTAGCCCATGTTTGTATAGAACAAGTGCCTGCCCACGTGCTTTAGTGGGCTTTTTGCACTTTTCATCCTGTATTCTTTGTGTGTTATTGTTTGATAATTTTTAAATAGTAATTGCAAATATACCCTTCTGAGTCTGAACCACGTGCCTGGCGCGTGTTTTGAGGGAATTTTGCATGTTGGGCCCCTGAGCTTTGTACGCGTGTTACTGTTTGGTCCCTAAAACTTGTTTTCTTTTACATTTAGGTCCCTGTGAATTGTGAGTCTCTATTTTGATTAAATAAAATAGTAAATCAAATCCAAATTGCTGAAAATTGGATACGTGGCTCCTGCCACTATGTAAAATTTTCAAAAAAATTTGGTACATTTTTGAGGCTTTTTGTTATTTTTAAAAATTCAAAAACAGTTGGTTTTGTATCTATCCAGTTTAGAAAATCATAAAAAAGTATCAAAATCCTTTTAAAAATTCTAAAAAAATTATTATTTGTTAGTTTTGGTGTATTTGATTTTTATGCATTTTTTGTTTTTTTGATATATAAAACCCCTAAAAATTAAAAAAACACTTAAAAACTTTAAAAATTCTATATAATTAAAGAAAAACCAAAAAAATACAAACTCTTCTTCTGAATTTTCTTTATTTGTTATATTTTTCATAAAAAATACCTCCAGGCTTTTATAGATCGATTTGATATTTTAAATTGATCTTTCAAGCCTGATTGGACAACTTGTTTCTGTTTCTGCCTTCTTTGATTTTAAAAAATTATATAAAAATCGAAAAAATCTCAAAAATTCAACAAAAACATTAAAAAAATATAAAAAAAACATAAAAATATTTTTATTTGAATTTTTGGATCATTTTTGGATGATTAAATAAATTGTTGTGTGTGCTTGATTTTGCCCTTTTCTATTTTCTTTTTAAAATAAAAAATAAAAAAATAAAAATAATTAAAAACCACAAAAAATACTTGCTTTCACTTTGTTTTATTTCTTGACTACTTCGTAGGTCGCGATGCCAACTCGTGCTCCCTGAGACCGACCCTGGGTGCTACACCAGGCTAATCTCATAGCCAGGGCCACTATTTTTGCTTTTATTGTTTTATCTTGTTGATTGCTGGTCTGCTCTTTATTTTTCTTGATTGACTGAATTATCTCCAAGATTCAGGTCGCAACGACCCTAGTTCTATTATATTCACCCGAGTCTTGGTGAAAATTTCGGTCATCAGAATGGCACCGTTGCCGAGGAGCATTACTTAGTAGTCGATTTTTGTTTCTTTTTGTTTTCTTTTGATTTTCGCGGTTTTCCGCGGCTTTCTGTTTGTCCGCGACGTTTCACGGCTTTCGATTTTATTTTATTTTATTTTTGTTTTCTTCTATTTTATTTGTTTTTATTTCTGTTTTTGGTTGTTTTGTTTGTTTATTTTTATTTTTGCATATAGCTACTTTTCTTTTATTTCTTATATATAATAATCTGGTTTGTGACACACTTGTTGTTTACTTGCGAGGGCCCGAGGACCGAGGCAACTCCTCTCGAGGAGCCAACGCAACCGCGGGAATCGGAGGCGACTCCCTTCTGCACGGAGCCGCAGGAGAGTGCGAGGAGACAACAGGAGTGCGGGAGCCGCGGAATATCCGCGGAGTAGTGTAGCTTAGATTATGTTTATTTTCTGCAGACCATTTATTATTGTAATAATACATGTACCCAGACTCTCTTGGACTTTGGATTCCGGGGTCTGTTTCGCCGAGCACCGCTGTGCTCGAGGGACCCCATCGCGCTTTTGGTTTTGACCGCCTTTTTCTTTTATTTGATTTCACTTGGATTTCTGTGCTTGAGCCCCTAGATTTAGGTTTTTATTTCGTTGAGCCAGGTAGCCTTAGGTCCACAACCCTAATAAGAATATCTGTTCCTATAGCTTGCGTTTGGATCTAGGCAAATAAAATCATTGTTTCACGATAATAGGAGCTTTTGTTTAGGAAGGTTCTCGCATTTGCATCCATATAGATTAGTTTTATATTTATGCGCAGATCATCATTGCATGTAGACTGCTGGAGTCAGGTACGTCTTCTATCTCGTGCATGCATCATTGATTTATCATGCATCGGCTTTTCCGCTTTCCTCCCCCTGTTTTTCTGGACTTAGGAATAAAAGGAAATCGGAAAATTCGTTAGACGTTTCTTGAAAAAATACATAAAAAGAATAAAACAATAAAATCGAGACTGCTAATCACACTTTATCTAAAAGACACCACATTGAAAAATTTGTCTTGGGGAGAGTAACCCCCTCCTTGTTTGGTTTGGATGAGTGAGAGAGTGACCCGCATCCTAGGCTAGAGCCAAATCCGATTTCTCGACTGACTACCGACCTTTTATTCGGGACAGTCGGTTGAGAATATTAGATTCCTTTCAGCTCACGTAATCGCTCTGAAAGACTGACTTGATCACCTAAAATAAAATCGACAAGATTATTGACCGATCTCTTACGGTCTTCAGCTCTGTGTGCGTAGGTGAATTTGGGGTTTGCTTTCTCATCTTGTGTGATTCCAGATCCCTTCTGCCTTCTTCCCTTCTATCTTCTCCATCTATCTTTCTCCCTCCCACCCTCTCTTCAGTCTTCTTCTTCTCTTCCCCTTCTGTACCCCTGGATGATGGATCCCCCTCACTTCTAGCCGACTCCTGCAGCTTCTTCTCCATCCTCTGACCATGAGTCCAGTTCATCTTCGAGGGAGGTCGGATCTCCGACCAACCTCCCGCTCCCTACCTCCCATCCCTTTCTTTACTCTGGGCATGCTACGCTAGACGTCCACGGATATCAGATCGAGCAGATGCGAGACCCGGACGATGCCATTGTTGAGTTAAGATTGCACCCCATTCATGATCAGAGAGAGCAGATGATATTATCAGATACCTCCTATTCCAGTATGGTGGATGAGCAGATACGACAGGGAGCTCAGTCAGCTTCTACATTAGGACCATTCATCCTAGATCGGGAGCTTCTTCAGAGACTGCCGACTTTTTCAGGGGAGGCGCACGAGGAGCCCTATCTTCACTTGTCAGAGTTCGAGGAGTTTTGCAGGATACAGATCTATTCAGATATCACTGCAGAGGAGATGATGCTGAGGACCTTCCCGTTCACACTTCAGGACAGAGCCATGAGATGGCACAGATGATTGGGGAGGAGATTCACGACATGGGTAGAGATACGCTGAGAGTTTCTACAGAGATACTTTCCACAACGTAGAGCAGACTTTATGTGGTCTTTGATCACCGAGTTTTCAGTTGACCCCCAGGAGCCATTGCATGAGGCATGGCCGAGGTTTCTTGACCTCTCGAGGAGATTTCCGGACCATGGACTTTCACTGACAGACATTATTGAGATCTCCATGCGGGGGATGACCGCAGAGCAGTTAGCACTGGTGATTACCACATGTGGCGGTTCACACCGCAGTTCCGACATTCACTTACTGGATACCATCTCGAGGTTACTTTCACAGAGACCATCTTCACGAGATGCCGTAGTCGGGACAACACATGAGGATGTTACAGTACCAGTGTGGTGTGTCACATTACATGAGGATACATCTTCTACACACCAGCCCGAGGACTTGGATGCCCCAACACCACAGAGTACAGAGGAGATGACTGCGATAACAGAGGTTCGGACTCGGAGTCTACTCCTGTTCCCGTTGGTCTTCCAGCTAGAGTTCGAGTCAGCCCCAGAGTTCTCAGTTGACGAGTCTTGGATATCAGATCTTCTGATACTCCAGGAGCCGGAGGAGACCTCGCTTTTACAGCCATGGATTCAGTCACTTCAGTATCCAGTCCCGGAGGAGTCAGCTTCTTTTCTGCAGATACACTTCTCGGAGTCCGACAGATACCATGACTCAGCCCAGCAGCCACAGTTCGATATGGGACACCACTTTGAGAGATCAGATACAGATAGTCCCGTATTCGAGCCTTTTGTCCTCCACTTTGACAAGACAGACACACTTTCTGAGGACCAGTTGGCAGCCAGCATTGCCACAGAGCGAGGATCAGCCGCAAACACACTTCCAGCCTCCGCAGTGTTGACCAGTACCTTCTCGTGCTTCCATATTGTCGAGAGCCACATTTCAGATGATGATGCAGCCTGGTGCACCGAGTGGATACTTGACATCAGTGCAGATGCCCATCTAGATCCTGATCCTCTATTTCTCACCTCTAATCTTGCATTTCTCCCCGAGGGTTATCTGCGGGAGAATGCTACACATGATGAGTACTTGGTTTCACCTTCTGAGAGTGTATCCGATCTGGCGGATCACGCAACCGAGTCTTCTGATCCTTCTGATTCTGAGTTATCTCACCTTGACGACCCTCGCGAGGATGAGGCGATCCTTGAGATATTCGATGATCTGTCTGACTTGTCTCTACTTTGTGCATCGGATATCAATTTTCTTAGAGAGTCTCCTGATCTTGACTATCCACACCTTTTCGAGACACTGATTGATGTGGAGGACTCCATGACTGATCCATCCTTCTCCATGTTTGATTTCTTCGGCTCTAGGCTTCCACTCCAGTCTGATCCAGAGCCGAAGATTTCTTTTGTGCTACCGGATCCCGATCACATATTCCCATATCATTGGTCGGTAACAGACACCCACCTGATTGCATACCTGGGTGTCCTTCTTTACACTTTTGAGTTCGTCGTTGTTCTCATACCGAGACTGCAACGACAGTATGGCATTTGTCTTACAGATGCCGTCTTGAACCTTGACACTGCTTTATCCTAGCCTTTGCGCCCTGCTAGGGGCGTAAAACCTAGCGCTTGTTGAGAGGCACCTCAACATTGTACTCTTTTGTATATACGTGTTTCATCTTAGTTTAATCTTTCTTTCTTCCGTGTTTGTTTTCACCCCAGAGCCTGTATAGGATTATCTTTGCTATACTTAGGATAGACCTCATCCTAAGTATAGGGGGTGGAAACACCGAGTTGCTCTCCCGTTCTGTTTCATCACTTCTGTTGTTGCCTATACTTAAGGATTCTTCACCTTAAGTATAGGGGGAGTGATGCCCCTCCACCTTGTATATACTTCTTTTCTTCGTGTCTTTCTACCTCTATTTTGTTGCCTATACTTAGGGATATTTTACCCTAAGTATGGGGGGGGGTAGACCCTGCACATTCTTCATTCGGATTTCCCTTTGAGTACAGCCTGCTATACTTAGGATTATTTGATCCTAAGTATAGGGGGAAATGCCGAGACCCTCTTGATTTTCTATTCTTTGATTCGTCTTTGTATATAGCCTTCCTTTTCACTTCCCTATACTGAGCACGAGTTATGTCTTCTTCATCGCTCTTGACTCTGAGGACATCGTTCGAGCTAAGTATTGGGGGGTGTGTATATATTTCATATATACTTTAGCCATAACTCGTACTTTGTGTGAGTGTGTTAATAAATAAAAATGGCTAAAAACCCAAAAACCCATAAAAATTAAAATTTTTTTCTTGTAAATACACATTCTTTTATTGCACATACATAGCTATTGTACAAATTATTTTTGTAAAAATATTTTCAAAAACTTTTTGTGTAAATAGTGTGTAAATATGTGCATATCAAAATTATGTATATAGTACAAAATTTTTCCAAAATTTTTTGAAAATCAAAAGTTTGCAAAAACCTTGTGTAAATTTGTGTAAAAATTTTGCAAAACTTACATTCATGCATACATCCATGGTTTCAAAACATTTTTCAAAAAAATTTCACATGTGTAAATATTTGTAAATAGCATCTTTGTAAATACTTGTATAGTTTTTCCTGGATTATAGTTGACATTTAAACTAGCCTGGAATTAAATTAGGAATGGAGCTTGATTAAGATCTTAATCCACCTAATTATCAGAGGAACCTTATAGGGCTTAGGGTTGAGGCTTTCCAGGTCCATGATGACTAAATTCTTGAGTCCACTAGGCTATGATCACATGTCATCTCAATGAGCCTAAGTAGAGCACTTAACAACACACACATGACTCATATAGACAATGGCTTGACTTGGACCCGCACTTTACACCGAGCTCTCTACGGATGAGGTGGTGAGGAGGCAGTCTTCCTTGACTTGGGGTAGCATATGAGGGTAGTACTTCTAGGCGGAACCTCTCTTCTTCTTTTAGTGAAGGAAGTGCGTCTCAACTTGATCTGGTTGCCATGAGGTCTAACGACAGGAGTTGTGGGTTGCAATAATGCTTCAAAAGAGGGATAGTCTACTGGCTCAAGAGGAAAAACTCCTTATGTACATATGCTGCACCTTGTAAATATGTTGTATAGATGCACTTGAAAAAAATGCAAAAAGAAAATAACTCCAAAAAAAGTGGTGGGTTTGAGAGAAAATGATAATCCCACCGGAATATGTATATAGTGCAATAAGCAAAGCTTGAGACTCATGTTCCATCTTATGTAGCTTGCAGCAGGGAGACTTAGCTACACTGGTTGAGCTCCCAAGGATATATGGCTACACTGGCCATGGTCCATTCTCTTCTCCCCCCTCTTCTTGAGCCGGTTGAACTTGAACTTAGAAGGGAATACCCCGCTCCTCGAGGAAAGAGTGGCCAGATTGGGGTCATAGAGTTACCTTGTTGGGGAGGGTTGTCAAGTTGCTACTTCTGAGGTGGAGAGCTATACCTCACATACACTGTACAAGGAAAGATTCATGGTCTTCAGGGTTTGTGTATGTAGACTTGTTCTGATCTGGATTATAGAGGAGTCTTGACTATAGATTAGTGGATCTCAGAGGCTGTTAAGTTTGAAACTTAAGTCCAAATAAGGTTCCGACACATTAATAATCCAAAGATCTGATCGAGCTCCATATTTCAATTTAATGAAGGCAAGTTTAATAATATGCATTGATCCATGCATTTTCTCCTCTTTTTCTTTTTCTTTTTCACTTCTTTTTCAAATAAGTGTTTGCTAAGGGACTAGCAAAGTTAAGTATGGGGGGGGTGATGAATACCCATTCATCACTCTTTTTTCTTTCATTTTAGCTACAAAACCTATGCAAAACACATGTATAATCTTGTAAATAGCAATAATTGTCATCTTGCATGCATTGTGTAAATATGCATACTTAGCATGTTTTTGTGCATAAATAAAAGAATAAAGAAATAAAAGAAAAAGAGGGAGATATTTAGAATAAATATTGAGCGACCTAATCCCAAGGGAGGGCTCAACATGGGCCTGACCGCAAAAGATCCCAAGTAGAGAGAGATAGGGAAGCTCATATGTGTACATATACCTATGTATAAATAAAATTATTTTCCTCTTAATAAAAGTAAAAATGGGTATGTATTTATTTGTATACATTTTTAAATATAAAATTAAAATAAAAATGGGAAAAATAAAAAGAAAAATAAAAAGAAATAAAATTCCTTCATCATTGTACATATATACCATGCACATAGAACCACACATCTATTTATTTTTCCCTTGTAAATAATTAATAAAAACCGGAAAAAAATAGTTTCAAATTCCACATTTCATGATGTAAATAAATAAAATAAAAATTTGGAAAATAAAAACAAAATAAAAAGAAATAAAATAAAATCCAAATCCACCTTGTATATATACCATGTAAATATGTAAATAAGTATTTATTTAACCTATGTAAATAATAAATAAAAATAAAATAAAAATACCCTTTTATTCCAAATTTTATTATATAAATAAATAAAATATAAAATTGGAATAAATTTTATAAAAATAAATAATTAAAAATTAAAAACCAAAAATTCATATTGTATATACCTATATATAATAATAATATTTTGTAAATGCATAAATTATATTTCAAAAAAATAAATAAAAATCACTAAAAAATAATTTAAAAATAAATAAACATTTTTTATGTTTTAAGTTTTTCGAAAATAAGTCATTTATTATTTTAAAATGAATGTTTAAATCTTTAATAATTGGCGAGCTCTGATCGGTCCACGGGGGATGTTGACCCCCGGTCAACTCTCCCCCCAGGACCACCAGACTCGGATCTTGTTGCCCCGACCCGATTTCTCCTACTTTTCCCCACTTGATCCGATCGCCAAATCCCTAAACCCCGGGCTGCATTTGACCCTTGTTCATTCCTGATCCACGCCCGGTAGTTCATCCTGAGGATCCGGGCTCCGACAACTCGCCCGACCTCCTTCTTCTCGGACCCCTAGCCATATAAAGTTCCACCTCCAGCCCTCAGATAATAAGTGGGGTAATTTACTCTTAGGCCCCTTCTGTTTTTGCATTTACTTTTTAGTCCTGTAAATATTTTATTACGTTGTTTTTATTTTGGTAATTTTGCATAGAGGACCTCAGTGTTTTTAGATATTTCCGTTTACCCCCTGTGTGTATAGAACACGTGCCTGGCCACGTGCTTTGGTGGGCTTTTTGCACTTTTCATCCTGTATTCCTTGTGTGTTATTGTTTGATACTTTTTAAATAGGAATTGCAAATATACCCTTCTGAGTCTGAACCACGTGCCTGGCGCGTGTTTTGAGGAAATTTTGCATGTTGGGCCCCTGAGCTTTGTACACGTGTTACTGTTTGGTCCCTAAAACCTATTTTCTTTACATTTAGGTCCCTATGAATTGTGAGCCTCTATTTTGATTAAATAAAAAAGTAAATCAAATCCAAATTACGTGAAAATTGGACAGGTGGCTCCTCCATTGTGTAAAATTTTCACCAAAAATTTGGTACATTTTTGAGGCTTTTTGTTATTTTTAAAAATTCAAAAACAGTTGTTTTTGTGTCTGTCCAGTTTAAAAAATCATAAAAAATATTAAAACCCTTTTAAAAATTCTAAAAAAATTAGTATTTGTTAGTTTTGGTGTATTTAATTTTCTGTGCATTTTTGGTTATTTTTGGATGTATAAAAACCCTAAAAATTAAAAAAACACTTAAAAACTCTTAAAAATTATAGAAAAACCAAAAAAAATACAAATTCTTCTTCTGAATTTTCTTTATTGTTTCTATTTTTCATAAAAAATACCTCCAGGCTTTTACAGATCAATTTGATATTTTAAATTGATCTTTCAAACCTGACTGGACAACTTATTTCTGTTTCTGCCTTCTTTGATTTTTAGAAAATTGTATAAAAATCGGAAAAATCTCAAAAATTCACTAAAAACATTAAAAAATATAAAAAACATAAAAATATTTTTATTTGGATTTTTGGATTATTTTTGGATGATTAAATAAATTATTGTGTGTGCTTGATTTTGCCCTTTTCTATTTTCTTTTATAATTAAAAAACCAAAAAAATATAAAAATAATTAAAAACCACCAAAAATACTTGCTTTTGCTTTATTTTATTTCTTGACTACTTCGTAGGCTGCGAGGCCAACTCGTGCACCCTGAGACCGACCCTGGGTGCTACACCAGGCTAATCTCATAGCTAGGGCCACTATTTTTGCTTTTATTATTTTATCTTGTTGATTGGTGGTCTGCTCTTTATTTTTCTTGATTGACTGATTTATCTCCGAGATTCGGGTCGCAACGACCCTAGTTCTATTATATTCACCCGAGTCTTGGTGAAAATTTCGGTCATCAAATCACCCAACGAATTTCCAATTCCATTAACATCCTAAGTGATCAAAATTAGATGGAGAAGGTCAGAAAAGCAACTCAAATTGGGAATCGATGATGTATGCATAGTCAGAAGACTTAAAGTGCCTCCCAGCTCTCTCCATGCGAGATGCATAACAGAATTGAAAGCTACCCTATATGAGATGCAAGCCGATGAAATCACCCTAAAATAGTAACTACTATTAACATGAAGCACCAAATGCTATTATCTAGGTATAAAACCTAAGGTCTGGTCATGTAGACTCCTCGGGTGCCACCACAACGGGTCCTGAAAGTAGTGTGTGGAGCCTCTCAAATTGCACAGTTTCAATTCTAACTAATCAACAATTAGATTTGACTAAGTTCAAGCACACATCTATAAGTACATGCAAATATTATGACTTTGGACCTTAATCTATCGAGAAGGAAAATCCTATGAAGGGATCAATCACACAAAGTAAATAAAAAATAAAGTCGAAGAACAAAGAAAAAGAAAGCGATGAAAACACAATAAAAATCGACGAGGTGCCCAAGTGAACAATCACTCGGGTAATGGACCTCGTGAAGTAGCAGTGTCCAGATAGAGAGTACAAATTATTACATATAATGTTTCTCATTCACTTTTAATTACAAAATATAATAGAAAAATAAAAATAAGAAAAATATAAAGAGTCTGTCTTCCCAAATTCCTCAAAGTCTTCATTTGATGCTCTCTCCTGTCAGCTAAGTTAGAACACTGGCTTTGCCTTGCTTGGGTGCACAGGTCCTCCTAAGAAGTCCTCCATCGCGTAGTGGTTCCTCGTAACAAATTCAAACAAGGAGAGGGGCAAGACAGTTCACAAATAATATCAAATAAAATGAAGCATAAATAAATGACAAATCTATACGAGAGAAGGAACAAATAAATGAATGCAATCTATGTGGCTCCCCAACAACGACACCATTTGTTGACAAGGATATTTATCTGGCAACAATGCCATTTGTTGACACGCTCTCGGCAAGGGCCAAAAAATATCCTCATTAGAAGATAGTGAAGACAAAAGTGTCGCTGAGAAGACCGCCCACCAAGAGCGAATCAGACAACAATTAACCCACAAATGTATATAGCAATGTCAAGAAAAATATTCAGAGTTAAAAATTTATTATAACTCTACAAAAATAGTGTGTAAGCATGTGTAGAGTATCGAACACAGGAGCAACCCGTAGATTGGGCAATGATGCACAAAATTTGTCCTTTTCTCTTATCTTTATTCTCTTTTTATGTGGATTTTAATTTTTATATTTTTTATGTTATTTATTTATTTATTGTGTTTTTAATTTTATAATTTTTATGTTCGTTTTATAATTTTTTATTTTAGATTTTCTTTTCCTTTTAAACAAATATAATATAAGAATATGTAAGGCTATAAATAGTATGGAATAATATAATTATAAATACTACTAAAAGTAATCAAAATATTGGAAATAATTTTTTTTGGATTTTATATAATTTTCTACTATCTGCTGTGATTTTTGGGAATTTGTTTACTAATTTTTAAAATTTTTTAAGTCAAAAACATCCCAAAATAGGGATTAAATAAATAGAATGAATTGATTTGAAGATTAAAAATAGCAAATAATGTCCAAATTATTCAAATTAATTTTAATAGGTAAATAAAAATATAAAGAAAATTCAAAAACAAAATTAAACATTTTTGGGATTTTTGGTGATTTTTCCTATTTTTACTGGATTTTAGATATTTTTAAATTTTTTATCCATTTCTTTTTCTATTTTTAGGGATTTTTGATCTGGACTTAGCAAATATAGTAATAAACAAAATATACTTTTTAGGAATTTTCAAAATGATTTTATATTTTCGGTATTTTTAAAGTTAAATATGGACAAAAACATGCTCATTTGATTTTTAATAAATAGTTGAAATGCCTAAAATACAAAAATAAAAATATGATGTGAATGTACATGCTAGCATGCATCTAAACCTATTTTTGCATAATTTTTGGAGCATGGATGTTATTTTTAATAGATGAAATACAAGCACAAGAAATACATGTACTAGCTAGGGCATATTTTCAATTAAAAATAAAGTCAACGATGCATGTGCAAAATTTCCCAAAATATACAACTAATAGGCAAACTTTATGGATTATTTCACAATTCACAAAATATCCAGGACCTATGTGCAATTTGCCCAACTCAAATGGATGACACATGAACTTAGCTGGACTGGATGAAAATGTAATATTAAATAAATACAAGGATCTCTATGCAATATTTACACATTAATTTATACTAAAAATTTATTTACAGGACTAAATGAAAATAAGACAAAAATATGGGGAGTATATATAATTTACCCCCATTAGGGCGCTGGTGAACATTTGTGATCATCTTACTTACACACATGTCATCATTTGAATGATTGGTACCTCTTCGAATCTGACGTCCAAGATTAGATCTCGGAAGGAGATCCAATGGCTGAGGCTCTCTCTGATCTGAGGTCTCTTGTTGCATCTGAAATTGATCTCTTGATCGAATGGCTAGAAGGACCCTTGGAAGAACAGGGAAGAAGGTGCGTGCTGGGCTTGCTTGATGAGCTCTGGATGCCTCCTCCGGCCACCAATCCCGCAGCTGGAGTGCTTGAGATCAAGCTGGATGTACTCCATGTTGATTGGTAGCCTCAAAAGTGTATAGAGCCCTGGAGGTCAAGTGTTCCTGGAGGTGCTCCCGAACTGCAACTGGGGCTTAGAAGCCCCCTTCAAGACCTGCAAATGGGCTAAAAATCATGAGAAGGAATGGGAGACAGGGTATGGGCTCTTATTGGTGGTTGATGAGGATGGAATGATGAAGGCGGCGAAGTCCGGCAAGGAGTGACGGAGGTGGACTTCGATTCAAAGATCTAATGAGGATCTGGGTGATCTGGTGAGTGGAGGATGCAAAGAAAGGGATATGGAAGGTAATGGGATGGTCACGGTGGTTGGAACAAGTGGATACAGGTGTGGAACAGTGGTTGGAGCTCTGGAGCTCCGACGAGGTAACTAACCTATTCTTAGATAGCTCATTAATTAAAATACAAAATAAATTACATAAAAAGAAAGATAAGAACTAAATCTACATAAAAAAATAAAGACGCAACTCGAACCTAGTCGGGGAGATGAGGGAGCAGGACGGACCGGAGCTCCATCGTGGGTCGCCTCTCCTCCTCCGCGAGCTGCTCCAAAGCCTCAGGGGTACGCCATATATCACCTAGTGACACACTTAACCGAGGGCGGAGGGCATTAGGTATCAAAAAGGGACCAAATTTGTGAAGGAGGATGGAGGGGTTTATTTATACACGTGGGTTTCGACTATTATTGACCTAGGGTTAGCGATTGATTAGGACTATGTACAAAAGATCCAAGGAGTAGGCGAGAATCATGGAAGGTTAAGGATCATAAGTTGTGAAGGGCTCGATGGCGAAGAAGCAGCAAAGCGATGAGGAAAAATTAGGGAAGTGAGCCGCTCGAGACATCTAACAAGGTTCATAGAGAAGACAAGACAACTGACTTGGGTCAACAGTCCCTGCATTGTGGGTGGTCCACATAGGACACTACAAGACAAAATAGGACCTTTATTAAAAAATAAATGAATTAAAAATAAAAATTATTTTATTAATTTTTTATTATAAAAATGGTTTATTATTTTATGTAGTTTTTATATGATTTTTATTTATTTTTATGAGCCAATTTATTACAAGTTACTTTTTACAAGTGTATTTATAGGTATATGGACCTATGTTCTGCGTATTTTATTTTTACTTTGTTTTTTTGATATTATTCTTTTATTTTCATATTTTATATATCTATAACTTATTTTTAGATTCAGAAATATTTTTTTTTTATATTTTTCTGAGCTATCTTATACACGTAAATAAATAGGGGTATATATTATATAGGTATAAATATATGTATTTCATCCATGTATTTCTATAGACTATTTTATTTTAGTATTTTCTTTATGTTTTTTCTATTCTAAATATGTACAAATGCTATAAATAATATTTACAAAATAATAAAAATATAAAAATACAAAATAATAAAGAATAAATAAAATAAATATTTTAATCAGGTATATTGTACAATAAGTTTCCAAAATCTAACTTTTGTATCTTAACTTCAAATTAAATGAAACCTCCTTCATTAAATATCTTATTAAAAGTTATGTACACTTAAAGTTATTTTGATGCATTTTGGATTTTTATTGAGAAGATATGAGTTTGGGAAGTTTGTGTTTTGGCTTTTAATTTAGAGTATAAGATGTATACTGTATATTATTTTTGTATCAAATTAATTTTCTATCCTTATTTGTATTTTTATCAAAAAATTTCATGTACAAAGTTTATTGATTTGAGATATAAATAATAAAGAATAAAATAGGTCCCAAAAGGACTTATGGATGAATAATATAATGGGATTTTTGATGGATTTTGGCCCTTATCTCCCCCTACTTTATTCCTTGTCGACCCAATCATCAAGATGCCTAGATCTCAGGGTCTAGGATCATAAAATACATTTTATATTTTATTCTTTTTCTTTTCTTTCTATTCAATAATTTTGGCATTGAAAATTATATTTATATACACTAAATAGAATAAATAATGAATGTTAATTTGCACAAAATAATGTTATTTACATGAATTTAGCTAGGGGTTTTAAGGTCAAGATGATAGAATAAAAGGTGATGAAATGAAGATTCATCAATATTCCCGTCGAGGTATCCAATGAGGAATGCATACATTCATATTCCATATGACATCATAGACAAGTTGTGTGGCTATAGTTAGCAATATCCTAATGGATCTAAGTATGGCTACATGAGAGAATGTATCATCACAATTAATACATTCTCTCTATGTATCCCTTGGTTACGAGCCATTCCTTGAAGCTCTTTACCTTCCCATCAAGTCAGACCCTCTCTTATTTAAAAGTTTCATTTACAACCGACGAGTATAACTCCTTTATGTGGATCTTTAGTGGTCCATACATCATTCTTATGTGTTACTACAAACTTCATTACAAGAATACACCTTTCCATGTCATGATCTACTAAAGTTTTACAATATAGAGTGGATCATCATCATATTCTTCTAATACATGGAATCCATGCCTCTTAAGAAGTATCACCACCCTTAAACTCTTTCTAAGAGGTGTATGTGTATCGTCTTATATTATTTTTTCAATTTTTGGTATTAGAACTTCACCGATATCGCTAGATTCTATGATTATTTTTCTTCGTTGTTATCTTAACTTTTAAAGAAGTCAACGTATAGAAGTTTTACATATGTAGAGACAAAGACTTTTGAGTCTTAGGGTCATAAAGCAAGTATTCAATGCCCTTGTTTACATACCCAATGAAGTATCACTCTGGTGTGTGCATCCCATTTTTTCCTAAGCTAAACAACCACAAATTATTATATGGTTAACACTTGTCTTGGTTTTAATCAAGTTTTATGAGAGGTTATAGGTATTGATTTATTTGGAATCTTGTTTAGGATATTGATCATAGTCCCTATCACGTGTCCTCAAAAAATGAAAGGTAATTGTTATTTACTTATCATTAACTTTAACATATCTGATATAGTTCACTTGTGCAACTCTGTTGAGTTGAAGAGTACCTATAGAAGAAATATTAGAAATTATTACTCTCTCTATAACGTATACTTTGAATTCTTTTTGAGAGGTATTCACCACCTAAGTTTCCTTTCTTTTTGATTATCGACCAAAACCGTGAATTCTTTGAATTTTTCAAAGGTTTTAGAGTTATGACATAATAAGAAGTTAAAATTATATCACGAATGATATTCAATAAAGGCCACATAATATTGATGTCTATTATACGTTGTGGTACTAAATGGACCACATATATTAGTATATATGAGATCTTGAATACTTTCGCATCTTACACCATTCTTGAAGAATAATGCCCTAAAAATCTTTTCTCGAATACAATATTTTGTAGGTAGATCTTGGAATTTTAGAAAATCTAAAATCTATTTTGTACTTATTTTTATTTTATAAATAGACATACGCCCAAGTCTTTGATGCTAAATCATTTTTAAATAATATGTATCCTTCCTTGATCCTTTAGGGTTTTGATTTCCAATATCTGATATAATCATGACATATTCATTAATGTTTAATTTATAGAGTTCACTAGATGTTAGAATACCATATAAAATATTTTTTTTATCATAACTCTTTATAGTAAGTTTTTTCAGAATGAATATCCATGTCTAACAAATTTAGAAATAGATAGTGAGTTCTTTCTAGTATCTTGATCATATATAGAGACATTTTCTAAGACAAAGGTCACTCCCACTAGAATGTGGTAGTCGAAGAATTCCAATGGTGACTGAGACGACAATTGCATCGGCTCCCATGTAGGTGAACTATATCCCTTTAGATAAAGTCTTCGAGTCTTGTATAATAAATGCAACATATTACAAGTGTAAACAAAGGGATTAGATACAACCATCCAACTATCTTCTCGTCCAACAAGTAAGTCAGTTTCAATTATGAATAATAGATGCTTTATATGCCAGTTGTCTACCTATGCTCTTCACTATAGATTTTAAGTAGTCGGATAGTCATATATCTAATATCTCGACCTATTGTAGTATTGGCAGAAACATCATCTATATGGATGCAATTATGTAGAAGTTACAAAGTGTAATAAACTCTTTGGTGTTTACTACAAGAAAAAGCACATTTGACTAGCACAACTGTGCTCCCTAAGGGTGTGTTTGGTTGACGGGTTAAGGCGGGTTAAACTGGTAGAGGGTAACTCGTTTTTGTGTTTTGATGTTTGGATAGAGGGTTAAACTGGGGGTGGGTTAGAAGTGGGTTTGGGGTGATATGATTGTATTGGAGTTTGAAAAAGTGAGTAGTTATTGTAATGTGATTGTATTGAAGTTTGGAAAAGTAAGTAAAAGTGGAGTAGTTTATAATTTTTATATGATATGATGGTATAGTATATTATTTTTTGATAGGATTGATGATGTAAAATTGATTTATTTAATTTTTTTAAAAAAGAATAAAGTGGGGCCCGCGGGGAGAGAGGGAGATGTGGTAAGGGGGATAAACTCCCCTAACCCATAGGTAACCCGGGACCCGAACGGGCCCTAAGTGCTCGCCACGGCGAGCACATGTGCTAGCTAATATTGTGGTCATTATTACTCTTGGTGCTTGCATATACTAGCGAGTACAATTGCTCGCCAATTCGAATGAGAGAGTGCATGTGCTAGACAAAGTCCTAGCCAAGTGCTCTCCATGTCTTGTCTTAGCTAGGACTTAACCAAGACTTGTGCTCGCTAACTCTGGAGAATTAGGAAAAAAATATACAGGTTCTATGGTGTTTCAGAGCCCCGTCAAACCTGTGCCATTTATTAGAGTCTTTGTTGCATCCCTATCATATTCAAACATATTAAATGTCAAGTTGGAGGTCTCATCCTTTTATTAAATGCCAATTTGGAAATCTCATCCTCATTTAATACACACTTTTTCTCTCATGCATAACACATACGTATCTATGCACTTATTACAGTGTACAAATATACACACTAACACCATTACACCATAGTAACACCACACTCACACACCCACAGGTACATACACACATGCACTAGCATACATATAAGTACATTCAAACGCACGTGAATCTAAGACAAACACATACATAGCATACACACATTCTCTCTTTCACAATATAACACATCCAAATTATATCACCCATTAACACAATGTAACGCACACAAACATACAATAACATCCACATATAAACACTCTAACAAACATAGACACACATGTACTAACTTCATTTGCTTAGTGAAGTGCAACCTCCTTATCTTCTTATCTTATTTTATGTAGATCAGACCTTATACTTAATACTCACAATAAAATTAACTAAATAGTTTGAAATTTGGATGCACAGTACCAAAGTAAGATTATAAAATTTAACTGAGCATATCTAATGATATAAGGTTGATATTGAACCAAGAATTATGCGGGTCTTATGTTCCACACAAGGCGGGAACATAGTCACTGAAGAGACCCGCAATAACCTTGAATTCAAACAACAATTAACCCACAAATAGATGAAGTAATGTTAAGCAAAAAGATGGAGTTAAAATTTATTATAAATCTACAAATATTGTGTATAGGTGTAAGTATGTGTAGAGGTCGAACACAAGGAGCAAGGGGAATAGAGTACAAAAGTTGGCAAAAAGACAATGGTTGTGTTTTGTGTTTTTATGGTGATTTTTTATTTTTAGTGGGTTTTTAATATTTATTTTTCTTGTTTTTTAGTTATAATTTTTTGTTTTGTTTTAAATTTTTTTAATTTTTATAAATTCTGATTTTTAATTTTCTTTTCTTTTTTAATAAGTAGAGATAATAAGTATATATAACTATATATACATATTATAATAGAGCCACATGTGAAATTCAACTGGGTAAGGCAGTGGGCGAGCACATGTGCCCTCAAGGTGCTGGCCCACAGGTGATCGAGGACACGTGCTCACCCAATCTTGTCATGGGTTGTACTCATGCTTCAACCACACTTCGCTTTGGCCTTACGCAACCATTGCATAGACAAATGACCTCTTCAATAGATCATGTCCTCAAAGGCTTTCGGCATGGAGAGTAGCTCAATATTCATATATACTACATCTTGTTCATGTGAAATGAAACTATGTAGTCCATGAAGGACTTGGGTTGAGATGGTAAATGAAGATGAAAATAATATATGCATCCATCTCAGTTCCAAAGACTTTAATTTTGGTAGGTACTCCATATTAATTATACGATCTCCTTCATTTTTGATGCACTAAAACATACAATTTGTGTGTTGTTGTGTAAACACACGAAAATCAATGAATTTAAGACAAAAACACAATAAATTATTGAACATGTTTATCATATTGAATAATAATTAATTATTAATTGAATATGGTTATCGATTGTAAAAAAATTCAGAATACGATAACAATAAAAAATTCTAGATTCAGATTCGAATATCTGAATGCAAGATATTATATATATATATATATATATATAATATAATTTATTATATTTAGAAAACAACTAGCAACCTAACTTTATTTTCCCCTACCCAAATCCTTACATCCAGTCAACCTCTGACCGTCACCACCTCTTTCCCTTATCGACTTCATTTGAATCATAACAATACATGTCTTATGTACGTTGCAGTACCTCAGTGATTATCTATATAGAGCAACCGCTTTGTGATTATAATTTTAATCGGCCTAACAAATTTATCATGGTTGTTATAAAGTGATCTTTTTTAAATTACTTTTTTTTATAATAGTTCAATCCATTTACCGTGGTAGTTATAAAGTTATCTTTTTTAAATTACTTTTATTATAATAATTCAATCCAAATTCATAACATATCTTTATTCAATCATATATGTGTTTGATCTTAATTCGATAGATATATTCACATTCACGCTTTATTCGATCAGAATTCATATAAAAACAATTAATATTCAATTGATATTAGTACGTGTTAAGGAAATCTTTCCTAAATTTATATATGATTTATATTTGAATGTCTATTTATATTCAATGTTGACGAACTGAATATAGATATGGAAATAGTTATATCTTATATATTCCTATCCGTTTTCATCCCTAAATATAGTCATTACAAAAAAAGCTGAGTAAT
The DNA here is from genome assembly GCA_037367405.1 of Ottelia alismoides. Lineage (NCBI taxonomy): Eukaryota > Viridiplantae > Streptophyta > Magnoliopsida > Alismatales > Hydrocharitaceae > Ottelia > Ottelia alismoides. The sequence goes on from JAZKJV010004099.1 coordinate 115,359, forward strand.
GATAAGGAATAAATTTGCAATGAATGCCATATTCATTGCTAAATAATAGAGTCACTGTAGAAATATTAGCCATTGTAAAAATATATTTGATTCTTGAATTTCACAATGAATGTTGTATGTATTTGTATAAGAGAGCAAAAAATCATAAAATAATAGTTATACATTGGATTCCTCCATCATTATTTTTCTTATCCTTGCTGCATTAACAATGACTAATGCAAATTTTAATGAAAAGGTCACCGATTAGTTGTTATATGAATTATTAGCAATGACTATGACTTTTACTGTGAATAACAAGATTAAAAGATAAAATTTCAACAAATAATATTTATTGTTAACAATTTGGCATAAATTGTTATAGAAATGATTATTCAAATCATTTGTCGTCACACTTTAAAAAAATCGACAAAAGGCTATAAGCAAATTTGATATTATTCATTGTCATATTTTTCATAAGTAAATATATAACAATAAAATTTATTCATTATCTGATTCTTAAATTTGCAATGATTATCATATTCATTGCTACATTTCTAGCAATAAATCATATAACAACATCCCATAACTCTTCTTTTTAATTATTGTTAATTTTAACAATGATTAACATAAATTTAATGAATTAATCAGTAGAAAAATTATTAGTGTATGAACTTTTAGCAATAAAAATAACATTCATTGCTAATTGCACGATCAAATAGCGTTCTGTTAGATAGGAACGGATTTGATAAATATTGATAACTCTCGTATAAAGTATTAGAACAGAAAGACCATTATATAATGAGCTATTGGTTGTAAGCCATCTTTAGCGATGAATAAACAATTCGAAGTGCTTTTCTTGTGTATTCTTGATGAACCAATATTTATATATAGACGTGGGAGGATTTGTTTGGGAGGTAATACGCCCCTTTGACATCTCTACATCTGCAAAGAATTCTCGACATGAAAACACAGAGAAAAATGGTTGATTTTTGTCGAGCCCCAAGGTTATTAGAGAAAAAACCACACAATCAGAAAGAAAGAGAGTCATGATGAGAAAGAGAGTGCGAAGCTGAATCAGATTAAGAAAGTTTTGCCATGACACGAGAAGCTAAGCGGAAGGCGGATTCTAGGTCTAGAGATGGTGAAAAGGTAGACCAAAGAGAAAAAGCAATCGGACTCTCCCGAAAGGCAATCCCTCTCCTCGGGGAAGAGAAGGCTCTCACTATTAGGTTGGAAGAGAAAGCCTGCTCTCACTCGCAGGATAGGGAGAAGAGGAGACTACTTAATGAAATTTTTGTTTTCTCTTTTGATTTGAGCTCGAAAGTGAAGTCTGGGGAAAGCCTCAGCTCAGTAGCACAGAGAGTGCATACAGGTAGCAAGAAGGGAAAGGAAAGGTAATTATGAAACAAATTATATTCATTGTTGCATATTTAACATCGGAATGTAGTATAATGAATATCTAAAATATATGTTAAGGCCCTGTTTGGTTGGAGAATAAGCCCTGAAATAGGGGGCCAATTCTCCTCCCGACACGATTCCCAGTGGTACGTCCATCTTATTTTACTCTTATTCATATCTTTATCCCACCTTACCTACCTTTATTTCACCTTATTCTCCTTATTCCTATCCTCCAGCTGAACAAAGAATAGACCCTTATTCTTCTTATTCCCCATCCTTATTCCTGCTTATTCCTGAACCGAACGGAGTCAATTCTGTCGTAGTGTTAAATATAATTTTATTGTTGTGCGTATATTTTCAGGAGGCTCTGTGCAAGTGCAGTGCAAATTAAGGTGGGTTATTTCTATTATTCCGATTTCAAACTAGAGAATCAATAATAAAACTCAATATATAACCAGAAGGATCAAAATAATGGCCATTTTTGCAATGTAATTATTGAAAAGGAACGACGATTTAACTGGAGCGTATATTTGTTTTTTTGGATGATTATATAGAACACGCGTCAACGCCACCTAATAGGCACGCCATGATTAGAGCGCCCGTCTTCCCAAGTGGGGCCACTGATACTCGGACCTCACCTTCCCCATTCAAACATCGTGTGCTCGGTGCGGCTAAACCACTTCACCAACACCAATGGCAATGCCCACCGCGTCTTCACATCTCCGCTGCCTATAAAACCTCATGTCCACGCTCTTGCCATCTCACCAATTACACTCAAACACACACATAAGTTAGCCGCAGCAATCACGAAGCCATGCAGAAGATTATCTTTGTCGTAGCTGTGGCCGCACTGGTGCATGGCTTAGCAGCAGTGCATGTGCATGGTAGTGGCACCTCCTTAAATGCCATAACGTCGTGCCGCCAACTCCCATATCCTGAGGCGTGCCTCTCCCTTTCAACTATCGATCCTCACTTCGGACCCCTCAAGTCCAAGACCACCTTCCGAGACTTCAACCTCCAAGGAGCCACCGCCCGTGCCCAACAAGCCCAACTCACCTCCTCCAAATTCGACCTCACCTCCTTCGATCCCCGCACCCGCGCCGCCTGGTCCGACTGCCTTGCCCTCTCCTCCGACACCGTCGACCTCCTCCACTCCTCATTGGCTGCCCAGTCCAACGACGACAGCCAGACCTGGCTCAGCGCTGCCGCTACCAACATCCAGGCATGCCGCGACGGTTTCACCGATCTCGGTCTCTCACCACCGGCGGCTTCTACTATGCCAATTTTGTCAACCAATATCTCCCAATTGCTAAGCAATTCCCTGGCGATCAACAAGGATATCTACGCACCACTTTCCACCGGTGGAAATCGCCGGCTTCTTTCGGGGGGAGGGTACCCAGAGTGGGTGTCCCCAGTGGACAGGAGGCTCCTCCAAACCGCAAATCCCGCTGCGAGCGCGGACCTCGTTGTGGCCAAGGACGGATCGGGGGACTACAAGAGCATATCGGAAGCGGTTGCGGCGTCCGTGAGCAAGAGAGGTGCAGGGAGCAGCAAGAGGTTCGTGATATACGTGAAGCGCGGCGTCTACGCTGAGAACGTGGAAATTAAGAAGACCATTAAAAATCTCATGATCATCGGCGACGGTATCGACGCAACGGTTGTCACCGGTAACAAGAACGTCCAGGATGGTTCCACCACTTTCCGTTCGGCCACTTTCGGTATAACTTAATTTTATATATCTGTATACTTTAGTTCTCTCCAGTTGTGCTCCTTTCATTATATATCCTCAGCTACTTGCTATTTATTTCTTATAAATTTGTGATTCGCCAGCTATCGTTGGGGACGGCTTCATAGCACGAGACATAACCTTCGAGAACACGGCAGGACCCCAGAAGCACCAGGCCGTCGCCCTCCGCTCCGGCTCCGATCTCTCCGTCTTCTACAGGTGCAGCTTCAAGGGCTACCAGGATACCCTCTACGTCTATTCCCAGCGACAGTTCTACCGCGACTGTGACGTCTACGGCACCGTCGACTTCATCTTCGGCAACGCTGCAGCCGTTCTCCAGAACTGCAACATCTATGTTCGGAGGCCGATGAGCAACCAGAAAAACACCATCACTGCACAGGGCAGGACAGACCCGAACCAGAACACCGGCATCTCCGTCCATAATTCCAAGATCGCCGCTGCCTCTGACCTCAGGCCCGTGCAGGGCTCCTTCAAGACGTACCTGGGTCGGCCGTGGAAGCAGTACTCGAGGACGGTGTTCATGAAGAGCAACCTCGACGGTTTGATTGCGCCGGCGGGATGGCTCGAATGGAGCGGCAACTTCGCCCTCAGCACTTTGTACTATGGAGAGTACATGAACACCGGTGCGGGGGCTTCCACCGGTGCCCGCGTGAGCTGGAAGGGCTTTCGTGTGATCTCGAACGCAGCAGAAGCGGGGAAGTTTACGGTGGGCAGCTTTATATCCGGCAACTCTTGGATCCCTGCCACGGGCGTGCCGTTTACTCCTGGCCTTTGAGATGCGATACCTTGTGTTTCTTAGTTAATCAATTCCATTAGTATATACATATACACATTTACCTCTCTTACCCTAAAAAATATTGTTATTTGTTATATTCAATTGCATATACATGTAATGGCCGCATGCATGCATACTAAATGTATTGTAAACGTGCGCATGAATCTAACTACACATTTTTCATAAACTTTTTGTATATAAACAGAGTATCACATTTTTTCAAGCCAAAAATATATTCATCTAAAGTTAACAGAGGAGGGGAGGAGAGAAAGGAGATCGAGTCATGTTCACGTAAGAGAGATGACTCCACCACAGGGGATAGAGTCTAAAACTGTACCTAATCAGCGAACAAAAAATCGTAATAATATCGGAGGAGATAAATATGTCCAAAGAATAAAATAAGCACCACCGGGAATGGACCCCTGTTTGGTAGAAGTAGAGCCAGGAAGGGAGGCCCTTCTCCCTGGAGAGAGCACAAATCAAACAAACAGGAGCACATGGGAGAAGCAACATGCCTCTCGTTTTCCTAGAAAGGTCTGCAAAAGAGCTTAACTAAGATCATGCCGCTAAAAAGGCCAACCTCTTATCATTGAACAAATCATCAAGTTTTTTTTACATTCTTTCCCATAATATCATATTAATGAAAAAGCATAAGGCACCAGAACACACAGATAGTTTCCCAAAAATGTATTAAAGAGAAGACAAAGAAGACGTAGAAAGTGAATAATTTGGACTGAATTATTGAGGTAGAGTTCATGTCTGCTAGGGATATGCCATAGTCAAACAAAATAGAAGGCTGTTGGCAAAGGACAAAAGAAGTTAGGGATATTTACAACAATAATCTTGTATACTTTCATATTTATGTGTATAATCCTTGATAATTCATAATTACACGAGAAACTTTGAATAATCACTGAAGGCTAGGGTTTAAGTTTTAGCGCATCACGGAAGCGTGAAGATCACATCACACACGATCAAGAATAACTAGTCATACTAGTTGCACGGGGCATGAAATTAAAAATTGTTAACAAAGATGGAATCATATGACATGAGAAACTTTATAATATCATTTCATCAAGATCACAAACGTGTAAAAGGATTACCTCTTGATGTATGTTTGCGATCATGTGTCTCTAAATAAAGAGACCTCATGTCTTAAGTCCAATCCAACGAAGGATGCTTTTGCAGACGCGTGGATGAGACGTGTGCTTCCCGCAATCTGAGTTGATGAATCATGTGTGAAACCTCTTGATTGCATGTCATGAAATCAGTAGCCTTCCTCACGAGTATGGAGCATCAAAGAAGGTGGAGATCCATGAGCAATCGATCCGAAAGCACACCAATAGTGTGACGACGATGATGCTCTCAAGAACTACAAAGTGGACGACCACTAGGATTGAGAGAACCTCTTGGACGTGTATGCGAAGAGGAGAGAGAGAGAGATTTTGCTTTCAACTTGTGCAAGAGAAAGAGCTAGGGTTAGCTTTCTTTTATAACAAATTCAATAGTGACGATGCACTCCTAATTGAAATCAATGGCCATGATTTTGTTGCATAAAATTTTATAACAACAACCACTTAATTTAAAAGAAAATAAATATGTCGAAGAATATTGAACAAATTTAGATTCAATTAAATCAATTCATATTGAATAATATGGAAAGGAGTGGAGCCTCCTTACATATATATGGTGGATAGACACCATGGAGAGAGTCTCCATTAGTCGTCCACTCCTAATCAGGAATGGACTCCACCTCTTTCTAATATTGATGGTATCCCATATCTCATCAATTATTCCACATGTGCAACAGCTATTATTGCTTAAAGTTTTACCAAATAATTTCAAATTATTTTGTGACAATTTAAATCATGTCATTGACAATTATGAACCATATTCAACCACCTAATATATAATGTAAATTACATTTATGATTAATTAGACAATGTGAATCCAATTCACATTGATATTTAATTTGTAAATCACATTTATAATTATATCTCTCAATGATATTATAATCTAATATTTGTGATTACTTAGATAGATCTTCTCATCTATCTAAATAATATAAATCACATTCACATTATTTATGATAATTAAATCATTTAATCATCAATTTTCCAATGCTAAGATATACGATCAACAATAGAATTATTCTTGAACTCTTTCAAGAACAATGTGCCTTCTCTATTGATACTTGAAGATAAGGACAGTACGATTGTACATTCCATGTATAATGAATTGGATATTGAGATCTTATCTCATATTCGGATCTAGGTGAACTCTCAAAGATGTTTGATTAAATCAAATCATAAATCTAATCTTCTCATTGCATCTGAATCACATTGACATCAATGTCCAACATTAAGCTAAGATCATATTACTAATCATTTTAGAGGAGTCACTAAAATCCAAACCCATTTCACCACTCCCTCAGAATGGAAGTGTCATGGTTATACATTCACTTATGATAAAATCACTCTCGAGTATTCCTAATATCCATACTTCCTGCATACTGGAAGATCTAGAATAAACACAAAGTTTTAGATCATATGCAAACTATCTTCTTCAAGGTTTTATCATTATTCTCTTTCGATCATTGGAAGTTGGTATTCATTGGAAGTTGGTATCGATCATATGCTTTCCAAAAGCATATATCATACCTACAAATTCTGTCATGCTTCCAAAGCAAGATGATCGTACATGGATTTTGATTGGTCTCAATATCTCATGATCGAGCTCATGTGTTTTGGATCAATAGTGAACATGTATGATCCCTTTGAGAGATTGTATTACTCATATGCCATTGTATGCACACCATCTTGTCGGTGTCTAGACCTAATGACCTGCCTAATATACATACTTAGATATATATATATTAATACATCTATCTCTGGTCAGAGGATGCATGCATATATCGTGACAGCATATGACATAGGTCTTGGTTATCTCGATCTCGTCAAATCAACTGTTTGACCTAACTTATTTGATACCTCCGAATCTTTGTTCATATGCAGAGGACCTATATCAAGAGGTCAGTCAGATATCAGCCTTTAAAGAAGGATTGACCTCTCATTCTCATGGTGGAGATCTTTTCTCAATAATCATTTGACGATGCTTGATGAGTCATCAATTTAACTCTTTAGATATCATCCAAGCACGAGCCTCTATGATTCAATCGTTGAATCAACGGTTGTTTGATTATTAAGATGGTGATGGTACATAACCATAATTGTACTAAGGGACCTTATAAGTGCATTCATTCAATTAATCTCATATAGGGAGTGAATAACATCGATAACTTTTATTGATATATCAAAAGATTACAATAACAATTATTGTAGAAATGATTCACCCGAGGTTCACATATCTAACAATCTCCCACTAACCCTCAGAATCATTCAAGTACAATCTTTAAACACGTACGCATTCATGTTGGTCGAAAACCTCTTTGGGTAATGGTTAGTAAGGAGATCAACAACATTATCGACAAAGGTCACCTTGGTTATGATGATATAACCACTTTTTTGAATCTTCCGAATGATGTGGTATTTCCTTTTCACGTGTTTCCTCTTCTGATGTCATCTTGTGTCCTTCGCCTGAGCTATGGCTCTTGTGTTATCATACAACAATGGAATAGGAGTATCTGAGGAAATAAGTTCTAGGATGAACTTGCATATCCACACCACTGACGAATCGCTAAATGCATATAGTAATAAGTATCCATTGTAGCACATGCACTCAACGAATCATAAAGATTCGAATCGAATATCTCCGTGAAGTGGATTCAACTTTAATTTATAAACCTAGAAAGTCCAGGGTCGAACACAAGGACACACACATTTCTACGATTTATTACAGGTGACGAATATCCACTTTAAAGATATAAAGGCTATTCAGATTAAGTGAATGAACTTCACAAAAAAAAACAAAACCAATTTTCAAAACATTTTTTTATGATTTTAATATTAATGAATGCAATAATGTATGAACAAATAGATTTGACAAGCACAACAAAGATCATGGATTAAGCAATTAAATTGAGCCTATAAATCAATATAATGATGACGTAAGTCTCAAGACAACAAAAACATTTAATTAAACGCGTCAAATATCAATTTAATACTCAATTCATAACTGTATGAGGTCAATAAAGATATTTAACAATTCCACTGTAATATATAAATCAAAATTAGCAATTAGATACATCAAAATGAAGAGCATCAAACAAGCTTTTCAACAATACCAAAATCACTGAAAGTGGATTTATAGAGAAAAAGTTATTGATATTTTAAACTAGGGGTATATATGCAATAAAAAGTACAAATTCTATCACAAAAAGTCCAAAATTGGACCTAAATACAATAAAAAAGAAATGCTCTGGTGTAGATGCAAAATACACAAAGCGTGATAAATTATTTGCAGTTAGAATTTATTTAAGAGCATGACTGTAATTATTCCTTAGTCACGTGCAAACAACGCGTGCTGGCTAGGATCGAATGTGACGTGAATGGCGGCTCCATCTTGGTTCGAGAACCCGAACCTGAGGCTATGAAGCAATGGATCGAGCAACTACATGGAATATCCTTGTTCATCTGATCACACCCAAGTTAGGGCAATCGAACGATGCATGTGCTCCCTTCCTCATAGAATGCCTCCGCAAGCAGTGGCAGAGGGGGCTGGTCTCCGACAAATGATTACACCTTCCGCTGGATGACTATGGTGGTGCTGAAGATTCATGACTCTCCTTGAGGTCTTAGCGATGGGAATCATTCATCGAGGAAGCTTTGGGGTTGGCTGAAGTGCCTGGACAAAGTCTTCTTCTGAACAGTTAAAGACTAGATCAGAGAAGCTCGATAATCTCCGATCATTAAAGGGGTCCAGAGTTTGCAGTGTTAGAAAAGAAATGCAATCAAAACATGCGATTGCAATATGGGATGAAATGAAGTGGTATGATGGCTTGCAGGAATGAAATGATCAGAAGACCTAATGGGTTCTCTCCTTATGCGAAGGAGGGATACACATTGAGGTGGGGGAATCAATCTAAATGAGGAGATAAGTATCGAGTGTATGCATGAAGATCAAGAAACCAATGCCAATGTCTAGAGGTATTTTGATTGATAATAGTGCGTGTGTGTGTTTTACTAGGATTAAATTGGAGAAATGGCTACGAAATAACGAAGGAAGTTTAAGAAACCTTACCTAGAAAGAATAGGGTGGATGATGAGCTTCAAAACTCGACAAAGCAACCGAGGTAGGATATATCAAGAGCGGTCGTTGCGACCTCAGTCGCTCGGGTGGCTCAACGAGAAAAAGATCAGACCACCAAATAAAAATCAAAACACGAAAAACTCAAGATAGCGGTCTCGCTATTAGATTAACCTGGTATAGCGACCAGGGTCGAACTCAAGGAGCACGTGATGGACTTGCGGCCTACGAAGTAGTCTAAAAATAAAAACAAATAAAATAAAAGGGTTTTTGGTGGATTTTTAATAATTTTTATATTTTTTTGGATTTTTAAACAATAAAGAAAATAGGAAAAACAAAGAAACAAGCAACTTCACACAATTATTTAATTACTCAAAATTCACCCAAAAATTCAAACAAAAATGTTTTTATGTTTTTTATATTTTTCTATGATTTTGGTTAATTTTTGGTATTTTTTTGATTTTTAGAGAATTTTATAAAAATCAAACAAGACTGAAAAAGCAAGACACTGTCCAGTCAGGTTTCACAGGCCAAATTAAAATGCAAAATGACCCTAATAAAACCTGAAGGTAATTTTCTTGTAAAGTATGGAATGCAAGGAAAAATCAGGCACTGGATTTATTAATTTTTTATTTTTCTATTATTTACTAGAATTTTTATGGGGTTTTCAATTTTTTTTAATTTTTATAAATCTAAAAATGACCAAAATTGGTCAGAAAATCAAACATAGCAAGACAAACAATATCTAATTTTTTTGTAATTTTTAAAGTTGTTTTAATATTTTTTTTGTGATTTTTAAAACTGGACAGTAAGAAAAATGCGTGTTTTTGAATTTTTAAAAATACTAAAAAGAGTAAAAAATGTCTCCAAAATTTAGAGAAAATTTTACACCATGGCAGGAGCCATGTGTCCAATTTTCATCAAATTAGGATAGTTCTGCTATTTTATTAAAATCAAACACAAAGGCACAGTGCACAGGGACTTGTATACAATTAAAATAAGTTCCAGGGTCCCTTGAATAACACGGCTGCAAAGTATAGGGCCAAAAGTGTAAAAAGCCCCGAGAACCACGCACGCTGCACATGTGTTACACTCAGAGGGGCATAAGTGTCATTCCAATTTATAAAAATATAAAAAGTAACAAGCCAAGAACACAGGATGAAAACTACAATTACACCAAAGCTCACGTGTCGACGCACGTGTCCATCATGTACATGGGTATAAATGCGAACAAGATAAACCACATGGTCCTTTATGCAATATGTCCAAAATAAAAACAACTACTAAACGTATTTACAAGACTAAATATTAAATGTAAAAACTAAAGGGGCCTAAGAGCAATTATCCCTTATTATATGCCGAGGGCTGGATGCGCGCAACGTAGCGAATCGAAAGGTTGAGGAGACGCGGCGAACAACAAAGGGAATCCGCTTGGATCAGACGGCTGAGGACCCCCCACGTGGAGGATCAGACGGCTGTGAATCGCTGTGGCTGCACGAAGGGTCTTCTGCTCTGATCTGACGGGGGAGAGCTGGCCACGTGGATGATCGACGACTGTGGTACGTCGTGGCTAACCCTCGTGGATGGAGGGTCCAGATCAGTCCTCCCAGAGATCGGACGGTGGAGGGCTCCTTAGATGGACGGCTAAGATCGCGTCTGGAGCAGGAGGAAGATCGGACGGCTCTGGAGGATGCACGAAGAACAAGTGGCCGGCGAACTTCGCCGGCCCGGTGCACGCACGGTGACCCTCCTCGCGGGCAGCTAGTGATCGGAGAAGGAACGCCTGGGCCTCCCGCGTCTGAAGAGCACCTTCGATGACGCAACGGAGCTCCGGAGAGCTCAGGCGACACCGACGGAGGTGGAGCTGCTGCTCCAGAACGTCGAGCCCTCAGATGGGCTCGCCTTGACCTGCAAAGCACAACAACAGACTCCTGGGTCGAGGGCAAAGTGCCTCAACCCAGTTAGCAGTGGTGTAGGTGATCGGTGCGTCGAGATGAGGGGGCTCCGGCGAAGCGACGGCAGTGGAGCCCCAATCCCAGTTCTTGTGCGAACTGGGTTGGATGGCTGGATGCAGAAGGTGCGTGGGAGAAGCGCGAAGATGGTGGTCAAATCCGACGATCGAAACGTGGACGAGGGTGGTCGAAATCGAAGGTCGTCGGCGATGGGTCGATTTGGGCGAAGATCAAAGTTAGCTAAGGAAAGAAAGAACTGGGGCTACCTGATGGACGAGGTCGACTATGCTTGAGCTGATGAAGCTCTAGGTCCTAGCCTCGAGGGTCGTCGATGCTCGAGACTCGAGCACCACGTCTGGGCAGCGCACGGTGGCGCGAAGCTGCCGGATCGATGGTCCGACCACTCCTTCCTCGCTGCAACACGGCCAATCGTTGGCTGTCACTCAGGCGATGGCTATGGAGTTTCTAGGGTGGAATGAGCTGAGCTAAAGATGCGTGAAAATGGGGGCGGAGCCCAGACTATATACGACTAGGGGTCTGGCTAAATGGGAGTCAGGCGTGAAGCTCGGAGCGCGGATCCCAAGGCTAACAGCCGGGCGTGGATCTAGGTGGATCAGGGAGTGATTAGGACCCGGAGTTAGAGATTTTAGTGGTCAGATCGAGTCTAGGAAATGTCGAGATATCGGTTCGAAACTCAGATCCGAGACTTTGTGGTCCGGGGGGGGGGGGGGGGGGGGAGTTGACCGGGGGGTCAACATCCCCCGTGGACCAATGAGAATTGGCCATGTCATAATTATTTAGAAATTGAAAATAAAATAATAAATGGCCGAATTAGGAAAAACTTAAAACATGAAAAATGTTTATTTATTTATAAACGATTTTTTTGTGATTTTTAATTATTTTTTTGAAAAAAAGGTATATACAATATAGTACTATGTATAGGTATATATACAATGTTGATTTTTTAGTTTTTGATTTTTAATTAATTATTTTTGTGCATTTTTATCCTAATTTTATATTTTATTTATTTCTAGAATAAAATTAGGAGTATTTTGATATTTTTATTTTATTTTTATTATTTATGTACAAGGGTTAAATAAATAGATATATACATCTATATACATGGTATATATACAATGTTCTTTTTGGTTTTTATTTTTGTTCTTTTTATTTTAATTTTTGTTTTTATGGTTTTTATTTTATTTATTTACATAATAGGATATGGAATATATACAAATTTTATGGGATTTTACTTTTTTTTTCTTATAGGGCTAGATAAATATATGTGTGGTCTTATGTACATGGTGAATATGTACAAGGAAGGGTATTTTTATTTTCTTTTTAATTTTTCTATTTTGATTTTGATTTTGTATTTACATATATTTACAAATATATACAAGCCCATTTTATTTTATTTTTTCAGAGGAAAATATTGTTATTATATTTACATGTGTATTTACACATGAGCTCCCTTATCTCTCTCTACTTTGGCTTTTATGCGGTCATGCCCATGCTGAGCCCTCCCTTAGGATTAGGTTGCTCAATATTTATTCTAAATATTTCCCTCTTTTTCTTTTATTTATTTATTCTATTATTTTTGCACAAAAACATGCTAATTATTATATTTTATACAATGCATGCACTTTGGTAATTATTTGTATTACAGATATCTAATGCATTTGCAAAGGTTTTTGTAGCTAAAATATAAGAATAAAGAGTGATGAATGGGTATTCATCACCCCCCTATACTTAACTTTGCTAGTCCCATAGCAAACACTTATTTGAAAAAGAAGTGAAAAAGAAAAAGAAAAAGAAAAAGAGGAGAATGTACATGGATCAAGATTGAATATTAAACTAGCCTTCATTAAATTGAATTATGGAGCTCGATCAGATCTTTGGATTATTAATGTGTCGGAACCTTATTTGGACTTAAGTTTAAAACTCAACAACCTCTAAGTTCCACTAATCTATAACCAGGACCCCTCAACAATCCAGATAAGAAAAAGTCACCATACACAAACCCTGAAGACCATGAATCTTTCCTTGTACTGTGAATGTGAAGTGTAAGCTCTCCACCTCAGAAGTGACAACTTGACAACCCTCCCCAACAAGGTAACTCTATGACCTCAATCTGGCCACTCTTTCCTCGAGGAGCGGGGTATTCCCTTCTAAGTTCAAGTTCAACCGGCTCAAGAAGAGGGGGAAGAAGAGAATGGACTATGGCCAGTGTAGCCATGTATCCTTGGGAGCTCAACCAGTGTAGCCAAGTCTCCCTGCTGCAAGATACATAAGGTGGGACATGAATCTCAAGCTTTGCTTATTTGCACTATATACATACTCCGGTGGGATTATCATTTTCTATTAGACCCACCACTTTTTTGGAGTTATTTTCTTTTTGCATTTTTTTCAAGTGCATCTATACAACATATACATGTGCAGCATATATATAAGGAGTTTTTCCTCTTGAGCCAGTAGACTATCCCTCTTTTGAAGCATTATTGCAACCCACAACTCATGTCGTTAGACCTCATGGCAACCGGACCAAGTTGAGACGCACTTCCTTCACTAAAAGAAGAAGAGAGGTTCCGCCTAGAAGTACTACCCTCATATGCTACCCCAAGTCAAGGAAGACTGCCTCCTCACCACCTCATCCGTAGAGAGCTCGGTGCTAAGTGCGGTGTCCAAGTAAAGCCATTGTCCATATGAGTCATGTGTGTGTTGTTAAGTGCTCTACTTAGGCTCATTGAGATGACATGTGCTCATAGCCTAGTGGACTCAAAGAATTAAGTCACCATGGACCTGAAAAGCCTTAACCCTAAGCCCTATAAGGTTTCCTCTTAGAATTAGGTGAATTAAGATCATAATCAAGCTCCATTTCCCAATTTAATTCCCAACTAGTTTAAATGTTAACTATAATCCAGAAAAACTATATACATATATACAAAGATGCTATTTACACAAATTTTACACAAATGCAAAATTTTTTGAAAAATGTTTTGAAATCATGGATGTATGCATGAATGCAAGTTTTGCAAAATATTTACACAAATTTACACAAGATTTTTGCAAACTTTTGATTTTCAAAACATTTTGTAAAAATTTTGTACTATATACATAATTTTGTTATGCACATATTTACACAAACTTTACACAAAAAGTTTTTGAAAGCATATTTACAAAAATAATTTGTACAATAGCTATGTATGTGCAAATAAAAGAATGATTATTTACAGGAAAAGTTTTTAATTTTTATGGATTTTAGGTTTTTAGCTAATTTTATTTAGTAACACACTCACACAAAGTACGAGTTATGGCTAAAGTATATATGAAATATATACACCCCCCATACTTAGCTCGAACGATGTCCTCAAAGTCAAGAGCGATGAAGAAGACATAACTCGTGCTTAGTATAGGGAAGTGAAAAGAAAGGCTATATACAACGACGAATGAATGAATAGAAAATCAAGAAGATCTCGGCTTTCCCCCCTATACTTAGGGTCAAGTAATCCTAAGTATAACAGGCTGTACACAAAGGGAAAACCGAGTGGTGAATGTACAGGGTCTACCCCCCCTATACTTAGGATAAAATATCCCTAAGTATAGGCAGTAAAAACATGGGTAGAAAGAATCAAAAGAAATATCCAAAGGTCCTACATCCCCCCTATACTTAGGGTAAAGTGCACCCTAAGTATAGCATAATCAAAAGATGAAGAAAGGGATGTGGGACTAAAGAATGTAATGATATGGACATCTGGATCTATACAGGTCAGGAGAACACTGATAATCAGGCGTGAAATGCAATAGATGTGAGTCAAAAGACCACATCTCACGCAAAATGAATAGGGGCAACATCAACGACCCGCGGCTCATGATCTAGAAATGGCTTGAGTCGCTGGCCGTTCACTCGAAAGGTACTCTCGGAAGACAACTCGGATATGTCGATGCTACCGTTGTCGTGTACCTTTCTCACTAGATATGGGTCCTTCCATTTGCTCTGTAGCTTCCTTGGAAATAGACGAAGCCTAGCATCAAACAACCATACTCTCTGTCCAGGCTCAAAATGCTTGTGGCTGATGTGAGAATCATGCCACTCCTTCACTCTCTCCTTGTACTATAGGCTGTTTGAGAAGGCGGTATCACGAAGCTCCTCCAAGGCTGCTAACTCTGCCCTCCTCTGGTCTCCTACACTATCTGTATCCATAAGAATATCCGTGACTGCCCAAAGTGACCTGTGTCTCAGCTCAACAGGTAAATGGCACGGCTTGCCATATACGAGGCGAAAGGGAGATGTGCCCAAAGGTGTCTTGAAAGACATCCTATATGCCCACAAAACCGAGTCCAAAAGCTGTGACCAATCCTTTCGGTCAGGGCGGACGACTTTCTGCAAAATAGTCTTAATCTCCCTATTCAACACCTCGGCTAGACCATTCGTCTGTGGATGGTAGGGAGTGGAACTCGATGGTCTATGCCGAACTCGCTAGCAAGGGCCTTCACCTGGTCGTTGATGAAATGAGACCCCCCATCATAAATCAATACTCGAGGTACCCCGAACCGCGTAATGATGTGCTTCCTCAAAAATCTGCAAACTGTCCTGGCATCAGCGGTTCGGGCGGGGATAGCCTCAACCCAACGACTCACATAATCAACGGCCAACAGAATGTACTCAAATCCCTGACTCTTAGGGAATGGACCCATGAAATCGATGCCCCATGCGTCAAAAACCTCACAGAAGTGAATGGGCTGCATCGGCATCATATCACGCTGTCCAAAAGTGCCCATCCTCTGACAGTCAGTACACCTCTTCACGAACTCATCAGAGTCCTTGAAGAGGGTAGGCCACCACAAATCGGATTGGAGCACTTTCTGTGTCGTTCTCCTCCCAGAGTGATGTCCTCCTGCCTCAAGCTTGTGGCAGTAAGTGAGGACGCTATGGTGCTCCTCTTGAGGAATGCACCTACGTCAGACGCTATCCCCTCCTTCGTGGTAAAGGATGGGATCCTCCCAATGGTAGGACTTGGCCTTCGCGAGGAAGGTCTCAAGCCTCTGCCTGGGCCAATCTTGTGGAACTTTCTTAGCAACAAGAAAGTTCACAATATCGGCATACCACGGTAGGGAGGCGATAGCAAGGATCGCCTCATCTGGGAAGGTCTCACAAATTGGGTCAATCTGCTCAGAATCCTCAAGATGCTCTAATCGGGAGAGATGATCCGCCACCGCATTCTTGACTCCAGGCTTATCCTTAACCTCAATGTTGAACTCCTGGAGTAGAAGGATCCATCTAGTCAGCCTGGCCTTGGCATCCTTCTTTGCCATGAGGTACCTGATGGCGGTATGATCAGTATACAGGGTCACTCTAGATCCAATAATGTATGATCTGAACTTATCTAGGGCGAAGACTACGGCTAGCATCTCCTTCTCTGTGACTTCTCTGTGACTGTGTAGTTCCGATGTGCGGAATCCAATGTACGGCTAGCGTAGTGGATAGCAAATGGAACTCCATCCCTCCTCTGTCCCAGCACGGCCCCTACGGCAAAATCGGAGGCATCCGTCATGATCTCAAATGGGAGAGACCAATCAGGTGGCTGGAGAACAGGAGCCTCAACAACACATCTCTTGAGAGTCTCGAAGGATGAAAGACACTTGTCATCAACAAGGAACTCGGTGTCTTTCGTCAGCAGGTCAATCAACGGTCGGGCAATCCTACTGAAATCATGAATGAATTGTCGGTAGAAACTGACGTGCCCCAGGAATGACCGTAACTGCCGCAAATTGGACGGCGGTGCGAGTTTTCTAATGACATCTACATTGACCGGATCAACCTCCATGCCCCTGTTGGAGATGATGTGGCCAAGCATCGTCCCTTGAGTCACCATGAAGTGACTCTTCTCCCAAGATAACACCAAGTGAACCTCTATACATCGCTGAAGGACTCAGTCTAGGCTGTCAAGACAGGAGTCAAATCTGTCGCCATAAACCGAGAAATCATCCATGAAGACCTCCAAGCACTCCCCTATCATGTCCGAAAAGATCGACAACATGCATCTCTGAAAGGTCGCAGGGGCATTGCATAACCCAAATGGCATGCGTCGGAAGGCGTATGTGCCGAAGGGACAGGTAAAGGTGGTCTTGTCTTGGTCCTCGGGAGCGATGGCCACCTAGTTGTAGCCTGAGTACCCATCCAGAAAATAACAGTGGCTCTTCCCTGCCAGTCTCTCAATGATCTGATCTATAAATGGCAGGGGGAAATGATCCTTCTTGGTGGCCTGGTTGAGTCTCCTGTAATCAACGCAGACCCGCCAAGAAGTGGGTACCCGTGTAGCAATCTCCTCTCCAGACTCCCTGACTACTGTAGTGATGCCCGTCTTCTTGGGCACCACATGTAAAGGGCTGACCCACTTGGAGTCGGAGATGGGGTAGATAAAATCAGCGCTCCACCATTTCAAAATCTCCTTCATGACAACCTCTCTCAGATTTGGGTTCAGTCGCCGCTGGAACTCACGCGATGGCTTTGCCTCCTCCTCGAGATAGATATGGTGGGAGCATAGGGCCGGACTTATCTCCTGGAGATCTGCTACGCTCCATCCTATCGCCTTGCGGTTCTTTTCAAGAACCCCCATCAGACGGGATTCCTGCTCTCCAGTCAAATTGACGGAGATAATGACTGGGTACATCTCATGCTCACCCGCAAGGAATCTATACTTCTGCGACGTAGGAAGCGGCTTCAGCTCTGGACAACTGGGTGCTGGTGGATCTGGCCTCTGAAAACTCTGTGTGAACGCTGCCAAATCTGCATGGGAGAACTGAAACTCTCTATCACTCTCAAAAAGTGGAGAAGGTTGCCCTGCTAGACTGTCTCTGCTCTGCTCGGCATCTACCTCCTCCCTATCTGCAGGATCAGGTGAAATTAGATATGGTATGTAATCCTCACAATCTGCCCAGTCAGAATCTGACTCTGAGGGATCTGTGTCATCCAAGGTGGCATCAGTACCACCATCATCACAAGAATCTGTCTTATGGTCGAGAACCGGCTCTGCTGCCTCTAAAGTATCCTGGATTAGGAATGTGCTCTCCAAGCTCTCCTTTGTTGTCGTATCTGCATCAGCGGAATCTGAAAGTGAGAGGATGGCCTGTGCTGCTGGGTCTGCCCAAACTGCCTCATCGTCTGTGATCACAAAGTCACAGTCCTGGTGGATGTCTGGCCCCTGCATCTGTCAGCTGCTCTGTGTCTGAAGTCGTCTCTGAGCATGCTCTATCTCTGGCTCTGCTGTCCTCGACCGTCTCTATTTGTACACTTTCGCCCTCAGCGCGAATGTATACCTTCCTGCTATCATGGTCAGTCACCGCCTTGGCTGTGTCCAAGAACGGACTACCGAGAATGATGGGGGTATAGGTTACGGACTCAGGGATCTCCATGTCCAACACTACGAAGTCCACGGGGAATTGCAGGCCCTGAATCGTGACGACAACGTCTCGCAACAACCCCTTCGGCCTCTTGACAGATCGATCAGCAAACTGAAGGACTGTCCTGCTCTGTCTAAGAGTGCCCAACTCGAAGCGGTCGAGAAGGGCTGCCGGAAGTAGGTTGATCGACGATCCGCTGTCTAATAGAGTATGGTCGAACCTCTGCTCTTTGATATGGCATCTGACATACGAGGCTCCTGAATCTGGCTCTTGGCCGGCAGACGGTTCTGGATCGTGAAACAAGTGGCTCTCATCAGCACATGAATCTCTGAGTGGTGGTTCCTCCTCTTCCTCCTAATTGTGGTCCTGTCTCTCAGTGAATGCTGGAGTAGAGGGATGTGCTGCAAAGCATCCTGAAGAGTCAGCTGAATGTGGAAATGATCTATCATCTGCTGGCTGAACTCTTCTTGCTCTCTCTTTTTTGGATTTTCATTTTTCTTCCCCTTCCCCATCTGAAGGGCTCTAAGGAAGGGGATCACATGGTCCTTCTCAGATGAAGGACTAGGAAAGGGTCTAGACGGCTCGACGGTCGGATCCACACATACATCATGCACCACAGTGGGACCGGAAGAAAATAAACCCTTTCCTTTATTCACAGAAGTGTTCCGAGATACATCAGTAACATGAAAAACAATAGGACGCTCAGAAGACTTGGTGGCATCAGCACCACCATCAGCTGGTAGACTGGCGGCCTCAGTACCGCGTTCTGGCTCGGCAACACAGGTGGCCTCAGTACCACCTCCTCCAACTGGTGAAACGGCGGCCTCAGTACCGCCGGTGGAATCAGCATCCGTGGTGGCATCAGTACCACCGTCATCATCTCTAGCGGCCTCAGTACCGCTCTCCTCCTCGTCTGGCGCTCTGGATGTATCCTCAGGGTGTCGCTCAGATGAGTCGCCTCCTGCTGGCATCCTACCGCTCCTAAGTGTGACAAAATCAGTATCAAAAAGATATGCAGACATATCACCAAAAGTATCACTCGGAGTGGCATACTCAGTACAAGCTACCTGCTCAGATTTCCTCTTCAGGTTGTTGGGATTCGGCTCAATCTGGGCAGGGATGGCGGCCTTTCCTCTCACGATGTCCCGCATCTCATGGCGGAACTCATCTATCTCCCGTCGAAAAGTAGCCTGCTGATCTGTGAGAAGGCGAGCTATGTCATCCAAGGCGGGGCTTTCATAGGATGGCCCATGAGAACCCGACGGGTAGCCTCTCTAGTAATGAGGCTGCTGGTGCTGTGGCTGAGAGGGGTAAGAACGTGGCTGATGCTGCGGCTGAGGTGGCTGATCACACCTCCAAGACTGTCCTTGCTGATAGGGACGAGGACCGTACTGTGACTGCTGCTGCTGCTGTGGATACACTGGGGGCTGCTGCTGCTCGTGATCCCTCTGATGGCTGTACTGGCCACCCTGACCTGACGGCTGCTGCTGGGGCTGGGCACCTCCGGCCGCCCAACGGAATCCGGGATGGTCTCGTCGGATACCGGTCTGGGGGCGGTCGTACCAAATCCCGTTGACATCCATCAATGGCTCTGCATCGTACTGAGGTGGCGGGAGAACTGCCAGAGGCTGATCCGGCTGGTATACCACCATCTGCATGTCTGGAGATGGTGGTGACTGGTAGGTGGGCTGCGGCTGCTGGTACGGCTCCACCTGTACAAGGTGAACCTGTCTAGGTTGCTGGTGAGAGCTGGAGCATTGGGACGAGCTGCTGCTGCTACTCGGATCGCCTCGTGCCTGAAGACGAGGTTGTGGAGCGTCTGTGCCTCCTGGAGACACATGAGCTGTGTCTTCAGGTCACTCAGGGTCTGTGCCATCTGCTCCATCTGCGTGATGCCCTGGCACTGCTTCTTCTCGATAATCTCCATCCGGTCCAGCTTCTTACTGATAATCTCCATGTCTGCGGCTGTACTCTCTGCCTGTGCTGCTGTCGCGGACGAACTGGAAGGACCGGTGTCGACCCGTGTTATCCTCTGGTACTGCACAGTCTGTGGCTGTTGGAGTCTGCCCTGAGTGTACAATCGGGTCTGGGACATCACCATATAGTTCTCGGCCATCTCCTCGTAGATGGCCCAGACCTGATCGTGATCCTTGGCGAAGTAAGACCCGCCACAAGAAGCATTCACCAAGCCCTGAAGATCTGGTGTCAGCCCGCTGAAAAAGCTCTGAATAAGGTTTGGCTTGGAAATGTCGTGGTGCGGGCATCTGTCGGTCAGCTCTCGAAACCTCTCCCATGCCTCGTGAAACTGCTCGTTGGGGAGCATGGAGAAGTTGCTGATCAGGGCTCTAGCGGCGTTCGTCCGCCCGAGTGGATAGTACTTGTGTAAGTACTCGGTGCAGAGCTGCTCCCAGGTGTAGACGAACTTCCCCAAGTGCTTCAGCCAAGTGGCTGCTCTGTCTGCTAAGGAGAAGGGGAAGGCAATCATCCGGATGGTATCCTGGTCCACCTGACGGTCGTGGACTGTGCTGCAGATCATCAGAAACTCCTGGAGGTGGAGATGGGTCTCCTCTGTGACGAGCCCATGGAAACGGGGGAGGAGCTGCAAAGTGTTCGGGGGGAACTTGAAGTCCCCCACGACGGCTGTAGAACAACCCAGTGGTGCATCAGTATCGATCCGGGTCCCGCACCGGTCTCGGTGGATCTGCTGCGGCTGTTGCAGCTGCTGCGGCTGCTGCCGCGGCTGTTGCAGCTGCTGCGGCTGCTGCCGCGGCCTCATCGGGTACGCTCGGCCCGTCTCTACGCTGCTCTCGATCTGCTCTCAACTGCTCCATCTCGCGCCTCATATCCAATATAAATGCTCCCTGATCCCTCAACTACCGCTGCACTGTCTCGAGGGAGGCGATCAGGGTGGAGTTGATCGCACGCTGGTCCGAATGAGATGCTCATGCTGCGGACCTCTGGTGTGATCATCAGAACTGCCGGCCATAGTCTCTGCAAAATCAAAACATCCGAACTCAGGTGTCGATAAATCATCTGTCTGTCTCTCCTCTGGCACTGGTATCTCGGTCTCAGAAGAAGGGGGATCGAGGGGGAACAGGGTGGAGTCGTACTCGGGTTCGGAGAGCGGGTCTCGGCTCTCGCGAACCAACCTAGATGAGCGGGTAGACGCGCCCGAAAGCGATGCAGCCAGAGGCTGCCTAAGAGATCGTCTGCCCATCATCTTGATGTGGCGAGTAGTGCGGTTGAGATCTGGTAACAAATATGATCGCAAGCAAACCCCCGATTCACCAACGCAACACGAGCTGAAGACCGTAAAGGCTCGGTCATTTATCTTGTCAATTTTATTTTGGTGATCAGTCAGGATATCAGAGTGATTACGTGACCTGTTGGGTTACCCGATATTTTCCCAACCGACTGTCCCGTACAGAAATAGCCGGTAATTAGTCGAGAAGAATATCGAAGCGCTCTACCTAGTGTTCGGGGTCACTCTCTCGCACAATCAAACCAAACAATGAGGGGGCTGCTCTCCTCAAGACAGATTTTTTAAGTGAGGTGTCTTTTAGGGTCGATAGTGTTAGAAGTTCCAAATTTTATTGTTTTTCTTTTTAGGTTTTTTCAATAAAAACAAAATCGCCTAACGAATTTTTCAGTTCTCCTACTTATTAAGTCCAAAATAGGGGGAGAAGACGAAAAAGCCGATGCGCGATGAAATCAATGATGCATGCAGAGTAAGAAATGCATACCTGACTCCACCAGTCTACATGCAAGATGATCCGCGCAGAATTGAAAGACAGAAAATAAACTACCTAAATGGTGCAGGCGGAAAACCGAGTCCCTAAACAGGCAATTTCTACTCGAAAGAACAGTCTAGCTGATCACCAGCCTCCGATCCAAAGGGTCCGGTCTCGGTCTATGATAACCGCGAATTATCGAGGGTCTAAATATGTCGCTGTGGCGACCCACAATAAAATGCGATTAATCAACAATGAACCCACAATCAAATATCAATCAATGAAAAAGAAGTGTGGAGTCAAATTTATTTTTAACTCTGCACAAATGGTGTATAGTGTCAAGTATGCAGAGAGTTCGAACACAGGGAGCAAGCAGTGTAGCTCAAGCAATTGAATGCACAAGTGTGTGTGAGTGTGATAGTGTCTACACTAAGCAAGCAAGTAAATACAATTTTTGTGGGTTTTTAATTTTTAATTTTTTTTATTTTTATTTAATTTTTAATTTTGTATTTGATTTTTAATTTTCTGATTTTTATATTTTATATTTTATATTTTTTATTTCTTTTTCAATATTGGAAAGTAAAGGCAATATAATAAAAGGTAAGGTAAACTATTTATAAAAATGCAAAAAATACTCAAAAATTCAAAAATAAAATGTTTTTGGTATTTTTAAGGTTTTCTACTGTTTTTGTGATTTTTGAGAGTTTTTCAAAATGTTTTTGATATTTTTAAATACTGAAATAAGGCTAAACAGTGGAAAAGAGGCTGGCTGTGAATAAAATGAGATTTAAAAATACCAACCAGTAGCTAAAAGTTTTCACACTATTTTTCTAATAAAAAGAACAAAATAAGGGACAAACAGAAGCTGAGTTTATATTTTTTGGATTTTTCTACTATTTTATATATTTTTTTGAAGTTTTTAAGTGTTTTTAGATTTTTAGTGTTTTTCTTTTGAAATTTTTAATGATTTTTGAACTGACTCTAAAATAGGATAAAATAGACACTAGGTAATTTTTTTGGGATTTTTGGAGGTGTTTTGATATTTTTTTGGTATTTTCTAAGGTAGACAGTACACAAAAAGGGAGTTTTTGATTTTTAATAAATATGAAAATAAAATAAAATCAAAAACTAAAATTGTGGCGTGGAATAGCAAGTGTACAGGAGCTTAAGTCTAATTTTGTGGAATTTTTGGGCTTAAAATGATAGGTCAACTAATTACACAAGCATACAAAACTTTCAAGGCCTGGAAGGGGCTTATATGCAAATATTCAAAAATCCAGGGGCAGACACGCAAAATTTCCACAAAATTTATACTAGATAAAATAGTTCCTGAACTGAATGTAAATACACAAAGCCGCAAGGGTTCGTATGAAAAAACGCCACCCCCCGCGCGTGCTGGGCACGCGCCTGGCCGGGGCTGAATGCAAAATCTCAAAATCCGGGGGGGCTAATTATAAAGTTTACAAAATGATAAGAAGGCCATTGAAAGCTTGAGTCTTAATAAACTATTACAACAAAAACGCGGGGTACAAATGGAAAATACCCAAGTTACTGAGGCGGTCCGACGGCTGATGAGAAATGGCGGGACACGTGTCGATGCCCCCTTGTCCGATACCGGTTCGGCCACGGACGACCCAGATTAGATCCCCCTTGGAGATCTGACGGTTGGAGCAGATGGTGATCTAACGGCGCCTGTGCTGCGCGAAGAACGTGAGGGGAATCAACGGACCGGAGCAGCGCAGCAAGAACACGCCTAGAACATGGCGTGGATGAAGTTAATCCGCCAAAATCTGCGAGCTCCGTGTCACACACTCTCCTCCGATGGCGCGAACAGCTTCGTGGAATAACCCAGCAGGGGATGACGACCGCAAAATGGCCTAGAAGAGGCCGACGGTCCGCCGCGCGATGAAGAAGGGGATTGCTCCAGGTTGCTGTTCCAGCAACAAAAATCGAACCCAGATGGGTTCCTTCGGCCCTGGGACCTGCAAGGAAAGCACAGCACGCACAGTAGAGGGCCCCAAGACAGAGATAGGTGGAAGGTTGATAGTTTTGGAGAAAATGGAGCTCGCCGGAGCAAGCTCCGGCGAGGTGGTGGATTCGGCGAAGGAGGTGAGCTGGAATCAAAATGGGAGATGGAATAGGTTCCTACTGCTATCAGAAATATAAAGAAAACAAGAAAAAGAAGAAGAAAAACCTCAAGGGCTGAGGTGAGCCCAAGGTATGAAACCTCACGGCCGTTGGCCGGAGATGGGTGGTGGAGCGCCTCCTGGCCTCGCGCGACCCTCCTGGATGGTTGGAGGAGGCCCTGTCACTGCCTCTAGTCCAGAACACACGAAGGAGAGGGGTTTGCTAGGTCCAAAAGGGTTCTGGCAAGTGGACTCTCTCCTCAAAATCTTGATCAACCAAGTGTCTCCCGAAATCTTTTTGGATTTTTGAATTTTTCTCATTTTTTTGTATTTTGGGCGATTGCAAGCTCCCATGATTCTTCACAAGTAAAGTTGTATCCTCGATGAAAAGAGCACTAGTCCGATATTCTCTCAAAGTGTCAAGATTTTCCTTCATCAAATTGATGTGCTCTAGCATTAGGTTCATGACAGCACTCATGGAGGTCGTCGGAGGTGACTCCAACAGGTCAGACTCGGGTGGATGTGGACGTGGAGGCGGATAATATACATGTGGGGATGGAGGTGGGTAAAAGTCCGAGTCGTGATACTGTGGCTGAGGCGGATATGCACAAAAATCAGAAAAAGAAGGAGGAGGATCCTCCTGATAAAAAGGAGGTGGACCGGCTGGAGCGAGCGAGGGGTCCGCAAAGTCCGGATAAAATGCACTCCAGGGGTCCATCTCGAAAACAAAAGGACGTGATTCGGGGGAACACGAAAGTCAAGTCAAGAGAGTGAAGAATAAGGCGCAAATGCGCAGAGATGATCTAGGACACACACGCAACAATCACAAACAAAAAAAATGAAAACAAGTCAGACCCTCAATTCACCTACTCAACTCGGTAGAGACCGTAAAATGCGGTCTTTTAATCTTGTCTGTTTTAGAGTTAGGTGAGATGTCAAAAAGTTGCGCAAACACTTAGGAGGCTGAATGGGATTTTGGGCTCTAACCTTAGTGTGTGCGCGAGCAAATAAAAGCGAAGACAATGAGGGGATTACTCGCCCCAATACAAGATTTTTCTTTTTGGTGAATTTTAGGGTCAAGTAATGTTAGCAGTCCCAATTTTATTGGTTATCACTTTTTTTGGATTTTTAGTGAGTAATGCACGAGCCTAACGAGGATTCAATTTCACTTAGCACCTAGGTGATCAAAATCAGAGGGAGAGGCGGAAAAGCAATGCAAGCGGCAATCGATGATGTATGCTAAAGAGAAATGCTCACCTTGCCTCCAGCACTCTACATGCAAGGATGCTCAGCAGAATTGAAACCTATCTATATGCAAATGCAAAGCCGATGAAATCGCCCTAAGTTCAAAAATTGCTATTAGCGGGAAGAACCACAAGTTGACCGTCAATCCTCAACCCTAGAGTCCGGTCTAGGCTCACCCCTCCTCTGCTCAACAAATTGAGGGTAGGAGAAAGCGCTTTGCGGGGAGAGCTCGCGGCACGACGGGTTGAAGGTGAGGATCAACTATTTAAAATTTGACTAAGTCCAAACGAGACTATAGGTGCATGCAAAATATTAGGTGTTTGGCCTTAGTCTATCGCAAACAATCCTAGAACTAGGGGCTCAATCACACAAAAGAAATAAAATCGAAAAACAAAACAAAATAAAATAAAAAAAATGCGATGAAAAGCCGATAAAAACCGCGAGAGCCCCCAAGTGAACAATCACTTGGAAATTAGGCTCCAGAGAGTCCAGTCCGGGGGTACCTGTATTATTACAATTATAGTCTCTTACTCACTTAAATTACAAAATATATATAAGAGAAGAAAGAACTAGAGATGTCTTCAAAATTCTCTCCTAGCCCGCCTTCGTGCAAAGTCTAGTTGCCTCACGTGGGTGCGTAGGGGCTCCTGGAATAGAGCTCCTCCCTCGATCCGCGTTCCTCGCAAGAAGTCAAACAAGAGAGAGGTTAGACAATTCAAACAAGAAATATCAAAAATAAAGAAAATAAAACAAGCAGAAATAAAAGCCGCAAAGGTAGACAAATAATCACAACACAAAACAAAAACTCGAACTACACGTTGTTGCTCCCCGGCAACGGCGCCATTTGATAACCGCGAATTATCGAGGGTCTAAATATGTCGCTGTGGCGACCCACAATAAAATGCGATTAATCAACAGTGAACCCACAATCAAATATCAATCAATGAAAAATAAGTGTGGAGTCAAATTTATTTTTAACTCTGCACAAATGGTGTATAGTGTCAAGTATGCAGAGAGTTCGAACACAGGGAGCAAGCAGTGTAACTCAAGCAAATGTATGCAAGTGTGTGAGTGTGTGAAGTGTCTACACTAAGCAAGCAAGCAACTACAATTTTTGTGGGTTTTTAATTTTTAATTTTTAATTTTTTTTAATTTTTTTATTTTGTATTTTGATTTTTGATTTTCTGATGTTTATATTTTATATTATATTTTTTTTTTATATTTTCTTTTTCAATATTGGAAAGTAAAGACAAGGTAATAAAAGAGACAAAGAGGTATTTATAAAAATAGAGAAAAATATTCAAAACTATGGAAATAAAGTCTTTTTGGTCTTTTTATATTTTTTTACTGTTTTTGTGATTTTTGGGTGATTTTTAGGATGTTTTTGGTATTTTTAATTATCGAAATAAAGAAAACAGTGGCAAAAATACAAGGCTGAAGTTAAAATGGAGAAATAAAATAGCAAACAGTAACAAAAATTCTCCAAATTAATTTTTACTTAAAGATAACAGAACAAAGAAAATTTAGGAAGAGAAAACACTATTTTTGGATTTTTAATGAATTTTATAAATTTTTATGAAGGTTTTTATAGTTTTGCAATTTTTAAGAGTTTGGTTTTGTATTTTTTAATGATTTTTGGCTGGAAGTTAAAACAAACTAAATGGAACAAAATATATTTTTTTGGGAATTTTCTGGAGTGTTTTTATATTTTTTTGGTATTTTATAAGCTAGACAGTGCTAAAAAGGCATGTTTTTGATTTTTAATTAATATAAAAATAAAATAAAAACAAAAACTAAAATTGTGGCGTGGAATAGCAAGTGTACAGGAGCTTAAGTCTAATTTTGTGGAATTTTTGGGCTTGAAATGATCATTCAAATAAATACAATAAGCAACCAATTAACAATCAGGCCTGGCAGGGGCATAAATGCAATTTACAAAACTTCCAGGGACAAACATGCAATTTTTCACAAAACTTAATACTGAATAAAATACTTTCTGGACCCAAAACAAATATCCAAAGCCGCAAGGGCTTTCTTGCAAAAACTCCCAGGCTCACGTGCGTTACACGCGCACCTGGGAGGGGCACGGATGTAATATCTTGAAAGCTCGGGGGCTTAGACGCAAAATAACCAGAAATAATTAACGTGACAAAATACTTAATGGACTAAAAACTAAAACCCAAAACTACAAGGGCCCTGCCCGCAAAATGTCCACGCGCACGTGCCACGCACGTGCGCTGGGATGGCAAGGGTTAAAATGCAAATACGGAAACTGCAGGGGGTTTTTAGCAAAATTTACAAAAGTTTTAAAAGACAGATGAAGGTTTTAAGTTCTAATATTAAAATACAAAAATGTCGTGGGCTAAGAATGCAAAATACCCACGACCTGGGCGCGATCGGACGGTGTGGCTTCCTCCACTAATCCACGTGTCAGCACGATAGAGCCCGATGCCCCTTCGTTGCCTACGGCTGCGATTAGAAGCTCTTTGCGTGATCGGACGGCCGAGGCTGACGGAGATCCAACGGCCACAGCAAGATCTGGAGCGTCCCTCGGATCGGACGGCTGGAACCTCCCCTGTTAGAACAGGGAAGAACTCCGTCCCTCACGAACTTCGATCGGCTCGCAGGCGTTGCTCCGGCCTTGGTTCTCGTCGCTGGAGGTTCCTGACGATGCCTGGAAGGTCCCCCAACCTCGCGGCGGGGCCAAAATGGGTC
Organism: Ottelia alismoides; assembly: GCA_037367405.1. NCBI lineage: Eukaryota > Viridiplantae > Streptophyta > Magnoliopsida > Alismatales > Hydrocharitaceae > Ottelia > Ottelia alismoides. The sequence continues at coordinate 143,633 of JAZKJV010004099.1, forward strand.
GCTGAGCCCAGGTGCGCCGCCACGAAGTCGGAGAGGCGGTGGGGCTCCAGGTGCCTCGTTCCTCAAAATCGACCCCCCAGATGGGGTCTTATCCTTCCAGCGACCTGCAAAAAGGGTCAAGGAGAGCTCGGGCAAAATGCCGAGCATCACCCAGCAGTAGAAGACGGTGGGAGGCGGTGAGGGCGAAGCTCGCCGGAGCTAGCTCCGGTGAGGTGATCGCGGATGCGAACGAATGGACTTTACTCGAAATGGAAGGGTGTAAGTTGGTCCTATTGCTACCAGAAATACGAAGAAAATAAGAAAAAGAGAAGAGAACAGTACCTCGAGCCCAGATTGGCGAGGTTTAACCTCGACGGCCAAATGGCCGGAGGTGGTTTGGAATCCTCCTCCCGGCGTCGCCGTACCTCTACAAAGGGTTGGGTGAGCTCCCCTATCACAGGAGACCCTCGGGTACCCCTTGGATGTCTAAGCCAGGCCGTGGAGTGGTTCCTCGATCCAACGGCTGGAAGGCAAAGAGGAAGAACAGCGAAGAACGCCGGCGAGGCGAACTTCGCCGCTCCAGATCTTCGTCCTCCGGCGAAGTTAGGGCTCCAAAATGGCCGTGAAGCTCCCAGGGGTCGTCTTCTATCTCCTGAGGGCACCAAAAGTGCACGGCGTGGGCCGTGCTGCTCGCAGGAGGTCGACGGAGCTGGAGAGCTCGGCTGATCTCCGGCGAACCTCAAAAACGCGCCCAGGCGCGAGTCAATGCGCTTTGACCCTGCAAAAAGCGTTAGAAGGTCCAGGGCAAAGTGCCTGGACCTGGGGTGGACCTAAACTATGCGCGAGGGGGAGTGATCAGCGGTGGCCGGAGGTGCGCTCCGGCGATGATGCGTAGATGGATGAAATACGCGATGAAACTTAAGATTTTTTTGGGGTTTTTGATCCTAAAGCTAACAGGAGGCGAATGCAAGAAAGAAATAGCGGGGTGGAAGCCCTCAATGGCCGGAACCAGAGGATGGAGGTTACCTCGACGCCGGCGGTTGGCGGAGGTGCTGGAGTCGTCCTCGACCTCGTTCGCCCTAGCTGAGAAGCTCGCGGCGGAGCTGTCACCTCTGGCAAGGCTTAGAGCACTGGAGAGGCGGAGAGGGGTGGACCAAGGGGACTCAAATCGAAAAGGAAGGAAGAGGGTCGGTTATATGTGGTTTGACCCGAGGTGGAAGAGGTCCAAAGACCAAGATTTCTGGAGCGTTTCAGTGATCCATACCCCCATGTAATCACTTGGCGGGCAAGAGGGATGAACGAGGAAGGATTTTGCAGAAGGAATCGAGTCGAAAGGATGCAAGTTCGCTCCTCGAAAAAATGGTGAACATGGGGTCAACAGTGGGTCTGACAAGGGCTACAGGGTATAGGTCACCTAGTTGACCGAAGTCAACTAGGGTTTGCACCTGGTTGGTCCACGTGGACCAACCAGGAAAAACCCTGGAAAAATTATTTGTTAATTCAATTTAAAATACTAAATGGCCGAATTAAATAAAAGTTATAAAATAAAAAATGTTTAAAATTTTATGTAGTATTTAATTCTGATTTTTATTTGTTTTTATGACTTGTATTTTATAAGTTACCTTTTTAACCCTATATAGGTATAATACCTATGTATTTTGATATTCTTATTTTTATTTTGGTATTTTATTTATTTTTGTTTAGTATTTTATAACATTATAACATACTTTTATATACCTAAATATATTTTTATTTTATTTTTCTGAGATGTTTTGTATATTTAATAAAATCTAAGAGTATTCTATACAGGTATAAGTATATGCAGTATACCTATGTATTCTTTATACAAGTATTTTTATTTTTATTTTTCTTTGCATTTTATTTCAATTTTAATGCACATATACATTATAAGTAATATCTACAAAATTATAAAAATATAAAAATGAATAAATAATGAATAAAGAATAAATTGAATATTTTAATCAGTATAGCTATACAATGAGGGTCAAAAACTCAACTTTCAAACCGTAGCTCCGCCAAATGCGAAACCACCACCATTGGGTAGATTATTTTATTCTATATACAATTAAAGGTGAGTTTGATGCATTTGGAGTTGTCGTTTGTGAGATACGGGTCTGGGAAGTTGGGATTTTGGATTCTTATTCAGACCATATCTTTTTGTCTGTACATTCTATTTCTGTGAAATCAATTTTGTCTTTTTCTTTATGAAATTATCTACAACTTTCATGTACAAAGTTTCTTTATTTGATGTATAAAAAGTGGAACCAAAAATAGGTCCCAAAATGAAGAAAGAATGAATAAAATAAAAGGAATTTTATTGGTGTTTTTGGCCTTATCTCCCCCTACTTTATTCCTTGTCGACCTATTCATCAAGATGCCTAGGTCTCGGGGGTTTTGGGTCATAAAATATTTACAATATTTTATTCTTTTTCTTTTCTTTATTTATTCTATAATTTTGGCCTTAATTACAGTAATTTATACACTATCTGAATGCACATGCATGAATGCTAAGATGCTCTATTTAAGGGTATTTACAGGCATTTGCTAGGGTTTTTGGTGCCAAAATGATAGAATAAAGATGATGAAATGTGGATTCATCAGTCTACCCCTCCTTCTCCCGACAAATCGGGTTCAGGAGCAGCGCTTGACAGAGCAGGCTGCGGCACGTAGACTCGAAGGAAGCAAGTCAGCTATTTTTATTAATCTTTTATTTGTAGGTCCAATTATCGAACTATAGGCACATGCAGATATATTAGGTGTTTGGATCCTACTAGTTACGTCACATTCACACAGAAATTCCTAAGGCTAGGGGCTCGAGAAAAACCGCAAGAAACCGTAAAAGGCAGTGAAAAACAAAAACCGCGTAAAAAGCTGCGAAGAAAGAAAAAAACAACCAAGGGGTCCCCCGAGCACACCGGTGCTCGGTGAAACAGACCCGAGAGTGTCCAAGTCCTGCTGTCCCTGTATTATTACAATAATCCAAATGAACTGAAATAAAGTCTAATCTAAACTAAACTAAAAGCCGCACTCGGCGGTCTCCTCGCTCTCTCCTGCGGCTCCGTGCAGAAGGGAGCTGCCTCCTAACACCGCGATTGCGCCGGCTCCTCGAGAGTTGCCGTCTCGGTCCTCGGGCCCTCGCAAGAAAACAGACAAGTGTTACCAACCAGATAAAATAATCAAATAAAGGTAGGAAAAGTAAACAGGGATATATGTGCAAAAACAGAAATAAAATAAACAAGCAAAAGCAAGCAAAAAAAATAAAAGAAAATAAAATAAAAGAAAACAAAAATAAAAGAAAAATAAAAAGCCGCGAAAAGCCGCGGACTCAGAAAGAGCCACAGAAAGCCGCGAAAAAGAAAAGAAAATAAAATGAAAAATAAAACGACTACTAAGTCGTGCTCCCCGACAACGACACCATTTTGATGGGCTTCAAAACCCGACAAAGCAACCGAGGTAGGATATATCAAGAGAGGTTGTTGCGACCTCAGTCGCTCGGGTGTCTCAATGAGAAAAAGATCAGACCACCAAATAAAAATCAAAACACGATAAAACTCAAGATAGTGGTCTCGCTATTAGATTAACCTGGTATAGCGACCAGGGTCGAACTCAAGGAGCACGTGATGGCCTTGCGGCCTACGAAGTAGTCTAAAAATAAAAACAAATAAAATAAAAGGGTTTTTAGTGGATTTTTAATAATTTTTATTTTTTTTGGATTTTTAAACAATAAAGAAAATAGGAAAAACAAAGAAACAAGCAACTTCACACAATTGTTTAATTACTCAAAATTCACCCAAAAATTCAAACAAAAATGTTTTTACGTTTTTTATATTTTTCTATGTTTTTGGTTAATTTTTGTTATTTTTTTGATTTTTAGGGAATTTTATAAAAAATCAAACAAGACTGAAAAAGCAAGACACTGTCTAGTTAGGTTTCACGGGCCAAATTAAAATGCAAAATGGCAGGCACTGGATTTATAAATTTTTGATTTTTCTATTATTTACTAGAATTTTTATGGGGTTTTCAATGTTTTTTAATTTTTATAATTTTTATAAATCTAAAAATGACCAAAAATGGTCAGAAAATCAAACACAGCAAGACCAACAATATCTAATTTTTTGTAATTTTTAAAGTTGTTTTAATATTTTTTATGATTTTCAGAACTGGACAGTAAGAAAAATGCGTGTTTTTGAATTTTTAAAAATACTAAAAAGAGTCAAAAACGTCTCCAAAATTTAGAGAAAATTTTACACCATGGCAGGAGCCATGTATCCAATTTTCATCAAATTTGGATTAGTTTTGCTATTTTATTAAAATCAAACACAAAGGCACAGTGTACAGGGACCTGTATGCAATTAAAATAAGTTCCAGGGCCCCTTGAATAACACGGCTGGAAAGTGTAGGGCCAAAAGTGTAAAAAGCCCCGAGAACCACGCGCGCTGTACGTGTGTTACACTCAGAGGGGCATAAGTGTCATTCCAATTTATAAAAATATAAAAAGTAACACGCCAAGAACACATGATGGAAACTGCAATTACACCAAAGCTCACGTGTCGACGCACGTGTCCATCTTGTACAGGGGTATAAATGCGAACAAGATAAACCACAGGGTCCTTTATGCAATATGTCCAAAATAAAAACAACTACTAAACGTATTTACAGGACTAAATATTAAATGCAAAAACTAAAGGGGCCTAAGAGCAATTACCCCTTATTATATGCCGATGGCTGGATGCATGCCACGTAGCGAATCAAACGGTTGAGGAGACGCGGGGCACAACAAAGGGAACCCGCTTGGATCAGACGGCTGAGGACCCCCCACGTGGAGGATCAGATGGCTGCGAATCGTTGTGGCTGCACGAAGGGTCTTCTGCTCTGATCTGACGGGGGAGAGCTAGCCACGTGGATGATCGACGACTGTGGTACGTCGTGGCTAACCCTCGTGGATGGAGGGTCCAGATCAGTCCTCCCAGAGATCGGACGGTGGAGGGCTCCTCAGCTGGACGACTAAGATCACGTCTGGAGCAGGAGGAAGATCGGACGGCTCTGGAGGATGCACGAAGAACAAGTGGCCGGCGAACTTCGCCGGCCCGGTGCACGCACGGTGACCCACCTCGCAGGCAGCTAGTGATTGGAGAAGGAACGCCTGGGCCTCCCGCGTCTGAAGAGCCCCTTCGATGACGCAACGGAGCTCCGGAGAGCTCAGGCGACACCAGCGGAGGTGGAGCTGCTGCTCCAGAACGTCAAACCCTCAGATGGGCTCGCCTTGACCTGCAAAGCACAGCAACAGACTCCTGGGTCGAGGGAAAAGTGCCTCGACCCGGTTGGCTGTGGTGTAGGTGATCGGTGCGTCGAGATGAGGGGGCTCCGGCGAAGCGATGGCGGTGGAGCCCCAATTCCAGTTCCTGTGCGAACTGGGTTGGATGGCTGGGTGCAGAAGGTACACGGGAGAAGCGCGAGGATGGTGGTCGAGTCCGATGATCGAAACGTGGACGAGGGTGGTCGGAATCGAAGGTCGTCGGCGATGGGTCGATTTGGGCGAAGATCAAAATTAGCTAAAGAAAGAAAGAACTGGGGCTACCTGATGGACGGGGTCGACTATGCTTGAGCCGGTGAAGCTCTAGGTCCTAGCCTCGAGGGCCGTCGATGCCCGAGGCTCGAGCACTACGTCTGGGCGACGCACGGCGGCGCAAAGCTGCCGGATCGATGGTCCGACCACTCCTTCCTCGCTGCAACACGGCTAATCGCTAGCTGTCACTCAGGCGATGGCTATGGAGGTCCTAGTGTGGAATGAGCTGAGCCAAAGATGCGTGAAAATGGGGGCGGAGCCCAGACTATATACGGCTAGGGGTCCGGCTAAATGGGAGTCGGGCGTGAAGCTCGGAGCGCGGATCCCAAGGCTAACGGTCGGGCGTGGATCTAGGTGGATCAGGGAGTGATTAGGACCCGGAGTTAGAGATTTTAGTGGTCGGATCGAGTCTGGGAAATGTCGAGATATCGGGTCGAAACTCAGATCCGGGACTTTGTGGTCTAGGGTGGGGGAGTTGACCGGGGGATCAACATCCCCCGTGGACCAATGAGAATTGGCCATGTCTTAATTATTTAGAAATTGAAAATAAAATAATAAATGGTCGAATTAGGAAAAACTTAAAACATGAAAAATGTTTATTTATTTATAAACGATTTTTTTGTGATTTGTAATTATTTTTTTTGAAATAAAAATAAGGTATATACAATATAGTAATATGTATAGGTATATATACAATATTGAATTTTTAGTTTTTGATTTTTAATTAATTATTTTTGTGCATTTTTATCCTAATTTTATATTTTATTTATATCTAGAATAAAAATAGGAGTATTTTGATATTTTTATTTTATTTTTTATTATTTATGTACAAGGGTTAAATAAATAGATATATACATCTATATATATGGTATATATACACTGTTCTTTTTGGTTTTTATTTTTGTTCTTTTTATTTTAATTTTTGTTTTTATGGTTTTTATTTTATTTATTTACATAATAGGATATGGAATATATACAAATTTTATGGGATTTTACTTTATTTATTTATAGGGCTAGATAAATATATGTGTGGTCTTATGTACATGGTGAATATGTACAAGGAAGGGTATTTTATTTTCTTTTTAATATTTCTATTTTTATTTTGATTTTGTATTTACACATATTTACAAATATATACAAGCCCAATTTATTTTATTTTTTAGAGGAAAATATTGTTATTATATTTACAGTTATATTTACACATGAGCTCCCTTATATCTCTCTACTTTGGCTTTTATGCGCTCAAGCCCATGCTGAGCCCTCCCTTGGGATTAGGTTGCTCAATATTTATTCTAAATATTACCCTCTTTTTCTTTTATTTTTTTATTCTTTTATTTTTGCACAAAAACATGCTAATTATTATATTTTATACAATGCATGTACTTTGGTAATTATTTGTATTTACAGATATCTACATGCATTTGTAAAGGTTTTTGTAGCTAAAATATAAGAATAAAGAGTGATGAATGGTTATTCATCAATGGACGAAGATGAACCAGGAGGTGAAACATGCCTTGGAGTTGGAGCATAAGGTGCTCCAAGTCTTCGCTTTGGAAGCCTAGTCTAAGGAGTCTGAGCTCGAGGAGCTCAAGCAATGGCTGCAGCACAAAGTTTCTTCGTGGATCACGTTGAACCTTGACCTTCCATTATCACGCCTTTCTTACACTCTTACTATCACTAAGGCGGAAGAGAAGTAAGGGGGGTGGTCGCACATAGAGCAGATGCAGTTAACAGTGGTGGAGGATCGGGTTTTGAGGTGGAGGAAGTTGGTGACATGGTAGTTCCTTGCGGTGGTTTCAACCACCGCCAATTGAAGAAGGAGGTTAGGATGACGGTGATAAGATGGCTGGCGAAGAAGAGGGTATCTAGTCGAAGAGGATGGATATGGTGGTTAGTCGGGAAGTTGACAGGAGTTGTTGGGAAAATGATGAGAAATTGGGTGGTTGAGAAGGTTTGTGCTTCTTGGAGAGTTGGTACCTGAAGGTTGAAGGAGATTTAATAACCGTTCGATTAGAGGATTAGATGATTGAAGGACCATCTCTAGAGAGCGGTCCAAATGCTCATGATCAGCAAGATCAAAAGGTTGTAATCTTGGTGCATATGAATGGTGAGGATTAATGCAATAAAAAATCAGACGACAAAAAAAATAGGCAGAAAAAATTAAAGACTAGTGACGCATCGAGATAAGATTGGGCCATGTGGCCAATCAGAAATAGGAAAAAATGAATGCTTAAATAATCAAAATGAATTAGATAAAAGATGAATTAGGAAAGGTTGTTAACATGAAAATTGTAGATCTCGATGAGATCTACAACTTTCATGTAGAAGTTAAGGAGAAATACAATCATCTATACATAGATAATAATTAAAGAATAATAAAAATAATGGAAATAATCATTTTTATTTTCCTTTCTTATTTTTTTGATTTTTATTTTATATTTTATGTTAAATTAATTATGTACAAATATTATTCTAATTTTTGTTTGATTTTTAATAGGAAAGAAATACATAAGATAAGAGCACTATAATAAGTTATATAATATAGTATAATTTAGTTAATTTATGTACAACACACAAATTAATAATTAAGGTTAATTGTCAATGAATCTTGGTGATTTTCTTAAGCAAGAGAGATAACAATACTATTTAATGCTAATAAATCTGGGATTTATCAACCACCTCTTTCGCAGCATCCGATTTGTCAATATATTCGTCTTATGTTATTGAATCAACCGTCCTACTTCTTACTTCTCCAGCTCATAGCATCACCGTTCAACAAGAATACAAACCCAGAAGTTGACTTGCGGTCATCTTTATCAAATTGGAAGCACGAATCTATGTATCCTAAGACTTAGACATCACCATCTCCATAGACTAAGATGTAATCTTGTGTCTGTCTTAGACACTTAAATATGTTCTTCACTACAATCCAGTGTTGTTCTCCATAGTAAGATTGGTAACTGCTTACCACTCCCACTGCATGATAGATATCTAACCTTGTACACATCATGTCATACATTAGGCTTCCCACAGTTGATGCATAAGGACATCCCGTAGGGATGCAAACGGTTTTGGATATATCCGTATCCGATCTGTCATCGTATCTGTTGTTTATATATTTTGACATCCTATCTGTATCTGTTTTAAAATGTATACAGATATGGATATCATTTTGATATCCACAAACATCCGTATCTGTATCCATATATCCATTTTTATATATAAATATAGTCATAGATTTATTTTTAACCCTATATAACATAATTCTATACCTTCGTTTACCATATTTGTATAATTTTATGATACAAACACATTTAATAAATTTATATCACGTGTTTTTGATCCAATTCGTATATATTTAAGTCGATTTTATAGAGAATTTCTAACATTACTCGTATGCGATCAATATCCGTTTTACATCCGTATCTGTTTTCTAAGGATATGGTAAGATAGTTTTAATATCCGTCAATATCCGTATCCATATCTGTATTCGTATTCAGAAACTGATAAGGATACTGAAATACCTACATCTGTATCCGTATCCGTCTGTTTGCATCCCTAACATCCTGCCATGGTATTCTTTTCCTCAACACTTTAAGGAGCTATCCCTTTAGATAGGTGTATAACATGTCTTAAGAGAAAAAGTTTTTTTTGGGAATTTTCTATATGGAATCATTCCAAGATCCTCTTAATGTATCCATGTTGAGACAATCCTAAAATCCTCTTTTCTCTATCTCTTAACAACTTCAGACCCAAGATATAAGAGGCTTCTCCAAGATCTTTCATCTTGAAGCTATGCGACAACTAGACCTTGTCACTAGTCATCATCCATGTATTATTCCCAATGACAAGGATGCCATCTATGTAAAGCATGATGGATACAATGGTGCTCCCACTAAGTTTCTTATATGCACATAGTTCATCAGGATTCTTAACGAATTCATAACTCTTTATGGTTTCGTCAAATCTAATGTTCCAGCTACGGGAAGCTTGTTTGAGCCCATAGATAGATTTCTTAAGCTTGTATACTTTGCCTTCCTCAGTTATGAAGCCCTGGAGCTGCTCCATATAGATATCCTTCTCGAGGTATCAATGGAGGAATGCGGTCTTGATGCCCATCTACCAAATGTCATAGTCAATATATGCAGCTATAACTAGTAGTGTCCTGATGGATTTGAACATAGCCACAAGAGAGAATGTATCATCGTAGTCGATGCCTTCTCTCTATGTGTATCCCTTGGCTACGAGGCATGCCTTGAAGGTCTCTACCTTCCTCATCAGCTCCCCTCTTTCTTTTGAATATCCATTTACACCCAATGAGTTTTACCCCTCTAGGTGGATCCTTCTGGGTCCATACACCGTTCTTGAACATGGAGTCTATTTTAGACTTCATTACTAGCATCCATCTCTCCATGTCATGATTCGTGAGTGCTTCGGCAAATGACATTGGATCATTATCAATTTTACCTAACACATGGAATCCGTACCTTTTAGGTGGAATAACCACACTCGAACTCATTCGAAGAGATACATGTGTTTCACCTTCATTCACATCTACAGTTTTTAGTTTAGGAAGTTCAATATCCTCGAGAGATTCAATGAGTTCATTTATTTCACTTTTATCTTGACTCTAAGGAAGTCATCCTCTAAAATTTTACATCTCTAGAGATGAAAATCTTTTGAGTTTGGATCATAAATTGGTATCTAATACCATTCTTTACATACCCAATGAAGTAGAACTCTTTAGTACAAAATTCTAGCTTACTTGAGTCCATGCTCTCCACGTGGACCAATCAACCTCAAATTATGAGGTGTCTAACACTAGGCTCGGTTCCAAACCAAAGCTCATGAGGGGCCTTGGGTACATATTTGCTAGGAATCTTGTTAAGGATATATATTGCAGTCTCTGCTACATCCTTAGAAACTAAGAGGTAAATGCGCTTTACTCATCATTGAAAGGACCATGTCCATGATGATCCTTTTCATCTTTCAACAACACCATTTAGGTGGGGAGTTCTAGGAGGAGTGAGATTGGATACAATACTTCTTTTTTTGAGGTAATCCTTGAATTTATCTGAGAGGTACTTGCCACCTCGATGAGATCGAATCCGTTTGTTCTTTCCATCGGATTGATTCTCAACTAAATCCATGAATTCTTTGAAATTTCGAAAGGTTTCATATTTATGAACGTAATAGGAAGATAAACCCTTATGATGAATGGTCATCAATAAACGTCAATAATATCTATGTCCATTTTATGTCGTGGTACTGAAGGGACCACATACATTGGTATATACTAGGTTAAGAATACCCTCTCATCGTGTACCGTTGTTTCGGAAGGGTGCTTTAGTCATTTTACCTCGAATGCAATGTTCACAAGTAGGTAAATTTTGGACCTGTAGAAAATCTAATGGTACATCCTTTTATCAATATATTGATTCTATCAATAGACAAATGACCAAACCTTTGATGCCAAATCACGTTTAAATGATTTCTGTCCTCTCTAGATCTTTTAGGGTTTTTATTAATGAGTGTTACTTTCATGACATATTCATCAATGCACAATTCATAGAATACACTAGAAGTTAGAATACCATTTGCAATATGTTTATCATAACAACTTATGACAAGCTACTCACAGAATAAGAAAGAATATCCATTTTTTTACAAACTTAGATATAGATAATAGGTCCTTCTAACATATGGAATATAAACACATTATTAAAATACAAGGAATCACTCACTAGATAATGATAGTATGCATGTTCCGATGGAGATTGTTGTAATAGTTGCATTAGATCCCATCTGGAAGACTATCTCCCCTTCATTGAGTTTTCTAATTTTATGAAATAGATGCAATAAATTGCATACATGAACATAAGCACCTGAATCAATAATCCAACTACATTCTTTTTGTATAGGAAAATTGATTTCGATGCTGAAAGTAAATTTTATATCTGTTGGGGCTTTACTTTTGTCAATGTTTTTCAAGTATTCTAGGCAGTTACGCTTCCAGTGCCCCAGCTTTTTGTAGTGAGAACAAACATTGGTCTTCTTCGATGCTATCAGTTTAGAAGAATGAGAGGACGAGCCAATATCTTGACTCTTCTTTTTTTCTTCTGGGTCGAACCCTTCCGAGCCCCATGCTTCCGAATGCATTTCCCTTTGACATGTGCTACCATTACACTAATAGTGGGATTCTCTTTTCTTCAAGACATCCTCATCGGATTTCAATAAAGATATCATCTTAGCATTCATCAAGCTCAACTTATTCATGTGGTGAAAGACTTGGGCAAATATAGCAGAATGAAGTCAGACTGCATGTCTGTATATTCCCCTAGGGTATCTAGTTTAGAGAGATAACCAAACATTTTGATTGCATTTCTCAAACCGAAGTCCATTCCAACATCGTGCAGCAAATAAGTTCTTTCAGGATATTGTATGGTTGAGTGCAGTTTACGTCACCAAACATCTCTTTCGGTTTCAACATTATATCACAAGCAATGTCCATATCCACATGCTACTTCTAAAGTACATTGGATAAAGACCCCAAAATATAACACCTAAACAATGAATGATCTTCATCACATTTTCATTGTATTTAAGTTCTTCTAGTTACGTAGGGTTTACGTGCTTTTTCTTAGTGAGCACATAGCTGATGTGCTCCGCGAAAAGAACAAGCACCAAATTTTAGATCCAGTCCGAATAATTTATCTTTTTGGTGATCGGCATGATATTATATAGAATTCATTCAAAAATCTTATGCATCTTAAAATATTTTAAAGATCCTAAATTTCTAGTCGTATCAAGCAGAGATGTTTTGTTTTGCATGTAAAAGTTGACCTACAACTATTGTTGGTTTAGCTAGGGTTTTATCATGAAATATTCATTCAATGGTGATTCATGTTTTTACTTAAAATATTTCCATAAATATGTGAATCATAAACTAATCATGGTAAATTTATAATTTTCTTGATTGACATTAAATGATAAACACGTTAAGAAAGTTCTTGTGATGATCCAATCATCTTCCGAGCCATCTTCACTAAATATGAAATATCTAGAGAAAACAGAGCTGAAATCGTGCAAAATACATTCAAGCGGTTTGGTGGTTTATTTATATATTTAATGAGTATATTTACAACATGTTTCATGATAGGAAATCAGTAACAAAAAAATAATTTGTTACAGATCACATTACATGCAAAAGCAATTGCACTGCAGGAACTTTTCAAATCTAAAACAATGCACCTATGATATCAACCTTTGGCAAATATTTTGGGGATATATTTATACATTATAACTACATTTAAGTACCCAAAAATTAGTTTAAATAGTGCACAAATAGTATCATTTTAGTTTAATGGATTCGAAACAAGCATCATATACATAAATTATAAGTCCCCGCACATCCGATATACAAAGCCTGGTTCTCTAAAAGTTTTCATCAAATCCAAGAACCTTTAACCTGGCTTTGATACCAATTGAATTATAGGGTTTTATCCTTAGCGCGTCATAGAAGTGTGAAGATCACGTCACATGCGATCAAGAACAACTAGTCATACTAGTTGCAAGGGGTAGCAGGAATTAAATATTTTTTAACAAAGATGAAATCACATGACATGAGAACCTTTCTCTTATCGTTCCATCAAGATCAAAAATGTGTAAAAGGATTGCCTCTTAAAGTATGTTTGCGATCGCATGTCTCTAAACGAAGAGACCTCCTATCTCCAGTCCGATCGAACGAATGATGCACTTGCAGGCGTGTGTATGAGACACGTGTTTCATGTAATCTGAGTTGATAATCTGTGCATGAAACCTCATGATTTTATGTCACAAAATCCGTAGCCTTCTGACGAGCATGGAGCACCGAGGAAGGCAAAGATCCACGAGCAATCGATCTGGCATAACAACAACACCGCGATGACGGAGGTGCTCTTAAGAACCATCAAGTGGACGAACACTAGGGTTGAGAGAGAACCTCTTAAACATGTACGAGAAGAGAGAGAGAGAGATTTGTTGCTTTCAACTTGTGTAAGAGAAAGAGTTAGAGCTAACCTTTCCTTTATGATAAATTGGATGGTGGAGATCCACTCCTAACTAAAATCATTGGCCATGACTTTGTTGCATGAAATTTACAATAAAAAGTAACTAATTGAAAAGAAAATAAATATGATGACAAATATTCAACATATTTACATTCAATTAAATCAATTCATATTAAACAATATGAAAAGGAGTGGAGCCTCATTCCATATCTAAGGTGGACGACCACCATAGAGAGAGTTTCCATGTGGTCATCCACTCCTAATAAGGAATGGACCCTACCTCTTTTTAATATTAATGAGATCTCATATCTCATCAATTATTCCACATTTGCAACAACTATTATTGTTTAAATCTTCACCAAAATTATTCCAAATATTTTTATGACAATTTCAATCATGTCATTAACAATTATGAATCATATTCAACCACCCAATACAAAATGTAAATTATATTTACAATTAATTGTATAGTGTGAATCCAATTCACACTAACATTTAATTTGAAAATATTATTTATAATTAAAACTCTCCATAATATTATAAATTATATTTAAATATTTTTATTGTTGTGAATAGTTATATCAGTATCAATCATATCTTTGATAATTAAATCTCATTTAAATATCTTAGATGACTCTTCTCATATATCCAAATAATACGAATCACATTCACATTATTTATGACAATTAAATTAACCATCAATTTTCCAATGCTAAATATATTATCAACAATAGAATTATTCTTGAACTCTTTCAAGAACAATGTACCTTCTCCGTAGATATTTGGAGATAAGAACATGACGATTGTACATTTCATGACTAGTGACTTGGATATTGAGATCTTATCTCATATCCAGATCTAGGCGACCTCTCAAAGATGTTTGATTAAATCAAATCATAAATCTAATTTTTTCATTGCATTTGAATCACATTCAAATCAATGTATAATATTCGGACTAAGATCAGATTACTAATCTTATAGGACAATTCACTAAAATCCAAACCTCTTTCATCACTCCCTCAGAATGGAAGGTCATGGTTATACAATCATTTACAATCACATCACCCTCGGGTGATCCTAATACACGTACATCATGCATACTGGAAGACCTATAATAAACACGAAGTTTTGGATCATATTTTAATTGTCTTCTTCATGGTTTTATCATTAAGTTTCTCATTTGACCGTTGGGAGTTGGTATCGATCATATGCTTTTCAAAAGCATATATCATATCTACAAATTCTATCATGCTTCCAAAGCAAGGTGATCATGCATCGATTTTGGTTGGTCCCAATATCTCATGAGTGAGCTCATGTCTTATGGTTCAGTAGTAAACTTGTGTGATCCCTTTGAGAGATCGTATTACTCATATGTCCTTGTAGAGGTTCACATGGATCGGATAAAATCCGTAATCCGATCCAATCTGTTGTCATTGGATTGGATCGATTTGGATTTATAAGTTTAATGGATCGGATCGGATTAGAATTTTATAAATCCGTTCATCTATGGATTGGATCGGATTATTATCAAAATCCAATCCGATCCAACCGTTAATCCGTTAATAAATAAATAATATGTACTAATTTATTTGTTCTCATTAAAGTATATTATATTTTAAAATTTATATGAAAGCTATGTGTAAATATCCAAGCTACTCTCTTTATAACTTAAACCTATTCCAATTCAAGTTTTACCACACACAACTTACCAGAAAGCCCTTATCTCACCCCTCTAGTTGGTTTAGAAAAAAAAACAGTACCTACCCGCAGTGCCCTTCAGACCCTTCCAATTTTTCAAACAAAACATCCTTCCAAAAACAATAATATACAAACCTAAATCCACTCGGGATCTATTCCAACAACACACTCACCTGCATCACACACATCTCCACCCTCAGATGCACACATCTTCGTCAGATGTCATCCTTGTCCTAGTTGTGCGCATGCACAGCCAGATCTTCCTTGCGCATATGCATCTAGACCTCGTCCTCTGCTCTCCCATACCTCCCTTGCACGTGTGTAGCCAGATCTCGTCCCCAGCTGAATGTTGTCTCGTCATCATCTATGCCTTCCTTGTCTCCAACTATACACATGCGTAGCTAGACCTCCCTCGTGCATGCGCATCCAAACCTCATCTTTGGCTCTCCCAGACCTCCCTCGCATACGGGTAGTCAGGAACCTCAAATACATCCCTCCCCACCATGTAGTCGCCCACGGTTCTTGTCCCAAACCTCCCTCGCACCACGTAGCCAACCAGGTTAGTTGCAAGTTAGTTGTAGTTCCTATTTGATATATACAAACTTGAAATTTTATTCAAAGTCGTCGTTATTCTTCTATGATTTCTACGAATCACAAGTATGCTATTTTTATATAGGCATACAATGATTGTTTGTAATAAATCTATAACAAGCATATATGTTTTTGCTTTCCAAAAAAATTAAGTCGAATTGCTTTTCAAAATTAACTATTCTTTTCTTTACATTTATCAATAATCTCAATTTTATAACCATGATTCGAACGTCGAGGTTGACTATGCCACAAACTTAATCATAGATTAGTTGAGCATTAAAAATCCAAATCAATCCGATCCAATCCGTAATCCGGTGGATTGGATTGGACTGGATTTGCATGTTTAATGGATTGGATTGGACTGAAAAAATAAAAAATCCGTTATATATGGATTGGACACGGATTAAGCCAAAATCCGATCCAATCCGATCCATGTGCACCCCTATGTCCTTGTATGCACACTAGCTCACCAGTGTATAGACCTTGATTAGGCCATCAACCTAATGTTCTACCTAATGTACATACTTAGACATATAGTAATACATCTGTCTTCGATCAGAGGATGCATGCCTATATCATGACAACATACGACATTGGTCTTGGTTATCTCGATCTTATTATGTCAATTATTTGACCTAACTTATCTGACACCTCTTAATCTCTATTCCTATTCAGCGGACATGCATCAAGAGGTCGGTCAGATATCAGCCTTTAAAGAAGGATTGTCATCTCCTTCTCAGGCTGGATATCCTTTCTCGATAATCATTTGATAGTGCTTGACGAGTCCTCAATCTAACTCTTTAGATATCATCTAAGCACTGACCTTTATGATTCAACCATTGAGTCAATTGATGTATGATTATTAAGATGGCCACAATACATAACCTAATTGCACTAATGGACCTTATAAGTGCATTCATTCATTTAATCTCAGATAGTGAGTGAAAAAAATCAATAAATTTTATTGATATATCAAAACATTATATAACATTTATTTTAGAAATGGTTTGCACGAGGCTCACATGTCTAATAGTCACTCCATCTCACAACCATGACACTCCGTTAAGTTGGTCCAATAGCTCAACCACTCATGTGAGTTAATCTAACCACATCACAACCGATGGTTGTCATTTCCTGATTTCTTATAATTTTTATTTTTTAATCAAGAACACCCACCTATGTCATAGCAACAACAATCACACCTCCTCTCTGCCGTTGCTCTACTGCACCTCCAACCCCAATTTGCCGCCCCCTCTATCCCCTACCTTCAGTGCCCATTCATTGCCCCCCTCCAACCTCCTCCTCTAGCACCCATTTGTTGCCCCCTCCTCCAGCCCCACCTGTCACACCTCCAACCCCTTCTGCCCCTTCCTCCATCCCTCCTCCACTGCCTCCTCCATCTCCCTCCTTTAGCACCCATCTTCCCCATCCATCACCTCTTCTTCCCCGTCCCCCTCCGATGCCTTCTCACCTCCCACAACAGCAACACTCCAGCGCCTCCTCCTCTTCCTCCCTCTCCTCACCGCGCCCTCCTCGACCTCCTCTCTTCTAACAACAGTGGCAATCCACCGCTTGGAGTCTTCTTCTCCACCTCTAATTTGTTGGGAGGTGATGGACGTCCAAGGAAGAGGGAAGGAAAGGAGGGGTGGTATCAATTGCAGATAAAGTGAACTTAATGGGTGATTATTTAATGGATTTCGCCATAATTAACAGAGAAAGAGATGAAAGTTAACATGTGGTTATGCCATATAGGAGTGAAGCATTATTCATGGTTCTGGGTGTAACTATGAATTGTCGAGGGTTATGTATGTAAATATGAAAGTATACATGGTTATGGGTGTAAATATCCTAAGAATTTACGAGAGGGCATGAGTTGCCGCGGTATACGATCGAGCCCTCATTATTGAGGCAAAGTTCGTATCTACGAATTTGGACCGAATTATTTAATAGAGGTGGTATTTGAACACTCTATCTAACAGAATTATGTTTACTTTCTTAGTAGAGAACTATTGCTTAGCATTGAGAAGCTAAGACAAAAGGTTTCAATGTTCAACAATAAGCTTGCACTACAAGAAGTTCTGTCAGCACACTGAACATTGACCTTCATCATGACAACACTGAGGATAATGCTAACGTCGCTAAACATAAATTTAGGTCGACGTCTGATTTTTAATGTTGGCAATGTCGACGTCTAGAAAGAATCACTCAGGGTGTCATCAATATCAACCATTATGATTTCAAGATCCTTGGTCCAATAAAATCGAGTTATTTTAGGTTTTAATAGCCTAGAGGAAGTTTTGGTATTTGTCTTTTTGAGAGCTAGGGAGAGGGAATAGGCCAGTGAACATGCATATCCCAACGTATAGTGCCGGAAAGAAGCATTTAAGTATTTTCTTATACAAACAAAGGGTAAAGAGTTATACATATCAACAGCTTCGAATGTAGCTTGGAGGAAGAGGAAGCCTTGAGTGGCTTAGGGCCTGTGATCAAAGCATGGAACCTGTGGTAGTGATTATATAAAAGTATGTCCACCCACATGGGATTACAAGATTCATATCCCTTGTATGGAGCTTCCAGATGATTTCGACCAGAACAGTAAAAGATTAAATGCCGTTAAGTCAATAGTATCTCGCCTCACATTCACGTTAGATTTGGCATAGAGTCCCATTTAACGAGGTGCAAACATATTTGCCAAAAGATCCATTCTAAATGATGGAGGAGCAAATAACATCATATTTTTATGGCTCGATCATGGATAAGACTATAAGACATATGATAAGGAGCGAGTGACAAACAAGTTAAGAAGGATCCTATTAGTCAAGAGAGAAATGTTCAGATTTTAATTATATAAACCCTTTTTTCGGTTTTGTCAATCAGGTTATTCTAACATATACTTGGGATTTTCTTGAAGTGTAGCTATAAACCAATGCAAGAGGTAGAAAAAAACCTTGGAGCACACAGGAGACTCTAGAACATGGGAAGAATGGGGAAAATCATTTATTTGAAAGTAATTCCAAATTTTTAAGATAATTAAGGACATGAACTGTAGAGAAGAATGAAAGGATACTCATAACATTCTAAGCCCCATCTTAAGAATCCCGAAGGACAATAAAGAGTTCATCAGTGAAGTGTAAACTGATTTGTTTTGAGAATACCAGGGAACGAACATATTATTAGAGACTGTAGAGGTAAGTACATGTCAGAGCACCATCAATGGAATGTCAAAAAGGAGAGGGGAAAACAAGGGTTTTAGGGTAGGAGAGGGTAAAAAATAATCCAGTTTAAAAAAATGCTATAACGTAATCCCATGATTTAAGAAGACCAACATGATGAGAGCCTTGTAAATAGAGGTGATATCGAATCGAATACATTCGAATTCACCTAAATTCAGATTCAATTCATTATAAAATTTTGAATTCGAATGCGAACTGAATTTTAAACGAATTTCTAATCTAAATTCAAATTCATTTCATTTGGAGTTTCGAATATTCAAATTCAATTCATTTTATATCGAATTAGAATTTTATTTAATAATTTAACTAATAATAATTTTTTATATAAATAATATTCTAAGTTTCAAAGAATTGAATAGACTTTGTGATACTAATTTGTAAAAAAAAATAATTGCGATAAGTAAAAAACTTTTAACATAAATAATAAAATTCAACAGATAATATAAATTGCATTAAAGTACCTAACTTTTGGTATCCGTGTATGTCTCTTGCAATCCTTATTTGCTCTTTTTGTACCTACGATGAATTGAATATATAACGAAAAAAATAATTAGTGACATCTTCATAAACCAGTGATCTTTTCTTATTGTACCTATGATGAAAATTCAACTAATGCATTTCCACCTTTCAACTGACATTCCACCAACTTTCTTATTCTCTTTGGTAAATAATTGATAAATCGTTGATCTTTTCTTTTTATCAATCTTATTAGTTATTTCAAGAATCGAATTTTCTATTTCTTCACATCTTTTTTGACTTTTCATCATCATGCCCAATGACCCTCTCATGGAATTTAGTTGCAGATATGATCTTTTAACATTTAGACATTTAGGCGGAATCTCAGAATCCACGAAATCTACTTTGGCCTTAATTGTCTCTAAGATATTATTTGTATTTAAATGCTTGATTGTTCTTATTATAATATCTGGATATTATGATGAATGGAAGAATTATTTTATAAACTTTACGTGTGTATTCCAGCTAAAAATTCCAAGTTTTTATCTTAAAAGCCATTGGACTGAATATTTGGGAGGTTTCTTGTCCTTTATATATAATTTCTTGAACCATCAATTTTTTACTTTGTCATGATGACTGATGGTTTTCTTTTGAACTCGAAATTGAAGTCATTGGCCCCTATACCTGAATCAAAGGAGAAGACTTCTTCTCGTGAAAATGAACAAACTGGAGGTGATGGCCATGAAAAGAAAGTACCAACCAATGTTTTGGATCATATTGTTGAGTGGAGGTGATGGTCAAGAAAATCATTATCTGAGGCTTAAGAGTGTGATTAAGGAAAAGATTGTTAGAAAATTAAAATATGTAACCTTAGGATAGTTTTTAATAATTTAGTGTGTTTTTGTTTATAGATGATGTATTCTAGAGTCACAGAAATTATTTGGATAGAAACTAAATCTTAAGATTTTAGTGTAAAAGGGGGGTGTGTGGCAATACCGGTTGCTGCAAGGGTAAAGGAGATATGCTGGCGATGTCGGTGAGTATAGAACCAGTGTCGTTGTCGATGGCGGAGGATAGCATGAGCTGGTGGTGGGGTTGACGACTGGAAGGGGGTGTTGTCGGTAGTGGAGTGAGCATGAGTGGGAGGTTGGAGCCGACGACGTTGGAGAGAGCGAGCAGGAGCGAGAGGCTAAAGTTGGTGGCGTTGAAGAGAGCGAGCAAGAGCGAGAGACTCTTGCCAACAACGTTGGAGGGAGCGAGTAGGAGCATGAGGTTGGAGCTGGCGGTGTTGGAGAGCAGAAGCAAATGTTAAGGTTTTTTACTCATGAGTGATGAGGGGGGGGGGGGAGAGAGAGAGAGAGAGAGAATTTGGGGGAGTAAAGAGGGGTATGATGTATGCAATGGGCATCCCAAAATTGGGATGTTTAGAATAAGACGATGAAAAAATACTGATTATTATATTAAGTTGTGTATTATGTGTGGAGATTTTGCAAAATATATACTACATTTATTTACATATATAATGCTTCATACTATATCATATATATGTGTATGTATGTGTATCGAATCGAAACGAATTGTTATCGAACAAATCCAAGTGAATTCAGATTCGATTCATTTAGGAATCGAATCCACAAGTTAAATTTAAATTTTGATTTTGAATCGAACTTTTTTCGAATATTTATCGAACGAATCTTAATCGATTTTGAATGATTCGTTTCAATTAGCAACCCTACTTGTAAAGGCTTTACGCTTTAATCATGCCAACAAAATCCTTGGTCGTAAAAATAAATTTTGATTTTATGGCAATCTAACCTTATTCTTACCAAAAAAACACGGTAAAAAAAGTGTTTGTTAAATATTTACTGTCATAGAAATTAAAAAAATAGGGAGAGGCAAGTGTACCCTTTGGTTCCTTCTTAGAAAGAAATGACAAAATTCGGAGGTCGGAGCCTGTCTTGGAAATATGCAATCAGAGATCATTTGTGATCGCCACAAAGCTTGATTGGGTTACACCCTATAATCGATAGAAGCAACACATTTGGCAAGAGAAGGCCCCGATACCAGTGAAGGAAATGGAAAAGAGAAAGAAGATAGATCATTATTTGGAGCTTCCTCTCCAAGTCCATGAAGATATATAGGGTCGTTCACCATTCCATTTGCCCAAATCGTAACCTCCCATTCATTCCAGATTTATTCTCCATAAATACCAATATTCATTTCGGATCTTATTCATATTTTATTTCAATATTGATTTCCCCATTATTACAGAGATTCATAACCGGAAATGTTGACCATAAAGATCAATGTTTCCAACTTCTCCCGCTTTGACCAATAGGGTCAAGATAATTCTACACTACCACTATTCAAGAGGCGTGCCTAACATCATGAGAAATAACCCAAGGCTCATTTTTTATGAATCTCTCACTTGACTCAAATATTTCAGAGTTCCATCAAACCAACATGCTTGGTATAAGTTCCTGCTTATATTCCTTTTGTCATGGAATCTACAAGCATATCTTTTGTATATGTTACCTTAATTTCTTACTTTTCCACTATATCTCTTACATGGTAACATTGGATTTCAATGTATTTCTCCTAGGAACTATTTACCTCGTTGTTGATCAAGCTTATGGCTGCTTGATTATTACAGAATAATTCGATTGGTTCTTTTGCTAATTCAATACTTATGTTCTCTAAGAAATGTCTAATCAAGACTGCATGTATAGAAGCCACACTGTATGCAATATTCAGCTTCTTATGTGTGTCTCGATACACAACCTTGTTTCTTGTTTACCAAAGAAAAAACCACACCATGAAGCATGAATAGATATCTAGATGTGGATTTCCTATCATAGCCCCTCCGAAATCCTTACCGGAGTACCCAACCACTTCAAATGATTCTACTTGATAGACAAGTTTGAGGCCAAGATTACTTTTTAGATACCTCAATTTTCTTTTTACAGCTTCCCAAAGTTCTCGTTCATGGTTACTTTGGTATCCATTCACTAAACTAATCTGAAAAGCTAAGTCCCTGGTGCATATCATTCATACACAAAATTTCCTACCACTATAGCGTATGAAACATTCAACGATTTTTGACCTTTGCTCAGGCATTGACTTTAGTTAGTCGTTTTCCCATAACCATCAGTGTCTAAGTATGAGTGCTATTCTACGTTTTAAATCTCTTTAATAAAATTTGAAAATATCTTTCTTGATCCCAACTCAACATCCTTGAGTTTCTGTCTTATTTATATGCATCCCTAGAACATAAGATGCTTCCCACATGTCCTTTATCTCAAACTGAACACCCAATTTATGTTTTACATCATTAAGCATATCTATGTCATTTTTGGAAAGAAAAGTATCATCCAAATACAATGATAAAATTATCAACTTTCTCTACTATTGATGACTTATATGCAATTATCTAATTTACTTACCACGAATCCAAATTGGATAATTGTTTTAAGAAATTTGAGATACCATTGTGGTGATGATTGTTTCATATCATACTTCTTCAACTTATAAAGTTTATTCTCTTTCCCTTCTACTTGAAAGACATATGGTTGGTGCATGTATATAACTTCACTCTATTCGTTATTGAGAAAAGATGACTTCACCTCTATTTGGTACAATTATAAATCCATACATGCGACTAGTGCCAAAATCATCTTTATTGGTGCAAATTTGATTACTGGAGAATATTTTTGATGTAGTTCATTTCCAACCTTCTATGCATAGCTCTTTGAAACTAATCTTGCTTTAAACTTGTAAATGGTATCACCAAATTGGTACTTTTCTTGAAGACATATTTACATCCTATGGACTTCAAATTTTATGGTAACTCATATAATTCCTCGATACCTTTTTTTCAATCGAGTCAAGTTCATCTCTCATGGTCGTCCATGGTTTCAACTCAAGTGAAGCAATTTCTTAATTGAAGGATATTGAATATTTATAATTCATAATATCCTCATCAACAGTGAAACATGAAACCTCATATGCATATAGTAAACAACAATAATCAATGCAGGTTGTGTCCTGGGTCTTTTGTTGATAGTAATATAAATGACTTGACTAGGCTCTCCTATCTCTTCCTAAGGTTGAATATCATTTGTAGGTTCTACCTCCATCTTTACTTCTAGGTGGATAATTTTATCCCCTCCGTTTGGTCTTTTTTTGAGTAAATTTGATTATCATGAAAATAAGAAGAGGTTATGATTCCTCTATTTCTCTTTTTGTCATGATTTTCTAGAAAAGTAGCATCATGGCTTTCTATCAAACTCTCCTCTTTATAGAACAACCTATAACCTTTTGGTTTCTCAAAGTAACCTATGAATCTACATTTTATTTTTTAATAATCAAGCTTATCTCTAAGCTGATTTGGCAAACCATACCATGTACTACATGTCTCCATTTTCTGGATCATTCTACTCGGGCTTTCTACCAAACTTCATAAGGTTCTAGTGATTTAGTAAGGATTCTATTCTGTGTATAACTAACAGTCAATATAGCTTCTCCTCAAAATTTTAAAGAGAGACCAAAATGAGATAGCATACATCTCATAGCATTCATAAGAGTTTGATTCTTTCTCTCAGCCATTCCATTCTGTTGTAGAGTATATGGCATTGTATTCTACATATGAATGCCCATTCATAAGAGTTTGATTCTTTCTCTCAGCCATTCCATTCTGTTGTAGAGTATATGGCATTGTATTCTACATATGAATGCCCATTTGAGTACGATAATCGTTGAACTCGTTTGAATTGAATTCAATACCTTGATTAGTTCTTAACATTTTAATTGGTCTACCCAATTTTTTCTCCACTCCTATTTTATATCTCGTAAATCATTCGAAGGTTTCGATCTTTATTTTACAAGTGATAAACATAGGACTATTTTGAATAAATATCATTGAATCTTATAAAACATTCTTTATTCTCGTGTGTATACACACTTAAGGCATCATATATATATATATATATATATTGGACATGCGAGCCCACGATGAACCATTATGCAATAAATATTATGCAATAAATATTACTAGTTCCCTTAATGCAATTAAGGCGATGTACCATGGCCCTCTTAATAATCATACATATGTTGATTAAATTGTTGAATCATAGAGGTTGTTGCTTGGATGAATATCTAAAGAGTTAGATTGAGGACTCATCAAGCACCGTCAAATGATTATTAAGAGATGATCTCCAATCTGAGTAGGAGATGTCAATCCTTTCTCTATTAGTTGATATCTGACCAACCTTGTGATGTAGGTCCTCTTCATAGGAATAGAGATCCGGAGGAATCAGATTAGTTAGGTCAAAGAGTTGACTTAACGAGAATGAGATAACCAAGTCCTATGTCGTATATTGTCATGATATAAGCATGCATCCTCTGACTAGAGACAGATGTATTGCTATATATCTTAGTATGTATAATTGGCAGACCAATAGGTTAATGGCCTAATCAAGGCCTATACACTAGCGAGCCGGTGTGCATACAAGGACATAAAGTAATACGATCTCTCAAAGGGATCATACAGGTTCACTTTTGAATCGGAAGACATGAGCTCACTCATGATGCATTAGGACCGATCGAATTCCATGCATGGTCGTCTTGCTTTGGAAGCATGACAAGAATTTGTAGGTTTGATATATGCTTTTGGAAAGTATATGATCAATACATGGGCATGATATATGTTTACTGAAAGCATATGATAGATACAAACTCCGAATGATCAAATGAGAAACTTAGTGATAAAACCCTGAAGATGACAATGTAAAATTAATCTTTATCTTCAGGTTTATTTTAGGTCTTCCAGTATGCAGAATGTACAAGTATTAGGAATACCTGAGGGTGATGTGATCGTAAGCGATTGTATAACCATGACGCTTCCATCCTGAGGGAGTGATGAAACATGTCTGGATTTTAGTGACTCCTCTTATTAGAGAAGTAGTATGATCTTAGTCCAAATGTTGTATATTAATCTGAATGTTATTCAGATGCAATGAAAGATTAGATCTACAACCTTGATTTAATCAAGCATCTATGAGAGGTTCCCGAGATTTGGATTTGAGATGTGATCTCAATATCCAAGTCACTTACATGGAACGTACAATCTTCATGTCCTTATCTCCAAGTATCCACGGATAAAGCGCAAAACGCTTGAAAGAGTTCAAGAATAATTCCATTGATAAGTGTATATCTAAACATTTATAAATAGATAATTAAATATGATTTAATTATCACAAATAATGTGAATGTGATTCATATTATTTATATGCATGAAAATGATAATCCAATATAACTAAATGTGATTTAATATTATGAATATGAATAATATGGATAGTGTTTAAACACCTTAATCAAGGTGGGAGTTGTACGCTCCACACAAGGCGGGAGCGAAGTTGCTGAACTGACCCCTCACGGAGACCAAGTGATCAAAACAATAATCAACCGACACAATATAATTAAAAAACAATAAATAGATGTGAATAAAAATTTCTTATAAACCCTACAGTAAATGTGTATAGTGACAAGCAACATAGGATGTTGAACACAAGAAGCAAAATGGTGTAGCACTCAATATTTCTTATAGATAAATGATGAATAAATAATATATGTATTTGTATGTATATAAGTATGCACACTATTAATCAAAGAATGTGGGACTCTAAATATAATATATTTAAATCTTTTTAAATTAATATTTTTTATTACTTTTAAATAAATATTTTTATATACTTTTTTAAAATAATTATAATAGAATTATAGTAATAACTAGTATTATAATTATATACTAGTATATATAGATATATAATACGCTATGCGATAATGTAATTATAAATATAACTAATAATAAATAAAATTACAGAATGAAATGTTTTTGGATTTTAAATATTTTTTTACTAATTTTATGATTTTTTAGATAATTTTGCTAATTTTTATGTATTTTTAAAGTAAAAATATCCCAAAACAGGGATTAAGTAAATAGGCCGAATTAATTTGGGGTTTAAAATAACACAAAGCCTCAAAATTTTTTCAAATCAATTTTAATATATACTAATATATATAAATATAATTACAAAACATGAAGAATATTTTTTGGCATTTTAAAGAGTTTTTCATATTTTTATAGGATTTTAGAGCTTTTAATTTTTTTCTCATTTTCATTTTCTATTTTTAGGGATTTCTGGTATGGGTGTACTGCATACTTTCATAAACATATACTATTTTTTGGGAATTTTGAAAAATGATTTTATATTTTTTGGATTTTTTAAAGCAAACTATTAATATCCATGTAATATTTGATTGTTAATAAATAGAAAAGTTGTAAAATGGAAATCTAATTAGATGGCATGAACGATCATGCATCTTGGTACCTCATCCCATTTTTTCATAATTTTTGAAGCACAGATGATATTTATAAAAATTCAAGAAACATATATAAAAATAGTGAAACTAGCAGGGTATATTTGCAATTTAAAATAAAAATAAGAGGCATAGTGCAAATAATCCGGAAATTTATAACTAATATTCAAACATTTTATATTAAAAGATAATTACAAAAGATGCAATGTTATACATACAATTTTCCCATGCGCATGGGCCGCCACGTGAGGTGACATGGTGAAGGACTAAAGTGCAATATGTAAAATGTCCGAAGGCTTACATGCAAATTATCCCTTACTTTTTAAATGTTACTTAATATTACAGAACTAAATATTAAATACAAAAACTACAGAGGGGTTCTTTGAAATATGCCCACTTAAGTGACAGTCATCAGGCCTTCCTCTTGCTGCCACATAGCTGATCGTGCGGCATAGATGGGGAGTGTTTTGATTTGAACCAAGGGATGCAATTAGATCTGGTGGTGGTTCTTTATCCAACATCACCTGGATGTTCACAAAGAAGACCCAAGAACAGTTGGGAGGCATTGCTTCGATCGTTGAGTCCATGCGACTCCGGGCAGGAATCCTCAAGATGATGGGTGCTTTGTCATCCTAGCGCCCTTTCGCATCTGCTGATGGTCACCGGCAAGGACGAGAGAGACCAGGGAGCTCGAACGGCTCCAACAGACTTGACACTGCTCCAGGTATTTGATCAGGCTCCAAATGGGTTTTCACACTCCCGATCCTGTCCAAAAAACTTAGGTGGCTAAAGACGAATGCCCCTGCCCAAAAGTGGCAATTGGAAGCTACGCGGATGTGCAGGGAGGTGGAGCTCTGATGACTCGAAATTCCCACGATCAGGTTAAGGTGTAAATAATCAGGTCGTTGCGACCCGAACCGCGAGACTAAGTCGATCAAGAAATTAAAGACCACCAATATAAAAATCAATCAAGTAACACAAATAGCGGTCTCACTATTTTATTTTACCTGGTATAGCTACCAAGGTCGAACACAAGGAGCACGATATGGTAAACCTATGAAGTAGTCGGGATTCAAAAATAAAAAGAAATAAACTATTTTTGGTGGATTTTTATATTTTAAATTTTTTTGTGATTTTTTAAAATAAAGAAAATGAATAAAAGGAATCGAAAAGGCACAATCAAGCAATTATTTAACATACCAGAAATGATCAAAAAATTAAAATAAAAATATTTTTTGTTTTTAGAAATATTCAAGTGTTTTTGATATTTTTCTTAGATTTTTCTGATTTTTGGTTAATTTTATAAAAATAAAACAAGTCCAGAAATATAAAACAATGTGCAGCCAGAATCTAAAGGCTATTTAAAAAAACTTAAATAGCCTATAAAATTCAAACAAAAATTTTATTGTAAACTAAAAATAAAAATTTAACTACAGAAAAAGAAATTGCATTTTTTGAATTTTTAAGAATTTTTAATGATTTTTCTAAGTTTTTTAGTTTTTTTTTCAATTTTTCTGGTTTTTATAAATCCAAATGTAATGAAAATTGGATAGAAGTGAAAACACAACAAAACAACCAATCACTAATTATTTTGAATTTTTTAGAGGATTTTTCATATTTTACTTGATTTTTAAAATAGACAGAAGCAATTTTGGAGGTTTTTGAATTGTTAAAAATAACAAACAAAAACAAAAAGTAACCAAAAATTGGTAGAGATTTTTGCACAATGGCAGGGGCCATGTATCCAAATTTCAAGAATTTTGGCGGAGAATTGCTATTTATTAACACCAATCAAAGAGGCACATCACATAAGGACTTGGATGCAAAGAAAACAAGTTTCATGGACTAAAGAATAACACGCATGAAAAGTGTAGGGGCCTGATTGTATTTTTTCCATAAATTCAAGCACATGTCCAAAACAGCACGCACAGGGGCATAAATGCAAATATTAAAACTATAACATTAAAACGTAAAATCAATTAAGTCCAGGGAAATACATGCAAATATCCCACTACACACGTGACGATGCACATGCAACCACAAAGGAAGGACTAAACTGTAAATATCAAAAACTGCAGGGCACATATGCAAATAGTCCAAAGTGTACTTTTTATTTTACAGACTAAACGACAAATAAAGTAAATGCAGGGGTATAGTAGCAAATTACCCAAGCCCGGGTGTGCGGGTCACGTGGGGGTGAAGGTGGCATGCTCTGATTGGCTGGAGACAAGTGGCTTTGGCACTGCCACCTAGCGGATCCAACGGCCTGACGAAGGGGTGAACGTGGGACGTACGAGGCCATTAGATGTCAGATCTAGCGGCCTGACAAGCGCAGGAGATGGACGACCCTGATGTAAACTGGCGGAGAGGGAAGATCCGACGACTGAGTAGGGTCCTGGAAGAACTCCGCCTGGGCGAAGTTCGCCGGAGAACCGGGGTAATCCGGACGTCCGATGAATGATCAGGCAGCGGGGCTTGACTCGCGACGCTCCTCCGCGTCGGGTGGCAGGGTCGGATGGAGTATCCACCGGTCTGATCTCTGGGATGGTGGCCGTGACATGGGATACCTCCGGCAAAGCTGGGCTGAGGTGATTTAGGGTATCTCCACGCGTGACTCGACCTGCGGGGTAAAGCTCTTGCTCGGAGGCATGCTTCGGCCAAGGTTATTTAACCTAAATCAACAGAAGGCGACGACGAATGGGGGTAGAAGTTCCGGTGATGTGACAGAGGAACTTCGATCCTTATTTTGGCTATCTAAGCCAAGTATAGGGTGATTAGGCTGCGGGGGAAGGATGATGGAGAACGGGCGAGTCGATCGGAGTGGTTGTAGGTGACTGATGGAGCTCCGACCGTCAGGTCAGAGCCGGCGAAGGGACAAATGAACGAATCGAAATAAATGGAGCTAGGAAGGAAATGAAAGCTACCTGAGGATCCGAGGTTGATCCTAAGCTCCAGGAGGTGAGGTCGGTGTGGGTCATCGCCTCTATCATGCTTCGGAAGGCGGGGCGGCTCAAACGCCGCGGATCTCCGGCCACGTGCTTTGAGCGTCGGCTGCAGCTACTCTCTCCGGCCACCAAAGGCTCTGGCCGAATGCTGTCACCAAGGGGAAGAAGACTAGGGTAGTAGGAGGGTGTGCAGCGTAGGCTGAGGGACTAGGGAGAGGAATGAAGCTTTTATACGCGTTCCCAGGTGGCCAAGAAGATCGGGTGTGGGTGCGCGAACCGAGGGCGATCCGCTCTTCCCTAGGCATCCGCGAGGGTCATGGATCCAAGTGGAAGGAGCGGGCGAATAAATCAGGTGAAAGGTGGAGGGATCCGAGTGAGAAAATTTCGAGAAGATGAGGCGTGACTCGGATTCGGGCAAAGAAGGGTCCGAGAGGGGGAGTTGACCGGGGTCAACATCCCTCCTGGACCAATCAAAAAATTCCTGGTCAAAATTATTTGTCAAATAATTTAAAAATAGAAAACGATTTTACTTTAAAAAATGTTCAAAATAAAAAATGTTTATCATTTTTCAAACTATTTTTTATTAATTTTATTTATTTTTATGAAAAATAAATTAAAGTATATAAAATATATTATATCATATATACAGGTATAAAATACCTATGTATTTTATATAATTATTTTTATTTTCTTATTTTTCTACAAATACTCTAATTTTATACTTTATTTATTTACAACATAAAATTTGAGACATAAAATAATTTTTATTTTATTTTTATTGTTTATTTACAAGAGTAAAATAAATATGAGTATGATACATATATACATAGGGGTGTAAGAAAATTCTCAAGTTCGATATTCGCTCAGGTTCGGCTCGCTAAAAGTTCGATTCAGATTCGGTTCGAAAATAAACGAACCGAACGTGAACACAAGTTTAGGCTCGATTAAATAAACGAACCGAACCTAAAAATCATAGGTTCGCTCAGGTTCGATTCGTTAAAGCTCGATAAACATATACATATACATATTTATAAATCCTTATTCGTAGAAGTGGACTTATTTTGAGATGAGTGATTTTTATCCCATGGTAAGTGAATTTTGTCTAGAAATAACTAGATATTTATGGGATAAGTAGATTTTATCTCGGTATAAACTATCCAAAAATAAATAGTCACATCGTGTTTAGAACATCTATCATCTATGTGTCTAGTACTTTTCCGTTCTTTATCTTCAAATCAACAGAACATGTACAAACATTACTTATCGAATATCTCCGTATTATTCTTATTCCTTATCCCCATCTGAATAGATGTAAAATATATTATAATTATAACTTTTTCTAAGAGACGAATCCTTATTAGTCTTGTTTTTTTAAAAGATGAAGACGAGTTAGATAAAGAAAAAAACTAAATGAATATTTATTCTAATTGTAGTACACATATATATTTCCATTTCTCTTTTTTTCACTCCCTCTTATTAGAGACTTCTTAAGTTCGATATTTGCTTAGGTTCGATTCGTTTAAAAAGAGGTTCGATTCAGATTCGGTTCGAAAATAAACGAACCGAACCTGAACACAAGTTTAGGCTCGATTAAATAAACGAACCGAACCTAAAAAATATAGGTTCGCTCATGTTCGGTCCGTTTACACCCCTATATATACATGTGTTATGTACAAGTTGAGAGAGAGAGAGAAATTATTTTATTTTTATTTTATTTTTATCATTTTTGTTTTATTTTTAGAAATATGTACAAGGGACTATAAATACATGTATATTTTTATTTTGTGAAAAATAAAATATGTACATATAGAAGGAATATTCACAAGGTGGAGTGGCCCTATCTCTCTCTACTTATTTTATTTGGCGATCAGGCCCATATTGGGCCCTCTCTTGGGATCAGGTCACTCAATATTTATTCTAAATAATTCCTTCTTTTTCTTTATTCTTTATTCTTTTATTTTTGCACAAATACATGCTAATTATTGATATTTAACAAATGCATGCTTATGTATAATTTAATGTAATTACAGCTATCTACATGATGTTTTGCCAAGATTTTTAGCTAAAATAAAAGAATAAAGAGTGATGAATGAGTATTCATCACCCCCTATACTTTA
Organism: Ottelia alismoides; assembly: GCA_037367405.1. Taxonomy (NCBI): domain Eukaryota; kingdom Viridiplantae; phylum Streptophyta; class Magnoliopsida; order Alismatales; family Hydrocharitaceae; genus Ottelia; species Ottelia alismoides. The sequence continues at coordinate 175,664 of JAZKJV010004099.1, forward strand.
CTTTTGCTAGTCCCTTAGCAAACACTTATTTGAAAAAGAAGTGAAAAAGAGAAAGAATAAGAAGAAGAAGAACCAAGGTTGCTTATTAAACTTGTCTTCATTAAATTGAAGTATGGAGCTTAGTCAGATCTTTGGATTATTAGTTTGTCGGAACCTTATTTGGACTTAGATTTTAAACTTAACAGCCTCTAAGTTCCACTAATCTATAGTCAAGACTCCTCAACAATCCAGATCAAAACAAGTCTACATACACAAACTCTGATGACTATGAATCTTTTCTTGTACTGTGTAAGTGATATGTAGCTCCCCACCTCAGAAATGGCAAAGTGACAACCCCCCTCAACAAGGTAACTCTAATACCATAGTCTGGCAACTCTTTCCTCGAGGAGCGGGGTATTCCCTTCTAAGTTCAAGTTCAACCGGCTCAAGAAGAGGAGGAAGAAGAGAATGGACCATGGCCAGTGTAGCCATGAATCCTTGGGAGCCCAGCCAGTGTAGCTAAGTCTCCCTGTCGCAAGCTTCATGAGATGGGCATGGGTAACATAAGCTTTGCTTTATTTGACTATATACACTCCGGTGGGTATTTCATTTTCTATCAGACCCACCACTTTTTTGGAGTTTTTCTTTTTTCACATTTTTTTGATGTGCATATGTACAACATATCTACATGGTGCAGCATATATACATAAGGAGTTTTTCCTCTTGAGCCAGTAGACTATCCCTCTTTTGAAGCTTTATCGCAACCCACAACTCCTGTCTTTAGACCTCATTGCTACCAGATCAAGTTGAGACACACTTCCTTCACTAAAAGAAGAAGAGAGGTTCCGCCAAGAAGTACTACCCTCATATGCTACCCCAAGTCAAAGAAGACTGCCTCCTCACCACCTCATCTGCAGAAAGCTAGGTGTAAAGTGCTGGTACAAGTAAAGCCATTGTCTGTGAGAGTCATGTGTGTGTTGTTAAATGTTCTACTTAGGCTCATCAAGATGACATATAATCATAGCCTAGTGGACTCAAAGAATTAAGTCACCATGGACCTGAAAAGTCTCAACCCTAAGCCCTATAAGGTTCCTCTTAGAATTAGGTGGATTATGATCTTAACCAAGCTCCATTTTTCAATTTAATTCCAGGCTAGTTTAAATGTCAACTATGATTCGGAAAAAAAAACTATACAAGTATTTACAAAAATGCAATTTGTACAATTTTTGAAAATGTGCAAAATTTTTGTAAAATGTTTGAAAATATGGATGTATGCATGAGTGCAGAAGTTTTGCAAAATATTTACACACATTTACAAAAGGGTTTTTGCAAACTTTTTGTTTTTCAAATATTTTACAAAAATTTTTACTATATACATAATTTTGATATCAAGATATTTACAAGCTCTTTACACACAACATTTTTACAAATATTTTTACAAAAATAATTTTGTAAGTAGCTATATATGTGCAATAAAGAATTTCATGTATTTAAGAAAAATTTTCAATTTCAATGGATTTTTAAGGATTTTAGCTATTTTATTTATTAACACACTCACACAAAGTACGAGTTATGGCTAAAGTATATAGGAACTATATACGACACCCCCTATACTTAGCTCGAACGATGTTCTCAGAGTAAATCAAGAGCGAAGAAGAAGACATAACTCGTGCTAAGTATAGGGAAGTGAAAAAGAAAAACTATACTACAAAGACGAATCAAAGAATAGAATGGAAAAGAATCTCGGGGGTTTTCCCCTATACTTAGGATCAAGTAATACTAAGTATAGCAGGCTATACACAAAGGGAAATCCGAGTGGGAGAATGTACAGGGTCTACCTCCCCTATACTTTGGGTAAAATATCCCTAAGTATAGGCAGCAAAACAGAGATAGAAAAGAATCAAAAGCAAATCAAAAGTCTTACACCCCCTATACTTAGGGTAAAGTACACCCTAAGTATAGCATAATCAATGATGCAAATGGGGAGTTGGACTGAAGAATAGTGTGATATGGACATGTGGATCTATACAAAGCAGAAGACAGTGATAATCAGGCATGAGATGCAACAGATGTGAGTCAAGAGACCGCATCTCATGCAAAATGAATAGGGGCAACGTCAACAACCAGCGGCTCATGATCTAGATATGGTTTGAGCCGCTGCCCGTTAACATGAAAGGTAGACTCAGATGATAACTCTGATATGTCGATGCTCCCGTTGTCATGAACCTTTCGGACCAGATATGGTCCCTTCCATTTGCTCTGTAACTTCCCTGGAAATAAACGAAACCTAGCATCGAACAACCATACTCTCTGTCCTGGCTCAAACTGCTTGTGGCTGATATGAGAATCATGCCACTCCTTCACTCTCTCCTTATACTATAGGCCGCTCGAAAAGGCTGCATCTCTAAGCTCCTACAGGGCTGCAAACTCTGCCCTCCTCTGGTCTCCTACACTCTCTAGATCCAAAAGTACATCTGTGACTGCCCAAAGTGACCTATGACTCAGCTCAACAGGTAAATGGCAGGGCTTGCCATAAACGAGGCGAAAGGGAGATGTACCCAAAGGTGTCTTGAAGGACGTCCTATATGCCCACAAGACGAGTCCAAAAGCTGTGACCAATCCTTTCGGTCAGGGTGGACGACCTTATGCAAAATAGTCTTGATCTTGATGTTTGACACATCAGCAAGACCATTGGTCTGAGGATGATACGGTGTAGTTACTCGATGGTCAATGCTAAACTCGTTAGCAAGGGCCTTTACCTTGTCGTTGACGAAATGAGACCCCCCGTCAGATATCAAAACTCTAGGCACCCCAAACCGTGAAATGATATTCTTCCTCAAAAATCGGCATACAGTCCTAGCATCTACAGTTCGAGCAGGGATGGCCTCAACCCAACGACTCACATAATCCACGGCCAACAGAATGTACTCGAATCCCTGACTCTTAGGGAATGGACCCATGAAATCGATGCTCCATGCGTCAAAAACCTCACAGAAGTGAATGGGCTGCATCAGCATCATATCACGTTGTCCACAAATGCCCATCCTCTGACAGTCAGTACACCTCTTCATGAATTCATCAGAATCCTTGAAGAGGGTAGGCCACCAAGGCTAGATTGGAGCACTTTCTGTGCCGTTCTCCTCCCAGAGTGATGTCCTCCTGCCTCAAGCTTGTGGCAGTAAGTGAGGATGCTATGATGCTCCTCCTGAGGAATGCACAGACGCCAGACGCTATCCCCTCCTTCATGATAAAGGACGGGATCCTCCCTATGGTAAAACTTGGCCTTCGCGAGGAAGGTCTCAAGTCGCTGGCCAACCTTGTGGAACTTTCTTGGCAACAATATAGTTCACAATGTCGGCGTACCACGGGAGAGAGGCGATAGCCATGATCGCCTCATCTGGAAAGGTCTCAGAAATAGGCTCAATATGCTCAGAATCCTCAAGATACTCTATTCGGGAGAGATGATCCGCCACCACATTCTTGACTCCAAGCTTATCCTTAATCTCTATATCAAACTCCTAGAGTATAAGGATCCATCTAGTCAATCTTGCTTTGGCATCCTTCTTGGCCATGAGGCACCTGATGGCGGTGTGATCTGTGAAAATGGTCACCTTAGATCCAATGATGTACGATCTGAACTTGTCTAGGGCAAACACTACGGCTAGCATCTCCTTCTCAGTGACAGTGTAGTTCTACTGATCGGCATCCAAAGTACGGCTAGAGTAGTGTATGGAAAATGGCACTCCATCCCTCCTCTGTCCCAGCACTGCCCCTACGGCAAAATCGGAGGCATCCGTCATGATCTCGAATGGGAAAGACCAATCATGTGGCTGGAGGACAGGAGCCTCAACAACTAGACTCTTGAGAGTCTCAAACAATGCTAGACACTTATCATCCACAATGAACTCGATGTCTTTCGTCAGCAAATCAGTCAATGGAAGGGCAATCCTGCTGAAATCATGAATGAATCGTCGATAGAAACTGGCGTGCCCCACAAAAGACCGTAACTGTCGCAAGTTGGACGGTGGACTGAGTTTCCTAATGATATCCACCTTGATTGGATCAACCTCCATGCCCCTGTTACAGATGATATGGCCAAGCACCATCCATTGAGTCACCATGAAGTAACTCTTCTCCCAAGAAAGCACAAGATGTACCTCAATGCATCGCTGAAGGACATGGTCTAGGCAGTCAAGACAAGCATCAAACCCATCGCCATAGACCGAAAAGTCATCCATGAAGACCTTCAAGCACTCACCCACCATGTCCGAAAAGATGGACAACATGCACCTTTGGAATGTCGCCGGGGCGTTACATAGACCAAAGGGCATCCGTCTGAAAGCATATGTCCCAAAGGGACAGGTGAATGTAGTCTTGTCCTGGTCTTCGGGCACAATGGTCACCTGATTGTATCCGGAGTACCCATCAAGAAAGCAGTAATGACTCTTCCTGGCTAGCCTCTCTGTAATCTGATCAATAAAAGGCAGCGGGAAATGATCCTTCTTGGTGGCCTGGTTCAATCGTTTGTAGTCTACACAGACCCTCCAAGAAGTGGGTACCCCGGTAGCGATCTCCTCTCCAGACTCTCTAACAACTGTGGTGATGCCCATCTTCTTGGGCACCACATGTAGCGTGACCCATTTGAAGTTGGAGATGGGGTGGATAAAATCGACGCTCCACCATTTCGAAATCTCCTTCATGACAACATCTCGAAGGTTCGGGTTCAGCCGCCACTGGAACTCACGTGATGTCTTCACGTCCTCTTCGAGATAGATATGGTGGGAGCACAAGGCCGGACTTATCCCCTGGAGATCGGCTACGCTCCATCCGATCTCCTTATGGTTCTTTTCAAGAATCCCCATCAGATGGGATTCTTGCTCTCCAGTCAAATTTGCTGAGATAATGTCTGGGTGCATCTCATGCTCACCCGCAAGGAACCTATACTTCAGTAATGACGGCAAGGGCTTCAGCTCTGGACAACTAGGTGCTGGAGGATCTGGCCTCTGAAATGTCTGAGTGAAAATGCGACCAAATCTGCATGGGAGAATGTGAACTCTCGCTGAATATCAGAATCTGGTGAAGACTGCTCTACTGGTGTGTCTCTGCTATGAATGGAATCAGCCTCCACCCTAGCTGCTGGCTCTGTGGAAGTCAGCCATGGAATCATATCATCAAACTCGGTCTAGTTAATGTCTGCCTTTGAGGGATCTGAATATGAATCACAAAAATCAACTGCCTCACTATCGGGAACACGATCTGCTGCCTCATATGTGTCCTCTGTCAGGAAGGTGCTCTCCAAGCTCTCCTCTACTGGAATCTGCGCCTCAGCGGGATCTGAAGGTAAGAGGATGGCTCGTGAAACGGGGTCTGACCAAACTGCCTCATGATCTGTAATCACAAAATCACAGTCCTAGTGGATGTCTCGCTCTGCCTCTGTCATCTGCTCTGAATCGGTGAGTGGCTCTGAGCAAAGCTGAATCTCTGGCTCTAGTCTCCTCGATCGTCTCTATTTGTATACTCCTGCCCTCTACGCGAAAGTATACCTTCCCGCTGTCATGATCAGACACTGCCTTGGCTGTGGCCAAGAACGGGCATCCTAAAATGATGGGGTTATCGGTCACGGACTCAGGGATCTCCATGTCCAACACAACGAAGTCCACGGGGAATTTCAGGCCCTGAATCGTGACACTAACATCCTTCAGCAACCCCTTCGGCCTCTTGACAGTTCGATCAGCAAACTGAAGGACCGTCCTGCTCTGTCGTAGAGGGCCAAACTCGAATCGGTCGAGTAAGGCTGCCGGAAGTAGGTTGATGGAAGAACCGCTATCTAATAGAGTCTGATCGAACCTCTGCTCATGAATATGGCATCTGACACAGGGAGCTCATGCATCTTGCCTCTTGGTTGGCAGACGGTTCTGGATGGTGAAGCAAGTGGCGCGAGTGGGCACATGGATCTCTGATTGGTGGTTCCTCCTCTTCCTGCGAATAGTAGTCCTATCTCTGAGGTTCCTGTGAAAGAGGAGGATGTGCTCCAAGGCCTCCTGTAGAGTCAGTTGTATATGAAATCTGTCCATCATCTGCTGATTGAACTCTAACTGGTGTGATTTTTTTGGATTTTCTTTTTTAGGCCCCTTAGCTAAGCGGAGTGCTTCGGGAAAGGGGACTGCTGGGCCCTTCTCAGATGAAGGGCTAGGATCGGGTCTATTCTGCTGTGGCAAAGTAGAATCCATACATAAATCATCAATCAAAACATATGGACTCGCAAATGACAAACCCTTTCCTTTATTCTCAAAATAGTCTTGAGATACATGAACATCAGGAAATGCAACATGAGAAGAACTGGTGGCCTTAGTACCACCTACGGCGTCTGAACCCGTGGCATCAGTACCGCGCTCTGGCTCAGTAACTCTGGTGGCATCAGCACCACCTCCTCCATCTGGTGAAGTGACAGCCTCAGTACCGTCAGCTGGATCAACGTCCTTGGTGGCGTCAGCACCACCGTCATCATCATCATCATCATCATGAGCGGCATCAACAACGCTCTCCTCCTTGTCTGGCGCTCCTGAAGCTGCATGTAGTCATCGCTCAGAGGAGGTGCCGCCGGCTGGCATCCTACCGCTCCTAAGTGTGACAAAGTCAGCATCAAACATGTATGCATAAATATCACCAAGGGAATCACTAGGAGTGGTAACTTCTGTAAACTCTACCTGCTCAGACTTCCTCTTGAGGTTGTTCGGGTTCGTCTCAATCTGGGCAGGGATGGAGGCCTTTTCTTTGATGATCTCTCTCATCTCCTGATGGAACTCGTCCATCTCCCGTCTGAAGGTAGCCTGCTGGTCGGAGATGAGGCGGGATAAATCATCTAAGGCGGGGTTCTCATAGGCGGGCCCATGAAAACCTGACGAGTGGCCTCTCTGGAAGTGAGGCTGCTGCTGCTGAGAGTGAGAGGGATACTGGGGCTGAGACTGATATTGCTGAGGCTGGTGTTGCTGCCTCCAAGACTGTCCCTAGTGATAGGGATGAGGATCATGCTGTTGGTAATGCTGCTGTGGATGTGGCTGCTGATGTTGTAGAGGGAACTGGGGCTGTTGGTGCTGCTCTCGATGCTGGATGTACTGGCCACCCTGAACTGGAGGCTGCTGCTGGGAACTGGTACCTCCAGGCGACCAATGGAATTTGGGATGGTCTCGTCGGATCCCAGGCTGAGGTCGGTCATACCAAATTCCGTTGACATCCATCTACAGCTCCTGCTCGTAGGTGGGTGGGGGGAGCACTGCCAGGGGCTGGTCTGGCTGATACACCACCATCTGGCTATCCTGAGATGGTGGAGGCTGAACATACTGCTGCTGCTATGGCTGGAACGGCTCCGCCTGAATATGATGAACCGATCAATATTGGGCGGAGGGCTGGGTCGAGCTGCTGCTGCTGCCGGTGTCTTCCCGTGACCTGAGATGGGGCTGAGAAGCCATCTGTGCCTCCTGGAGACACATGATATGGGTCTCCATGTCACTCAACGTCTGTGCCATCTGATCAATCTATTTCTTCTCGATCAACTCGATCCGGTCTAGCTTCTCGCTGACGATCTCCATATCAACGGCTGTCGACTCTGCCTGTGTTGTTGTTGCTGATGATGTAGAAGGACCGGAATCGACCCGTGCTATCCGCTGATAGGACATGGCCTGTGGCGTGGGCTTCCCCTGAGTGTAGAGTCAGGTCTGGGACATAACCGTGTAGTTCTCAGCCATCTCCTCATAAATTTCCCAGACCTGATCCTCATCCTTGGTGAAATACGAGTCCCCACATGATGCATTAACTAACCCCTGCAGCTCCGATGTAAGCCCATAGAAAAAGCTCTGGACAAGGTTGGGCTTCGATATGTCGTGATGGGGGCACTGGTCTGTGAGCTCCCTGAAGCGATCCCATGCCTCGTGAAACTACTCATTGGGGAGTATGGAGAGAAATTGTTGATCAGGGCCCTAGCTGCATTGATCCGGCCAAGTGGATAGTACTTGTTGAGATACTCGTTCCGGAGCTGTTCCCATGTAGTGACGAATCTCCCTAAATGCTTCAGCCAGTTGGCTGCTCTGTCGATGAGGGAGAAAGGGAAAGCCATCATCCTGATGGTGTCCTCGTCCACGAGGCGATCGTGGACAATACTACATATCATCTCAAACTCCTGGAGATGAAGGTGTGGCTCCTCGATGGCGAGTCCGTGAAAGCGATAAAGGAGCTGAATGGTCTAAGGTGGGAACTTGAAGTCTCCCGCAATAGCCGGCAACACTATCCATCTATGGGTGAGAGTTGCACCAGGGTTGTGCAACTCCCTCATCGGGCGCGCGGCTGCTGCTGGTTGAACTGGCTGTGCGGGCCCCTCTCCCTCAGGAATATCTCCTCCACCCGGTATGTGCTGCTCTCTGTCTGCTCGCATCTACTCCATCTCCCGGCGCATATCTACCATGAAAGCTCCCTGATCCTGGATCTGTCGCTGCATCATCTCAAGGGAGGCTAACATGGTGTTGTTGATCGTACATTGGTCCAGTACATAAGTCTGCTCTCCTCTAGGACCATCGATGTGCTCCTCGCTGCTGGCCATGGTCTCTGCAAAGGCAAAAGACCCAAACTAAGGTGCCGATAAATCAATTGGCTACTGCTGTCTTTGATCGGGCACCTCAGGACTGGTAGAAGGGTGGTCCAGGGGGAACAGGGCGGAGTCAAACTCGGGTTAGAAGAGCGGGTCTCGGCTCTCGCGAACTAACCTAGATGAGCGGGCCGGAGTGCTCGAAAGCGGTGCAACCATAGGTTGCCTAAGGGACCTTCGATCCATCATATTGATCTAGCAAGTAAGGCAGATGTGATCTGAATAGCAAACAGGATCGGTCAAGCAAAACCTCTGATTCACCTACGCACGCAGAGCTGATGACCGTGAAGGTTCGGTCTTTTATCTTATCATTTTTATTAGGTGATCAAACAATATGAGAGCAATTAAGTGAGCTGTTGGGAATCCAAAGCCCCCAGGAGACTGTCCCGATCTCAAGCTAGATCTTCCCAGCCAGTACAAGTCGCGGACCGTTTATCGGCTACCCGATCGACTCGCTCTGTTAAGGATATCACAACTCTCTTTACCAGAGACCGGAGCGATCCTCACTGGAGAACGACTAACTCAAGACCAGTAGTCTGAAGAAGGGTCGGATGTGGCTCTAGCCTAGGGTGTGGGTCACTCTCTCTCTCATCCAAACCATACAAGGAGGGGATTGCTCTCCCAAGACAAGTTATTAAGTCAATGTCTTTTAAGATCAAGTTTGATTAACAATCCCAATTTTATAGTTTTTGTTTTTATATCTTTTTCCAAAGCAAACAACGCCTAACAAATTCTTCGGTTCTCCTGATTATTTATAAGTCCAAAAAATTCAGTTCTCTTGATTATTTATAAGTCCAAAAACAGGGGGAGAAAGCGAAAAAGCCGATGCACGACTAAACACGATGATGCATGCTGAGTAAGAAATGTGTACCTTGTCTCCAGCACTCTACAGGAAAAATGATCCGCGCATAATGGAAATGACAGAAATAAAACCTATCTATATGATACAGCGAGGAAATTGACCTTAAGCAGATAGTTTCTACACGTGAAGCACAATAGTAACGGGTCAACGAGAGGGATCGAGGTCCGGTCTCTGAAGCGGATCGGTGTCCGCCACAACGGATCCTACCAGCGCTGTATACAGCCTCTAGCGGCACATTGCCCCTGAAGTGACCAGGTTAGCTTTTTATTAGTGATTTAATTAATAAGGTCCAGTTATGATCTATAGGTACATAAATGTAATTAGGGTTGGGCCTTAATAATTACGTCACAAGGCAATAGAAAATCCTAAGCTAAGGCTAAAATCCTCGAGAATCAAATAAAATAAAAACGATAAAAACGAAAACCGCGGTGAGGTCCCCCGAGCACACCGATGCTCGGCGAAACAGACCCTGAAAATCACCAAGTTTGAGAGTCTCTGTCTGATCCTGTATTATTACAATAATAATATCTGCAGGAAAATAAAACTAAACTAAGCTAAACTATACTAAGTCCTCCCCACACTCCTGCTCTCCTACGGCTCTATGCAGAAAAGAACCACCTCCGAATCCCGCAGGTGCGTTGGCTTCCCAAAGAAAGTTGCCCTCGATCGTCGGGCCCTCGCAAGAAAATCAAACAGAAATGTGTCAGTCCATGATTATTATAATAATGCAAAATAAAATAAAATAAATGCAAAAATAAAAACAAAAAATAGAAAAGAAATAAAAACAAATAAAAACAAATAAAACAAAATAAAAATAAAAAGAAAACAAATAAAAGAAAATGAAAAAGAAAAGCCGAAAAAGAAAGCCAACTACTAAGCCATGCTCCTCGGCAATGGCGTCATTCTGATGACTCGAAATTCCCGTGATCGGGTTAAGATGTAAATAATCAGGTCGTTGCGACCCGAACCACGAGACTAAGTCGATCAAGAAAACAAAGACCACCAATATAAAAATCAATCAAGTAACACAAATAGCGGTCTCGCTATTTTATTTTACCTGGCATAGCTACCAGGGTCGAACAAAAGGAGCACGGTATGGTAAACCTATGAAGTAGTCGGGATTCAAAAATAAAAAGAAATAAACTATTTTTGGTGGACTTTTATAATTTTCAATTTTTTGTGACTTTTTAAAATTAAGAAAATGAATAAAAGGAATCGAAAAGGCCCAATCAAGCAATTATTTAACACACCAAAAATGATCAGAAAATTAAAATAAAAATATTTTTGGTTTTATAAATATTCAAGTGTTTTCAATATTTTTCTTAGATTTTTCTGATTTTGGTTGATTTTATAAAAATGAAACAAGTCCAGAAATATAAAACAATGTGCGGCCAGAATCTAAAGGCTATTTAAAAATACTTAATGCCTATAAAATTCGAGCAATAATTTTATTGTAAACTAAAAATAAAAATCTAACTATAGAAAAAGGAATTGCACTTTTTGAATTTTTAAGAATTTTTAATGATTTTTCTATGTTTTTTAGTGTTTTTCAATTTTTATGGTTTTTATAAATCCAAATGCAATGAAAATTTGATAGAGGTGAAAACATAACAAAACAATCAATCACTAATTTTTTGTATTTTTAATTGATTTTTAAAATGGATAGAAGCATATTTGGAGGTTTTTTAATTTTTAAAAATAGCAAACGAAAACAAAAAGTAACAAAAAATTCATAGAAATTTTTACACAATGGTAGGGGCCACGTTTCCAAATTTCATGAATTTTGGCTAAGAATTGCTATTTATTAACACCAATCAAAGAGGCACAACACGTAGGGACTTAGATGCAAAGAAAACAAGTTCTGGGACTAAAGAATAACACGCATGAAAAGTGTAGGGGCCTGACTTCAATTTTTCCATAAATTCAAGCACATGTCCAATACAGCACGCACAGGGGCATAAATGCAAATATTAAAACCATAACATCAAAACGTAACATCAATTAAGTCTAGGAAAATACATGCAAATATCCTACTGCACACGTGACGATGCACGTGCAACCACAAAGGAAGGACTAAACTGTAAATATCAAAAACTACAGGGGCACAAATGCAAATAGTCCACAATGTACTTTTTATTTTACAGACTAAACGACAAATAAAGTAAATGCAGGGGTATAGGAGAAAATTACCCAAGCGGAGTGTGCGGGTCACGTGGGGTAACAGGTGGCATGCTCTAGTTGGTTGAAGATGAGTGACTCTGGCACTGCCACCTAGCGGATCCAACGACCTGGCGAAGGGGTGGACGTGGGGCGTACGGGGTCGTTAGATGTCAGATCTAACGGCCTGACAGGCGAAGGCGATGGACGGCCCTGATGTGAACTGGCGGAGAGGGAAGATCCGACGGCTGAGGAGGGTCCTGGAAAAACTCTGCCTGGGCGAAGTTCGCCGGAGAACCGACGGTAATCCGTACGTCCGATGAATTATCAGGCAGCAGGGCTCAACTCACGATGCTCCTCCGCATCGGGTGGCGGGGTCGGATGGAGTATCCACCGGTCTGATCTTCGGTAAGGTGGCCGTGACCTGGGATACCTCCGACGAAGCTGGGCTGGGGTGATTTGGGGTATCTCCACTCGCGACTCGACCGGCAGCGTAAAGCTCCTGCTCGGAGGCGTGCTCCGGCCAAGGTTATTTAACCTAAGCCAACAGAAGGCGGCGACGAATGGGGGTTGAAGTTCCAGCAATGCGATAGAGGAACTTCGATCCTAATCTTGGCTATCTAAGACAAGTCTAGGGTGATCAGGCTGCGGGGGAAGGATGACGGTGAACGGGCGAGTGATCTAAATGGTTGTAGGTGATTGATGGAGCTCCGACCATCGGGTCGGAGCTGGCGGAGGGACGAATGAACTAATCGAAATAAATGGAGCTAGGAAGGAAATGAAAGCTACCTGAGGGTCTGAGGTTGATCCTAAGATACAAGAGGTGAGGTCGTTGTGGGTCATCGCCTCTACCATGCTGCGGAAGGCGGGGAGGCTCAAACGCGGCGGATCTCCGGCCACGTGCTTTGAGCGTCGGCTGCAGCTACTCTCTCCGACCACCAAAGGCTCTGACCGAATGTTATCACCAAGGGGAAGAAGACTAGGGTAGTAGGAGGGTGTGAGGCACGAGCTGAGGGACTGAGGAGAGGAATGAAGCTTTTATACGCGTTCCCAGGTGGCCAAGAAGATCGGGTGTGAGCGTGCGAACCGAGGGCGATCCGCTCTTCCCTAGGGATCTGCGAGGGTCGTGGATCCAAGGGGAAGGAGCGGGAGAAGAAATCGGGTGAAAGGTGGAGCCATCCGAGTGAGAAAATTTCAAGAAGATGAGGCGTGACTTGGATTCAGGCGAAGAAGGGTCCGAGAGGGGGAGTTCACCGGGGTCAACATCCCTCCTGGACCAATCAGAAAATTCCTGGTCAAAATTATTTGTAAAATAATTTAAAAATAGAAAATGATTTTATTTTAAAAATGTTCAAAATAAAAAATGTTTATCATTTTCCAAACTATATTTTAGTGATTTTTATTTATTTTTATGAAAAATAAATTAAGGTATATACAGTAAAAATAATTATATAAAATACCTATGCATTTTATATAATTATTTTTATTTTCTTATTTTTGTATAAATACTCTAATTTTTTACTTTATTTATTTACAACATAAAATTTGGGATATAAAATAATTTTTCTTTTATTTTTATTGTTTATTTACAAGTGTAAAATAAATATGAGCATGATACATATATACATGTGTTATGTACAAGTTGAGAGAGAGAGAGAGAAATTATTTTATTTTTATTTTATTTTTCTTATTTTTATTTTATTTTTAAAATATGTACAAGGGACTATAAACAAATGCATATTTTTAATTTGTGAAAATAAAATATGTACATATAGAAGGAATATTCACAAGGTGGAGTGACCCTATCTCTCTCTACTTATTTTAACTGGTTATCAGGCCCATATTGGGCCCTCTCTTGGGATCAGGTCACTCAATATTTATTCTAAATATTTCTTTCTTTCTCTTTATTCTTTTTTCGTTTATTTTTGCACAAATACATGCTAATTAATTATATTTAACAATGCATGCTTATGTATAATTTATTGTATTTACCGCTATCTACATGATGTTTTGCCAAGATTTTTAGCTAAAATAAAAGAATAAAGAGTGATGAATGAGTATTCATTACTGACGAAGCGGAGGGAGATGATCTCAAAGTCCATTGATTCGTACAGAATCGAAGGGGCTTTTGTGGGTGAAATGCGTAGAAGGCGTTGATGAGTGAAATGAGGGGGACAATGGGTCAAAACAGGGGTTGTTTTACGATGAAATCATCTTAGAGCTCCAGCTCTTGGTTTCTGAACAGATCTGATTTAAACTTAAACCTACTGATTAAACAGATAACTAAAAACAGAATTGAAGTCTACGCTAGGAAGTTACCTAGAAATCGCAGGAATGGGGACTCAAATCGGTTGTAGGTTGATGAAGCTGAGCTTCGACAATGGCTCGTCGAAGCTGATGGATCTCCTAGTCAACTGATCCTCCTCACTGAAGAAGGCTGCTCCGTGAAGTTGCCACCTCCACGAATTTCAAGGGCTCGCTCTGAGGGGTTAAGATTAGCCAAAAAGGGATAAAAATGTAGGGGAGTAAGGGGTCTATTTATAGATGAAGTTTTTTGTGATTTTCGAGGGGGGTTTGCATGATCGGTGACGGTGGTTGGTGAGGATTCTAGGATGGGCGAAGGAGAGGGATGATAAGGCTACTCTTTGGTGGAAGGCTCGAGGCAAGCAGGTGAAGGTGGATGCATAGGAAATTGGTCGAAGTAGGGTTTCTCGTGACTATGACAGGAGTCAGAGATGTTGGGGTACAGTTGACCTAGGGTCAACGAATGGGAGTCCATGATTGGTCCAAGTAGACCAATCTAAAAAGAGAATTTAAGAAGTTTTGTACAATCAAAAATATTTAATAAATGAATTAATTAAATTTTAGTTATAAAAAATATTTATTTTTTAATGCAAATTTTAATCTGATTTTTTTTATTTTTACAAGGTAATTTATTATATGTTACTTTTTAGGGGTATAAACATAGGTTTATTTACCTATGTTTTTTTCTAATTTATTTCTATTTTATATTTTTGATTTTATTATTTTATTTTCTTAATTTATATATTTATAACTTATTTTTATAGGCATAAATATATTTTTGTTATATTTTTCTGATGTATTTTGTATGCTAAATTAGTATGTATACTTATTACATAGGTATAAATATTGTATCTTCATCTATGTATTTTATGTACTTATTTTATTTTTGTGTTTTAATTATAGTTTTATTTTATTTTAAAAATGTACATATATTATAAATAATATTTACAAAAGTTTAAAAATAATGAAGAATGAATAAAATGAATATTTTATTCGTGTATGCTATACAATAGGGGTCCAAAACTTAACTTTTGCATATTAACTCCAAATTAAACAAAACAACCTTCGTTAAAGAGCTTATTAAAAGTTATTTAAATTAAAAGTGATTTTTGTTCATGTGGAGAAGATATGGGTCTAGGAAGTTTGGATTTTGGATTTTTATTCAGAGCATAAAATGTACATTATGTATTATTTTCAGGTGATATCAATTTTGTATTTTTTACGTATTTTTTATACAATGTTTGTGTATAGAATTGATAGACTTGATGCATAAATTATACAGAATAAAATGGTGCCCAAAAGGTAATTATTGGCCTATATCTTTAGGGTTTTTAGACTGTATTTTCTGTACAGTAAGCCACCCTATCTCCCCCTACTTTATTTCTTGTCGACTAAGTCATCATGATGACTGAGTCTCGGGAGCTAGGGCCACTCAACACCTATGACGCCTCGTTTCTTTTTCTTTTCTTCCTCTATTATTTTATTTTGGAATTAAATACGATCAATATACAATATTTTATACAGTATTCTGTACAAATTAAAGAATGCTTTTTTGACAAATTAATGGTATATACATGAATTTAGATAGGGACTTAAGGCCAAAATGAAAGAATAAATGTGATTAAATGGATATTCATCACCCCCTATATTTGCCTTTGCTAGTCCCAAGCAAACACTTATACCTATAAGTGTAGAAAGAAAATAAAGAAAATAAAAAGAAATAACTTGGAATAATTTTCGAATTTTAAAATTGTCTTAATAAAGTCAAAGTTTGGAGCTCAGAGAAGACCTTTTGGATTAATGGTGTGTTCGGAACCACATAGAAGTTAGGAAGTGTGACATAACAACCCTTAAGTTCTAAACTCCTATTATCCAGTTTAATTCATAGCCAGGTCAAAACTATCCTCTCAGTCGCATATCCTTGCTATCTTAAAGCGATAGAACCGTGTGTGTGAAATTGTTCAGCTCTCCCCAGAAAAAACCATTGAACTACTAAGGCATATGCTCTTCTGGTAACTCATCCTTGTGGAGATAAATATTCCCTTCTAAGGTCAGGTGCTCCTGGTCTTTACAACCAAATGGGGGAAGAACTTAGAAGAATGGGAAGAGAAGTGGGAATGGACTAGTGTTATTTTCATTCCCTTGTGAAGTCGGTTAGTGTAACTGATTCTCCACCAAGAAGCATGATTTTTCTGAAGCTCAAATTTTTGTGGAATGTTTGGGTGCATGTTTTTTGGATATTTTCTTTGACTTTTATGCCCTGGTGGATATAGAATCTTTTGTTCTACCTACTTTGGGGTCTTAGGGAAAGTTGTGCTGGTAGATCATTCCTCATCCGAAGCATTGTCTCAATCTGTCTCCATTCTTTAGATATCACTGTTACCAAAAGGAGTGGGTTAGATTACCCGTGTCGGCAATCTCCAAGAATGGTTCCTGAGCCACCCTTGATGAAGCGGCACTGCATCGTCCCTACTTAGACTCCAAGATTTTTCAACAGTCCATCTTATTGAGCTAAGTGCTAGGTGCGAGGTTTCCAGTCAAGTCACTGTCAAGAGTCTTACGGAAGATATGAAATGTTCTATTTAAGCATATTGAACTGACTCATGAACATAATCTTATAGAATCTAAAGAACTAAGTCAAGGTGACCTAAAATATCTCCACTTCCAGTCCTCAATGGGTTCTTCTGAGATTAAGTGTATTAAGGTCTAGTCCAAGCTATCTTCAGACTTTTTGGACTTCTTCAATTGTCTATGTTATTCCGAAAAACGTGAATGCTATGTACAATGCAAGAAAATGTTTTTCTGAAGAAATTGTCTTATTTTGAACTTTTTATGGATTTTTGAAAATATTTGAAAATTTTTATGCAATTTTTGAAAAGATTTTGTTAATGTTTTGGAATTTTTAATTTTCAAAATTTTAAGGATTTTTAAAACACAATTTTTGGGAGAAGACATTGGTACATATATTTACGTGAGAGTACATCTTAGTAATTTACTATAATTAAGATTTAGGAATTTACAATAGGTGTTTACATGCATTTAATTATTATTTACATGTTAATGTATTAGGTTTATAAATGATTTTATTTGCTTGGATTGAGTACGTAGTTCTCAAAATAGTTTGAAAAGGTTTTTACAAACATTTTGAAAACTTTATTTTGCAACTAATTTAACAAATAAATTTTGCAAACATTTTACAAAATTTGAAAATTATTTTGCAAAGATTTTTCAAACAGTATATAGATTTCTCAAACTATTTTTGCAACCATTTTTCAACAGTTTGCAAATAGATTGTCAAAACCTTTTATTTTAAACAAAGAAAAGAATTTTTTATAAACAAAATATTTTTACAAAGGTTAAAATTGTTTTACAAAATATTTTCCAAATAATTTTCAAAAGATTTTTTAATAAGATTTTCAAACCGTTTTTCAAATATTTTGCAAAGCATTTTTACCTGATTTATTAATCAATATATACAAAGAATTTTAATGGGCTTTGTACAAGTGTTTTCTTTACACAGATTTTAGTCATAGTTATTGAAAATATGAAAGTACGAGTTATGGCTAAAATATATACAAAGTATATATGGACCCCCCTAGCTAGAGCTATGTCCTCATAGCTCGAATAGAAAAAGGAAGACATAACTCGTACTAAGTATAGATACTGAGTATAGAACAGTCTATACTACAATGACTCAATAAAGAATAAGAAGTCGATCGTCCCCCCATACTTAAGATGAAATAATCCTAAGTATAGAAGACTGTAATCTACATGCAAGGAGGGTCGATGGTGGGGAATAAATAAATGAATCATCGACTCATCCTATCTTCCCTTATATTTAGGGTAAATTATACCCAAGTATAGACAGATTATGAAGAGTTGAGAAGACATGCAAGGCATTGAAGAATGAATAACCCGAGAGCGCTCACCCCCCATACTTAGGATGAAGCATATCCTAAGTATATCACAAATGAATGGGATGAGGACATCACAGAAGAAGAAATTTGAAGAATAAAAATGAAAAGAAGAAAAGAAGAAAAAAATAAAAAGATTAACTAATCAAAATGTTTTTGATGGCCTCGTTTGATTGTGTTGATGTTGCAACAAGAATTTCTTCATCGTAGACCACCCTACACTGAATCAACTACGGACATAAACGTACATGTTCAAGATAAGGCTTTAGTAACTATCTGTTGATCACAAATGGTTATGTGTTAGATGACAAACCAAATATAACAATGCTTCCATTGTCACGCACATGCTTCACTATGAAAGGCCCAATTCACTTGCTCTTCAACTTCCTTGGAAATAGTTTGAACTTTGCATCGAACAACCAAACCTTCTGTCCTGGTTCGAAAGTCTTGTGGCGGATGTGTTTGTCGTGCCATTTCTTATCCTTTTCCTTGTACATTAGGCTATTGTCATATGCATACTCATGGAATTCAAGAAGTTGGTTGAGATCTAGCTTTCTGTTATTTCTGAAATTCTTGGGATCCAAATCACATACTTAATTGCCCATAAAGTTTTGTGAATAAGTTCTACAGGCAAATGGCATGTTTGCCATACACTAGGTGGTAGGGAGACATTCCTAGAGGTGACTTGTAGCAGTCCGATAGGCCCAAAGTACATAATCTAGAAGTTTTGACCAATTCTTCCTATCGGGGTGCACAAGTTTCTGTAGAATGTCTTTATCTCCCTTTTTGAACATTTGTCCATGCCATTGGACCGTGGTTAGTACGGAGATTCGACATGTTGCTTAATGCAGAATTTCCGTGTCAGCTTCTTCACCTCTTTGTTGATGAAATGGCTACCCCCATCTGATATAAGAATCTTGGGGATCCCGAACCATACAATGATGTTTTCCCTCAAAAACTGACAAACGGTGCGACTGCTGGTGGCTCGGGTTGGGATAGCCTCCACCCAATCGCTCACGCAGTAGAAAGCAAGTAGAATATACTCAAAACCCTGACTGTTGGGGAACGGGCCCATGAAATCAATGCCCACACGTCAAGCACATCTGAAATTTGAATGTAATTCAGGAGCATCGTGTCTCTCATTCCAATATTCCCACCCAGTCTCTAACAGTCAGTGCGATATTTAACAAAGTCATCTGCATCTTTGAATAGAGTCGGCCACCAAAAGCCGCATTGTAGAAATTTTGTTGTCGTCCTTCTTCCAGAGTGGTATCCTCCTGATTCTCTGTCATGGCAATGTTCGAGGATACTTTGGACTTCCTCCTGATAAATGCACCTTCTTCTGATGCAATCTGCCCCCTCACGAAAGAGATAAGGATCCTCTCACTAATAGAAATTAATATCTGACAAAAATTTGCTGACCTTCAGCTTCTGCCAATCTTGTGGAGTTTCTTAGATATAAGATAATTCACGATATTGGTGAACTAGGGGAGCGAGGTAACTGACAAGATTGCTTCATCTGGGAAAGTTTTTGTGATTGGCAATAAGCTCTGCTCAGGGGTATCCGGCTCTGGTAATCTTGACAAGTGATCTTCCACCACATTTTTAACTCTAAGTTTATCACGGATTTTAGATCAAACTCCTGGAGCAGAAGGATCCATCTGATGAGTCTCGGTTTTGCATCCTTCTTGGTTTGTAAGTATCTGATGCTTGAATGGTCTGTATAAACTATCACTTTGGATCCAAGCTGTTGGGATATGAATTTCTCCAGGGCGAAGATGACTGCTAGCAACTCTTTTTCAGTGATGGTGTAGTTTTTCTAAGCTTCATCTAGAGTCCTGCTAGTATAATGAATTACAAATGGCAGATTATCTCTATGATGTCCTAAAACCACTCTAATTGCGTAGTCTGATGCGTCTGTCATGATCTCAAATGGGAGAGATCGATCCAACGGTTGAAGGACAGAGTCCTGGGTGATCAGTTCATTCTGCTGATTGAATGCGTAAAGGACTCTGTCATTAATGATAAAATCTACCTCCTTGCTTAGAAGCTCAGTCAGTGGTCGGGCAATTTTACTGAAATCTTTGATGAATCGTCAGTAGAAACCGACTTTCCCTAGAAAGGATCTAACTTGCTTCAAATTTATAGGTGGCTCAAGTTTGGAAATGACATCCACCTTCACAGGGTCTACCTCCATGCCACGTTTTGAGATGACATGTCCTATCACAATACCCTCGGTCACCATAAAATGGCTCTTCTCCCACAAGAGCATAAGGTTCACATCACAACATCTCTTCAAAACTCGGTCTAAATAGGATAGACATTGATCAAAGATGTTTCCGTAGACCGAGAAGTCGTCCATGAAAACATCAAGAATACTTCCAACCATATCTACAACATAGCCAACATGCATTGCTGAAATGTCGTCGGAGCATTGCATAATCCAAATGACATTATGTGGAAGGCGTAAGTCCTAAATGGATAGGTGAAGGTCATTTTCTCTTGATCTTCAGAAGCTATAGCGACTTGGTTGTAACCAGAGTATCCGTCCAAGAAACAGAAATATTCCTTCACGACCAATCGCTCAACGATTTGGTCGATGAAGGGGAGCGGGAAGTGGTCCTTCTTGGTTGCTAGATTCAAGCATCTGTAGTCCACATAGACGCGTCAAGATATCGGTACTCTAGTTGCGATCTCCTCTCCTTTGTCATTCTTAACCATGGTGGTCCCTAATTTGTTTGGCTCAACGTGCACTGGGCTCACCCATTTCGAGTCAGAGATGGGATATATGGATCCTGCATCACACCATTTCATGATCTCATTCATAACAACCTCTCATAGATTTGGATTTAATCTTCACTGGAATTCTCAGGACGACTTGTTGTCTTCTTCAAGGTATATGTGATGCGAGCACAGTGAGGGGTTTATCCCATGGAGATCTAAAATTTTCCAGCCTATCGTCTTGCGGTTTCTTTCTAGAACCTCAAGCAGACGAGATTCTTGTTCATGTGTCAAATGAGAATTAATGATTAAAGGAAACATGGTCTGCGCACCCGTAAGGAAGGCATACTTCATATTTGCTGTAAGTGGCTTGAACTTAAGCGGGGTCTGATTTAGCTCTGTGGTAACTTCAACTGTTGTGTAGGGCGAAGGTGTCGTGTCTTTCAACTGTATGGTGTCCACCATTGGCATTGTGGGCTCGGCATTCAATGTTGCACATAATTCTTCTATCATATAATCTTGTTCACAAAAGTTTTCAATGATTACCTCTTGCTCTGCCAAAGATAGGGGGCATAGATGTGTTCATCATGCAACTCAGTGAAAATTTTATCATCGAGGATATCTTGGAACTTGATTGTGCTATCCACTAGTTCTTCCATGGAGAGGAACTCGTGGGTTTCAATATCATCCATAAACAAATTTGTATCATGTTTCAGCAAGAAAGTCACAGTCTTTTGTTTGCTGCTTTATAGGCTCACTCTCGTTTGATGCAGGCTTTGACTGTTTCTATACTTGGATCGTCTCAATTGGTACCTTGTCATTGTTTGAGCAGAAGGTGATCTGTCCGGTACCATAGTTTACCACTACTTCAGCTATTTGAAGGAATGATCATCCAAGGACTATAGAGATATACAGAAGAGGAGCTGAGGTGTCCATGTCTAACACGATGTAGTTCGCAGGGAACTGCATTCCCTGAATGGTGACGATGATGTCCTCCAAAATTCTTCGAGGACGCTTGATAGATATGTCCGCAAACTATAGAATCATTCTAGTGGACTTGAGCGATCCCAACCTAAACTCTTTGTTTAGTGAAGTGGGCATCCGATTGATTGAGGATCCACTATCGAGTAGAGTTCGATCGAACTCCTGGTCGAACATCTGGCATCTCACTAGAGGAGCTCTCATATTTTTCTTTTTGGTCGGGAGATTGTTGATTGCATTAACTATAACTACATCAGAATATATTTCACATGTCTTTCTCTTGCTCTATGCGACTGTCTCTTTGAAGTACATGCTTCTTTCAGACCTTTCGTGATGTTAGGCATGTACTTAATGGCTTTGAGAAAGGGCATTTCAAGCTTCAGATTCTAGATAACCTCAACAACATCAGGGTCAAACAAGGTTGATTTCAAATTTTTAATTTTTTTGGATTTTGTTAATGTGTCTGGAGGGAATATTTACAAAAGCAAAAGTAGTAGTCGAAATAGTGTTCTTATTTACATCAATATTTGTGCCCACATAAGGTTGTACAAATATTTGACTAAAATGAGTAAGGTCATCCAAGAATGGTGGGCATCTAAAATCTGCAGACGGGGCTCCACAGGCCGGCACTGGATCAACTACAGGTGAGGTCTCCTCCAAGGCGGGCTAGCCAATGCTCCAGCTATTGCTGTTGGTGCTATCTTTGGATACTTTTGCTTTTGCTAATTTTTTGGTATTTTCTTTTTGGTGCTTCTCCTCCATCTTCTTCTTCCTCATCCGACCCAGATGTTGGATCGGTTGATGTAGAAGATGATGATTCGCCTGGCGAAGCTTTATTCTTCCCCTTGCATGTGACTGATGGAAGCAAGGTCCTACCGCTCCTGAGAGTGAAAGCATCAAATAAAAACAATCAAGCACATTTGACTTCGTTAGACCAGTCCAAACATTACAAACTACCTTATCTTTATTTCAGAAAATGTTGGATTTAGCCTCCACCTGATCTGGAATGAAGGTCTTTGTAGCGGTAAGTTCATTGAGTTTCTGGCTCATCTCTTCTAGGATTTTTGCTAGTTGATCCTGGCAATCTAAGGCTAGGTTCACGGGAGCAGCCTTGGATGGTTCAACGTGTTGGACACACTGATACTAGGAATGGTGTGGAGGTTGCAAGTGGGAATACTGGTTTTGGTAGTGAGGAGGAGGGTGATGCTATTGTTACTGCTGAGGAGGTTGGTTCCGATATGGACAACTAAGTACTGTTGATTATGCCGGTATGGACAGTACTGCGGTTGGCGGTACGAATTATGTCTCCAATTACCATGGAATGAAGGAGACTGATGGTGGTTATGTGGCTGATTCTGGACAAATCTCTCTCCTTGTTGATGAGGGAACTAGCGGTTGCCTGATTGTTGGCCCTTTTGAGGTCCGCCTGAATGGGTCCGTTGCGCATCATTGGCCCATACGCCATTCACCTCTTGAATGAGAGGTAGAGGAGGGAAACATGGATCTTGCATAGGATGGGGCTCGTACTGGTATACTACTAGCTATTGTTGTGGCTACTATGGAGATGTCGATTGTGGGGCCTGCACGTAGTAGACGTGCTGGACCGCAGGCTGGGTCTGACTTTGTTGAGGAGGCTACGATGATGTTGGTTCTTTCAACTCAGCAGGAGTGGTAGCTGATGCAGACATAGAATTGCAAGAGTTGATTGTACTAACCAACAGCTCCAGCTGCTTGGTAATCTGGTCCAACTTATCTAGATTTTGTGTCCTTTGTTTGATGACATCAAGTTTCTTGAGATCTTATGATCGTTTCTCAATGATATCCACCTTGGACAGGCGGCTCCCTATGATGCTCAAGTTGGATCTCTCGTCCCTATCCAGCTCGTGAGAAGATGCCATATGGACTGGCTTATGAATAGTGTGGGGCTAGCACTGATAGGCATGTGACGATGACAAGGCAGCCTCTCCTTCAACCATCTCCTCAAAGATCTACCAGATGATGTCTTCATCTTTGTTGAAATACGAGCCACCACACACGGCATCCATGCGCTTCTGACTTCCGACTGTAAGTCCCCCAAAGAAATATTGGACCAGGTTGGTTCTCGGAA
Source organism: Ottelia alismoides (assembly GCA_037367405.1). Taxonomy (NCBI): domain Eukaryota; kingdom Viridiplantae; phylum Streptophyta; class Magnoliopsida; order Alismatales; family Hydrocharitaceae; genus Ottelia; species Ottelia alismoides. Next base: position 199,327 of record JAZKJV010004099.1, read on the forward strand.
TTTCAAGGTGGGGACATTTCTCTTGTAATTCAGTGAGCCTGTCCAAAGACTCGTGAATGGATTCATGGGTGGCTTGGGTGAAGTTGTTGATGCAGACACACATTTGGTTAAGTCTCCCAAGGGGGTAGTACTTATGCTGAAAGGCGGACTCAAGTTCTTCCCATATTGTGACGACCTTCCCCAAGTGGTTGATCCAATGAAGGGCGTTGTCCTCAAGACTGAATGGGAATGTCTTCATCTTGATTACTCCTAACGGTATGTTAGGGTAGTGTGTTGTTCCATAAATACACCCATATTGTTGCAGGTGGATATATGGTTCCTCATTCGCATTACCGTGGAAGGTCGGGAGAAGTGCTAAGTGTTGAGGCTTCCACTCGAAATGTGCATGGATTGCTGGGATCTAGATCCACTCAATGACTTGACCAGCTTCAGGGATGTATCTCTCCTTGAGAGTCGGTTTGGGCCTCTCTACTCGGGCTTTATCTACTGGGCCTGCAGGGCGTCCACTTGCTCTTCCTTCTTCTTCTCTTCCTACCCTTCCTGGGTTTTCTCATCCTCTCCTCAAGTCATTGAGCATGCACTGGAAGGAGACCTGGTCCAATGCCTGGTCAGTGAGTTACAGCTGTATCGCTTGATCAGAGGCGAGAAGCTACGAATTCATGGCATTTCCGGTCTGGTTGACCCTGCTCTATCTGTGACTGCGGCGTGTGCTGCAGTCCCTTTCCTTTTCCTCTGGGAGCCATCTTTGTATCCGTTTCTGACTCCGAATTTGAGAGAATCTCTGGCTCCATATAGGGCTCGTGATTTTCACATGGAATGATGCCTCGATCAATCTGAATTGAACCACCAGATGTAGAGAATTGTTCTATGTTAAGTTCAAAACATAATTTCATTAAGGACGGTGGGGTGTAAGGAGTGAAATCAATGGTCATCCAAAATGGGTAGAGTTCGGGATAATAGTCATCCCAGATTATTGAAGAAGACAGGGAGTCTGGAGATCGGTTCACTGAGTCTGAACATGGTTCTCAGGATTCACCCCAATTTATTGGAGAGGATGAGTGCATGGAATCTATGTAGGTGTCGACAGGGTCCCGACTATTACATCCATGTGTATCCATCTCAAAGGTCAAGAGGAGATCGAGAATGGACGAATGATACAGAGGTCAAATAAGGAATAAAGGTAGTGCAAAATAGTAGAAGGCTCGAAATGAGCAGGGGTCAAATGAGGAATAAAACAGATGCAAGTAAAAAAAAGGCACAAAGTGTGCAAGATTGATCTTTGATCTTAACTAAATCAAACAAACACCAAACACTTGTGGGTTTACTAACTCAATACAAGTGAAGATGTAAGATTTCATATATTTTTTATCTTTTCAATTTTATTTTTGTTTTGCAGGAAAGATCTTATAACGAGTCCTTCTGATCGCTAACCCTATAGGAGTGTGTGTACTGTCGGCAAGCGCCTCGTACTTCTTCCACCTCCTTTAAAACATGTGATCTTTGCACTGAAAGATCTTTGATCTCGTGCTTGGAGGGCTACTTAGTCAAGGAATAAGAAAGGAAGCCAATAGGAAAAATCACTACTTCAGAGCTCGCTCACAACAGAATCACTCATAAGCATGCAAGGACCTACTCGGACGCAAACCGATGAGACAGACACACCCATGAGGGTGTGGCCTATGCTCAATACTTCAGACCAAGTCGGATGCTCCACACAAGGTGGGAACACCGTGCTCACGAGGCTCTACTCAATCATGTACGATAGAAGCGCCAATACTTCACCGTCCCAGGTGATAATCAAAGTGCCATAAATCGGGATTTGGGCTCTATTCCTTATGGTTCGCACCTCACTTGGTCTAGAATGTACCTGAAAATAATGAGGGCTTTATGAACCCCAAACAATGATGTCCATTACGATTTTTATTTAGGTCAAAGTTTTATTAGCAGTCTCCTTGTTTTAATTTTTGATTTTCATTTTTTTGTATTTTTCAGATCAAGTAACCTACTGATTTTTTTGTATTTTTTCTTTAGTTCCTAAGTAATATAAACACAGGGGGAGAGGACAGAAACGTCGTGCAAGTTTCCACTAAGATGGAAATCTCACCTTATTGACTAATGATGCATGCAATGTTAGAATTGCTTACAACGCTTCCCAGCTCTCTCCATGCGAAATGCAAGACAAAACTGAAATATTTACACTATATGGCGATATGAAAAAGCAAGAAAACGACGTAAACAATAGCTATTGTTATCAGGAAGAACCAAATGCTAATTATTTAGAAATGTAAAATCTGGTCTTGGAAGTGCATTGGTGCTCGCCACAATGGGTCCTACAAGTGTTGTATAGAACTTCTCTCAGTGCTCGATCTCAAGTCCAAATAACCAACAATTAATTTTTGACTAAGCTGAAGCGTGTATCACTATAGGTACATGCAATGTAATTAGGGCTTTGGACAAAGCTATTGAGTCAAGCAACATAATGTCTAAGGGATAACTCACATAAAACAAATAAAAGCAAAGGCAGAAATCTCAAAATGCGAGAAATAAAATAAAAGAAAGGCGGGGAAAACACGAAAAACCGTGACTAGGCCCCTAGGTGAACAATCACCCGGGAACTTGACCTCACTAAGTGTGGGGTAGTGTCCAAATTAATTACAAATTAATTTACAAAAATAAAACACTCTCCTCATAGAAATGAAAATAAAAACTAAGCTGGGCTACTCTTCTCCTCCCCTTTCTCCTCTCTCCTACTCTCTTTTGGTCGGCACACAAGTAAAAGGCTGACCTCCGCTCATCTCGGGTGTGTCCACCTCCTAAGAGATAGTTGTCGCCATGCGGTCCCTCTCACAAAAGATCAACAAGAAAATGGGGATTAGAGCAGTCAAATAATTATCAAAATAAAATAAGCAGAAAATAAAAGAAAGAATAATACGCAACTATATATACAAAATGTGTTACAATCCGTTGCTCCCTGGCAACGGTGCCATTTTCTTAACCATCTTAATCAAGGCAGGAGTTGTACGCTCCACACAAGGTGGGAGAGAAGTCGCTGAACTAACCCTCTTGGAGACCAGGTGATCAAAACAACAATCAACCCACACAATATAATCAAGAATAAACAGGTGTGAATCAAAATTTATTATAAACCCTACAGTAAATGTGTATAGTGACAAGAAGAGTAGGGTGTCGAATACAAGAAGCAAAACAATGTAGCACTCAATATTACTTATAGATAAAAAATGAATAAATAATATATGTATTTGTACGTATATAGGTATGCACATTATTAATCAAAGAATGTGGTTCTCAAAATATAAAATATTTAAATAACTTTTTAAAATTAATATTTTTTTAAATAATTATAAATATTTATAATAATAACTAGTATTATAATTTATACACTACTATATATAATATATAATATACTATGGGATAATGTAATTATAACTACATTTAAAAATAAACAAAAATTACAGAATAAAATGTTTTTAGATTTTAAATATTTTTTTACTATTTTTGTGATTTTTTAGATAATTTTGCAAATTTTTAGGTATTTTTAAAGTAAAAAATATCCCAAAACATGGATCAAGTAAATAGGCTGAATTAATTTGAGGTTTAAAAAAGCAAAAAGCCTCGAACTTTTTCCAAATCAATTTAGTATATACTTATATATATAATTACATAACATGAAGAAATATTTTTTGATATTTTTAAATAAGTTTTATATTTTTTATAGGATTTTGGAGCTTTTATTTTTTTTCTCATTTTATTTTTCTATTTTTAGGGGTTTTTGGCCCGATGATACTAGATACTATAATAAACACATACTATTTTTGGAGATTTTTTAAATTGATTTTATTAGATTATTTAAAGCAAACATGAAATATTCATGCAATATTTGATTTCTAATAAATAGAAGAAGGCGTGAAATGTAAATCTAATTACATGGCGTGAAAGAGCATGCATCCAGGTACCTCATCTTATTTTTTTCATGATTTTTGAAGCACATATGTTATCTATAAAAATTCCAGAAACATACACAAAAATACTGAAACTGGAAGGGGTATATTTGAAATTATAAATAAAGATAAGAGGCATAGTGCAAAAAACCCAAAAATTTATAACTAATATCCAAACGTTTTATATTAAAACAAAATTACAAAAGGTACAATGTTATACATGCAATTTGCCCACGCATATGAGCCGCCACATGAGGTGACATGGCGGAGGACTAAAGTGCAATATGTAAAATGCCTGAAGCCTTGCATAAAAATTATCCCTTACTTTTTAAACATTACTTAATATTTACATAACTAAATATTAAATACAAAAACTACGGAGGAGTTCTTTGAAATATACCCAATTAAGTGACCGTCATCAGGTCGTCCTCTTGCTGCCACATGGCTGATTGTGCGGTGTAGATGGGGCATCATTTCGATTAGAACTAAAGGGTGTGATTAGGTCTAGTGGTGGTTCTTGATCCAACGACACCTGGGTGTTCACGAAGAACACCCAAGAACAATTGGGAGGCCTTGCTTTGATCATCGAATTCAGTTGACTCCGAGCACGAATTCTCAAGCCGATGGGTACTTCATCTTCTTGGCACCCTTCTGCATCTGTTGAAGATCACCGACGAGGACGAGAGAGACCAGGGAGCTCAAATGGCTCCCAATGACCTGGCCCTACTCTAGGTCTTCGATGAGGCTCTAGATGGGTGTTTACGCTCCCAGTGCTGTCCAAAGAGCTTAGGTGGCTCGAGATCCCAAAAGTGGTAGATGGAAGCTACGTGGATGTGAGGTACGGTGGAGCTCCTACAAAGCGGAAAAAGAGGAGCTCAAAGTCCCTCGATTCATGCAGAATCAAAGGGGCTTTTGCAAGCGAAATGTGTAGAAGGCGTTGGGGAGCGAAATGGGGGGGTCAATGGGTCAAAACGGTGGTTGTTTTACGATGAAATCATCCTGGAGCTCTAGCTCCATCTTTCTTAAATGAAACAACCTTCATTAAAAAGCTTATAAAGTTATATACAATTAAAGGTAATTTTCGTACATTTTGAATTCATATGGAGAAGATACGGGTCTAGGAAGTTTAGATTTTTTATTCACAGTATAAAATATGCATTGTATATTATTTTTAGGTGAAATCAATTTTGTATTTTTATATGTATTTTTATCTACAATGTTTGTGTACAGAATTTACCGATTTGATGCATAAATAATATAGAAAAATAGGGCCCAAAAGATAATTTTTGGCCTATTTCTTTGGGTTTTTAGAGTATATTTTTGTACAGTGAGTCACCATATCTCCCCCCCCCCATTTTATTTCTTGTCGACTAAGTCACCATGATGATTGAGTCTCGAGGGCTAGGGTCACTCAACACCTATGGTGTCTCGTTTCATTTTCTTTTCATTTTCTATTATTTTATTTTGGAATTAAATACAATCAATATCCAATATTTTATACAGTATTCTTTAAAATTAAAGATTGATTCTTTTGATAAATTAATGGTATATACATGCATTTAGCTGGGGATTTAAGACCAAAATGAAAGAATAAAGGTGATGAAATGGAGATTCATCGGATATCACTATCCATATTATTCATATATATTATAAATGTAATTTATAATATTAGAGAGAGTTATTTGTAAATAACATTTACAATTTAAATGTGTGAATTTGATTCACATTGAGAATTTATTTGAAAATATAATTTACATATTATTTTGGATTGTGATTCGTAAATTTCCAATAGCATGAGTATTTCACAAAATAATTTGGAACTATTTTTGTGAAATAATTTACAACAAATGTTGTTGTAAATTAGGACAAATTCATGGGATGTGTAATCTCATGTAAAATAAGAAGGGAGCCATCTTCCTTTTAGGAGAGGGTGGACGACCACCAAGTCCTAATAGGACTTGTGGCCGTCAATCCCCCTTATGGAAGGAGGCTTGCCTCCTTCCTATTTCTCAAATGTAGATTGATTTAAATGAAATTAATTTATATTATTTATTATTAGATATATATTAAATTAAATTAAATAAATTGTTGTTGTATTTTTACAACAAAATCATGTCCGTGGAAAGAAACACAAATCAATCTGTTGTCCACAGATTGAGATCCATGGACTCCTAAAATATTATAAAAGAAGAGGCAACCCTACCTCTTCATTTTACACATACATTTGCAAGTGCTCTCTCTCTCTCTATGATTCTCATACACGTTCCCCTTTCTCTCCTACAAGAGTTTCCGTCCACCTCTTGCCCTAGAGAAGACTGTCGTCATCACCACGCCATTATGTCGCTTCTTCGACCGCTCATGGGTCTCCATCTCCTTCAGTGTGCCTCGCTCGTGAAGAAGACACCATATCTCATGTGACGAGATCAGGAGATTCGCCACTTAGACAATCAACTCAGATTGCGAGGAACACACATTTTATCAACACTCTCGCAAGCGTCTCCTCCTTGGGATCGGACTTGAAACAAGAGGTCTCTTGTTTTAGAGACACGATTGCAACCACTCTTTAAGAGGTAATCCACCATTATCCAAGAGGTAATCCTACATATTATTTGTGGTTTGAATGAAACATTCGTAGAAGTGTTCTCAGATCATTTGGTTTCATCATCTATTTTATAAAAATTCCGCTGCAAAGAGCAACTAGTACGACTAGTCGCTCTGATCAAATATGATGCGATCATCACGCTTTTGTGATGCGCTTAAGGATATTTCATATCCTTCAAGTGATATCAATGCCTTGATCGAGGTCTTGGATATGATCCAAAATCCTAGACAATCGAGGTTCATATTCCGGATGCACACGGATCATTATTTGTTCATTGGATGTAAGCTTCGAATCGATTTTTTGCTTAATTAAAAACCATTTATTTGTGCACTGTTTGGATGTATTTTTATTAGTAAAATTTATTTAGAATGTCTAAATACTTCCCAAAAATAGTAACTCGATATTGATACAAAATGCATTAAAATGATTCGAAGAGTTCCCGCCATAAAAGTTGTTTTGCAGGTATTCACGGATTTGTAAGAAAATTATTTTTACTTATTGTTTTGATGCCATGAAATATAAAATAAACACTTTAATTAAGTATAGAATCAAAGCAGAAAAGTTCTCGAATTTATTTTACGTGATTCCGACTCTGTTTGCCCTAGATATTCCATATTTAGTGGAGATGGATCGGAAGATGATTATATCATCAAATCTCTTTACTTAATGTGTTTATAATTAAATACCAAATTATGGAAATTATGAATTTTCCTTGATAAATTATGATACCTAATAGTTATGGTGATAATTTATTAATCATCATATTCCATTGTATGGTTCATGAAAACCCTAGTTTATCCTACCATAGTTGTTGGACAATCTCTACGTGCAAAATATTGTTACTTGAATAGGATGGGGTTTTGTTTAGAAAATATCCTTATAATATTAATCAAAATAGTTTCGATAAATATTATATGGTATAACTTCGATTGAAAGATCAAATATCATCTCAAATACAAAAATGATCAAATCACATTATCCAGATCTGCGACGGATATGGTGTCTAGTCGGGAATCGTTGGGGTAGCAGGTTGCGTCGTGAGTGGTCTGTCCCACATCTTGTGCGTACTAGCCATGATAATAGATAAGGAAAGGATATGCTTGAAGAGATAATGATGTATTTTCCTAATTATTAAAATTTGAATAATACGTATTTTGATATTATACAATCCTTTAAGTAACAACCAATATTGTCTGTTGGTTAATTGATTGGATTGATAATTGATTTAATATGATTAAATTAATTAGATCCAATTAAAAAAGACACTCTATTAGGAATAGAGATGTAGTTCGCTGAGAAGAATTAACTATTTGAATATGATTCATAATAATTAATTAGAATTTTAACATGATATGGAAGATCATATAAGTGACATCCATGGTCTCCAATCAAGGCGAAGGGTTCCGTTGCCATGTATTGTATGTAGGAGATGCCTGTCCGAAGTGATAGATCCTGCATACGAGTGCACATCGATCGGGCTCTTTACTTCTTGAATGAGTAAGGTCGTATGCGTAGTGACCCCAACATCGGTTCCTCATATTATTGGGGCAATATTGGATTGCGCATAGCGATTTCTATTCTTGTTGACGCTTGGTTCAATTAATGGCAGGTGAACATTGCCTTAGGGATGGTTGGCTCGGGTGTTAAAGACCGAATTTGGAAATACAACTTGGACTTGCAAGTGAGCTTTCCTTCATAAAATTTACCCTCTCAGTCGGCTCAATCATATGCGAGAAAGAATTGCCAATTTCTTCCAAGCTACATACGTGTCTATGCATGAGGATTGGGAGCATTTTAGAGATCTTCAAGAGAAGTCTACCCACCATGATATTCCTCGGACCAGCCTGGTCCAACATTTATTTGAGGGACTCACTCTAGAGAGCCATAGGCTTGTTGATGCCGCTTGTGGTGGGTCGCACTTCAAAAAAGACGAAGATGTTGTTCGCAGATCTTCAAGGAAATGGTTAAAGGATAGGCTACCTTATCATCATCTCGCACCTATCAGCGCCAGTCACAGGTACAATAGAAGCCAGTTCATATGGCGACATCTTAGGAACCTAAAATGGATGAGAGCTCCAACCTTAGCATCGTTGGGAGCCACCTCTCCAAAGAGGACAACATCGAAAAGAGATTACAAGACCTTGAAAAATTAGCTGTGATCAAACATAGGACACAAAACTGGACAAATTGGATCTAATCACCAAGCAGTTGGGGTTGCTGGTGAGCACGATTAATTACTGCCGGTTGGTATCTACATCAGCCGTGACTCCTTCTTAAATAAAGGAGCAACATTGCATCAAGCTCCTTAGCAGATTCCTGGAAAATCGACGGTCTAACACGTGTACTACGTGCAAGCCCTCGAGCCAACATCGCCCCAGTAGCCGCAACAACAGTTGGTTGTCTACCAGCCTAAGCTTAGGATTCTTATGGATCCATGTTCTCCACCTTCGCCCCTCATTCAGGAGATGAATGGATTATGGACCAGTGATGTACAGCTAGCCCATCCAGGTAGACATCATCAGGGCCAATCTTTAGTTAACCGTCCATTCCCTCAACATCAAGGAGGGAGATTTGTCCAGAACACCCTGCCTCAGCACCAACAATCTCCAAGATACCAGAGCAATTTGAGGCAGAATTCCTACCAGTAGTTGGCGTACCATCTGCATCAGTGATATCATCATTACGTTGCTGCTTCATATCAGCAATATCCTCCTCAGCACCATCATTGCTAGCTTTCTCCTCAGTACTCCTACCAATGACCTCCATACCATTCCCAGCTTAGCATGGGCAGCACGTTGAATCTTCCGAAGTTGCTCCTATGAACCCCTTCCGTGACTGCTTAGCTCAACTTGTAAAGAGCTTGGTAGAAATGAGACAAAAGCTAGATGACCTCACCACCACCAAAACATCCATTTCAGCACAGATTGAGGCTAAGCCCAATAAATTAAGGAAGATGGAGCAGGTAGTTTGTGATGTTTTATCCAATCCCACAGAGTCGGATGTCTTTGATATGTTTTTATCTAATGTTGTCACTCTTGAGAGCAATAGGACATTGCAGCCTTCTGTCGTAGCAAAGGGGAAGAATAAAGCTTCATTTGACAAATCATCATCTTCTGCATCAACCAATCTAGTAGTCGGTTTGGGTGAGGAAGAAGAATATGGAGGAGAAACACCGACATCAAAAATTCAAAAAATAAGAAAAATCAAAAAGACCAAAAAGAGAGCAGCAGTTGAAGCGACACCGTGCCAGCAAGGGAGAGGACTACACCAGTAGCAAATCCACTACCAATCGATGGAGCCCAGCCTGCATTTTTTAGATGCCCACCTCTCATGGATGATTGTGTTCCTTTTTGTCATCCATCTGTACAACATTATTTGGACATTAATTTTGATGTAAATAAGAACAATGCATTTGATTCTGTACATATTCCATTTCCTGTAGTAATGGAAAAATCTAAAAAAATAGGAAATTGCAAACAGCTTTGTCTCACCCTGATGTGGTCGAAATAATTCAGAATCTTGTTCTTGAAATGCCTCTACTCAAGGCCAATAAGTACATTCCTAATATCAAGAATGGATTGAAGGAGGCAAGCACTTCAAAGTGACAGCCGCGTCAGCCCGTAAAAGAAATGTAAAGCACATCCTGACCGCGGCTATAGTCAATGCAATCAACAATCTTCCAAGTAAAAAGAAAGACATGCGAACCCCTTTCATTTAATGTCGAATGTTTGACGAATATTTTGACAAAATACTTATTGATAATGGATCATCCGTCAATCTGATGCCTACTTAACTGCTCAAAGAATTTGGGATGGGACTGCTAAAGTCTACCAGAATGATTCTACAGTCTGCAGACACATCAATCAAGCGACCCGAGGGCATTTTGAAGGATGGCATAGTCATCGTTCAAGAGATGCAATTCCTCTTGGACTTCATTGTACTTGACATAGACACCTCAGATCCTTTACTACACACCCCAATCATCCTTAGACGACCATTTCTTCGAAAAATCGAAGCAGTGGTGGATTATGGCACCAGATAGATCACCTTTCATTAAAGCAGTGACAATGTGCCCATCGAGATGATCCAAGTATCGAAATCGACAGATTCTGCATTAGATGAGAGCGAGTCTACATAGCAGAGAACAATATATTGTGACTTTTTAGCTAAAATCCTAGACACAAATCTGTTCATGTATGAAACAGAGATCCATGAATTTCTCTCCACGGAGGAAGGAGTGGATAACATAGTCGAGTTTCCCTCGGTCTTTGAAGAAGATATATTTGATGATTTTCCAGATGAATTTATTGTTGGCCACCTATTCTTAGCATATCAAGAATAAATTATTGAAGATTTTTGTGAACGAGATGATATCATTTAAAATTTTTATACAACATTGAACGCAGAACTTGCATTGTCAATGGTGGACAGTTTACTATTGATGGATCCGACACCACCTCCCTACAAAGTTGCTGAAGTTGCCACTAAAATGATTCTGAACCCACCTGAGCTAAAACCATTACCAGCAAATATGAAGTATGCCTTCCTTGCGGGTTCACAGAACATGTTTCTGATCATCATCAATTCACAATTGACCAAGGATCAAGAATCTCATCTGCTCGAGGTTCTAGAAGGAAGCACAAGGAAATAGGTTGGAAAATTTCATATCTCCATGATATCAATCCTTCATTATGTTTGCATCACATCTACCTCGAAGAAACATTAACCCCTCCTGAGAACTTCAGTGCAGATTGAACACTAACCTCTGAGAAGTTGTCATGAATGACATTATAAATTGGTGTGATGATGGCTTCATATATCCCATCTATGATTCAAAATGGGTGAGTCCCATGCACGCAGTACAGAAGAAATTAGGGATCACCATTGTGAAGAATGACAAAAGAGAGGATATCCCAACCAGAGTTCCACATTCTTGGCACGACTGTGTGGATTACATGAGCTTGAATATATTGACCAAGAAAGATCATTTCTCGCTTCCCTTCATAGACTAGATAGTTAAAAGACTAGCCGCGAATGAATATTTCTATTTCTTGGACAGATACTCTGGTTACAACTAGGTTACTATAGCTCGTGAAGATCAAGAGAAGACCACCTTCACATGTTCGTTTGGGAGATATGCCTGCCACATAATGCCTTTTGGATTGTGCAATACTCTAGCGACATTCCAGAGGTGCATGTTTGCAATATTTACAGATATTATTGGTAGTTTTCTCGAGATTTTCATGGATGACTTCTTGGTCTATGGAGACAATTTTTATCAGTGCCTTACATATCTAGACCGAGTATTGAAGAGATGTTGTGAGGTAAACCTCGTGCTCTCGTTGTAGAAGAATCACTTCATGGTGATTGAAGGGATCGTGTTAGGCCATGCCATCTCTAAGCATGGCATGGAGGTTGATCCTATGAAGGTGGATGTAATTTCCAAGCTCGAGCCACCTACAAACTTGAAGCAAGTCTAGTCATTTCTTGGTCATGTGAAATTTTATAGAAGTTTCATAAAAGACCACCAAAATTGCCTGACTGGTGACTAAGCTTCTAGGCAAGGAGACAAACTTTATAATAGATGTCAGAGTTATCCAAGAATTTAATAAGTTGAAACATTTGACCACTCAATCCCCTATCCTCCATTCATCAATTGGTCTCTACCATTTGAGATCATGACATATGTTTCTGATTATGCCACTGGTGTGGTTTGGGGACAGAAGAGAGACATATTACCATTTGCAATGCACTATGCTAGCAGAACATTAGACAAAGCACAAAAGAATTATACCGTTACTGAAAAAGAGCTGCTAGCAATTTTATTTACCCCAGAAAAATTCAGATCACATTTGCTGGGATCCAAAGTCATCATTTATACTGGACATTTTGACATTAAGTACTTGCAAAGCAAGAAGGATGCCAAACCATGACTCATAAGATGGATCCTTTTACTCAAGGAATTCAATCTTGAAATCAGAGACAAGCTTGGAATTTAAAATGTTATGGCAAATCATCTTTCAAAACTACTGGAGCCAAACACTCCTGAGAAAAGCATGATACCCATTACAAAAATTTTCACAGATGAGACAATGATGTCAGTCACCTCGCTCACTTGTTCATCAATATCGTGAACTATCATGTTTCTAAGAGAACTCCGCAAGATTGACAGAAGCTGGAAGTTGACAAGTTTTTGTCAGACATTTATTTCTATCAGTGGGATGATCCATATTTATTTTGTGAGGGGGCAGATTACATCTGGAAAAGGTGCATTCCTCATGATGAAGTCCACAGTATCCACGAGCATTACCGCAATCGTGAATTAAGAGGACACCACTCTAGGAAGAGAACAGTAGCAAAAGTACTCCAATGAGTCCTCCGATGGTGACTCTTTTCAAAGATGTAGAAGACTACGTGAAACATTGTACTGAATCAGAAAATGTGCGAAACTATTGGATTGAGAAATACAATTTCGTTGAAATACTACATAAACTAATAAATATTTTCATGTTTTAAGAAAAAAATCAATTACTATTTCCTTTTGATTTATTTTTGCATTTAATTACTATTTTTCCATGTAGTGTCTGACGTGTCCCAATGAGAGTGTGACCTTGGTTGACCCGCCAGTCAACTAGCCCTCTGCTCCCCTAGGCCTATCAGACCTCCTTGACCACCTCTCTTCCTCATTTTCCCTCGTCAAACCTTTCTCTCTGGGAACGATTCCTCTTTGACTTATGTTCCTCGATCGACGTTCTTTCACACCAGCATCCATTCTCGATCTGATGATTATTGTATCGAGCGGTCTTCCCAATCCAACCAGCCCTTGTATAAAACACATCCTCCACCTCCATTCAAAGTTCGATCACGTTTCACTCTCAAAATCCCTTAATTTCTTGTTGCCTAAGGTCTTTGGTGACAACAACAATCATGATCGAGCATTTGGCATGGAGGAAGAGGGCTGGAGCTGGTGATCGGGCATCGTCGGAGACCTTCAGGTGGAGCTCCTTCATGGCTCCTTGATGAGCCGTAGTTTCTTGTCTCTTTTCATTCCTAGGATTAATGCTAGCATAGTTTAGCATTAGTTTCTTTCATTTTTATTTTATTTTGTTATTGTGCAAATCGTACTTCACTGGAGCTCTTGCTTCGACCACTATCCCAACGTGATTCAACCGTCAACCATCCCATCCAAAGACACCATTTCATTAAACATCGCATCTTCTACACCCAAGCAGTTCCATTCACCTCTATTACTCCAGATCGAGTCATCAAGGTCTCCTCCTCCGCTCCTCATCGGAGACCCTTCGCTGCACACCTCATCCTCTCATCAGTAAACCAAACTAATCCCATAGCTCCCTATTTTCTTTTGCGTACCTAACATTGTAGGTTCTGGGCTCAAAAGACCATAGTTGGGTCGTTTTTGCAAAGACCGGGGGTTCCTCAGCAGGTCGTTCTTCTTTGACCCTCGAGGCCCCCATCGATGGGGCCTGGACCCATTTGAGGTCACCATTCAGGAAGGTTCCAGCTCCCTTTTGCGACACTTAGGAAGCTCCCAGGTGGTCGGAGCTGTAAGCATTGGATGATCGAAGAAGCCTTGGCTGCTAGTTCATCCCTGTTCTTCGTGAAGAGTAGGGATCATTAGATTGAGGGGCAATCCAATTTTGATTAGAGTCATCAAATCAACCACGCTTCCACTGTAGGATCTCCAATGGAAATCTAATCTAGCTGTTGATCGATGAACCATCATCATGTGACCAGGAACTGACACGTGGATACGTGAAGAGCCACGGCTGTCTAATCGTGCCTCGAGGGGTGTTTTGTGCCGACCACCCTTGCCTAGTGTGTTTTCATTTCACTCCATAAACATTAAGTTGTTGTTTAAAAACTTTTGTAGTATTTGCAATTTAACCCTCGTACTTCGCTTATTTGCTAATTGGTCCAGTCCACGTCACCTCACGTGCGCATACACATGAGGTGCTTGGACATTTTGCAGGAACCTCATCAAGGGTTTTTGTTATTACTTAGTCGAGAAAGATTTTATTTCAGTATAATACTTTAGGGTGATTAAATTGCAAATAGACCCTCTACTTTTTGGACACTGCATTTATACACTTGAGGCGTATTAAATTGGAATATTCTGAGAATTTCGCATGTAGGCCCTAGAAATTCGCTTAAAGGCTCACCTGGAACAAATATAACTAGAAGAATTCCTAACCTCCTTCAGCTTTCGACTAGATTAAAGGCCTAGCATAGGATAGGGTGTGTACAATGTTTCATTTCTTATCCCTAGTGTCTTAACACTTAATAGTGTGTTGTGCGGAAGGTAATATGTAGACAAATCATCAATAAGTCACCAAAACCCGCCTGGACCTTTCTTGATCCTTCGAGACCGGGTCCGACAGTTCGCAGCCATAGTGTCGGAGCTATCATGCTACTGCAAAAGCCTTCTCTGTCCAGCGAAATGCTAATGTTGTTGGCTTTTCCGCTCTTTAACTCGCTCTGCTATCGCCTCGCTCACTCGCCTTGCCTGAATTTCTATGGGAAGGCTCTCAGTCTTTTTTCGAGTTCAAATCTAGGGAAAAGAGACAGCCAGAGCAGCTGAAGACGACAGTGGAAGGGGCTCTATATAAATTAGCAGTTTTTTGTTAATATATTTGGTACGGGAGTGGAGAGGGTGCTCGTGCTGAGCCGATCCCTAAGTGGGGGAGGAGCGGGAAACATACTAGCTAGGATGGTGTCAAAAGTCAAAAAATGGCTATATATTGACCCTACCGCGCCTCAGTGAATCCCCCTTTAAAAAATAATGCATTTTCTTCCTATTGCATTTAAAAATACAAAAAAATTATAAACATGCTTTGAAAAATTCTAAAAAATTGAAATATCTTTATTATTGTATCTTGCATCTTTAGATCAAAAATCACTAAAATTTTAAAAGAAAAATATTAAAAATTGAAAAGCCCTAGAAATCTTATAAAAATTATTAAAAATTTAAAAATAGTTATTTCCATTTTGTATTTTACCTATATTATATACTATATATTAAAAGTAGTTTTGAAAAATTTTGGGATATTTATCTATTTTTAAATTCCAAAACAATTCAGCCTATACTTATTACTCATAGTTTTCATTGTTTTAATCATTTAAAAATACAAAAAATAGAAAAAATAGAAAAAAAACTAAAAAATATAAACATATTTTATTTTATCAATTTTGAGTATTTGTAACAATATATATAAATGTAAGAACATATATTCTATATATATAGCTATATATACTTATATTATTATTATTATTTAAAACACCTTATATATTTAAAAACCCCTTAAAAAATAAAAAAGGACCGCTCCTTAGGGTATTTTTTTGATTTATATATAATATATATCCTATATACCTATTATATTATACCTATTATCTATATATCCTTATATCCATATCTCTATTATATTAAAAATAAAATTAAAAATCAGAGAATATTAAAAAGGAAATTGTATATTAAAAATTCAAATTAATTATAAAATATTAAAAACCCACAAAAATCACAAATCCCTATAAAACAAAATAACAATTATTAATTCTTTATTGTCTATTTTTGTGTCTATCTTCATTGCTCCTTTGTAGTTCGACCCCTACACTTGTACTATACATATCATTTTGTAGGGTATAGTAAAATTTAGCTCGTTGTACTTATTAATTAAGCATATCATTGCTGGTTAGTTGTTGATTGAAACAAGATTGAGGATAACTGAGAGCTGAGAGAGCAGTCAACACAACGATTGCTAGACTCAACTTGTAGGGCACCACAAGCCATCCAAGATCGGACGATAGGATCCCTCCTCGATCTTCAGCATTCATCAATAAGGTAAATCCCTATGTAATTAGGTATTTTAAGTTAAATTTTATGATCTTGCTTTGATACATGCATATTCAAGTTTCAAGCTGTTAATTTAATTTTATTCCGAGTCAATTACGTACAATTTCTGATCTATATGGAATATTACAACAAGAAGATAAGGAGGATGCACTTATTTAAGCATATGAGGTTAGTGCATATGATGATTTTTGCTATTGTATCATCATTCATACTTTATCTTCATTCATTTACTTTCATGATTTTGTAAGATTATTTATTGAAAATGCACTTCACTAAGTATATGAGGTTAGTATATGTGATAATTTTTGGTATTGTATCATCATTTGTGCTTTGTCTTCATACATTTACTTTTATAATTTTACAAGAGTATTTATTGAAAATGCACTTCATTAAGTAGACGAGGTTAGTGCATGTCATGATTTTTGTTATTGTATCATCATTCATACTTTATCTTCATGTATTTACAGTTATGATTTTACAAGATGATTTATTGAGTACTTGCATGTCCAGAGGAGTTATTCTTCTTATTGTTGAAAAGCGTATTCACTTCTATTTTTTTTAGAATAGCAGGATTTCATGTCCTTACATACGAACATGATCGTGAATATGAAAATGATCGTTTTTTGAAAGAGTATGAACATGATCGTGAGGATGCAGAAGGCTAAACCTAGGTATGCTTGATTAAATTTTATCATCTTACTCTAATACACACATATTCAAGTTTCAAACTATTAATTTAATTTAATTATGAGTCGACTAGGTATACGACATGATTTATCTAAAATATGATAGGAAGATGATAAGGAGGATGTACTTCATTAAACAGATGAGGTTAGTTCATGTGATGATTTTTCCTATTGTATTATTATTCACACTCTTTCTTCATTTATTTACTTTCATATTTTTGCGAGATGATTTATTGAGTACCTACATATTCATAATTATAGTGTTCCAATTTGCATTATTTGCTTCATCTTCATTATCTAGCATACACTTTTCTTGCAAGGTATACATGAGGATTGAAATAAAAGGATTGAGTTGTTAACTAAATTTGTTTCTGGATGCGTGTGTGCATGCATGTGAATGAACATGTGTTTGTAGGAGTGAATGCGTGCGTGGATGTACATGAGAGAGAATATGTATTTGTGTGTGAGATATGTATTTGTATGTAGGAATATATGTGTGAAAGCGTTAATAGGAGTATATGTGTGAGTGCTTGCTTATGTTTGAAAGGGTATAAATATATATGTGTTTATATATGTGCGTGTATGAGATTTGTTACTTATGAGTGTCTGTGAAAATACATATGCAAGGTATGAATGTATGTTAGAGTGAATGGCACATCAGCAAGAAAGTATATAATATGTTTGTGTGTCTGTATTGTTGTATAAGTTTGTATATGTGTGAATGTGTGCATTATGTGAGTGTATGTTATAGTGTGTATATATATTGCATTGTCTGAGAGATAAAGAGCGAGCTTGTGTGTTACGTGTGTACTGACTTAGGTTCATGTGTATTTATGTGTGTGTTAGAGTGTTCATATGTGTATGCTAGTGTATGTGTGTTACATTGTGTTAGTTTATGCTATAGGCCTTACTGTTAAAGCGAGGGTGTGTCCGTTTATCTTAAGTTCATTTGTGTTTGTGTGTTTGAGTGTGCTTAGGTGAATGCTAGTGTGTATTAGTATGTATGTATATATCTTAACATGCATATGGAGAGACATACTGTGTGTATGTGTGTTAGAGAGTGTAGAGTGTGTAAGTGCAGTGTTTTTGTTCTAGAGATGAAGTGCTTGTTTATTAGTATGAAGTTTGTGTTAGTGTACTTGTGTTTGTTATTGTTTGTGAGTGTATGTTACTATGTATGCTTGTGCACTAAAATAAGCGTGTGCATATGTGTTATGCATGGGAGAGAAAGAATGTGTATATAAAATGAGTATAACATTAGAAGTGAAGACCATTAAATTGAAGTATGGCATCTCCAACTTGGCACAAAATATATTTACATATTATAGGAGTTCTACAATGACTTTATAATAGGTGGTACAAGTTCAACGGAGATTCGAAACCCCGAAGAACATGTATATAATTTTCATGTTCTCAGAAGTTGGCGAGCACATATGATAGTCAGGTCCTAGCTAAGTGCTAACTAATATAGTTGGTAGAGAGGACTTGGCTACCACATGTGCTTGCCCACTTTTAATGGTGAGCACATGTCCTCGCTAAATATAAGGTAGTGTGTAGGGTTTTAACGAGCATAACTTTGGCGAGCATGCGGAGAGCACTTGGGGAGGCATTTAGTGCTTGCAAAAAGCATTTTTTTCTTGTAGATAGTGGACCTCTTTTAAAAAGGCATGAAAGTTTTTTGAAAGTCTAAACGACATGGTAGTGCAAAGTGATTATCAATGGCCTTGGAGATAATATGAATGCTGGAATTTATCAAGCTTATCAATGTGTAGTTTTACACACATAAAGCATTCCCTTTTTGTGGTTATTGTAATGACAACGTTGTTAATGCTCTTTAGAAGATCAATTTCCATTGATTTAAATTGGTGTTATGAAATTTATTGAATAAGTTAGGGTCATTTTTTTACCAATCCCTAGTAATCTTAATAGAAGTTTGAAGAGAAGCATCGAGGCCTAGAGAGTAACCCCACTTTAGATTTAAAACAAACTTTTTTATTCCATTTTCGGAGAAAGGATTAGTGCAAATTTTAAGTCCAAAGATGAAGTCCAACTTGTGGACCTTAAAGGGTAGTTGTATCATGTTTAACCTAGGTAAAGTTTTTTGTACAAGCCTACAATGTGATCAGAGATCTTTCTCTTGTCCGTAGATAGCTGATCATCGGTTTGCATCGCAGAATTACATTTTTTTGCCCTTCTCCTCGAGGCCAGAATGTGGAAAAACTCAGATTCAATCTCACCTAATAACTTTAAATCCTCTTCAATTCTCGATTTTACCACCTTAGCATAACTCTTTTTCATTCTCATAGACAATTTGTTGCTAATGCTTAACCTGGACTAAAATAAACTCACGCCTCATAAGACATTTGATGGTGATTAGCTTTTTCTGATTCTTCTCCGATACAAGAGAAGTTTAGAATGTTTGTATGGTCCATCTTTAGATCTTTCCTTCAAGTATCCGTGTTTCTGAAGTGTGCACTTAAGTTTAGAACTAAGAGGACACGCATCTTTGTTAACATTTTTTTCAAATCCCGAGGAATCTATTCCAGGATTTTTGTATTTGGTGTGCACTCCTCTATCTTCTTTCTCTAGGGGTATGTTTGGTTACTAGGGTGGGTTGGCATAACTTCCTGTGAATAGTAGCTGTTTGGATGGTTATGAAGGTTGGAGAGGGTTGAAATAGAGAATCTGATGTGATGTCACATTGATTTGTGGTGGATTTCCAACTTAGGGATGGGGGGAGGGGTATTACTCTGGGATAACTCGGTAACCAAACAGACCAAAGGATTAAGTGGATTATGACAAATAGAAAAAATATATTGTGGCTTGCCTAATTTGGTGGGGTTCAACCTTTAGTCCAAGTATACCTTTAGTTTCCCAACCTAACCTGAAGAAAATTAGCGTAACTAAGCTATGTATCAAAATCCTTAGATACCTACCTATCCAAAATTTACGACGAGTGATCTGTATAGACACTCATAATAATAAAGTCTCTTATAATGAAATAATCAGCTGCAGAGTTGATCATTAATTCCATAACTGCTAGGCCATGTTCGTTTGGAGAGTAAGCATTGAAATAAGGGGTCAATTCCTCGTCTGATGCGGTTCCGAAGAGTACAACTATTACCATCCACATCCCATTATTTCACTTTATTCTACCCATATTCCTATCTTTATTCCACCTTACTTACATTTATTTCACATTATTCTCCTTATTTCTATCTTTCCAGCAAACGAGGAATTATTCTCCTTATTCCTCGTCCTTATTCTTGCTTATTCGCGAACTGAACGTCCCCTTGGGATTTTGTTCATCGATTCGCATAGTAAACATCACGAATCAAGGATGGTATAATCTTTACAGTAACCGCCAAGGGGATAACAGGGGAGTATAAGTCTTTACCTTGACACAAAGTCCTAAGTGTTGATCTTTAACTTAGTCTTCTTCCTTTAGCAAAAACTACTTTCTTGGAATCCATCATCCTCTCTCTAGGATTACTTTCTCTTTTTGGGAATGACATGCGAAATGATGGTTTCTCAATCTTAAGGCTTCATTTACAAGATGTGTCGGTTAGAGTTGAGCAGTAGTTACTAGTGTTCTCTTTCAATTTAAACTCTACTCCTACTAAGATAAGGTTCTATAGTTTATAATTCCCACTTAATCTTTTCATAATCATATTTACTTAATTAATATAATTAAATTTTAATAGATGGTTTTCCTAGTTGATCTAATTATCTCAAATAATTTATGACTAGGCCATTTTCAATTTTATGAGAGTATTTGCCAAATTTTGGTTATTCCTTGAATAGTAGCTCACTACAACAAAATAGGCATATATTAACACTTTTTTAAAATCCAATACTATATCATCTGTTGTTAATATATGACAACGATATTATTAATTGAGAAATCATTTTTCTAATTTAAATTAGCGACAAATGTTGTGTGTGCTCCTATATTATTAGCAACGATCACTAAAAATATAGTATTAGCGAGTCATGAATCTGTGATTCATCACTCTAAAAGAGACTAATTAAACTCAGTTCCCCAAAATTCATCTACATTTTATCATCTATTTGCATTATTAACATTCATACATGTATAAATAATAATTGTGTATTATCATGCATTATTACATTAAATAAGAAGCCAAGCATCAAAGGAAAATTGACCTGTAAAGTAGATAACTTCTTCGAATTTTAGTTAATTCATAAATCACCTGAAACCACCTCCATTGTGTACATATTACTAACAAGAATAAATAAAAAATACAAAAAAATCACTAACAGAAATAAGTGGCTCACAAAACAAAACTCTAATTTCAGATCCGTCAGACTAAAGCGTTGATATCTCCTTCATACAATGTCCAATTTGATCCTACTCACTTTTAAATTAATATACGTTCAATTACCTTCAAAATAAGACCGTGCTCAAAAGAATCAGACTTCATATGTGGAAGTTAGGTTTTGGGACTCTTTTGCACATTGTGTATTTTACCCAATTTTGACCTATTATTTTATATACATAATCAAGCCATTCTCTTTTATTTCTTTTTCATTTATTTTATTTGATAAAAGATTTATTAAAATATGCAAAAATTCAAATCCAAACTAAGCTTGAAGTCAAAGAAATTGATTGAGTCTGAGTCTTCATTGAGAGCATGTATAATAAGTCCTCTTTATTGTATTCCTTTATTTACTTAACTATTAAAAATCCAAAAAAATATTAATGTGTAAATATTTTCTTTTATTTTATTAGATTTTATTTTGTTTTTTATCTTATTTAAAAATAACAAAAAAATTTGCAAATTTCAAAAATATGGAATTTTATACACATAGATTACCATAAAAATATCACGTTACACAAATGACTTATTTTGGTTTTGTTTCTTCATGAAATTGTAGATCTCATCAAGATGAATAACTTTTGTGAAGAAATAGACCCTAGGTCATTTGTTATTTCTTTTTGATTTTTTCTTTTCTTTTATTTTTCGATTTTTTCTGGGCACGCCACATGGCAGCTCCTAGAGCCGCCACATGTCACTGGCCTTTTTCTTTTTATTTTTCGAATTTTCATCTTTTTTTCTGTCCAGTGCCACATCGCATCATTAGGGATGTCCGATCTCGATCGATTGACAACCCCCCTCCATCTTCTTCCTTCCGTCAATTTCAACCCTTTCCCAAATTGTTCTGCCGCCACCTGCCGGATCCATTCCCTCATCCTCAACAAATATCCATCGGATCATCGTCTATCTCCCCCAATTTCACCGCCCCTCTCCTTCCTCTGATCGGTCACCACCCCTTCCTTTTCCGCCACGCCACTGCCCGATCTTCTTTCCCCTCAATTTCATCGCCACCATTCCAAATCCAGCCACTACATCCGGCCAAATCCCCTTCGTATCTACGCCAAATCAATCATCCTTTGTTGCCTTCATGTTCTCTTGCCTCTCACCCGATCTCCTCGTCAATCTCGACCACCTTCCCGATTTAGCCACATCGCTACCTGTATCTACTTCCGATTTCATCGTATCCCTCATCAAATCAATCAGATCGCTAATCATGGATCACCTTCCCAAATCACCAATCTCCACCACCTCTCCAACGCCTATTTAGAGCCCCAACTCCGACGTTTCAAGGCATCCACCATTCAACAAGTAAGGAGGAGCCCCACCTACCCGGTGGTGACATCGCAGTCGACCATCCTCCGCTTGGCGTGATCTAAGGCGCACCGCCTTGTCGCAGCTCGTACCTCCGCTACATGTCTGCCCTTGTTCGGGCATGCACCGTCGAGCCGTGCCTACTTCTAGGTACTCTCTTCCTCCGCCCGTTTGCACCTCTGCTACTTTCTCTGACACCACTTCCTCCGCTCGATCATAATCACCCCCATCACCACCACGATCATCTTGTGTCACCCTCTTATCCTTCATCGATTGCCTTGCTCCAACGCGCAATGGTGTTAAGCCACTTCGACCTAGGTACTCCCAGTATCCCTCTCTTGGTGCCACAAGAGTCCAGCACCACGTCATTAACGACAACCTCGAGCTTCGCTTCCCGGCAAAGCTCTGGTAGCCGTACTTCTCCTTCATCGCCACAACTGCTTTTGTCATGATCAAAGTCTTCTCCAGACCCATCTTCGACAAGCATCGTACCACCAAGAGCTCCCTCCAGCCTTTGCATCAACACGGAGCAGCAGGAGTCCCCTCCAGGCCTCTCCAGGAGCCGAGCACCATCTAGAAGCAGCCACAGCTCCAATGCTTCTTCGGCAGCCACCGGAGGAGAAGCCTGACTCCTTCATTGATGCTTCGCCAACCAAGGGTCCGCTCCGCCGACCAATCATTGCTTCCTCCGCAACGAGACACGTGGGGCTGATCCTGAGACCCTCCCACGTAAGGCACACATGCGGGAGGGGATGTTTTGCACAAAAGGGCCCCCAGATTCCAACCTCTTCCATCCAGCCCCCCTGCTAGAGGGCATGTGTCGTGCACATGCCCCCTGACAATTTTGCATCAGAGACCCCTTATGGTTTTGGTATTTAGTAATTACTCCATGTCTTCATATTTTATTCTATTCTAGTTTATATGTTTTGCACGTAGAACCCTACCTTTCCTCTGTCTTTTGATCAACATTTCTAGATCATTTTATTATTTAAAAATTAACATTATGTTCAGCAACTATTATCTATATTGTGGCATGTGCTTCATAATTTTATGCTATGTGGTTACTTAATATTTTTTGTGAAAATTTGTATATTTTCTCCATTCTACACTCTAAAATTCATAGAGAATTAACCATTGCTCAGAAAATTGCCAAAAATTCATGGATATTAGATTTAGTTGCATTTTACAGTATGCCCAAAAATAAATGCATTTGCTTGCATATTTTGTTCTATACAATTTGTTTTGTGCTTTTCAGCAATTAATTTTTAATAGGTCTTAAACTTCATATTTTTCTGGTTTAGGATTTAGATATATTTTATTCCATGAAAATAAGTAGGTTTATTATTTATTATAATTAATTATTGGGAACCACATTGTTTGCACTATTTAATTCATTAAATATTCATATTGAATCCGAAAATTCAAAAAAAAAAGTGCATTCATTTTATCCTAATTCACATCTCAACCAACTTTTGTGGTTTTTGGACATCTTTTGATTGGCATTAATTTCCTCATCCTTAAAATTGGTCCGCATTTGCATCTTCACTCAAAACATGCACTAAAAATACCAAAAAAATATGCCTCGAAATATGTACATCTAATTTGATAGACTTAGACCTAGGTTGTTCCTTTGCCTCATTGAGTTCGACCATGAGGCTTGCCCATGTTAAATAAACATCAAATCACATTCGGCTTAATTGATTAATTCATTGAAATTTTTGGTTTTTTTGACTGATCTCTAATTGCCCGACTTCAACGAAATGATACATTTAATTCATGAGAATTAACATAAGGTGATTTCGATTTCATCAAATGATGCCGTTGCCGAGGAGGCAAACGACTTAGGTTTTTGTCTAGAAAATTTAGTGTTAGGTTTTTCCACACATTCAGGTAGTCTGAACCCCGAACCTTGCCGCTGTACATTTTCCATTTGTTTTCTAACATTTATTTCTTTTTCAGTATTTATTTTCAGCTTTTTAGTTTTGATTAATTTTTGTGTCAACTCTATTACATTTTCTCTCTTATTTTTTTGTGCGAGGTACTTGGTGGACATAGAGCGGTTTTTCTGGAAACCGATACATCTCGACAACCCATGGAAGAGCCACAAAAAAGTTAAGATCGAGTCAGGTCGTGAGAGAGCGTAAAGTCTAGGATTTTAATTTCTACAGTCTTAATTTTTGTAATTTATTTATTTACAACTGTTTCCATTTGGAATCTCACGTGAGTGACAGGACATGAACTTTCTTTTTCTATGGTGTGTCGTGGCCTGTTTCACTCTCCGGTGAGGGTCGGGCTCGACTTGAGTGGCTTGTAGGTTAGACCTATACATGATTATTAGAGCTTCTAGGATTTTATTTTTTGTGCTCGTACACACTGCACTTAACTGAGACCCACTCTAGATCGTTCAATTTAGTCGAAAATTCAACTCATTTCTTCCCGATATATAGAACCTTATTGCTAAGTGTGATTTTTGTCGACTCGCATTCATAAAGAATAAATTTTCAGTTCTTGTATTGCAACCCACATGGAGATTGCGAGGAATCACTGTAAGTCTTCTGACTGAGCATTTATCATTATTTTCCACTTGCATTGACTTTTCCTCAGTTTTCTCCCTCATGTTTTATTACTTAAGATTTTAAAGGAAATCGAGATTGGACGATAGACGTATTTATGTACTCATCTAACTTTTCAGTAAAATTGGGACTGCTAAATAAGGTCAACTTTAATTAACCCCTAAAATCAAGAATCTTTGCGGGAGAATAACTCCATCCTTGGACTTCCTTATCTTTCTGAGTGAGTGAGAAACATACGCTTAGGATAGAGCCAAGCTGCAGTCTCTCTTAGCAGAGTGGGTAGTTAAAGGACCACACGATTGGCACTGTCTTCAAGTAACACGGGTAGCCGTTCTACGGTCCATACTTACACCCATACTGGTTGAAAGTGGATGCAACTAGCCGTATGAACTCAGGCTAGTCTTGAGGAAAATTTCTGGTACCAACATACCTTGCTCAAGGATTACAAGATTGAAATTATCACCAATTAAAATTGAAAAGACAAGTTGGTCAGACTCTTGTGGCCTTTATTGTGTGAGTTGGTAAGACTAGGGTTTGTATTGTGTTTGCATTTATGTGCGTGGATCGAGATCGAATATCGAAAATCTCATACTTATGTTATCACTCTCCCTTCCTAATATATTAGGGTTAGTTTGTGTAGTATTCTGTGCGTTTGCACGTTCTCAATCACAATCCACTCCTTCATCTCATCCATCTCTTTATTGATGTCTGGATATTTCCCAGCCTCATCTTCCCGGTGCCTCTGCCTGAAGCCTCCTTCGACCTCGATCCGTGTAGCTGAAAGGACCTCAGCATCCGTCCTTCTTCTCTCATTGTTCTGAGGCAAACTATATATTTCGGGCCCTCTTTCTCTCTTTTCTTTCCGGAAGACTGAGCTTGGATTCTTTCTCGGATCCGAAGGATGACCAAGCTCATTATGCATTTATTGGCATCGCATGCTTCATATAAGTACTAGGTGGAAAGCACATCACACAGTCCTAGCCTCTCTGCCCTTTCGGTCCCCAACGAAGGACCTTACTCACGTCCCAATATCACCAACAAAGAAAGGCTGCAGTGGCTTTCTTAGAAATTGGAATGAAAACTCGACACCCTCTCCTGTCTGGTTCTCGTTGCATTTCATTCCACTCGTTCGCCCCCCACACCCCTACAACACTTTTTCTTAATCAAAAGCATAAGGTTCTTTCTCACCTGGACCACCAAACAAAGAAGGAACTAAACAGTTAGATTAGATAGGCTATTGACTAAGGGCGTCTTCAAACCTATCAAGTCATTTCTCCTCGACCACCGATTATCAGCTCCCCCTCTTTCATGTATCCTCCACCATTCGTGGGAGACTCTTACCCATGGATGATTCCATTCTACCTCGATTACGAAGTCCATCATCCGACCGACTTCTCCGCTTCTTCGCATTTCTAACCTACCCCATGTCCTTCCACATACGATCCACTTCCATCCTGAGCTGAGCCATCTTATCCCCGATCTCTTGCTGAAACTCAAGAACCATTTAGAGAGCAAGCCACTGTTGAGTCAGATGATTGGCAGAGTTACCTACCCCCACACACCTCATTTGATTCACATCTTGACTTGATCGTAGGTTAAAACATGGTCAAATAAAATACCGAATGGAGAGGCCTGCTCTTTATGATCTTCCAAAGTTGGTTGACCTTAGTGATCAAGCTCACATTGATCGGCCTTCATACCAACCATTCAGAGAGCCTTCACATACAGAATATTGGACTCATGAGCTTGATCTACAAACCCCCGGTCTATTGACTCCACCACACGAGTCTCCGACCAATTACTTCCACACAGATAGTCTATACTCGAATCATCACTACATGCCAAAGTTTAGGTGTGCTGAGTATGAGACCCATGGATGCCAGCAATATTCTCCAAGTGAGCGGACTTCTTCCATGATGTGTCATGAGAAAATTTTGGAGGATAATAAAAAAAATTACAGGATCTTTTGAGAGAATTTTCACCCGACTCATGTATGAAAGGGGAAAATGGAAGGATTGGATCTCAAGTTGAAAATCTAGAGGACACTCAAAAACCCACAAAATATGTACAATTGGAGTCAATTTTTACCTCCCTCTTATATTAACCGCTTTCCCTCCATTCTAGAGTCTGTACATTCACCTATCAAAAGACCAAAAAATTCAAAAGTTCAAAAAATATCCAAAAATTTAAAAAACAGAAAAAACCATAAAATTGAAAATGAAAAAGATTTGAAAATTTTGGATCCTAATATGAGGGAAGCATTGGATAAAAGGTTGATTTTTTATCTTCTCGTAATACTGGCCATTGAACACTTCCCTGACCTTGAAAGATTTGTCAAGAGTAAATTAATGCCGAAAACGTCGAGTAGAAAGAGAACAAGAACTGAGAGACACGTATTGTAAATGGCCACCTCCTTGGTGATGAGGAGAAAAACCAATAGTCACAGAGTGAAGCAGTTTCCCAGGTTTGACTGTGGAATGAAAAACACTATCTTCACCCAAATGCCCGAATCGATGATGACTCATCAATAAATATCCTCCCAACCTCCATGTTTGACAAGCTCAAACTTGGACCAATCAATAAATCGAGAGAGATCATACAACTGGATGATCGATCAATAAAATGGTCGAGAGGAACTATTTCAGTCATCATTACATTCCAAGGTAATCTGTTCGAAGTGGACTTCACAATAATCGATATTGAACATCAAGGAGAGTTTACCCAATCTCCAATCACTCTCCAAAAGCCATTCTTGGCCTTGTCTACGACAACTATAGATTGTGGGACTTAGGAAACCAATTTCACCACATTGGGAGCACTCCATCATCGCCCCAATTTTTTAGGAAACACGATACTTTAAAGTTACCCACAAAGCTGTCAACAGCCATGACCGTCGAGCAGGAGAAGAATCCTTCCCCGCTGCTACACCTGAGAAGACGGTTGTTGAAATGACCATTGGATCAAAGACGTCCCCCATCCTCTCATTTCTTATTGCTTGCACTCCACCACTATCGCTGCAGCTTTTAATGAGAACACACAATCAAGGGATAACCCTGTATACGACAAGACCTTCTCCAAGTGCCTTGATCAGTTTGATACAACTCAAGAACTCACCAATTCCAAGCCAACTACGAACACATTCCCGAGACGTGTGCTGACCATGCAGGAGTATTTCAATCTATATGGTGATTCATCTGATGAAGAATCGATTGTCAGCACCTCACCTCCAGGACCATCACCAAATGTGGCAGCACAGACGAAATTGACCCATTCTGATAAACCTACTGCTCCTTCCTCTAGTCGGTTATCTAGTGAGAAGAAGAAGAGTACTGATTATTCGAGGCGTCCCCCACCCCAACACCTCCAGTCGTATCAATATCCTCTTCCTCTTGATGCTTCAGTGTCTAGAAAACCGACGAAGAAAGTTGCCTTCAAGATGTTAGGGAAGGAATTTTATGAGGATTCATCCTTAGGTCTGGATGAGGAGATCTATATGAGTGAGGTCAGTTCGATTGATCTGGAGCCTTATCTGAGCAATCAATCAGATCTCGACCCACGTTGGATGACCCTTT
Organism: Ottelia alismoides; assembly: GCA_037367405.1. Lineage (NCBI taxonomy): Eukaryota > Viridiplantae > Streptophyta > Magnoliopsida > Alismatales > Hydrocharitaceae > Ottelia > Ottelia alismoides. The sequence goes on from JAZKJV010004099.1 coordinate 228,238, forward strand.
CCCCTCACTATTATTTCTCCAGAATCGACTCTCCTGGTCTCAGTAGATATACCGGAATAATTAGTTATGCGCAGACTCATACTTGTTCTTCATAGTATTCATCATCCGAGGAAGAGTCGATTGACCACAAGAATGAGCACTTTCTGAGAAAGCAGCTTAAGAATAAGAATCTTTGGAGTATTGTTGCCTTATAGTATTATTCTTTTGAGGATAACTCTGACGATGGTTGGGAATCATCTACTTCATCTTCTTTTCTTAATATTCCCTTCCCCCACATGCACACAAAAAGATCTGCTGAAAACCTCCTTGATCATCGGCACCTCAACCCTCCTGATCCCATTGGTTCCCTTGTACTTCTTCTTCCTTTACTTAGGCCACGACCTAAGTATAGGGGGGACTGATGACCCCTGTATACCACTCTTCTCATCCTCTTATTCTCTTTTCCGCCCTATTCTCGCTCCTCTTCTATACTTAGACTATCCACAACCTAAGTATAGGGGGTGAGCTGATTTCTATTTTCTTTTCCACTCTCTTATGCTTTGCACAAGCTACTGCTTCTCTACGCTCTTTGTGCTCTGAGGACATAGCACTCGTTAAGTATAGAGGGGTGTGTATACTTTATATATATTTTATCCATTTCTCGTACTTTCATGTAGGTCTATATCTTATTTACGTGAGGGGTAACTAACTTGTAAAAGTTGTAAAATCAGGAAAAAGTTAAATTTTGTGTACTAACATTGTGGTTGTAAAATATTGTGTGTAACAAAAGTTTTTGAAAATTGGCTTATTCATTTTTTAATTTCGAAAAAAAAAGGAAAAAGAAATTCTTGCATTAAAAAAACATCTTACGCTTCATGACTTTGCATTTCATTCATTGACATCCATGCATTCTTTAATTGGATATATCCCTAACTTACACTTTCACACAAGATTTGTGAAGTTTAAGGACATCTGGTTTATGAGATTCTAAGATTTAGAGTTAACCAGCCTTACACATTAGGGTCTATGTCTTAATTATTAACACTTCCTTGGTCTGAAAGATATGCGTGCTATATTGCATACTTAGTCTCTACCTTAAAGAATATGATCATCACCTCACTTGCACGAATGCAATTATGATGAAATGAGTTGGGATTTCACTTGAGGAACTGGAATAAGGGCTTTGAATTTGGACACGATTTTATGATGCTCGAGGATGGGATAAAATCGACGATGACTTCATGAAACTCAAGTGTCAGCATTTTAAGCTAGTATGAGAACATGGTTCTTATACTAATCTCTTGACATAAAATGTATGTGCCAGGGTGTGATGAAACTTAATTAATTATTGATCAGTATGCGTCAACCTGATAAAAGCAGTGGAGCTAGCCAACCACCAAAAAATAAATTTTGAGAGAATTTCTCTCATGCAAAGAAAATATCTTTCATTACAAATACAAACTCAAAGAGCTTCCACCAAAGGAGAGGCTCCAAACCTTTTCAAAGTGTCCACTTGGACCAATGCTATTAGGACCAGGAGCCGGGATAACACCAAAAAGAGCTCTGCATCGTATAGTGATACAAGTCTGGGTGTCGAAGGTACGATAAGTACTCAAAAGAGACATACCCCGGTGTACTACAAGGAAAACAAGTGAAGACGACTTCGAACTCTCTTGATGGACGCACTGGTCAACAACCTAAAACACATGCGTTGAATTAATAAGGCGCTCGAGTGGATCCTTGGTCTAATGAGAGGGGAGAGGAGAAAATTACATAACCTATGTCCTCTATCAACCAGCCTTCCATATACACTTTTAAGACTAACAACTAAAGAGATGGTGGATTGTTTGCAAGAACTGATTTATTCCCTATGTTAAGGATTAGGTCGTTAGGAGAGTCTCTTGGACTGGAACCTTGGAGGACGTTTTGACTCTATTTTTGTGACTACAGTCCACACTAAATGTCATACCGCTACAATATATGTAAACAAAGAGAGTCTCAGAGCTAGAGAAGTTACATACCTTTTGACTAAAGCTTAGTCCAACTCAGAATTTTGGGATCACTAAAATCGAGAGTTCTTGAAAGGATATAGTCTTGTGCACATGCACAGTCAGGGATTAATCTGACTAAATCATTCATTCTCTAGTGCTCGGGGACGAGCATGGTTTCAGTATATGGGGTTGATGAATATGTGATTCATCACTCTAAAAGAGACTAATTAAACTCGCTTCTCCAAAATTCATTTTATCATCTATAATGCATTATTAACATTCATGCATGTGTAAATAATAATTGCATATTATCATGCATTAAATAAGAAGCCAATAATCCAAGGGAAAATTGACATATAAAATAGCTAACTTACCGATTTTTAATTAATTCATAAATCACCTGAAAACCACCTCCATTGTGTACATATTACTAACAAGAATAAATGAAAAATAAAAAAAGCACTAACAAAATGAGTGGCTTACAAAACAAAATCATAATTTCAAATCTATCGAACTAAAACAATGATATCTCCCTTATACAGTGTATGATTTGATCCTGCTCACTTTAAGTCTAATGTACATTCATTTACCTTCAAAATAAGACCGGGTTCAAAAGAATCAGACGTCATATGTGAATGTCGGGTTTTGGGCTTCTATCGTACATTGTGTATTTTACCCAATTTTGACCTACATTTTGGCATGTGCTCCATAATTTTATGCTTTGTGGTTAATTAATAGATAATATTTTAGTGGAAATTTACAAGCCCATTCTACACTTTGAAATTCATAGAGAATTAATAATTGCTCAGAAAATTGCAAAAAATTCATGGATATTAAAATTAGTTGTATACAATGTGCCCAAAAAATAATTGCATTTGCATGCATATTTTGTTTTGTAAAATTTATTTTATGTTTTCGAGTAATTAATTTTTAATAGGTCTTAAACTTCACATTTTCTATGTTTAGGATTTTTCCAAGATAGATCACAAAGTGATATATCTTAGATAATTTTATTCCCTAAAAATAAATAGGTTTAAATTTTGTTATGATTAATTATTGAAAATCACATTATTTACATCATTTGGATCATTAAATATTCATATTACATCAGAAAATTCCAAAAAAATTATATTGCATTCGTTTTATCCTAATTCACATCTCGACCGAGTTTTGTGGTTTTTGGACATCGTTTGATATGCATTAATTTCCTCATCCTTAAAATTAGCCTGCATTTGAACCTGCATTCAAAAATTGTACTAAAAATACCAAAAAAATCTGCCTTGAAAAATTCACATCTAATTTGATAGACTTAAACCTAGGTTGTTCCTTTGTCTCCTTGAGTTAGACCCTGGGACTTGCCTAGGTTAAATAAACATCAAACACATATGACTTAATTGATTAATTCATTGAATTTTGTGTTTATTTTCGACTAATCTCTAATTGCCCGACTACTACATGAGATGACAAATTAAATAGGGTGTTTAGCAGTTCATTAGTGAGCATGTTTAGTGCTCACCATGTATTTGTAAAGTGCTCATTAGAGTAATGGGCGAGCGCATGTGCTCACCCATTTTGTGCATGCAACGAGGCTAGATGCAATACCATATGTGGGAACACATGTGCACTCTAAGTCATCATAAGCGATAATGGGCGAGCACGACGTCCTCATTCTTGCGCTCTTCCAAGTCGACTTGAATGATATTGTAGTCAACATTTGGCGAGCGCTTTTGGCAAGCACCCATGCTTACCCACAATAGAACTGTAAAAGAAAAATTACAAGTTTGTCAGGGTTTTGAAATCCCGTCGAACTTGTACTACCTGCTCTAAACCACTTCAGGTATTTAAATAGATAATCAAAAATCATACCTGAGATAGGGACTAAATATCCAAGATATGAATAGTCCATGTATATATCACATCGTCTACATAGAAGTTAACTAATAAGAAGCGAACAGTCAACAATATTTTCTTAAACTAAACAGATAAAAATTCAATGGAAAGCACAAATTTATTGTATGTAAACAAAATACATTAAAAACCATTTAAATGTTCATATAAATGGAAAGTCATTCTCTATTCTATTGTTAAGAAAAGCCTATTGGTCACTTCTTTTTTGCCCGAAAGATCTTAGAAATCAAAATCTACTTTGATTTCTTTTTCTATATATTTTTATTTTTTCGAAAATACAAAAAACTTGATTTCCTTTTTTTCATTTATTTTTATTTTATTTTGTTTTAAATTAAAAATATAAAAAATTACAAAATAAAAAATCACTAAAAATTCAAAATCAGAAAATATAAAAAATATAAAAACTAAAATGTTATAAAAAATACAAAAAGCGTAAAAATAAATAAAGGCACCAAAAGCTAAAAAAGAAAAAGAGCTCTTTATTTTCTTAATAATTAATAACCCTTGGGTATTGTAGCCTCACTGAGTTCGATCTTGTATGCTATACAAGTAAAATAAATAGCAGTATCTCTCATTTTATTTCTCTCTTGACCATCTTGTTTGCTTGGTTTGATTCTTTTTATTTAAAAATAGTAAATTTTTGTTTGACTTGAGAATTTCTGGGATCACAACGACACTTTAGATATTAAATAAAAATCCCCTTGAATTTCTGAGTTAATCATGCCTCCCCCTTTTTCCCGATTTGTTGTTGTTGACGTGAGTAATAATGGCGCGTCGTTGCTGCTAATACTTCGAATTGGAGAGGTATCACATAACGGTCTCGGAGCTTGTTGGAGAATTAGGGTTCCCTGAAGGAACTTATTGTGTTGCCACTGCCCATGCCTGGAGCATGATGGCGCTCACGCGAGCCGCCCGGAGGCCTTGCAATGAAGAATTAGGATTTATTAAAATCCAATGCTGCTCGACCTCGATGCTCATACATGGAAAATGTATGCATTGCGATTTCTCCGATTGAACTTCTGAACTTGAACACAGACTTGAACTTGGATCGAATAATAGTATATCCACATGAATCGATCTTTTAGACATATGTGACGACTGAAAATTAGGGTTTCGATAAACTCTAAAAACTGAAAAATGAACTTAAATGATCTTGAACAATGAATATATAATCTTCAAGAATAAATCTTCAAAATCAATCAAGAATGACCCATTTAGAAAACTAGAATGCGGAAGCATAATCAGAGATAAAGAATAAGAACACTGAAACAATATCAAGACTTTTACGTGGAATCCTACTCCCCAAGGAGCGGGATGAAACCACAGGAGAATGCCTCAAAGGGTTTGTGTTTTCTATTCAACTTTCTCATCTGTTACAGGTGGTGTGAGGCTTTTTATATAGCCCCCATTGAGTCTTCAAGTCCCACAACTAGTACATGTGGGACTAAACCACTAGATATGGTAATTGGACCCTAGAGGGATCTGATTATCCATCTATACAAGTGACACATATACTCTAACAACTAATAGATAGTAAATTCATCAAAAAAATCAAGTGCATAAAGTACATTCTATAAACACATGGACGCCAACAAATAAATTGCCCCTTATCATGTAATGGGGGAAGGAGTTCCATTTGTAGGACATACAGATCATACGATGCAAACTGAGCTTTGATGCCATACAAGTGATGCAATGCACCTGAATCCACGACCCAATTTATCATGTCTTCTGTGTGACAATTGGGAAGGGCATATGTTATACCTGAGGTGCTAGAAAAGGCTCTGGTTGTGGCAATGTTGATGGACCTACAAAAGCGCTAGTAGGGGCATCAACAAGAGTCACGATCTCCCTCAAACAGGGAAAATATCATCCAACTTCTGATCAACAATAGACATAGAAATGGCAGTAGGCTCAACATGCTCGCCCACATGAGTAGATGTGAGGTAGGAATGCTTTAGGTAGCATGTCCCCTCCAAGTTACGATCATTACTAGATCGATGATAGTATGTGAATGGTCCACACCGACGTACATCTCCTCTACCATGGATACCGTACCCTCTAAACTGAGATGCACCTCCCTTATCGTAGGATACAACCATCATCGAGGAAGTCCGAGTAATGACAATAGATGGGATCTTAATCCTGCTAAGACGGATGTAAGCATCCTCCATCTGGTGTATAGATGCACTATAGAGAAGCTTTGCACGTTGCATCATATTCAGGGTCTAGAGTTGCTAGAATAACTCCAACCATTGTGGTGTTCCAGTACACCATATGCTACTATATAGATGTGGGCACATGCATGAAGATGTGAAACTTCTCCAACATGCCTCAAAGTGAAGATTAGGAGTGCAAAGGATGATCATTCTATCCGATCGTGAAGACATCATACTGTAGTTGGAAGATCTTAGTATTGTCCTTCGCCCGACCATAGGTGGCGACAAGGATATCCTACATTACCTTGGCAGTAGGCTTATGCAAATTATCGCTGGATATCTCTATGGAAAGAGTCACATATAGCCATACTCATGCATTGGTGGCATCCCACTTCCATGAAGCATTTGTCCCAGCTTTGTCTTCCAACTATGCCTTCATCAAAATGTGCTCCTTGTTATTGTACTACATCAGTGTCGTAAACTGCATAGACCATAACTAATAATTGGTTGTATAATTTTCCGATGGGTGCTAGACCCTTAAAGACACGAGACGAGGAGAAGTCACTATTGATTTCTGACATGATGATAAAAAAATTGGATAGATTGGGACTATAGATCGACCCGAAGGTGTCTACACAATCATATGTGAATTGGTTAGACTCATACCACAACCATTCCCCTCATATTTGGATTCTGTAATGGGCCCATAGGGGTGATTTACTGGTCTGAAATCACCCTATTGTAGCTAAAATCAGACCGAAAACAATCCTCGGATGATGAAAAGGCACCAAGAAGAGGAGGGAGGGGATCCGTGGAACCCTAGGTGATGATGGGGTCTGTCGCTAGGTCCTAGCAGTATGCGGAGGGGGACCTATGCGGTAATGGTAGGGCCACTAGGGTCCTTAGGCAGTGATGGGGGGGGGGGGGCACTGGGGACCCAAGGTTGAGGTGATATCCCAATGGTGAGGAGACCATGACGATGAAAAGGGGGGTCCCAGCAATGGGAGGTTGCTATTGCTGGGAGGCGCTAACCCTCTAGGTGATGGGTGGCGGTGGTGAGGTTCCTTGCGAGGTGGCAACAATGACGATGCAAGTGGTGGGCAGATGGTGGTGCTAGGTCGAGAGGGTACGCGAACTCTGGTTTATGACTACCGCTCTGATACCATGTGGAGCGAAAATAATAATTTATCTATTTATGAGGCCCTACGGTTAGAAAGGAGAACCCTTGTTGTGCAAATTACATACTAGAGACAAAAGAAATATAAAATACATGAAATAGGGAAATATAACAATATATCTTAACAATAATAAATAGTTCAAGGACGATAAATACCTTGCAGTCGGTTTGTTGATTCTGGCCTGCCTTCGTAACACCATAATATGTGGATTATTCTATGGGGTGGGATGCACATTCTCATAATTTGGTTATGATATTGTTGCTTAGGAGTCCCATCAAATTCCACACATTCTAGTTCTTTAGTTTTCTTTGCTTTTATCGGTCCATTCTTGTATAAGGAAGATTCATTAAATGTAACATCAATGCTTTTGATAGTTTTATTGTTCTCCAAATCCCACAATCTATATTTGCAGCTATCTATACCATAGTTAGTAAAAATGCACTTCCTTGCATTTAAGTCAAGCTTTCCTCCGACTTCCTACTTAATGTGAACAAAAGTTGCGCATCCAAAGAGACATAAATGAAAAATTATTACCTCCTTTCCCGCTCATGCTTCCTCTGGAAGTTCCTCACCTAATGCAATATATAGACCTCAATTGATTAAGTAGGTTCAGATTAGTCAAAATAGAACTAGACGAATCCATAAGGAGGAAAGTAGTCCTACCCCACATTTTTCTTCTACATGGAAAACATTGATTCTATATAAAATTATAATGGTGAGTTCATTGTATCAATCCAACGTCGCTTGTATAGATTTGCATATATACTTATGCTTCTTGCATGCTATAGAAGAGTCTTGTTCATGCATCAGGAGATACCATTTTGTATGGGATTTTATGTGACCGTTCTCAAGTGATCTTATTTTTAGCGTGGCAGGATAAAACTCCTTACTGCAATATTCTCTATTGTTATCTAACTTGAGACATTTCAACTTAAACATGTCTTATTCTCCACTGAAGGTTTCCACATCTTGAAGGTCTCAAATACATCACTTTTGTATTTGACAAAATAAAGCCATAATTGTCTCATTGCATTATTAATGGAAGTAAAGAAGTAATGAGATCCATCAAGGGATGGTACTTGAGATGGTCTCCATACATCTGTATGAATTGACTCCAATCTCTTTTGTATTTTTACCGTCTTAGTGAATTGACTTTTTCTAATTTCCCAAGATATAGTTTTCACAGAAGTCTAAGTTAATAGTTTGCAATTATGTCAATTTTCCCTTCTTCAACATGGTCTTCATTCCCTTTTCACTCATGTGACCAAGTCGTTTATGCAAAGTGCTAACATCAAACCTATAGGAGCAATATATGAGCCATGCAATATATAGGTTTCCTTCTTTCTTATCTTGAACACAATTAATGATCTCTTGAACATCTTCCATGATTATGCATCGAATAATCCCATCATACCACTTTCTGGCTCAACGATAAATATGAGATTTCTTGTTACACTGGCTATATGTATAACATTCTTGAATATTAAGACACCACCATTAGGTCGAGAGATGTCAATGTCACCCTTTTCTGTTATGCAGAATTCGTCGTCTCTTAGATACACCTTTCCAAAGCTACCTTTCACATAATTTGGAAGGATGTCCTTTTGTGGGGTGGTACGAAACGAAGTACTCGAGTTCACACTCCAAGACTCACTTAGAGTATCTGCAACATATATAAAGGATGCTATCTTGACCCTCAATAAGATTTACAATATTCTTACCTTTTCATTTTCTCCTTTCTGTTTTCCTGAGGCCTTGCAACGTCTCCACCGACTTCGACGTCATTAGTAAGTCCATATAGGATGGCTAGAGGATGAACCCCAATAGGATCTTCACGCATCATAAGACAACACTAGTGAGCCCATTCACATGGAGGATGATGTCCAGGGGATCATCTAGCGCTGTATATATTTGTTTTTCCATTCCAATGTTGATTTCTCAGTCTGTTGGTAAGGTCCAAGGGAATTGAAGAAAAATGTGAATAGTTATGCTATTTTTAAACCTTCTTTTCCCGTGCATGGCACGAGCTCCCTACTAGATCAAGCAACGGTGATAGTTTGGGAGAAAGCATTCGCGAGGCTTAATTATAACAAAAAGAGAAATACAAATCTTCCAAACAAATAAGATGAACAAAGTACATAAAGAACTTTTTTACTCAAAATGAGGCGTACCAAGGATAAAGGGAAAAAACCATTAATGTATAGTTTAGGAATTATTTTTTAGTTTAGCAGGTGTTATGCACATACTATCCCTTGATTTGATAAGGTAGATCTAGAACGCATACTAAAAGTAGTAAAGCTGAGAGCAGTATTTTAGTAAAACTGAGAGCAGTAAACCAAACACAAGATACAAGAGCACCGTCTTCGCATTGAAATTGTAATCAGTTCGTACAAGAAGAGTACTTTGGTATTTATAAGTAGCACCCTTCGTGGAAATGCTTAAGAATCTACAAACATATATGCAAAAAATAATGAAACTTGGTGAGTGCTAATGTAGACTAACTGAAACTGTAGGGAATTTGGCCGCCAGGACTTTTATTACCTTTATCTGTACGCATGCCAAACCTTTCCACGACTTCCATCAATATGAGCTCCATCCAGTGTTTTTTGAGTTTAATTCCACATATCCCATTAATGGAATTGGAGAATTGAGTGAGTTATCATTACCAAATGTGGCAAGACCCTTGAAGAATTTCTCGATGAAAATCCCAGCCACGTAGGCAAGACCTGAAACTGAAAAACCAAGCACTATGTAGGAAAATAAGTACTTGAGATATGGCTTTGGTTCTCTCTGCACATGCGCCTTAGCTAATGCAAGTAGAGCAATACAGATAAGTGAACCCACTGCAACCACTATGAGCTTATATTCTTTGTTGTCACTCTTTCGAAAAGAAAATCCATAAATAATGATAGGAAGTGTTCCAAAGACGATGTATGATATCAATGCAACGGCTGCATGAAGACGGAAATGCTCTCTCTTCCCAAGTGATTTCCCATAGCAAGTAGCACATTCATACTGGGGATCAATATCCTCATATTCTTCATTTCGCAATTCCAGAAGCTGTCAAAGTTATACAAGAGATAGCTTAATAACAAATGCCAACAAAAAAATAAGGACACATCATAAAGAATAAACCGGGGCTAATCCTATGCAAACAACATTTCCCAGCCAAAAGTGCCCTTGAGACTAATTCCAAATTCATATTTAGTTTAGTTAAAAATGAAACAATTCTAAATTTCCAGAACAAGTCCTAAGGGTTAATACAAGTTATACAACACGTATCATGTAATCAAATTTAGTAGCCGTAATTGGATGATTAATCTTTCGTTATAATGGATGATAATTTTGAGTTGGGAAAGTAGAGAATGAAGTAGCTTATGCAAATTAAGTGCAAAAAGGATGACGATATATAACACCACTTCTTTAATAGTCTTTAAAATCATATCAACAACCTGGAGGTCACTCGAGAGCAGGGGAGTATAAATATTCCATAAAGGCCGCATCATGAATATATGGCAGCCAATCTTGATATGCTCCTTCCTCTCGTAGAAGATAAGATTTGAAATCATGCATTGGACTAACTTTTTAGTGATGACAGACATAAGAACACTGATTGACAAGCCAAGATCATCAAGAAAAAAGACAATCCACATGACCTCACAATCAATATGGGCTACTAGCCTACTACCCTGTATTTAACTTTTTATGATGTGTCAAAAACAACAGTCTGCCGTTCACCATAAGATAATATCCTTTTAGGAATAATGCAACTCCACATGTGCACTTTCCAGGTGATCCAGAATAATCAACATAAAGATGGATTCCAGATAATGAGACTTCTTACTACACCATGAGATAAGACCTCTTTAGGAATAACACAAATCCACCTGTGCACATTCTGTCAAGAATGGTCAAGGGTTGACTAGATCAATCTGTGTCGTAAAAGATCATGTGTTTAATCTCACATCATCAATTGAGAGTTGACTGTGAATGACCTATATTAGAGTATGTGTCATCTCATAGATGGGTAATTAGATCCCTCCAGGGTGAATTACCTATGTTACCCCATGTGACATCCAGATCCGAATAATCAGAATCCGACCCGATTAAGGGTATGCATGATCAATTATTATTCAATTAATGTTGAATAAACCCGGATCGATCCATTGATCACAGATCGAAATTAGTTTGCTCGCAATCGATCAAAAGTCGATTGCATCGTAAAGTATGCCATCGGAAAAGCCGTATCACAATTTGAAACCGTAAAAATAATCCGAGACTATCAGAAAATTCATCTCGACGAAATGAGATCAACGAAATCGATCGTTCGTCGATCTGAGGTTAGTTGATAATTTAAAATCGTAAAATTTGAAAAAAAAAACTAAGACCCTATTTCGTCAATTTCTGTTTTCATCTTGGATCAGAAAAGTATGAAATTTATATCATTTGATCATGAATAGATGGTCAGAACATGATATTGTGCACCTGAAGCTGAGACTCGAGATGCGAGTGCAGACGACTTTGATGTCAAATAAATGAGAGAAAAAATGATTTTAAAAAATAAATAAAAAAATAAAATTTTTGCTATCAGCAGCCCACTTGGCTCCTCTTTCTTCCTTACCACTTGGCACCCAATTCCTCCACATGTCAACAACTAAAGACCTCACAATGTTTATATAAACTCACATATCTTCCCTTTTTCTCTTCTCACTATTTCCCTTCAATCCCCAGCCGAAGAGCCATCCCTCTTCTTTCCGAAGCTGCTAGAGAGTAGTTGTTCTTTGCAGCTCAAGGGTAGCTGTTACTGCTCCACGCAGCAGCTCCTTGCTGCTCTAAATTGAGCAGCTGTTGCTGCACATAACAACAGCAGTGTTGCAGCTACAAGGTCTGGAAGACCCCCCTGGAGAGCCCCCAATTCCAGCTCCCTGCTGATGTCCCTCTCCCTTGTTGCTGCAGATCCAAGCAGCTGGAGAAGCAGCCAATCTGCTGCTCCAATTGGAGCTACTGCATGCAAGGATTGGTCTCCAATTTGGAGACCCAAAAGAGATACAAATCCCCCACCTCTTGTTGTCATTCATGCTCTTGTATACATCTGACTTCTATCCAAAATTTAACTCCTGATGTTTGTTAATTTTAACAATGATAAAAAATTAGAATCTTGTAAATAATAGTATGCATATATATATATATTGTTAATAATAATTTAGGGAAAATTGGTGATTTTTGCATATATTATCTCATAATTTCAGATCCGGATATTAGCTCCAGAATCCATGTTCTAAGGGATGAAGAATTGGAGGTTTTTGCATGTATTTATTTCACAATATCAAATCTTAATATCGGCTTCATAATTCATGTTTTAATAACTTAAAGTTGGTGGTTTTAGTGTAAATTAAACCCAAGTTTCAGATCTGTTCAATAGCTTCATAATCCATGTTTTAACAACTTAAATTTTGGGGTTTCTAGTGTAAATTGAACCCAAGTTTCAGATATGTTCAATAGCTCCATAATCCATGTTTTAACAACTTAAAATTAGGGGGTTTAATGTAAATGAAATCCAAGTTTCAGATCTGTTCAATAGCTCCATAATCCATGTTATAACAACTTAAAATTGGGGGCTTTAGTGTTAATTAAACCCAAGTTTCAGATCTGTTCAATAGCTCCATAATCAGGGATGCAAACGGACGGATACATATAAGGATATCGGTTTTACCGTATCCTTATCCATTTTTGAATACAAATACGGATGCAGATACGGATATTTATGGATAGTAAAACTATCATACCGTATCCTTAAAAAACGGATACAGATGTAAAATGGATACTGATCGCATACGAGTAATGTTAGAAATACGAGTCCACATAAATATATACGAATTGGATGAAAAATACATTATATAAATTTACTAAATGTGTTTGTATCATAAAAATTGTACAAATATGATAAAAGTAGGTATAGAATTATGTTATATAGGGTTAAAAATAATTTATGAATATATTTGTATATGAAAATAGATATACGGATATGTGTTAGAGAATATTCTGTATGGCTATTTGTTAAGAGAATATTCTATAGAATATTCTCCTTTGAGCACCTATATAAGGATCCACACATCCTTGTACTCATTGAGAAATTCTAATAGAATATCCGCCCCGTTGAGGACTTCTCCCGTGGTTTCATCCCGCTCCTTAGGGAGTAGGGTTCCACGTAAATTCCATTGTTCTTATTCATTATTTATCTTTTTCCATGTTTCGCTTCCGCTTCCTATTTTCCAACATGGTATCAGAGCGGGTTCGATTCTCGCGGATTATTTTGATGGTATTTGTTAGAGTATTTGGTTGTGCGCCCATTGAGTTGTAACATGGTAAATGGATCCTGGAGAAGATCCATTTACCCCATCCATGTGTTAGTCCCACATCGTCTAGTGGTGGGACTTGGAGGGTCTGGAGAGGCTATATAAGGAGCCCCAGACCTCCTGTACTCTTGAGAAAAGCAATAGAGAAACACGCCCCTTAAAGGGCTTCTCCCGTGGTTTCATCCCGCTCCTCACGGAGTAGGGTTCCACGTAAAAATCTTTTGTTCTTCATGTTTATCATTCTAGTTTATGCTATGTTTATCATTCCGCTTTCGCTTCCGATTTCTAACATGGTATCAGAGCGGGTTCGATTCTCGCGGATTATTTTTATGTTCTTTGTTTCCGAGATTCGATTGTTCATTCTTGAAGAGTATTATGTTCGAGATTTGATTATCAAGTTCAGTCGTGGCTTCAAGTCGCATCCAAAGTTCTAGGGTTCCGATCTGGAACCCTAAATTTCTGTTCATCTTCAGCAGCAAGGTCGCACAACCCTAGATCCAGTCCCATCGCGCGATCCCTGGAGGGTCCAACTGCTCCAGGCGAGTCCTGCTCTCCTCTCCAACAAGCCAGGAGACCCTCCAAGGCGCTGGCCCTCTCTGGCAGTGCAACTCCAAGGCGAAAGGTGTATCTGCCGCCCTCCTCCAGCCGTATATGGTGGCGCGTGTGACGAGCCGCGGTCCCCAGGCAGCTTAGTCCAGCCGCACCATACTCGATGCTGCGACCCCCAGGCGGCGTGCCTCCCCTCCCGCTCCATCTCGTCCACAGGCGGCGGTGCCACCATCTCCAGGCTGCAAGGAGCCTCCAGGGCGGCGAGCCCTCTTCCAACAACAGGCGGCCTTCCATCGAAGGGCGGCATTCCCTCGTGGCGTTGCCACATCTTCACTCCAAGGCAACGTGATCCTCCAGCGATCTCCCCTACTAAGCAGCGTGCCCTGCCCAACCTCCAGATCGCCGCGCCCATATCGCCATATAGCCGCGCCCAGGCGCTCCTCCTCCTCCTGGCGGCGCCCTCCAGACGTCATCTCCTCGCAGCCGAAGCGCCTCCCCAAGGGGCGCGGCTATAGCCTGGCGGCGCCGTCGTGCTCTAGAGGCGACAGAAAAGACCCCTAATCGTGGTGTGCTCACGTGAGAGGGTTCCGTTGTTGGGAACCCTACGGGTCGATGGCCCTATTTATTAAAGAAAAGGATTTTTGCTACGGGTCCGAGTGGGCCGTAACGAAGAAAAAAAAGAGGAGGTTATTTGTTTTGAGGGCTCATGTGGGCTGTGACTTGCGAAAAAAAAGGTGCGGGGAATGCAAAGGCTGTGAGTAAAAAAAATGGTGTGTGCAACAAAAAAAAGGGAGAAGAAGAGTCGCACGCATTTCAAAAAAAAATTGATTGGAAGCCGAAAAAAATGTGTTGAACGGCTTTAAAAAAATGTTGTTTAAAAAAAATGTGTATGGCGGATAAAAAAAATGATGAAAAGCTGCAAGGAATTTTTTCGAGAATTGTTCATGTTTTAACCCCTATTTATCTTGTCTTCTCCCAACTTGGTCGTTGATTGTCATCCATGTTTTCCGACTAGTATGGGAGAAAGGGGGAGTATATGTAGAGTCACAGGTCTTGATCCAGATCCATATTCAGATATCAGTCTCCAGAACAGCCAGATGATCAGACTCTACAGGCCAGTTTCAGACTCGACGTCAGATATTTCCGAGTCTCAGTTCAGACACGCACGAGTGTGCGGTCATTTTCAGATGAGCATTTGTTGCCATCATTGTCAGAGGGTCCCCATCATTCTTCTTGTTGTCAGGTCAGAGTTCCCTATGCCATATGTTGGCAAGGGTTTTCATGTAGTATCATAGGTACACCAGAGCAGTGCACCATTCTCTGAGCCGGATGGGAGAGACCCAGTTCTCCGACGAGGAGACTTTTTCAGACTCCATTCTCCAGCGACCGTGGACTCCGACGAGGATTGCACAGCCACGGCCTTTTCAGTTCGGCCCTTTTCAGAGATGGAGCAGTTGTCCACATTATTGTGGCGGGCCAGAGTACTCCGACGAGGAGACTCAATTCAGTTGCAGTGACTCAGACAGGCGCAGTTCAGAGTACATGCTCTCGACGAGGAGATTCAACAGACCACACTCCAGCCCGTTCGTCCTCCTCACCTGCACGGCATGAGAAGCAACGCCCTCGACTGCAGCAATGTGCGCGTTGGGTTGATATTGTCCGTAGTGTCTGTAGCGTTGAGTTGAGTTTATTTCTGTTTGTTCCAAGCTGAGCATTGCATGCTCCAGCTTGAGGGGGAGTGTTAGAGATTTGGTTGTGCGCCCATTGAGTTGTAACAGGGTAAATGGATCATGGAAAAGATCCATTTATCCCATCCATGTGTTTAGTCCCACATCGTCTAGTGGTGGGACTTGGAGGGTCTGGAGAGGCTATATAAGGAGCCCCAGACCTCCTGTACTCATTGAGAAAAGCAATAGAGAAACACGCCCCTTAGAGGGCTTCTCCCGTGGTTTCATCCCGCTCCTCACGGAGTAGGGTTCCACGTAAAAATCTTTTGTTCTTCATGTTTATCATTCTAGTTTATGCTATGTTTATCATTCCGCTTCCGCTTCCGATTTTCTAACAGTATTTGTTTCCGAGATTCGATTGTTCATTCTTGAAGATTATTGTGTTCGGATGTGTTCATGTTTTAGGGTTTTGTTGAAACCCTAATATTGCAAGTTGAGTTGTTATTCTGGAGATTTTGTGAAGATCCTGCGCTCTTGTAGATCCGTTGAGGATTTGTCCTCCAAGCCGCAACACACGAAGTCTTAACTACTTCCAGGAGGTGGCAAACCCCATAGACGACAGCAAACCCACCACACAAGGCATCTCTGTACGCCTCCAGGCTGCCTTTGCGCCCAAGCACGAAGATCACCAGATTCTCATGGCTTCATGCTCCATCGGGAGCCCCTAATTCCAACAGGCGGGGATCGCAACCCGCCTTCAAGACCCTCTCGCGACTCCAGACGGTGCCTCCATCACCCACGTGGGTTCACCTCCAGCAGTGAACCCCAAGCTCCAGACAAAATCTCCTTCCATCTAATGGCGGTGCGCTGTTCAACATCAATTCCAAACATCTCGCCTAGTCACAACATCTTGTGGCGCATCAAGCCGCACACCATCCATGCGGCTGATCCTGGCGTGCCCCGCACCTCCATGGTAGCGACGCAATCTCGCTGCAACATAGATTGATTTTAAAGGGGCGAGGGCCGCTCCAAGCCCTCTCGCACCCTGCAGGCAGCATCTCAAAGGGCATAACCTTGCTTACGGCTCCAAGCATAGTGTTGGAACCATATTCCTTCTTCGGATCTTCAGGCAGCAATGCAAGGACAACACCTTCTCACATCTTCGTTAAAATCCATCTCTAGGTAGTGCACCATTGACTCCAGCAGGCAGAGTCTCCTAGCCACGAGTCCTTCCCCTCTTGCGCGCTGCTCGAGCGTGCAGGTAGCGATGCGTGCAGAGTCTCCGGCCGTATGGTTCCAAGCGACATGCCATCCAGGCCTCGCGAGCCCTCACCACACGCAGCAGCCCTCGCGTGCCTCACCATCGCATCCATCGCGAGCTCTTGTAGCCTTCGCGAGCTCTTGTAGCCTGGCTTTGATTGCCTGTATCTGCGACTCTATGGTCTTCACCGTCGCATCGACCGCTGACAATTCCGTACCGTGACTCCAGGCCGCGATTCCGCGCGATATCCAGGCACAACCGTACTTTCGACAGATGGGCATCAAAGACGACCTCCTCCGCGGCATCTACGCATGTGGCTTCGAGAAGCCTTCCGCCATCCAACAACGAAGCCGCCCTTCCAGGCGGAACCCGCACGCGCCATCGGACGATCTCGCGCCAACCCCCAGCGCGGGCACCATCGACACTAGGCCGCGCCCCGAGCTCCTTTCCATATCACTAGGAGGCGGCGGCGGCACGGCAGTGAAAGAATAGGGTTCCCAAACTCACGCACAAGATAGTAAAGGGGGCCCGATACCCTTTAATGGGGACCCCTTTGGTGGTTATTTAAAAAAAATGGCCGGCTATTGTAATCGTTGTCAAGGGCCCAAGAGTGGCCGTTAAAAAAATGATGGGCTTGGTTGAAAAAAAGGGAGGGGGGGGGGGGGGGGGGTCGAAGTTTGTGTTTTAAAAAAAATATTAAAAAAAAAGAGGCGCATACATTTGAAAAGCCGTACGCATTACAAAAGAGAGAGAGAGAGAATAGCCGTAAAAAAATGGTGTCAACGGCTTATTTAAAAAAATAGCGGCTATTGAAGAAAAAAATGGAAATAGCCAAGATAAAAAAATTGCATGTTTTTGTTTCTCCCAACTTGATGTTCCAAACTCTTTATTCTATCAAGTATGGGAGAAAGGGGGAGTCAGAAATGATATATTCTTCAGGTCTTCTGCGCATCACTCCAGCTTTCTACAGATCATCCGTCTTCACCAATCATCAACTTCTTCGTCGAGGTGCATACTTCTTCTTTTACGACCCGATCAGTTTACTGCGCTGGACTTCTTCTGCAGCAATTCTTCTCCAGGCACGACAGAGGATACATTCTGGTGACCTGATATCGCAGCGTTTCTACATGCATGATAGAGATACGTTCCGATGGCCTGAAAGCCGCAAACCCGTTCTCGTGCGAGGTCGTCCACCAGCGCGGACATGAGTTCTTGTGATGTATCGTGTGAAGATGTGGTGTATACTTCTTTTTGTTGCAAGCTGCAACTTTCTCAGCTCCAGCTTGAGGGGGAGTGTTAGAGAATATTCTGTGCGGCTATTTGTTAAGAAAATATTCTATAGAGAATATTCTATAGAATATTCTCCTTTGAGCACCTATATAAGGATCTACACACCCCTTGTACTCATTGAGAAATTCTAATAGAATATCCGCCCCGTTGAGGGCTTCTCCCGTGGTTCATCCCGCTCCTTAGGGAGTAGGGTTCCACGTAAATCCTGATGTTCTTATTCTTTATTTATCTTTTTCCATGTTTCGATTCCGCTTCCTATTTTCCAACAAATACGGATACATATGTTTGCGGATATCAAAATGATATCCATATCCGTATCCATTTTAAAACGGATATAGATATAGATGCCAAAATATTTATAAAACAGATACGGTGACGGATCAGATTCGGATATATCCCTAACCGTTAGCATCCCTATCCATAATCCATGTTTTAACAACTTAAATTTGGGGATTTTAGTGTAAATTAAACCCAAGTTTCAGATCTGTTCAATAGCTCCATAATGCATATTTTAACAACTTAAATTTGGAGGTTTTAGTATAAATTAAACTCAAGTTTAGATCTGTTCAATAACTCCATAATCCATATTTTAACAACTTAAATTTAGAGATTTTAGTGAAAACTAAACCCATGTTTCAGATCTGTTCTATAACTCTAAAATCATTGGGGATTTTAGTGTAAATTTAACCCAAATTACAGATATGTTCAAAAGCTCAAGAATCCATGTTTGAAAAAACATAAAATTTGGCGATTTTAGTGTAAATTAGACCCAAATTGCAGATATGTTCAATTGCTCAAAATTCCATGTTTAAGAACCCAAAATTGGGGTTTTTGCGTGAATTAAATCCCAAATTTAGAACAATCCTTGGTTCTAGATTTCATGATGTTAAGATAAAAATTTGGGTGAAATTCTAAATGTTTTACAATATTAATATTCTTCACCAATAATCGTTATATAACATACTATATGAATACGACTTATCACAATTGATGGAGTGGACCGTTTAATTAGACCTGTAAAACCAATCATATAAGATATATAGTATGAATATATAATTAATGACCTAGGTGGTTTATAAGAATCAGTGACACTTGTAGTTGTGTCGGTCATGGTGACCTTTACACATGACAGTGCGAGGGTGCGATGACCCTCAGCTGAGCGGAGAATAGGAAGCTCAGTTAGGGTTGTTGAGACATTTATATCTCCGTATATGTTATTCGGTAGTTTATTTATCTCTTTGGTTATCTATGTAATTTTCCCTAGAGCTTTTCTCCTATATAAGAGAGATCTAGGGCTACGATGAATGCATCTTTTCATTCCGTTACTTTCCACATGGTATCAGAGCGGCGGTCCTAGATCGAAGCCTGTGCCCTAATTCCTTGCCCCCACCGAAACCTCGCATGCCATCGCTGCCACTGCAAGTTCCGCCTAACCGCGCTCGAGCGTGCGCCTGTGCCCTTGTGTCACCGCATGCGCCTGCTCTCGCACGAGCACTCACGCGCTCCTGCGCCCTAGCGTGGCTCACCTAGCACTCGTGTGTGCCTGCGCCCTAGTGCGGCTGTGTCTACACTCGCGTGTGTCTGCACACACTCGCCCCACATGTGCCTGCACCCTGTGCTCGCATGTCTGCGTGCCTACGCGCTTGTGCGCCTGTGCACCTGCGCCCCACGTACCTGTGCATCTGTACCCATATTCTCCTGCGCACGTGTGATCATCTCTGTGCACCGTAAGCATCACGACCTAGCCTTTCAAAGGAGCTCAAGGCATGGAAGTGGTTGTGGTATGAGTCTATACCAAGGTTTGAAAAAAATGAAAGGCGGAACGAGGCGGTCTCCTTGGAATCGAGGCGGGGCGTAGCCTCGAGGCGGTCGAGGCGTAAGCCTCAGTTTATATAGAAAAATATGTATAAAACTACAATTATATATATATATCTCTATGTAATTATATGTTCTCTGCCGAATATATAATAATTTACACTACAAAGATATGATGAAATAATAAAGATAAGAACCTCAAAATAGAAGATAAAACAACATCATATATATTTCTACACATTTCATCCAATCAAAGAGGAATTCATTGACTATAGATATTGTGAAAGAATTAAACAATACATATATGTCTATGAAATATTGTTGCAACTAAAACATGACTAAATATACATCGAGAAAATTTATGTTATGTGTCTAACATATAATATATGATTGCACGAGAAACCATGAATCATATCCATTTCGAGCAAATCTTTGAAATATTGTTGTAATTAAAAGTTCGATTAAATATATGTCGAAGAAATTTATGTTGTGTCTAATATATAATATAAGGAAACATCAGAAACCGTGAACCTTATCCATTTTGTTTTGCTTGATATATTGCAAATCTTGTTAAGTTACAAGTATTGTTTAATTTAATATCTATGAATTCATTCATTAAGAGTGAAATAGTAAGAGTTTGCCAAAATAGTTGGATACATTAGTTGTAAATATGAAGTTATGGGCATTAAATAAACATTATATTTAGGCATTCATCTTATATAATTGTTGGGAAACGTGAATGAGATTTTCTATTCCATAGCCCTAGGCTCTCTTATATAGGAGAGTAGCCTATGGGTAAATTACAGAAAGAGAATAACAAGAAAATAAAATAATAAAGAGATACAATTATTCTATATGCGTCAACACTCCCCCTCAAGATGGAGCATAGATATCAATCATGCTCAGCTTGGACGCACACTTCTGGAATGGGCCTCTAAGTAATGCCTTGGTGAAAATATCAGCAGTCTGATTCTCTGATGTGACGTGAGATGTAGCAATGAACCCCTTCTGAATCATGTCACGTATGTAGTGACAGTCGACCTCAATGTGCTTGGTCCTCTCATGAAAGGCTGGGTTATTTGCAATGAACAAGGCGGCCTGATTGTCACATTCCAACATCATAGGAAGAGGTATATCAAGACATAGATCTGCAAGTAAGGATTTCACCCACATCATTTATGTGCTAGCCTGGGCCATAGCCCTGTATTCGGATTCAGCACTGGATCTAGCTACCATTGTCTGCTTCTTGCTCTTTCACGAAACTAGGGCATCTCCAACATAGACTGCAAATCCTGATGTTGACTTCCTGTCCTTGGGGCATCCTGCATAGTCTGCATCCGCACATACCGTGATAGAAATCTCCTTTCCTTTCTTAAATAGCAAGCCTGCACCTGGAGATGATTTTAAATATCTCAGAATCATATGTATTGCATCCATATGGGCCTGACGTGGTTGCTCCATGAACTGGCTCACACGACTCACTGCAAATGATATATCAGGTCTAGTGATCGTGACATACAGTAGTTTACCTACCAGTTCTCTGTACCTTCTCTTATCCACCTCTTCTGTGTCATCATCATACAGCTTCATGCTAGGGTCCATTGGTGTCGTAGCAGGTCGACACCCTAGCATACCTGTCTCGCTCAGTAGATCTGTAACATACTTCCTCTGTGACATGACTAATCCATATGGATTTCTAGCAAACTCCAGCCCCAGAAAATATCTAAGACTCCCAAGTCCTTGGTGACAAATTCGGTCCCAGCCTTTTCCTTTGCCTGCTTAATGCCCTGGTCATCATCACCTGTAATCAAGATATCATCAACATAACCATGATTACAATGATACCTCTCGCCGTCTTCTGTACAAACAAGGAATGATCAACATTGGGAGCGTTTATATCCTTGTTTCTCAAAGAGGTCTGAAAGCTTCTGAAACCATGCTCTGGGGCTCTGCTTAAGGCCATAGATGGCCTTATGTAGTCTGCAAACTTTGGAACACTCCCCCTCAACAGCAAAACCAGGTGGCTGTTGCATATAGACTTCCTCCTGCAAGTCTCCATACAGAAATGCATTCTTCACGTCCAGTTGATAAAGTGGCCAGTCTCTAGCAACTGCAACTGATAACAGAATCCGTAGAGTGGAATGACGCGCCACAGGGGAGAACGTGTCAAGGTAATCTACCCCATATGTCTGTGTGAAGCCCCGTGCAACCAGGCGTGCCTTGTACCTGTCAATGGAACCATCTGCATTGTGCTTAACTGTAAACACCCATTTGCAACTCACCGGGCTGACATCTGGAGGTATAGGAACCAAACTCCAGGTTCCTCTAGAGTGAAGTGCCGCCATCTCTTCTTCCATTGCTAGCCGCCCCATCTAGCATCCTGCAAAGCATCGTGGTGGTTCCGTGGAATGTCTGTAGCTGAAAGTGCCAATGCAAACGTCCTGAAGTCTCCAGATAGCCTCTCAAAAGACACAACTGCTGATAATGGATATTTGGCACAGCTTCTCTTCGGCTTGCGTAGAGCGATTGGAACATCCAGATCATCTGTGTTATCACCATGCTCCTGTAATGCATCCTGCTGAGAAACGTCGTCAGATCCATCAACATTAATATTTTCATTACATACCATAGGCGAGCTAGTTGACGGGTCAGGACCATGAGCTGGAGGAGGCCTGCGGGTGTAATGGAATGGTAGCGGGGATACTAGTGATGGCGGTGGTGGTGGCGGTGGTGGCGGTGGCGGTGGTGGTGACGGTGGTGTTGTTTGTGGCAATGGTGATGGTGGTGCCATGAATACGGCATCAGGAGATATAGGTGGTGGCTGCATGTTTCCGGATTCTGAAAAATACATAATAGATTCAAAAAATGTAACATCTGCACTGATCATATACCGCCGACGCACAGGATCAAAACACTTGTACCCCTTTTGAGTTCTGGAGTACCCCACAAAGACGCACTTGACAGCCCTAGGAGAGAGCTTGTCAGTACCAGGCGACAACTGATGGACAAATGCGACTGACCCAAACACACGAGGGGTAAGAATGAACAAATCCTTGTCAGGGTAAATGAGTGAAAAAGGAATCTGTTCATTCAAGACAGACGAAGGCATACGGTTGATAAGGTAACATGCAGTAAGGACTGCATCACCCCAGTAGGAGTACGGAACATGACTCTGAATAAGAAGTGACCTTGTGACATCAAGAAGGTGACGGTGTTTTCTTTCAGCAACTCCATTCTGTTGAGACGTATGAGCACAAGATGTTTGGTGAATAATTCCTTTTGAGGAGTAGTAATTGGCTAGAATGTTGGTGCACAACTCTAAGGCATTATCACTTCTCACAATCTTGACAGATGTGAAAAAACATTTTGAATTTCATTAAGAAAGTGGATAATAATATTTCCTGCTTCAGATTTATTTTTCATTAGAAAGACCCATGACGCTCTAGAGAAATCATCCACAAATACAATATAAAACCTGTGTCCCTGATGATCGGGAACACGACTCGGACCCTAGACATCGACATGAAACAACTCAAACTTGGAGTCACTACTCCGACCTTGACTACTGGGAAAAGACGACCTGTTATGCTTTCCCAACTGACATGCCTCACACTGGATAGGTGTGTGAGAGAGACCATAGGGTAGAACTAGACACAACTTCTGAAGCGGTAAATGACCAAAACGCAGATGCCACAGGAGAGGAGATACTTGTCCAGCAGGAGAAGATGTGGTTCCAGCAAATGGGGTCTGGTTCAGACGATAAAGGCCTCCTTGCTCATAGCCATGACCAATCACGTTGCCCGTACGGATGTCCTGAAAAATCAAAGAAGATGGATCAAAAATAGCTCGACAATGGAGATCCTTCGTAATATGACTAGCTGACAACGGATTCATAGAAAAATGCGGTGCATGTAGGACATTCTTGAGCTGCATAGAAGATGTCAATCTAATCTCCCCCTAACCCGTGATAGGGGAGTGCGTGCCATTGCAATCACTATTGTCCGTCCTGGAGGAATCTGAGTGTATCCTGTAAGTAGACTCTGGTCGCCACATAGATGATGTGTAGCGCCCGAGTCCATGATCCATGGCAATGTATCAGATCTACTACTGTGGAGTGCAAGTGTACTACCTGAAGTACTAGTAGAGGCAGAGGCAGAAGCAGCAGTATCAGTATGACTCTCTGTAGTCGGTGCTGGACCAGATGGTGGGATAATGCCCCTGAGGCGGGCAATTAGATCATCAAATCGTTGATCCAATGTAGCAGCAGATGGGGGCTCTATCTGCTCAGCGGCTCGTGCAGATGCAGGGAATCCATGCTTCGAGTAGCATGTGTCTTCAGTATGTCCGACTCGGTGACAATATGTGCATGTTGGCCTAGTGCGGCCACCCCTTCCACGAGGAGTACGTCCACGGCCCTGGTGATGAAAACCGCGGCCTCTGTTGGCCGCCATAGCTGAGGAATTCTGACTCGCAGCTGCTGAGGGCACTGTGATCCTACTCAATCTGTGAAAAGCTTCCTCCATGGGAGGAATGGTCGAGTCCGCCAAAATCTGAGAACGTGCTGCCTCATACTCTGGATCAAGTGCAGCGAGAAACACACCCACCATAGTAGCATTCCTGTATGTCTTCTGCTGCTCTGGTGTAGCTATCAAGGGCATGAAGCTATATAGCTTCTCAAACATCCCTCTCAGTGATGTATAGAGAGAATGTAGAGGGCGACCATTCTGCTTGATGGTGAAGATGTCATGCTGGAGTTGCAGAATCTTGTCTCGTTCTTCGCCTGGGAATATGTGGCCGCCAGAATGTCCCACATATCCTTCGCTGTGGGTTGATGGAGGATATCATTGGCAATCTCAATTGCCAATGTGCCAGATAGCCAGACTTTGGCGTATGCGTCATCAGCCTCCCATGAGGCATAGGTTCCAGTCTTCTCAGCAGGCTCTGATTCGGTAAGAATATGCTTCTTACCCGTAGACTTCATCATGCTCATGAACTGCATTGCCCACAGTTCATAGTTGGTACCGTCCATCTTGACAATAGGCGCTGGACCACGGAATGCGCCAATAGATGGGATATCTGCCTTGCTCTCTGACATATTGAAAAAATAAAGACTGGAACGATTGATAAACGATATGTTTTGTCTACAATACCATAGATGGGGTTAGTTGCATGTGTAGACTTCAAGCAACTATCCCCATGACTATATGTGCGCTACGGTCTTGACACGCGCAGGGGCTGGCGCACAGTTATGCGTGGCACGAACACGCTACGTGCGTGTGCAACTAAGGCACGCATGCACGCAAGTTGCACAGTTATGCGTGCACGGTCAGATCTTGGGCGAAGAGGCGCACACGTGATGCGCTATGCTGAGAACACGCTACAGGTCACGCGCGTAGATGCGCAGATGAGATGCGCACAGCCACCGTAGATGCGCAGATGGGATGCGCACAGATGATGCGCACGCAGATTGGATGCGCGTAGATGCGCAGATGGAATGCGCACAGGTCACAGCAGATGCGCACAGATCGGATGCGCGTAGATGCGCAGATTGGCTGCGCGTAGATGCGCAGATGGGATGCGCACAGATCACAGCAGATGCGCACGGACGATGCTTTAGGGCTGAGGCACCGCCGTGATTGGAGAAGAAGACCGCCGCCGCCGCCGATCGGGGGAAGGGCGGCGCCAAGTAGAGAGAGAGAGAGGAGAGAGAGGCCGGCGGGTGGGGTGGGGTGGGTTAGGGTTTCGAGAACTCTGGTCTAGGACCGTCGCTCTGATACCATGTTGGGAAACGTGAATGAGATTTTCTATTCCATAGCCCTAGGCTCTCTTATATAGGAGAGTAGCCTATGGGTAAATTACAGAAAGAGAATAACAAGAAAATAAATAATAAAGAGATACAATTATTCTATATGCGTCAACAATAATCATTATCCTAAATAATAAATAGATATTTATAAGCTTCTCAAACTACTAAAGAAATAATAAAATAATAAAAAATACTTCAAAAAAAGTAAAAACGCCTCACAAAATGCCTCGACCGCCTCGACCATTGAGGCGCACGCCTCACAGGACTGGTCTGAGGCGTAAGCCTCGAGGCTAAAAGGGACCGCCTCGAGGCTAGCCTTTTCAAACCATGGTCTACACCCACAACCATCTTCCTAGATGTCTGTGTAGACAGTTCTTGTCCGAGTCTGTAACGTCAGTCTTGAAAGATTGTTGTCATTATGTCTGACAACAAAGCAGATGTTCCATCCCTGGGTGCCTTCAAAGGTCCATCACCCATCGTGAAGATGGATGGAACTAATTATGAACTGTGGGCCATGTAGTTCATGAGTCTAAAGCAATGTAATGGCAAGAAGCATATCCTTATACAGGAGGAGCCTGTTGACAAGACTGGGGTTAATGCCTCATGGGAGGGTGATGATGCGTATGCACGAGTATGGATTTCTGGAACAGTATTCATGGAGATAGCAAATGACATCTTGAGTCAGCCCATGGCAAAACCTATGTGGGATATTCTCGCTGCTACATATTCTCCGGCGAAGAATGAATCAAAGATTCTGCAACTTCAACATGACATCTTCACTTCGAAGCGGAATGGTCACCCTCTCTATACTCTTTACACTTCTCTGAGAGGTATGTTTGAGAAGTTACATGGTTACATTCCCTTGATTGCTACACCAGAGCAGCTTAAGGCCTACAGGGATTCTGTGATGACCGGAGTCTTTCTAGCGACATTGGACCCTGAGTATGATGCAGCTAGAGCACATATTCTTACCAATGCCACTACACCTCCGATGGAGGAGGCATATCGCAGACTGAGTAGACTCTCCATATCCTCTGGTGGTTCTCCAGTGTCTCATACTTCCTCATCTATTGCATCATCTCACTGTAGGGGGAGCAGTACACAGTTCCGTGGCTGAGGAGGCCATGGAAGAGGAGGGAACAGTAGACCTCCTCACCAACCATGCACTTTCTGTCACAGGCCAGGTCATTCAGAGGAAACATGCTATCCTAAGCATGGGTTTCCTGCCTCAGCTCGCGTGACAGACCAAATTCAACAGGGCAGCAGTTCTTCTGCCACATCTGACCAGAGATTTAATAAGTTAGTTGCTCGACTTAGGGAGATCATGTTGTCCCTTGGGTCAACTAGCTCGCAGTCAGGACCTTCGGAGGTAGCAGCCTCAGTCTCAGCCACTACATACACTTCAGGTACAACATATGCTTTTATTAGTTGTTACAGGGCAGATTTGTCAAAGTGGATTATAGATTCAGGAGCATCCCATCACCTATGTGGTGACAGGGGCCAATTCAGTACCTATAGCCCAACTTATTCTAGTAGATCTGTGGTGATAGCTGATGGGACACATTCCCTCATTACTGATCAGGGGGAGGTGTAGTTAACCCCTTAAATGCAGCTTCAGAATGTTCATTATGCCCCTGATTCTCTATGAATTTTTTATCTATTAGTCAGATCATCAAGGATTTGCATTGTCGTGCCATATTTGACCCTTCAGCTCTTGTATTTCAGGATATTCTAACGGGCAGGGTGATTGGAACTAGCCGTGAGCAAGGAGGTCTTTACAGACTAGTGTAATCTCCATATGCTGCTACTATCTCTTCTCTTCGCACTGGATCTGTCTCTCCGTATACGTTTCATCTCCGTTGTGGTCATCTTCCTCTGCAAAAGTTGTGTCATGTTCTTTCTCAGATCTCTCATTGCTCTACCTTCCAGTGCGAGGCCTGCCAGCTTGGGAAGCATCATATTATAGGTCTACATTCCAGAGTCGTCAGGGCCAAAGAAGTCATGGTCTTTCTAAGTTGATTTATTTGGATATTTAGGGTCCCAGTCGTACTCCTGATCTTCAGGAACATAGTTTTGATCTTGTTGTTGTTGATGAGTTTTCTAGATTGTCTTGGATCTTTTTACTTAAGAACAAGTCTGATGCTACATGCTAGTCCTATCATTCAGTCCTTTATTAATGAAATAAGGAATGTCTTCTCTGCGAATGTCAAGTATATTTGTTCTGATAATGTACTTGAATTCTGTAGTACTCAACTCATTCAATTTCTTGAATCTTATGGTATTGTACATCGGACATCTTAAGCTTATACGTCTCAACAGAACGGTGTAGCTGAAAGGAAACATTGTCATCTCTTGGATGTCACCAGGACTCTTCTAATTCAGAGTTGTGCTCCCCATTCTTACTGGGGAGATGTTGTTCTCACTGCGTGTTATTTGGTAAATCGTATGCCTTCATCGATTCTAGGAGAAAAGATTACATTCTCGATTGTGTTTCCCGAGAAGGATCTTGGATGCTTTGTCGTTGTTCATCTGATGTCTCCAGGGCTTGACAAGCTCTCTCCAAGAGCAGTCAAGTATGTGTTTGTTAGGTATTGCAAGCCCTAGAAGGGGTATCGTTGCTTTGACCCTGCTCGGCGGAGGTATTATGTTAGTGTTGATGTCACCTCCTTTGAATCCATCTTGCATTTATCTCCTACAGGTGACAAGCTTGTTTCTTCAGAGAGTGGAGAAGAGGTTTACATGCCACCTCCTCCTAACTCTCTTACTCACCATCTCCACTACCACCACCACCACCACCGCCACCTCCATCTCCTATGACAACTACTTTCTTTCCTCAGGTTTACCAGCGCCGACCTCATGCTCATGTGCCTCCACCAACATCCAGCATGCCCAAGGTATGTCCTGAGCACTTGAGTTCTACTAATAGCACTGGTGATTTCAGCGTGCAGGATGTTCCGAATGATACCATTTCTGAGGATATAGTGGACCTAGATGTCCCTATTTCTCTGAGAAGGAAGCAGCGCGCATATACTATGCATCTCATATCCTCTCATGTCTCTCTAGCGCGGCTATCTGGGGACTTTCAGAGATTTGTTGTTGCCTTATCAGCAGTGCAGATACCAAAATCCTACCAGGAGGCATTATAGATTGGCCCTTGGCATCTTGCTATGGAAGAGGAGATGGCAGCTTTACAATCTTGCGGTACGTGGAGTGTCGTTCCCGCTCCCCCACGTGCGTCTATTGTTGGCAGCAAATGGGTGTTTACTATTAAACACCATGCAGCCGGTTCCGTGGACAGATACAAGGCACGGTTGGTTGCTCGTGGATTTACCCAAACCTATGGGGTGGACTACCAAGACACATTTTCTCCTGTTGTACATCACTCTACATTAAAGGATTGGCCCCATTTCCAATTAGATGTCAAGAATGCTTTCTTATATGGTGATTTGCATGAAGAAGTGTATATGCAACAACCACCACGGTTTGCTGCTGAGGGGGAGTCTAGCATGGTGTGTAAACTTCATAAGGCCATATATGGGCTTAAGAAGAGTCCGAGAGCTTGGTTTCAGAAGCTCTCAGAGTTGATTGAACTACAGGGTTTTCTCAGATCTACTGCGGATATTTCTCTTTTTGTTAAGAGGACCCAGAAAGGTATGGTTGCTATTTTGGTTTATGTGGATGATATTATTGTCACAGACAATGATAGTGAAGGAATTTAGAAAGCCAAGGTGTTTCTTGGACAACAGTTCATGACCAAGGATCTTGGTAAGCGGAGGTATTTTCTTGGACTAGAGTTTGCAAGAAACCAGCAGGGGATGGTAATGACGCAAAGAAAATATGTCCTTGATCTCTTATCTGAGACCGGTATGACAGGATGTAGACCTGCTACTACTCCGATGGATCCTAATGCACAGCTTTATGATGATGACACTGCAGAGGTAGATAAGAAAAAGTACAGAGAGCTGGTAAGGAAAATACTGTATGTCACCATCACCAGGCCTGATATATCGTTTGCAGTTAGCAGGGTTAGCCAATTTATGGAGCAACCTAGGCAGTCTCATATGGATGCGGTCAACATGATCTTCAGGTATCTCAAGTCTTCTCCAGATGCTGGACTTCTATTCAGGAGAGACACCACCCTGAGAGTGTCAGGATGTGTGAATGCAGATTATGCTGGGTATCCCACAGATAGAAAGTCAACTTTAGGTTTCACTGTATTTGTAGGCAGCTCGTTGGTTTCATGGAAGAGCAAGAAACAAACGATTGTGGCCGGATCTAGTGCGAAGTCGGAGTATAGGGCAATGGTCCAAGGGAGCATAGAAATGGTGTAGATCAAGTCTGTTCTGACTGATCTAACTATGGAGGTGAATCTTCTGATGCATTTGTAATATGATAATCAAGCTGCATTGTTTATAGTGTTAGAGAATATTCTGTGTGGCTATTTGTTAAGAGAATATTCTATAGAGAATATCCTATAGAATATTCTCCCTTGAGCTCCTATATAAAGAGCCTCACACCCCCTGTACTCATTGAGAGAGAAATTTCAATAGAATCTCCGCCCCTTTGAGGGCTTCTCCCGTGGTTTCATCCCGCTACATAGGAAGTAGGGTTCCACGTTGAATCTCTGATGTTCATTTTATGTTTCTTGGATTTATCGATTCCGCTTCCGCTTCTCTGATTTCAACATGGTATCAGAGCGGGTCGATTCTCGAGGATTTCATTGTTCATTTATTTTCGAGATTCAAGTTTTTGTTGAAGTTGATTATGAAGATTTATGTTTTCTGTTCAAAGTTGGAGATCTAAGTTTTTTTTTAAACCCTAAACATATGTTCTCCGTTCATATTCAAATCGAGTCGGTTGATAGCAACCTCCTCCAAGAAGATGGCGTGCCCTCCAGATCTAATACAGGACGAATATCTCCAGGCGGCATCGATGTCTCCCTGCAGCTGTAGAAGCCCTTCGAGGGCTCCTCCTCCTCGCGCGTGATGGCGCAGCATCATGCACGACAGGCAAAGGTGTCGGTGGCACAACCGCAGTTCGAAGCCCTCTGGCAAGGCCTTCCATCCAGCAGCGGCAACTTTGGAGGTTCCAAAGCAAACACAGCCAGTGCGCCCCCCTTCCTCCTCCCACATCTCTTCCTCGCGCGCAGCATCGACTCCAGACCGCGCAAGACACACGCGGCATCTCCAAATCGCACGCCGGACCCAGGAGGCAGGCCATTCAGGCCCATGCGCCTCCAGCTTCCCCTTGGCGCCTCCAGGCGGAACCCTCCGTGCCTCTAAGAGGAACCCGCAACAGCATCTCACGCCATCTGCGGTGCGAGTCTCGATCTATCTCTCCTCCGGCGGCAAGAGCACTCCAAGCGGCGCCACACGGGCCGCATCTTCTTTTCTGATCTCCCATGGCAGCGCGTGTGGGCAGCGATCAAGCCCCCATTGGCAGCAACAGTGGCGTGTAGCAGAACCCTCGATTATGGGGACACCCTTTCAGAAAGGTAGGGCTCAAGGCCCGTTTTTTATTATTAAAAAAAGGAACAATTGTTGGTGGAGCCCAAGGGCTGATACAAATCCCAAGTGGGTCGTGCATGCCTTGTTAAAAAAAACAAGTGAGAGAAAGCCCAAAGTTGTTATTTGAGACAAAACAAGGGGAGGGGAAGTTTGTTGGCCACTTGGGCCACATCGATTCCGTTTAAAAAAAAAGATGATACGACACATTACAGAAAAAAAAGGGAGAGAAAAGGTGAAGTAAAAAAATAAAAAAAGAGAGAGAATAGCCGAAAAAAATAAAAAAAAACAAGAGAGTTTTTTATTAACAAGCCAAAAAATTTTTTTTGAATATTGTAATTGGCCTATGAGATGTCTTCCCCATTATCTTGTGAAAGGGGAAAAACTTATGTTGGGCATGTTCGTAAAAAAAATTGTATTTGAAAAGAGGCGCGTACACTACAAAAACCGTACGCAATTCCAAAAAAAATGATTTCAAAAGAATAAAAATTTTGAAAAGCCGATTTAAAAAAAAAAGAGTTGAACGGCTTGAGAAAAAAATGAAGAAAATGAAAATGCATGTTATTCGCTTGTTTCTCCCAACTTGATGCTATCTGTTCTTTATTCTATCAAGTATGGGAGAAAGGGGGAGTCAGAAATGGCATTCTTCAGGACTTCTGCATGTCTACGACTGACACTCCAGATTTCTACAGATCATCCGTCTTCACCAAGCATCAATTTCTTCGTCGAGGCGTATACTTCTTCTTTTATGACCCGATCAGTTTACCGCGCTGAACTTCTTCTGCAGCGATTCTTCTCCAGGCACGACAGAGATATGTTCCGGTGACCTGATATCGTAGCGGTTCTACAGGCATGACAGAGATATGTTCCGATGACCTGAAAGCCGCAGACTCGTCCTCGTACGAGGTCTTCTACCAGCAGCGGACTTGTATTCTTCTTGTGATGTATCGTGTGAAGATGTGTTGTATACTTTCTTTTTGTTGCAAGCTGCAGCTTTTTCAGCTCCAGCTTGAGGGGGAGTGTTAGAGAATATTCTATGTGGCTATTTGTTAAGAGAATATTCTATAGAGAATATCCTATAGAATATTCTCCCTTGAGCTCCTATATAAAGAGCCTCACACCCCCTGTACTCATTGAGAGAGAAATTTCAATAGTATATCCGCCCCTTTGAGGGCTTCTCCCGTGGTTTCATCCCGCTACTTAGGAAGTAGTGTTCCACGTTGAATCTTTGATGTTCATTTTATGTTTCTTGGATTTATCGATTCCGCTTCCGCTTCTCTGATTTCAACATATAGCAAATAATCATGCCTTTCATGAAAGAACAACGCACATTGAGGTTAACTGCCACTACACCTATTAAGATATTTATGTTATTGTGTCCTTTTTCTTGTATTATTTATTTCTATTGTCATGTTTATGTAATTTATCCTTAGAGCTTTTCTCCTATATAAGAGAGCTCTAGGGTTAGATGGAATACAACTTCATCTTTTCCTTCCACATGGCATCAGAGCGACGGTCCTAGACAGGAGCCTATGCCCTACAATCCTACCCCCCCACCAAAATCCTAGCCCTCACGGGCTTCACGCACCGCCACCCCTCCGCCGTCTCCCCACAGCCTAGTCCTCGCGGGCTTCACGCGTGCCTAGCCCTCGCGGGCTTCACATGCTGCCTCCTCCGGCTGCACGTCCCACCGCCGCCTCCAGCTTCAAGTGCCACCGCCGCCCACGCGTTGTAGTCCCTCCTCTTTGCGAACCCCACCATCATGCGCCTCTTTGCGTGTGCACCGTCCCGTGGATTCTTGGGTACCTAGGGTGTAAGGTGAAGCCCTAGAAACACCCTAGTTACCTAAAGGACTCTCCAAAAGAATGGAAGAGGTTGTGGTATGAGTTTACACCCACAACCATCTTCATTTATGTCAGTGTAGACGCTGGTATCTCTTGTTTCTAGGCCAATCTTGAAGATAGTGTCATCATGTCCGACAACAAAGTAGAAGTTCTATCCCTGGGAACCTTCAAAGGTCCGGCACCCATTGTCAAAATGGATGGAACCAACTATGAACTGTGGGCCATGCAGTTCATGAGTTTGATGCAGTGTAATGGTAAGAAGCACATCCTCACGACAGAGGAGCCACGTGACAAGACTGAGACAAATGCCTCATTGGATGATGTGTATGCTTGCGTATGGCTATCTGGGACTGTATCCACAGAGATAGCAAATGATATACTGAGTCAGCCTACTGCAAAGGCTATGTGGGACATTCTTGCCGCGATATACTCTCCGACAAAGAATGAGTCGAAGATACTCCAGCTCCATCATGATATCTTCACGTCGAAGCAGAATGGTCACCCTCTTCACACCCTCTATACTTCTTTGAGGGGTATGTTCGAGAAGTTACATGTCTACATACCCTTGACTGCTACACCAGAGCAACTCAAGGCATACAGAGACTCTATGTTGACTGGGGTACTTCTAGCAGCCCTGGATCCAGAGTATGACGCAGCTCGTACCCAGATTCTCATTGATGCTACCATACCTCCTATGGAGGAGGCGTATCGCAGATTGAGTAGACTATCTATATCCTCTGGTAGTACTTTACAGCACCAGACATCTTCAGCTATGGCGCGTCACGTGGTCTAGGCAGCCATACATTATATCGTGGCAGGGGGAGTTCCAACTGCGGCAGAGGAGGGGGTGGTCGACCCCGTCAACCGTGTACCTACTGCCACAGTACATGACACTCTGAGAAAACTTGCTATTCTAAGAATGGGTTTCCTGCGTCAGCTAGAGTTGCAGAGCAGGCACAACAGACTGGGAGTCCATCACCTGCATCTGATCAGAGGTTTGACGAGCTTGTAGCACGATTGAGAGAGACTATGCATGGCACGTCTGGATCCACTAGCTCTCCTTCAGGATCCTCAGAGGTTACTGCCTCAGCATCTGCATCTACATCAGGTATAGAATATGCTTTTACTAGTTGCTACAGGGCAGACTTATCGGAATGGATCATGGATTCCGGTGCATCCCATCATCTCTGTAGTGACAGAGGTCAGTTTAGTGTTTTTAGTCCTACTCAGCCTGGACGATCAGTTGTGATAGCAGATGGAACACATTCCCCTATCACTGGTCAGGGGGAGGTGCAGTTGACTTCTACATTGAGGCTTCTGAATGTTATTTATGCTCCTGAATTTTCTATGAATTTATTATCAATTAGTCAAATCACCAGAGATTTACATTGTCGTGCCATATTTGATCCATCTGCTCTTGTGTTTCAGGATATACTTACGGGCAGAGTGATTGGAACTGGCCGTGAGCAAGGGGGTCTTTACAGACTAGTGCAGTCTCCATATGCTGACGCCTCTTCTTCTCTCTGCACTAGATCTGTTTCTCTATATACGTGGCATCTACGATTTGGTCATCTTCCTCTGCAAAAGCTTATTCATGTTCTTCCACAGATTTCTCTTCGCTCCACTTTTCAGTGTGAGGCCTGCCAGCTTGGGAAGCATCATCGGTCCACTTTCCAGAGTCGTCAGGGTCCAAGTAGTCAGTCTATTTGAGTTTCTCTATTTTGATTTTTGGGGTCCTAGTCGCGTCCCAGATCATCAGGGACACATATTTTATCTTGTTGCAGTTGGTGAGTTCTCTCGATTGTCTTGGGTTTTTCTTCTTAAGAACAAGTCTGATGTTGGTCCTATTATTTAGTCTTTTATTAATGAAATAAAAAATATCTTTTCTGCAAAAGTCAAGTTCATACGTTCTGATAATGCACTATAATTTTGTAGTACTCAGCCTTCTCAATTTCTTAAGTCTCTTGGTATTGTGCATCAGACATCATGCGCATATACATCCCAACAGAATGGGGTGGCTGAAAGGAAATACCACCATTTTTTGGATGTTACCAGAACCCTTTTGATTTAGAGTCGTGCTCCTCGTTCCTATTGGGGAGATACGGTTCTAACTGCCTGTTACCTGGTAAATCGTATGCCTTCTTCAGTTCTAGGGGAGAAGATCCTATTATTGATTGTGTTTCTCGAGACGGATCTTTTCTCGCTTACGCCTCGTGTTTTTTATTTTGTAGCGTTTGTTCATCAACTCTCTCCTGGTCTTGACAAGCTCTCTCCCAGAGCTGTCAAATGTGTGTTTGTTGGGTATTCCAAAGCCCAAAAGGGATGTCGTTGTTTTGACCCTGTTCGACGAAGGTATTATGTCAGTGCTGATGTCACCTTCTTTGAGTCCATTATGTATTTTTCTCCTACATGTGACAGGCTTACTCCTTCAAAGGATGGAGAAGAGATCTATATGCCTCCTCCTTCGTCATTACCATGTTCTACTCCATCACCACCGTCCTTTCCATCCTCACCACCTCCACCACCACCTCCATCACCGCCTCCACTACCATCTCCTATTTTCTTTCCATAGGTTTACCAGCGAAGGCCCCATGCTCATGCGTCTCCCTCCATCATCCAGCATGCCTAAGGTATGTACTGTGCATTTGAGTTCTTCTAATGGCACGGGTGATTTGCATGTACAGACTGAGGTACAGGGTGTAGATACTATCTCTACTACTCATGCTGAGGATCTGGATATACCTATTGCACTTCGGCGGCAGAAACGTGCATGCACTATGCACCCTATTGGTTCTCATGTTTCCTAGGAGTGTCTTTCCAAGGACTTTCAACACTTTGTTGTGGGGTTGTCTGTTGTACAGATACCCCAGTCATATCAGGAGGTACTGCAAAGCAGTCAGTGGCATCTGGCTATGGAGGAGGAGGTGGCGGCTTTAGAGTCACGAGGTACGTGGAATGTGGTCCATTTTCTACCAGATGCGTCTGTTGTTGGGAGCAAGTGGGTATTTACTGTGAAGCATCGGGCTGATGGTACCGTAGACAGATACATGGCCAGGCTGGTTGCTCGTGTGTTCACCCAGACCTATGGAGTGGATTATCAGGACACCTTTTCTCCTGTAACGCGTCATTCTACCTTGCGGATAGGTATTGTTGTTGCTGTGGCACGTGATTGGCCACTTTTCCAATTAGATGTCAAGAATGCTTTCTTGTATAGTGATTTACAAGAAGAGGTCTACATGCAGCAACCACCTGGGTTTGCTGTTGAGGGGAAGTCAAATATGGTGTGCCGTCTTCATAAGGCTATATATGGACTTAAGCAGAGTTCGAGGGCTTGGTTTCAGAAGCTCTCAGAATTGATTGAACAAAAGGGGTTTGTCAGATCTACTACAGATCATACTCTCTTTGTAAAGAAAAATCAGATAGGTATTGTAGTCATTCTGGTTTATGTTGATGATATGTTATCACTGGCAGCGATGAACATGGCACTCAAGCAGCCAAGGATTTCCTTGAACAGTTTGTTACCAAGGACCTTGGTACGCTTCGTTACTTCCTTGGCCTGGAGTTTGCACGAAATCAGCAGGGTATGGTTATGACACAAAGGAAGTATGTTACTGATCTTCTATCTGAGACAAGTATGACAGGATGTAGACCAGATACTACCCCTATGGATCCTAATGCGAAGCTCCATGATAATGAATCTGAGGTGGACAAGAGACGGTACATAGAGCTGGTAGGGAAA
The DNA here is from genome assembly GCA_037367405.1 of Ottelia alismoides. NCBI lineage: Eukaryota > Viridiplantae > Streptophyta > Magnoliopsida > Alismatales > Hydrocharitaceae > Ottelia > Ottelia alismoides. Next base: position 265,284 of record JAZKJV010004099.1, read on the forward strand.
TTATTATATGTTACTATTACCAGGCTTGATATATCTTTCTCTATGAGTAGAGTAAGTCAATTCATGGAGCAACCCAGGCAGGCGCACATGGATGCAGTATTCATGATCTTGAGATAATCTGAAGTCATCTCCAGGTGCAGGTCTCCTGCTTATGAGAGAGATGTCTCTCTCAGTTACAGGATGTGCAGATGCAGATTATGCTTCTAAGGACAGGAAGTCTACTTCAGGCTTCATTGTGTTTGTTAGCAGCTCACTGGTCTTATGGAAGAGTAAGAAACAAACTGTTGTTGCTTGATCTAGTGCGGAATCAGAATATGGGCAATGGCCCAAGGTAGTACGGAGATGTTGTGGGTCAAATCTGTCTTAACCGATTTAGCGATTGAAGTGCCTCTTCCTATGCATCTCAAGTGCGACAATCAGGCAGCCTTGTTTATAGCTAATAATCCAGCATTTAATGAAAGGACAAAGCACATTGAGGTGGACTGTCACTACACTCGTGATTTGATCCAAAAGGGGCTTATCTCAACGTCTTATGTAGCATCAAGAGATCGGATTGCAGACATGTTTACTAAAGCTCTTGCTAGAGGTCCTTTTCATCACTGTTGTTCCAAGCTGAGCATGATAGATATATATGCTCCAGCTTGAGGGGGAGTGTTAAGATATTTATGTTATTGTGTCCTTTTTCCTGTATTATTTATTTCTATTGTCCTGTTTATGTAATTTACCCTTAGAGCTTTCTCCTATATAAGAGAGTTCTAAGGTTAGATGGAATACAACCTCGTCTTTTCCTTCCACAACACCCGTGATCTGATTCAAAAGGGATTTATATTCACTTCCCACGTTGCTTCAGGCAATAAGATTACTGACATGTTCACCAAAGCTCTTGCAAAGGGACCATTTCACCGGTGTTATTCCAAGCTGAGCATGATAGATATTTATGCTCCAGCCTGAGGGGGAGTGTTTAGACATTTATATCTTCGTATATGTTATTTGGTAGTTTATTTATTTCAGTTGGTTATCTATGTAATTTTCCCTAGAACTTTTCTCCTATATAAGAGAGCTCTAGGGCTATGATGAATGCATCTTTTCATTCCGTTACTTTTCCACAAGGGTAGCGGCCTCCAAGTGCGCAGATCTAGGATCCCAGTCCCTTGTACGATTTTTACGTGAGCTCGTAGTGTTTTTACGCTTCGTTAGGATCCCAATTTTGACCAGTTCCACTGACCCTTTGTTTTAGCAGGGTACCTAGACTGCGGGACCTTCGGTTTTAGTTTTTCTTTACGAGCTCGTTAGCCCGTATCGGTCGGGCCGGTTTTTGGAGTGACTCTTCCGGAGAGTCTCTCCCACCCGTCTCAGAGGCGTAGTTTTAAAGTAGGCCTAGCCCTCTATTGGACCGCACTTCCAATTAGAAGGCGGGACGAAAGAGTCTCTTAGGAGGCTTCCCCATCGCTTGAGTTTTTGGTTATTGTTCTGCCAATAGGTCTTGGTAAGGAAAAGATCGATGTCAGCTGGAGTTAAAGTTTGATTACAGTTGAGAGTTTGATAAGTTGAGTTTTGGTTATTGTTTAGAGTTGGCTACAGTTGAGTTTAGTTATAGTTGAGTTGACACTGATCTCGAGATAGTTTACTGTTCTGCCAGTAGGTCTGGCAAAGAAACGATCATGAGACAGAAATCATCAATAACCAAATATCGACATTTAAATCAGAATTCAGAACCACTATTATAAATAATAGGAGAAGCTAGGGGACGTGTTGGGAACTTAGTTAGGATGCATTATACTCCATCGCATGCCTACGGAGGAACCCTAATCCTAGGGCATTCTTCACACCTTAGAGTTATAGTGTGAGGTCACACACAGACCAAGATCACAGACTATCCACTAAGCTTAAGAATTTGACATAGACAAAGTTCAGATCCTAGACTCATCATTCTTAATACCAATATCCAACAACATGATCTATAAGTGATAAAAAGATAATAACTTACATATGTATTATTAATACATAAAAAGATTATTTATGGAAAGTTATGGGGTGATGGGTAATCAGGGAATTTTCATACATAATAGATTGAAAACCAAATTTTCACGCAAGTAGCTTGTTAAATTTAAATATCAAAACCTATTTACTTTCTTTCTTTTGAAACCACTGAATTACCTGTTATTTTTAATATGCTTGATTTTCTTCAATAATTGTTGACATTTCTATTATTCCTATCATGTATGGCAGGCAAATGGTCTGCATTACAGTAGACTGACAGTTGACCTGAGCTTCTTCAGATACTCTTGATGGTACATATGTTATAGTTTTTGTACATGATAATGTAAAATGTTTTTCTTTCTCTTCTGTTACATTTTGGGATACATGTAGATAATGTTCTATTATTACATGTAACTGTATATGAAATGCAATGTGAATTGGTGATACTTGTTAGTTTTGTGGTTGTTTATCATTTATTGTGAATGTCATTTCGAAACGCGAAAAAGTTTCCCTAAATTTCAGATATCCTAGTGCGATTCATTGTGAATATAATACTGCAAGTGCTGTGTAAACGGGTAACCCGAATCTGCAGGCGGGATACACACCACATTCACTGATTTAGTCCCACATCTACTATGATTGGGACCCGGTCTTACTGGTGGGGCTACATAAGAAGCACCACACCCATTGTATCAATTGAAAAAAAGCAATACAGAATACCCGAATCTTGAGAGGCTTTCTCCCATGGTTTCATCCTGCTCCTTATGGAGTAGGGTTCCATGTTAAATCCTGGTATTCTTCCACTGTTGATATTACACTTCTGCATTATCGTTTTCTACATGGTATCATATCATATTTCTACATGGTATCAGAGCGAGTTCGATTCTCAAGGATTTTATTATGTTCTTTGAGTATGTTTGTAATTTGTTCGAGATTCGTGATTTAGTTACAAGATTTCTGCCGAAACCCTAATTATGTACAATTCATGATCACAACAAGTTCTATTTTGGTGATTCTTCTTGAAGATTATTATCAACAACAACCCGATTGTCGTCGTTTTTCAGTGATTTGTGCAAGATTGGAAAATTTTAGTTTGTTCTAGGATTCGTTATGGAACCCTAATATGCAAGCCAGCGTTGCCACATCTCCAGTTCAATAGCACCTCCGAACTTTCAAGCATAGGCAGTGACACATCCCCAAGTGGCACCACCAGCCACGTCGCCAAAAATAAAAAAATTGTTGCTCTCGTGGAAGAAGAAGAAGAGGAAAAAAAGAGGTTGGATGCTTTCTTTCCACACAACTTTAGATACACCATCCTCTCACGATCCAACGTAGGAAGTGTTGATCAGGACTGCATCACCTCATCTTCAGATCCCAAAGGCAGAGCCCTAGTCAACCATGCTCGAGTGTTGCTCCTCCTTACTTCGAGCACGTGCAGCAGAAGACATAGGCGGGCGATGGATGTAATGGGTTCAACATCAGGAACCCTAAGATGGGAATCCATCTCTCATTTAGGAAAGAACAAGGGGCCTGATACCCCTTCATTTAAATGGGGGAGAGGTGGACCATTCTGCCTTGTATTAAAACAAGAAAATAAAAAAGAGAGAGGGGGAAAGAGCATGCCTAGTTGGGCTGTTGGAAAAAAGAAGGATGCATCAATTATTTGGGCCCAATTGTGGGCTACAGTTAAAAAAAAGGAAAAGGGGGATAGGTATATTGGGCCCAATTGGGCTGTGAGATTTTGAAAAAAAAGAGGTATCATACAAAAACCATATGAAAAAAAGAAAAGAGAAAAGCCAAAAAAATTGAGATGGCTTATTAAGTTTGGTTCCCCATCTTCATTTTTATTCTCCCAACTAGATCGATGTCTCATCTTTTCTGACGAGTCTGGGAAAAAGGTGGAGTATTATGTAGAGTTCTACATGACATATTAAGACTCTCCAGTTCAGATTCATACATCTAGATTTCAGACTCTACGTTTTGATGCACACATGTCTGCGATCATTATCTGAGAGGTCCCCATCTTTGGTTTGGAGTCGGAGGCTTTCACGTGATCCATATGGACTCCATAGTAGAGATCACATTGTCAGAGCCAATGTGGGCTAAGAGTGTGGATTCATAGGGACTCCAGAGTAGAGATCCCATTCTCTAAGCCAATATGGGAGAGACCCAGTTCTCCACCGAGGAGACTTTAAAACTCCATTCTCTAATGATTGTGGACTCGGATGAGGATGTTTCCACAGCTTTTTCCAGTTTGGCCCTTGAAGAGAGATGTAGTAGTTGCGAGTCAGAGTTCTTCAGGTGGAGACTTATTCTAATTTTAGTGACTCTGACAGATGCAGTACATGGCATACATTCTCCGACGAGGAGATCCAGTTCAGATCGCACTCCATCCCTTCCGTTCATCCTCACGAGCACGGCTAGAGAACTAAAGTCCTCAGTAGGTAGCCATCCGAGTCTGCGTTGAGTTGATACTGTCAGTAATGTCGTATATTGTGTGAGAGATTGATTTCATTTTATTTGTCCAAGCTAAGCATCGCATTCTCCAGCTTGAGGGGGATTGTTAGAGTATGATTCATATGTCATAGATGGGTAATTGGATCTCTCTAAGGTCCAATTACCACATCCACTGGTTTAGTCCTACATTTACTGAGTGGGACTCGATCTTATTAGTGGGACAATATAAGAAGCCCCATACCAATTGTATTAGTTGAGAGAAAGTAATACCGAATACCCGGCCCTTGAGAGGCCTTCTCCCGTGGTTTTATCCCTCTCCTTATGGAGTAGGATTCCACGTTAAATCATGTTGTTCTTCCACTATTCTTTATTCTTTATCTCTGATGGCTTTTTACTTAATATAAACCAATCAGAATGAGGCCCATCGCTCTAAGCCAATCTGGATGCAGGAAGGAGATCAACATCTCAGCAATATAGCCCATCAGCTCCAAGTAAATAAGAATATGAGGGGGACCAATAATTTATGCAATCCAACCCATTATCTCTCAACCAATCAATAGGTAGGAGGGAGGTTAGCAACATAAACAATCCTTTCGACTAGTTTTCAGCTAATCAGTCTTCACATGGTAAATCCCAATAATCTCCCACTTGAAGGTTGATTTGTAGTGTATGCAACAACTCCTATACTTGAATTATCATCAATACTGATGGTATAAGTTCTCCCTTATCTTATGTGATTGATTACCAATAGAAGTGGAGCATGTCTTCAGCTTCTCTACTGTTACGGACTTCGTGAACAAATCAATAGGATTTTCTGAAGTATAGATCTTCTTCAACTTAAATTGCTCAACTTCTAGATGCATATTAATGAAGTGGTACATTACATAAATGTGTTTGGTCCTCGAGTGAAAAATAGAAGTCTTGCAAGATGAATTGGAGTTTGATCGTTGTTGAATTTGACAATCTTAATTTTTTATTTAGTTCTTCCATTAGACCCTTCAAGCCCATTATTTTCCTTGCAAGCTTTTGTTGTCGTCACGTATTCTGCTTCTGTAGATAAGATGACCATTATGTCTGCAATCTAGATATTGAACTAAAGGTTCCACTGCCCAGGGTAAAAACACACTACGACGTGCTTTTCTTGTCATCAATATCTCCTGTAAAATCTGAGTCCATGAAATCCCGAATAAAAATGTCAGTGTGGAGAGAAAAATCAACATGATTGTGAATATAGGTCATAGGGCTCTCTTATATAGAGAGGAAAAAACTTAGAGGGCAAACTACATCATAGAATTGAAAGAAATAGAAAATACATAATAAATAAGGAAAGACAAAGATAACTCTCAACATTCCCCTCAAGATGGAGCATAGGTGTCAATCATGCTCAACTTGGAACAATATACCTGGAATAGCCCTTTGGCAAAAGTTTTGGTGAAAACATTTGATGTGTGTTCTCGTGAGCTGATGTGGAAAGTAGAGATGAAGCCCTTCTGAATCATGTCACGTGTATAATGGCAATCTACCTCAATGTATTTAGTCCTCTCACGGAAGACAGAGTTGTCGGTAATGAAAAGAGCGGTATGGTTACCGCATTGCAACTGCGTGGGAAGAGGTGCGTGTTAGAGTATATGCATCACCTATGTACCTGGGTAAATGGATCCCTCTAGGATCCATTTACCACATCCGGTGTTTAGTCTTACATCTAATAGTGGTGGGATTTGGAGGGTATGTGGAGGCTATATAATAAGCCCCAGACCTCTTGTATCATATGAGAAAAGTGAATGAACACATCATCCCCTTAAGTCATTCTCCCATAGTTTCTTCCTGCTCCTTAGGGAGTAGGGTTCCACATAAAAATCTTGATGTTCTTCATGTTCTTTATTCTATTTTCTCTGATATTAGCTTTCGCATTTCATATTTCTAACATGGTATCAGAGCATGTTCGATTCTCGAAGATTATTTTATGTTATCGATTTATTTGAGATTCGATTTATAGAATCGATATTCAATTATAGGATTTCTAGTGAAACCCTATTTTTGTACATGGTTCTTGGATTTTAGAGCAGCTCAGCTCTAGGGTTTCTAAGAAATCCTAATTTTGTGAAGCCTGCAAAGCATATTGTACAGATCTGGAGATCTAGATCTCCTTCGCCTAAGGTGACGACAACCACCAGGCACCAGCCTCGTGCAGTGCACCCCCTTCCTCGTCCAGTTCTTGGCTGCAACGGTAAAATCCACCACCCTCATGTCGGAGGTGGAGACCCATCGCACGCGCCCGATCTCCATCGCATAGGCGGCATGATTCTCCTCCAATCCACACGATACTTCCCTTCAGGCGGAACTCCATGGCGGAGCCGCTCTTCTCTAGATCTCAAGGCGACGATGATCCGACAATGCCCATAGGGGGGGCATGAAGCTTCAGGCGGCGCGACTCATCGCGAGGCAGACCTCCCTCACGAAGCTCCAGGCAGAGCATCTATAGGCGACCTCTCACGAGAGACAAGAGTAGGAGCCCCATCGGGGGCAACAAGAGCATGAGCCCCATCGGGGCAGTAAATGCAAGAGCCCCATCGGGATGGTAAGTGCAGGAGCCCCATCGGGGGCAGCGGGTCTTTGAGAAAGGGTTCCCACGTGGAACCCTAAATAAAGAGCCCAAGTGAGTTGCTTCATTGAAAAAAATTTTGGGGCCCCATGAGCCCAGCCGAGTTTTCAAAAAAATATGTATTGCTTTGAGAAAAGGCACGTACAAAAGAAAAGTCGTAAGCAGGGAAAATGCAAAAAAGAGGAGGAAAAATCGTAGAAAAAAATGAATGAATGATTTATTGGAAAAAAGGAGAGAAACTAATAAAAAATAGAATACAACAACAACAACAAAGCCTTTTCCTACAATTAAGTAGGGTCGGCTACATGGATTCTTCGCCTCCATTCAGATCTATCGTGGGTCAATCTCGAGCTTATATCCAAAAAACTAAGATCCCTTCGTATAGTCTCTTTCCAACACTTCTTGGGCCGTCATCGCCCTCTCTTAGCCGGCTCAACATCCCAACACTCGCATCTCCTGCATCCGTTGATCTTCTTTGCACATGACCAAATCATCTTAAGCGGTTTTCTCGCATCTTATCCTTGATCGGAACTACACCAACTTTCTTTTAAATTGCAAAATTCCGAATCTGATCTTTATGTGTGTGTCCACACATCAACCTTAGCATTTCTATTTCTGCTACAACCATTCTCTGCACATGTCTATGGTTCACATGCCAACATTCAGATCCATAGAGCATAGCAGGTCCCGCGGTTGCTTTGTAAAACTTTCCTTTAATTTTTAAAGGAATTTTCTTATCACAGAGAACAGCAGAGGCTCCTGTCCACTTTAGCCAGCCTGCATTTATTCTATTAGTAACATCTCCATCAACTTCCCCATCATGTTGCAAAATAGATCCCAGATATGTAAAAGAATCTCTCTTCCGAATGTTATTGTCACCAATCTTCACCTCAGTTCCTTCACCTTTGCTTCCATCAAAGGTACACTCCATATATTCCATCTTAGTCCTACTTATATGAAATCCTTTAGTCTCCAATGCATGTCTCCACACCTCAAGCTTCTTATTTACTCCATCTCTAGTCTCGTCAATCAACACAATATCATCAGCAAATAACATACACCAAGGTAACTCATCCTGAATGAGACTTGTCAACTCGTCCATAATCAAAGTAAAAAAGAAATGGACTCAAAGTTGAACCTTGATGTAAACCAATGTTGATCTCAAAATAGTCAGTCTTCCCAGATGGGATCCTTACACAAGATAAAGCCTTATCATACATGTCCTTTATGAGATTTATGTATAGGACAGGTACTTGTCTCTTCTCCAAAACTCTCCACAATATCTCTCGTGGGACGGAATCATAAGCCTTCTCCAAATCAATGAAGATCATATGGAGGTTCTTCCTTTTAGCTCTATAAATCTCCATTGTTCTCCTCAGCAAATGGATGGCTTCAGTAGTTGAGCGACCTGACATGAATCCGAATTGGTTTTCTTTTACGTTGGAAACTTGGCTCAGCCTTTATTCGATCACACGTTCCAAATTTTCATAGTGTGACTCATCAGTTTGATACCTCTGTAATTGAACAATTTTGAATGTCTCCTTTATTCTTATAAAGAGGCACCACGATACTCCTCCAATCTTCAGGTATTTTCTTGCTTCGTAAATAACATTAAAAATTAGAATAACTGGAAAAAATGATGAATTAAAAATGTAAGAAGAAAAGCCGATAAAAATTGAGATCGACTTATGTGGTTTTTTATTTTCCCCATTTTTCATGTCTTTTCCCAACTTTGTCGATGTCATAGTGTTCCAAAAAGTATATGAGAAAGGGGGAGTATTGTGTAGTGTTGGAGCATAAGTTGTAAGCGCCTATTGAGTTGTAACAGGGTAAATGGATCCTGGAGGAGATCCATTTACCCCATCCAGTGTTTAGTCCACATCGTCCAACGGTGGGACTTGGAGGCTCTGGAGAGGCTATATAAGGAGCCCCAGACCTCCTGTACTCATTGAGAGAAAGTGCAATGCAAAATATGCCCCGTTGAGGGCTTCTCCCGTGGTTTCATCCCGCTCCTCACGGAGTAGGGTTCCACGTAAAAAATCCCGTTCTTATTTTGTTCTTTATTATCTTTTCCATGTTATGCTTCCGCTTCCGATTTTCTAACATGGTATCAGAGCGGGTCGATTCTCGAAGATTTTATCATGTTCTTTGATTATATTTGAGAATCGTTTTTTTTTATTTGGTTATTGTGGAAGATTATTTGTTCAAATATCTTTTGGCCAAGATTTGTCCTGTTCTTCGTTGAGAAAAGTTAGGCCATTGGAACTCTAGTTCTGCAAGGATCGCCTCCGAGATGCAGGACCTCGGGCCCTGCAGAGTGCGGACCCATCCTGCAGACCTTGGCATCGCTTCCAGTTCTGCGCACCTAGAGCGCACTCTCTCCACACCCCTAGCAAGTCCTTCCAGGCAGGCAGGCGGCGTTGCTACTATGCGGCAGCAAGTCCTGCTCTACTCTTCTCCACGCAGATCCGCGCGAGCACCACGACTCCAACAAAGAGAAATGGAGGGTCTGGTTAAAAAAAAACAAAAAAGGGGGGCTGAATGTAAAGCAACCCAGGGGAGGTTGTTTGAAAAGCCCGATTGGGCTGAGGGCTATTCATGGGTCCTATGGGCCGTAAAAAAAAAAGAAAAAAAAGGGTCAAGTGGGCTGTATGTCTTGTTGAAAAAAAAATGAGAGAATGTCCGAAAAAAAAAGGCGCGTACACGGAAAAAAAAAGCCGTACGCATAGTTGAAAAAAAATGTTGATGAAAAGCCAAGAAAAAAAAGTCAACGGCTTAAAAAAATATGTTTCAAAAAAAAAATTTTTTTTGACGGCTTATAAAATAAAAAAAAAATAAAAAAAGGCCGCGAGAAATTTTTGAATGTTCATGTTTTACCCCTTCTGTCTTGTCTTCTCCCAACTTGGTCGACGATCATATTTTCCGACAAGTATGGGAGAAAGGGGGAGTGTTGCGTAGAGTCACAGGTCTTGTGTATTCCAGATGCAGATTCAGATTTCCAGACCGATCAGATTCCAGACTCTACGGTTCAGATCTAGTTTCCAGACTCGACATCAGATTGTTCCGAGTCTCCAGTTTCAGACACGCACGAGTGTGCGGTCATTTTCAGATGAGCATAAGTTGCCATCATTTGTTTCGCGGTCCCCATCATTCTTCTAGTTGTCAGGCCAGAGTGTTCATGTGAGCCATAGGGACTCCAGAGCAGAGGACCATTCCCTTGAGGGCAAGGGTTTTCATGTGGTATCATAGGTACACCAAAGCAGTGCACCGTTCTCTGAGCCAGATGGGAGATACCCAGTTCTCCGACGAGGAGACTTCAGGCGCAAGTTCAGACTCGATGGTCAGGTTACGAGTCTTCTGTTGACTCACACTCCAGCCCGTTCGTCCTCCTCACATGCACGACATGAGAAGCAACGTCCTCGACTGCAGCAATGTGCGCGTTGGGTTGATATTGTCCGTAGTGTCTTGTAGCTTTGAGTTGAGTTTCTGTCTGTTTGTCCAAGCTGAGCATTGCATGCTCCAGCTTGAGGGGGAGTGTTGGAGCATAAGTTGTAAGCGCCTATTGAGTTGTAACAGGGTAAATGGATCCTGGAGGAGATCCATTTACCCCATCCAGTGTTTAGTCCCACATCGTCCAACGGTGGGACTTGGAGGCTCTGGAGAGGCTATATAAGGAGCCCCAGACCTCCTGTACTCATTGAGAGAAAGTGCAATGCAAATATGCCCCGTTGAGGGCTTCTCCCGTGGTTTCATCCCACTCATCACGGAGTAGGGTTCCACGTAAAAAAATCCCGTTCTTATTTTGTTCTTTATTATCTTTTCCATGTTATGCTTCCGCTTCCGATTTTCTAACATGTAGAGTTATAGGTCAGATTCAGATTTTCAGATTCTCCATATTCTATGTCAGCCAAATTGTTAGACTCTACAGTTCATATTTTAGACTCGACATTTTGATTCCGAGTCTTCAGTTTGATGCGCACATGTTTTGCCATCATCAGTTTTGTGTTTCCGTCTTTTGTTTTGGTCTCGGAATTTTCATGTGATCTATATGGGCTCCAAAGTTGAGATCTCATTCTCTATGCCATGTTGGCTAGGTTTTCATGTGGTTTTATAGGGACTCCAGAGTAAAGATCCCATTCCCTAAGCCAATATTGGAGATACCCAGTTCTCCGATGAGGATACTTTCAGATTCCATACTCCAGCGACCATGGACTTAGACGAGGATGTCTCCACCGCTTTTTCAGTTCGACCCTTCAGAGATGGAGCAGTTGTCCACATGATTGTGGCAGGCCAGAGTAACCCAACGAGGAGACTCATTTCAGTTTGGTGACTCTGACAGGTGCAGTACACAGCACAACTAGTTCAACTCACACTCCAAACTGTTTGTTCCTCCTCACCTGCACGACATGAGAAGCAATGACCGACAGTTGTGTTTGTGTTGAGTTGATATTGTCTGTAGTATCTTGTATTGTGAGTTTGAGATTTCTTTCTGTTTGTCCAAGTTGAGCATTGCATGCTCCAGCTTGAGGGGGAGTGTTAGAGTATATGCATCACTTGTGTAGCTGGGTACGGGATCCATTTACCACATCTAGTGTTTATTCCCACATTTATTAGTGGTGTGACATGAAAGGTCTGTAGAGGCTATATAAGAAGCCCCAGACCTCTTGTATTAGATGAGAAAAGTGAATGAACACATCAGCCCTTTAAGGCATTCTCCCGTGGTTTCATCCCTCTCCTTAGGAAGTAGGGTTCCACGTAAAAACCCCTGTGTTCTTCAAGTTTTTTATTCTATTTTCTTTGATATTAGCTTCCACATTTCATATTTCTAATAGTGTGTCAATAGCAGTCTGTTAGAACAGATCTGACCTACATTATCTCAATGCTCCGCTACGCCATGGCTCTATAGTTTGACTCAACACTTAATTTAGCAACTATGTTATACTTCGTACTCTTCTATGACATGAAAGAGCTTCGTATGAATATTGCAAAGCCAGAGGTAGATTTCTTGTCCTTGGAGAATCATGCATAGTTGGTATCTGCACATACCGTGATAGCAATGATGTCTCTTTTCTAAAAAACAATCATGTACCTAAAGAAGACTTCATATACCTCAAGATCATGTAAACCGCATCCATGTGAGCCCTGTCGCTACTGCTCCATAAATTGGCTAACTTTTCTCACGACGAAGAAGATATCTGACCTGGTAATAGTCATGTAGAGGAGCTTCCATTGCGCTTCTTGAATCTCCTCTTGTCCACCTCTTTTGTATCATCATTGCATAGCTTCATGTTGGGATTCATGGGAGTAGTGTCAGGTTTGTAATCTGCCATGGATGACTCTGAGAGGAGATCAATAACATACTTCCTCTAGGTCATCACAAGACCATGTTGGTTACTGGTGAACTCAAGCCATAGGAAGTATCACAAATCATCAAGGTTTATGGTGACAAACTATTGTCCAAGGAACTCCTTAGCTGCATTAATACCATGCACATCATCTATGTTGGGATATTTTATATCTCTTTAATATTATCTTATAATTTTTATTTTTCATTGTCTCTCTATGTAATTTTCCATTAGAGCTTTTCTCCTATATAAGAGAGCTTTAGGGCTATGATAATTCAATTCCTTTAATTCAATCCATTCCACATGGTATCAGAGCGACGATCCTAGATCAGAGCCTGCGCCCTAGAGACCCACTCCACCAAAACCCTAGTGTGCGAATGCGTATCTGCGCAGCCTGCAGCGCATGCTGTCGACCCTCGTCGCGCCGCGCCCTGCTTGTCGCCGACCCGCTGCTTCTCGCTGTGTGTGCCCTGCCCCCATGCCGTGTCATGCTTCTCACTGCGCCCTGTGTGGTGCATTGTGCGCCTTGCCCCCTGTCGCGCACCGCCCTGCCCCGTGTTTCACCGCTGCCCTTGAGGGTTGTAGGTGCTTCTACCATGTTTTTGGGTGATTAGGGTGTGACGTGATTATCTAAATCACCATAGTTACTCAAAAGAGCCTCCAAATAAAAGAAGAGGTTGTGGTATGAGTCTACACCCACAACCATCTTCCCGTATGTCCGTGTAGACGCAAGTCTCTCTTGTTGATCACCTAGTCTTGCAAAATAGTTGTCACCATGTCCGACAACAAACCCGTTGTTCCATCCCTGGGTGCCTTCAAAGGTCCCGCACTCATCGTTAAGATGGATGGAACAAACTATGAACTGTGGGCCATACAGTTCATGAGTCTAATGCAATGCAATGACAAGAAGCATATTCTCACACAGGCAGAGCCTGCTGACAAGACTGGGATTAACGCCTCACGGGAGGCAGACGACACATATGCACGCGTATGGCTTTCAGGGACGGTGTCCATGGAGATAGCCAATGATATATTGAGTCAATCCCACGACCAAGGCTATGTGGGACATTCTTGTAGCGACTTACTCTCCAACAAAGAACGAATTGAAGATTCTGCAACTTCAGCATGACATCTTCACATCTAAGCAGAATGGTCGCCCTCTTCATACCCTTTACACTTCTCTGAAGGGTACGTTTGAGAAGTTACATGGGTACATTCCCTTGACTGCCACGCCAGAGCAGCTCAAGGCATATAGAGATTTAATGATGACTGGAGTTTTTCTAGCGGAACTTGACTCTAAGTATGATGTCGCTAGAGCACAGATTCTGACTGATGGCACTATACCCCCAATGGAGGAGGCATATCGTAGGTTAAGCATGCTTCCATATCTTCAGGTAGTACTCAAGTGTCTCATACTTCCTCTGCCATGGCAGCATCTCGTGGTAGGGGGGGCCCTACGCAGTTCCGTGGTCGTTCTAGCCTTAAAAAAGAGGGGGGTGCAGTCGACTCCCTCGTCAACCGTGCACCTACTATCACAGGCCAGGTCATTCGGAGGAAACATGCTATTCTAAGCATGGGTTTCCAGCTTCGGCTCGTGTTGCAGAACAGATCCAGCCGGGCAGTAATTCTTCAACTGCATCTGATCAAAGATTTGATGAGTTAGTAGCAAGGCTCAGAGAGATTATGCCTTCTCCTGGGTCAACCGGCTCTCCATCAAGATCATCAGAGGTAGCAACCTCAGCCTCAGCATCTACATCAGGTATACCATATGCATTTACTAGTTGTTACAGAGCAGACTTGTCAGAATAGATTATGGATTCAGGAGCTTCCATCATTTATGTGGTGACAGAGTGCAGTTTAGTTCCTATAGCCCAACTCAGTTTGGAAGATCAGTCGGGGTAGCAGATGGGACACATTCTCCCATTACTGGTAAGGGGGAGGTGCAGTTAACCCCTGCAATGCGGATTCGTAATGTTCTTTATGCTCCTGAATTCTCTATGAATTTACTATTTGTAGAGATAGTTTCTAGTATTATTATCTCTTTATGTATCGTGTCGTTATTTCTTTATCTTTTATAGACCTCTTTGTAATTTACCCTTAAGGTCTCTCCCTATATAAGAGAGCCTAGGGTTTTTCTAAATTATTATCGAAGACTCTTTTCCCAACATGGTATCAGAGCCGCCCTAGGGCTCTCCACTCCCGTCGCCCCCTTCCCCACCCGCCGCCCTCTCCTCGACGCCGATCTTCGGCTTCTCTCCCTCACGCCGCCTCTCTCTCTCTCCCTAGGGCCTCTCCCCGCCGCCCTAGGGTTTCTCCTTCTCGGCCTAGGCCCCCCACGTGGTCCAAGGCCTCCAGCCCGCCGCCCGAGGCCTCCAGCCCGCCGCCCGAGGCCCCCAGGCGACATATCAGGCTGCCGCAGTAGCCTCTAGGCGGTCTCCAGCTTGCTGCCCAAGTCCCCAGCGGCCCTAGCTTGCCGCCCAAGGTCCCCCCGGCGGTACCCAGCCAGCCGCACACCGTCCCAGGCGGCATCCTTGCCGCTGCAAGGGCTGTAAGCCTCCTCTAAGGCGTGCCCTAGTCCTCTCTTCGCCCGATATATGGATTTGAGTGCGTAACGTCTACATACGCACTCAAATCCGATGCAATTGGTGTAGACATTCATCACCTTGTCTACATACCCTAGTTCTTCTCCAGTGGCAGTATGTCAGAATCGAAAGTCGATATGCCCTCCACCGACGCATTCAAAGGTCCTGCGCCAATAATGAAGATGGACGGGTCTAACTATGAGCTCTGGGCTATGCAGTTCATGAGCCTCATGAAGTCGAAAGGTAAGAAGCACATTCTTACCGAGGATGAGCCCGTGGAGAAGACAGGGATATATGCCTCATGGAAGGCTGATGACTCCTACACAAATGTCTGGTTGTCTGGTACATTGACGATGGAGATTGCTAATGACGTCCTCCATTAGCCCACTGCTAAGGCAAAGTGGGACATTCTTGCCGCCACATATTCGCAGGTGTGAAATGAGACAAAGATGTTGCAGCTTCAGCATGACATTTTCACAATGAGGCAGAGCGGCAGACCTCTCCATTCCCTATACACATCCCTAAGAGGGATGTTTGAGAAGTTATACAGTACCATTCCACTCACTGCTACTCCTGAGCAACAGAAGACGTTTCGGAACGCCACCATGGTGGGTGTTCTACTTACGGCCCCTTGATCCTGAATATGATGCCGCCTGGTCTCAGATCCTAGCTGATGCAGTTATTCCTCCAATGGAGGATGTTTACAGAAGGCTCAGTCGCATTCCTGTTTCCTTCAGCTCTTCTACTCCAACCCCATCAGCGATGGCAGTCTCGCGTGGGAGAGGTGGCCTGCCTTCTGGTCGTGGTCGTGGACGTGGCTGTGGACCCCAGGGAAGGGGTGGTCGCTTCAGTCAGACATGCTCCTATTGTCATCGCACAGGACACTCGGAAGAGACATGCTATTCTAAGCATGGGTTCCCAGCATCGGCACGTGTTGCAGAGCACTCTCAGTCTCCATTACCGTCTACTGCAGATAATCAATTTGATGAACTTGTGGCCCGTCTACGAGATATTATGCCACATTCATCTGGTGATTCGTCTGGTGGTTCTTCAGATATTGCTGCTACTGCCTCTGCCAGTTCATCAGCCGCTGCTACTACCTCAGGTAGATCTACTGCCTTCACATCATCTCATGATATATCTGACTGGGTTATAGATTCGGGAGCCACACATCATCTATGCCGAGATAGAGATAGATTACAGGCCTATAGGGACATTCCTCCCGGCCGTTCAGTGTAGATCGCATATGGTACCTATTCGCCCCTTGTTGTACAGGGGGAGGTCTTCCTATCCTCCACTATGCAGCTACAGAATGTCCTACATGCTCATGAGTTCTCAATGAATCTGTTATCTATTAGTCAGATTACGAAGGATTTGAATTGTCGTGCTATATTTGACCCGTCTTCTCTCATTTCTCAGGACATACTCACGGGCAAGGTGATTGGCTGTGGCTCTGAGCAGAATGGTTTATATCGGCTGGTTCAGGATTTTTATGATGGCGTCTCCTCTCATTCTGCCGGACCAGTCTCTCCGTACATCTGGCATCTCCGGTTTGGTCACCTTCCGCTCCAGAAAATGCGTCATCTTCTGCCCCAGATCTCTCCTAGTTCATCTTTCCGCTGTGAAGCATGTCAGTTGGGAAAGCATCATAGGTCGAGCTTTCCAAGTCGTTAGAGTCGGAGCAGTAGCTCCCCATTCGAGTTGTTACATATAGATATATGGGGTCCAAGTCGTGTTCCCGATCATCAAGGGCACAGATTTTATCTTGTGGTAGTGGATGATTTTTCTCGTATGTCATGGGTCTTTCTTTTGAAGAATAAATCTGAAGCAGGAGATGTGATCAAAAATTTGATTAATGAAGTGCACAATGTTTTCTCTTCCTCAATCAAATATGCTCGGACGGATAATGCCCTAGAATTCTGTACACGCTCACTTTCTCAATTTCATTCATCAAAGGGTATTATTCACCAAACCAATTGTGCTATACAACACAGCAAAATGGTGTGGCGGAAAGAAAGCATCGCCATCTCTTGGATATTACTCGAACCCTGTTGATTCAGAGTTGTGCTCCTATTTCATTCTGGGGGGACGTTGTTCTTACTGCATGTTATCTGGTCAATCGAATGCCATCCTCAGTTCTTGGTGAGAAGATACCTATCTCTCTTATTTTTCCAGACAAGGAGTTATTCTCTCTGACTCCACGTGTCTTTGGTACTGTGGCTTTCGTTCATCCTCTATCTCCTGGACTTGACAAACTCTCTCCTAGAGCAGTCAAGTGCGCCTTTGTTGGTTATTCCAGGACTCAAAAAGGGCTACCAGTGTTATGATCCTACGACTAAGAGGTACTTCGTGAGTGCTGATGTCACTTTCTTTAAGTCTGTCATGTATTTCTCTCCTGCAGGTGACAGAATGGTACCATCCACTACCACTAATGATGTCTATGTTCCTCCACCACCTACATGGGAGTTCACCTGAGTCTTCCCCTGTGCCTGTCCCCACGCCAGCACCACCACCACCACCTCCTCCTCCACCCATTCCACAACCTATCGTTTCAGTGTTACCTAAATTCTATACGCGTCGGTCAGGTCCTGCTCAGACTACACATCAGCCACTCATCACGCCTCAGGTATGTTCAAATGGCATTACTACTGACGGGTCAGGTGTGGTACATGTGCAGGATTCTTCAGTACAGGACGACACTAGCCCATCCAGTGCAGCAGATGATGATCTTGATGTTCCGATTGCTATTCGGAAGCAGAGGCGGCAATGTGCCTCTTATCCATTTACTTCACAGGTTTCCTTTCACCGTCTCACTAGTGATTTTCAGAGATTTGCCACAGCCTTGTCTTCCGTGGATATACCACGGACCTACCAGGAAGCCTTGAAGAATGATTGCTGGAGATTAGCTATGGAAGAAGAGATGAGGGCCTTGCAGTCCCGTGGCACATGGTCTTTGGTCCCTGCACCTCCTGATGCATCCGTTGTGAGCTGTAAGTGGGTCTTCACAGTTAAATATCATGCAGATGGCACGTTGGATAGGTACAAAGCACGCTTGGTCGCCCGTGGGTTTACACAAACCTATGGTGTGGATTACATGGATACGTTCTCTCCAGTGGCGAGACACTCTACTCTTCGTATCCTCTTGTCTGTTGCTGTGGTCCGTGATTAGAGTATATCTCAACTCGATGTCAAGAATGCCTTTATGTACGGGACTTACAGGAGGAAGTCTACATGCAGCAGCCACCTGGGTTTACTGCTGAGGGGGAGAAGCAGAAGGTCTGTAGACTTCACAAAGCGATATATGGCCTCAAACAGAGTCCGAGAGCATGGTTCCAGAAGTTGTCCAACCTAATTGAGCAACAGGGATTCAAGAGGTCAAATGCCGATCACTCGTTGTTTGTCCCAAAGTCATCGGCAGGTACGGTTGTCATTATGGTCTATGTGGATGATATTCTTGTTACAGGAGACGATGTTCAGGGCATAGAAAGGGCGAAGGCATTCCTAGGCCGTCAGTTCGTTACAAAGGATCTTGGAACCCAAAGATACTTTCTGAGGTTGGAATTTGCAAGGAATGCACAGGGCTTGGTGATGATCCAACAAAAGAACATTACAGACTTTCTAATTGAGACTAGCATGGATGGATGCAAACCATCAAGTATTCCCATGGACCCTAGCATGAAGTTGTATGATGGTGATACTGATGAAGTAGATAAGAGGAGATATAGAGAAATGGTGGGAAAACTCCTCTACATTACCATAACTCGTCCAGATATTGCATTTGCAGTTAGCAGGGTGAGCCAATTCATGGAGCAGCCAAGACAGGTTCACATGGATGCTATACACATGATACTGAGGTATCTGAAGTCTTCTCCAGGGTCAGGGCTGCTATTCAGAAAGGGCACAGACTTATCCATTTCAGCGTGTGCAGACGCAGATTATGCAGGATGCCCTAAGGATCGAAAATCAACCTCATGGTTCGCAGTGTTTGTTGGAGGCTCTCTGGTTTCTTGGAAAAGCAAGAAACAAACTGTTGTGGCAAGGTCCAGTGCCGAATCCGAATATAGGGCCATGGCTCAAGCCAGCACGGAAATGATGTGGGTTCGGATCGTACTAGAAGATCTACATGTAGCTGTGCCCCTACCTATGAAGTTTCAGTGTGACAATCAGGCAGCATTATTCATTGGCAACAATCCAGCTTTCCATGAAAGGACCAAACATATTGAAGTTGACTGCCACTATACTAGAGACTTGATCCAGAGAGGATTGATATCTACTGCACAGGTGAGCTCATGAGATCAGACTGCAGATGTATTCACTAAGTCACTGCTCAGAGGACCTTTTCAGAGATGTTCATCCAAGCTGAGCATGATAGACATCTATGCTCCACCTTGAGGGGGAGTGTAGAGATAGTTTCTAGTATTATTATCTCTTTATGTATCGTATCGTTATTTTTTTATCTTTTATAGACCTCTTTGTAATTTACCCTTAAGGTCTCTCCCTATATAAGAGAGCCTAGGGTTTTTCTGAATTATTATCGAAGACTCTTTTCCCAACACTTTTTTTTAGTCAAATCACCAAGGATTTACATTGTCGCACCATTTTTTACCCTTTTGCTCTTGTGTTTTAGGACATTCTAATGGGCAGGGTGATTAGTATTGGTCGTGAGCAAGGAGGTCTCTACAGATTGGAGCAGTCTCCTTATGCTGGTGCTTCTTCTCTTTGCACTGGATCTGTCTCTCCCTATATGTGGCATCTTTGGTTTGGTCATCTTCCTCTGCAAAAGCTGTGTCACGTTCTTCCTCATATCTCTCCTCGTTCTACCTTTCAGTGCGAGGTATGCCATCTTGGGAAAGCATCATCGGTCCACATTCCAGAGTCATCAGGGTCGAAGTATTCATAGTCTGTTTGACTTGATTCATTTTGATATTTGGGATCCAAGTCGTGTCCCAGATCTTCAGGGGCATAGGTTCTATCTTGTTGTTGTTGATGAGTTCTCTAGACTGTCATGGGTATTTCTTCTTAAAAACAAGTCTGATGCTGGTCCTCTCATTCAATCCTTTATTAATGAAATAAGGAATGTGTTTTCTGCGAAAGTCAAGTTTATACGTTTATGATGATGTCCTTGAATTTTGTAGTATACAACTTTCTCAATTCCTTAGATCATATGGTATTGTGCATATAAAATCTTGTGCATACACTTCTCAACAGAATGGGGTGGCTAAGAGAAAACACCGCCATCTCTTGGATGTTACCAGGACTCTTCTAATTCAAAGTCGTGCTCCCCATTCTTACTGGGGGATGCGGTTCTCAATGTGTGTTATCTAGTGAATCGTATGCCTTCATCGGTTCTGGAGGAGAAGATCCCGTTCTCGATTGTGTTTCTTGAGATAGATCTTTTCTCTCTCACGCCTTGTGTCTTTGGGTCCGTTGCGTTTGTCCATCAGATGTCTCCAGGTCTGGATAAGCTCTCTCCTAGAGCGGTCAAGTGTGTGTTCATTGGATACTCCAAGACCCACAATGGGTATTGTTGCTTTGACCCCGCTAGTCGAAGGTATTATGTCAGTGCAGATGTAACCTTCTTTGAATCCATTATGTATTTCTCTCCTGCAGGTGACAAGCTCAGTCCTTCAAAAAAAAGAGAAGAGGTTTATATGCCTCTACTTCATGTATAACCTATTCCATATTTCACTACATCACCTGCTACACCACCGCCTCCTCCACCTCCTCCTCTACCTCCGACTAAACCCATTTTCTTTCTTTAGGTTTACCAGTGCCGACCTCGTGCTCATGTGCCTCTTCCATCATCCAGCACACCCAAGGTAAGTTCTGTGCATTTGAGTTCTACTAATGGCACTGTGATTTGAGTATGCAGGATGTTGTAGTTGATCCTCCTTCAACGGATCCTATGGACTTGGACGTACCTATTGCTCTTCGTAGAAAGAAGCATGCATGTACCATGCATCCTCTTTCTTCTCATGTTTCCTTCGCACGGCTATCTGACGATTATCAGTGGTTTATGGTTGCCTTATCAGCTGTGCAGATTCCATGGACGTATCGGCAAGCTGTACAAAGTGGTCTGTGGCGTCTTGCTATGGAAAAAGAAATTGTTGCTTTACAATCTCGTGGTACGTGGAGTGTCGTCCCCTCTCCGCCAGGTGCTTCTGTTGTTGGCAGTAAATGGGTGTTTACAATTAAATACCGTGCAGATGGTTCCGTGGACAGATACAAGGCAAGGTTGGTTGCTCGGGGCTTCACCCAAACTACGGGGTGGATTATCAGGACATGTTTTCTCCTGTTGCGCGTCATTCTACTCTGCGTGTTCTTATTGTTGTTGTTATGGTCCAAGACTGGTTGCTTTTCCAATTGGATGTGAAAAATGCTTTCTTGTATGGATATTTGCAAGAAGAAGTATATATGCAGCAACCACCAAGGTTTGCTGCTGAGGGGGAGTCCAGGATGGTGTGCAAACTCCACAAGGCCATATATGGCCTCAAGCAGAGTCCAAGAGCTTGGTTTCATAATCTCTCAGAGTTGATTGAACAACAAGGCTTTGTCAGTTCTACTGCAGATCACTCTCTTTCTGTTAAGAGAACCCAGAATGGGACGGTTGCTATTTTGGTCTACGTGGCTGATATTATTGTTACATGAAGTGATAGCCATGGTATTCAGGTAGCTAAGGATTTTCTTGGGTAACAGTTTGTGACCAAGGACCTTCACAAGTTGCGGTATTTTCTTGGCCTAGAATTTGTAAAAAATCAGTATGGAATGATAATGACGCAAAGAAAACACATCATTGATCTTCTATCTGAGATAGGTATGACAGGGTGCAGACCTGCTACTACTACAATGGATCCCAATGCTAGGCTATATGATGATGACTCTGTAGAGGTGGATAAGAGACAATACAAAAAGCTGGTAGGAAAGCTATTGTATGTCACTGTTACCAGACCTGATATATCGTTTGATGTCATCAGGGTTAGCCAGTTTATGGAGCAGCCTAGGCAAGTTCACATGGATGCAGTCAACATGATCTTGAGGTACCTCAAGTCTTCTCCAGGTGCAAGGCTTCCATTCAAGAAAGACACGTCTCTTGCAGTTTCAGGATGTGTGGATGCAGACTATGCGGGGTGTCCCAAGGACAGGAAGTCTACCTCAGCCTTCACTGTGTTTGTGGGCAGCTCTTTGGTTTCATGGAAGAGCAAGAAACAGACGGTTGTGTCAAGATCCAGTGTTGAATCTGAGTATAGGGCTACAACCAAAGGAAGTACAGAAATAATGTGGGTTGAGTCTGTTCTGACTGACCTAACCATTGAGGTGCCTCTTCCTATGCACCTTAAATGTGTAACCAAGCTACTCTGTTCATAGCTAATAATCCAGCCTTTCATGAAAGGACAAAGCACATTAAGGTTGACTGCCACTACACCCGTGACTTGATTCAGAGAGGGCTCATATTCACTTCTCGTGTTACTTCAGGTGATCAAATTGCTGACATGTTTTCCAAAGCTCTTGCAAAGGGTCCGTTTCACCGTTGATGTTCATAGCTGAGCATGATATATATATATATATATATGCTCCAGCTTGAGGGGGAGTGTTGGGATATTTTATATCTCTTTAGTATTACCTTGTAATTGTTCTTTTTCATTGTCTCTCTATGTAATTTTCCCTTAGAGCTTTTCTCCTATATAAGAGAGATCTAGTGCTATGATAATTCAATTCCTTTCATTTCAATCCTTTACATAATCTCATGTAACAATGTATCATCAACATAGCCCAGTATAACAACGTTACCTCCTTGAGTCTTCAAAACAAACAGTAAATGATCTGTAGCCCATCTCATGAAGCCATGTTGCTCTATTAAGTCAGAGAGCTTCTCGAACCATGCTTTGGAAGTCTGCTTAAGGCCATAGATATCCTTATGAAGTTTGCTAAACTTCTGACCCTCCCCCTAAGAAGCGAACCCAAGTAGTTGTTGTATATATACCTCCTCTTGCAAATCACCATACAAAAAGCATTCTCCACGTCCAACTAAGACAAGGACAGTTCTGAATCATTCCAACAGAGAGGAGTATCTCAATCCTTTGTTACTAAAAAAAACCTAGTTGTAGCCACGTTGTAGGTGATAAGAATCTAGGCTGTCATTTTCATGTTTTTGTCTCTCATAGATAGATTTTCCACATAAACCTTCTTCCGAATGTGCATGAGTTTTTTGTTGTTAGCTACATGAAAAAAACATTTATTAATGATGAAAGGAGGCATTTGGAATTTAGGTTTCTTGGGCCTAATGCCATATCTTTAATTCAGATTGAGTAGGTCTATCTTTATCACGGTTATGGTGTGCTTATGAGTGTAGTGGTGGCTGGGGGGGTGTGGGGAATGGACCCACTTGATGGAAGTTTCTACTACGAACTACCATATATAAACAACACATCCCTCTGTTCCTATACAAAAAAGCTACCGCCTGTAAGAGGCTGCTAGGTCATCATTTCTGTGGTTATATCTTCTTTGTAGAAAAAGGTTTGGAGTTGTACGTGATTGTTTGATTGTTTTAATATACTGGAGAAAGAAAGAAGCACGTGGAGTTTAAGTTTCTCGGGCCTCAGACCATTTCCATTATTCAAGTTGAATGCAATTATCTTTATTGTGGTTATGGTTTGCTTTTTATTGTGGTTAAGGTTTGCTTATGTGTTTGGTGATGGAGGGAAAATGGAACCCTTGATTGAAGTTCCTACCACTTCAACAGTCACATGGAGTCCATTTATTCAATTTGCATTAGCACCACATGAATTTTTGAGTTTCTGCATGAGTAATATGAAACAACAAGAAGCTGAGAGCAAAATTCATAGAATGAAGTGATACATTTGGATCGTGGCCTCTCTACATGCACAACAAGCAATGACCATGAGAGAGACAGTGGTTCATTACATGGTTTAGGTAAGCATACCTTCCACTCCCTGCCTATATTTTTCCAATTAATGATTAAAATGATTGGGACGTGTATTTGCTTACCTAACCTTTTATGGGTTACTTATAACTGCGCACATGGCTAATTTAAATAATTACAAGTGAGTCCACTGGATTGATATAATTCTAACAATACATGCGCTAGCGTGGTTTTAAGTATGTAAATCCATTATTTCCTGTAGGAAGATTTGAATTTACAGCTGAAAATTGGCAGCAGGATAAGTCAACAAAGACAGATAAATATGTAACATGCCTACTACGAAGATGAAATAAAAATGACTCACATTATGGAAAATGAGAATTAGTCCACCAATCAAATTTGCCAATCCCAAAGCCGTGACATTCACTGAGAAATGGAAATGGTTTTGTTAGTAAAGTGATGACTGGAGGCACTCTCGACTTCAGAAAGATAATACTTTTCCTTGAAGCCAGACTTTCGAACCGAGGAAAATGTTTTCTTTTAATACATATAAGCACATTTTTCTCAACCGAATGGTGTACTTAATTTACAAAGAAAGGAATTTCTCTGACTTAGTGATGAATAATTGATATCTAGATCTTGTCGCAGTACATTCATTTGGATTATCAATAGTGCCAAACATTTCCAACAATCAAGCTAGGTGTATATAGTTGTGATGTTTGTGCAATTGCCATTATATCACTAGCATCAAGTAACCAGAAATAGTGAACTTATGAAAAAAAAACAGAAGAAACCAAAAACAAAGCAGTCACAGACACCATGGGAAATCTACATAGACTGCAGATGCAATCAATATCACTTTCAGCCATGAAAGCAGAAACAACACAGTAACCCCCTCAATATTGGAACAAGCGGGTGAATGGCAAAAAAGGTAACACAGGAAGTTTTAGCGTGCAAAGAAAGCCTATGAGGAAGAAAATCGATGTCGAAAGGGGATAAATATACTTAATGAGACGTTTTGAGGTCCTCAGGCATCTCTCTTTGTCTTCTTTGAATTTGTGATAAGATATCCAATATATGTTATTCCATGTGATAGATCATGATACATGTGTGGAAGGGAGATTGCGACACATTAACAAAAGATCACGTGTAGGTAAATGCACAATGTCATGAGTATTCTCCTCAAATCATCTATGGCACACAATTTTATCGCAATACATGTTTTAGTTTGGTGTATTATGCAGGGACTGCTCTTTGATTTAGATCCTCCATCAGGTCTACCCTTTTGTTGATCTTCTTCTTGCAGTTGGTAATTTCATATCTTCCATCCCTTTATGCATTTTTCATGCATTTGCACATCATAAGGCCTAAGGGCATGTAGGTGGCCCTATCGTGAGCCAAAGAATTTCCTAGGCATGCTAGGATTACACGAGAAATCCTAGCAGACTGGATGAAAAGATGCATCACTATGCTTCTTCCAGCCACAGAGAGGGGTATGCCAGGGGTGGGTGCATTTTGGCGCCAATGTTGTTTCTCTTGGTAGTAGATGCTTTGGCGGTAATGTTCAAGCAAGCGGTTAAGGGGGGATCGTGTGAAGGTTTTAAGCTTGGGGACATCTCGATCCCGATTCTGCAATATGCTGATGGCATAATCCTGTTTCTTGGTGGAGCAGAGGAAACACAAAGTAGAACGACACAACTGTTAATATTTTTCTTGTCTGTCGGGACTTAAGATAAATGAGCAAAAATCAATAATCGTCACTTTTGGCATGGAGGAGGAAAGGGGTAATGTGGCAGAGCAGCTTGGCGGCCTACCTATCACCTACCTCGGCCTCCTGCTGGTGGCTGGCAGACTAAAGAATTCGGAATGGGAAGCAGTCATTCAGAAAATGGAGCTTAGGATGGCTGGATGGAAAGCGGTCACACTCTCGAAGGGAGGGAAGTTAGTGCTGCTGAAACATGTGTTGTATGCAATACCTATCTTCTTTTTCTCCACCAAATTGATGCCGGTTGGGATTAGAATGAAGATTGAAAAGCTAATGAGAGGATTCTTTTGGTCAGATGAGAAGCATCTCAAAGCGGCTGGAAGGAGGTCGCTAGCAATAGAGATCAGGGTGGTTTAGGAGTCCGGGACGTCGCGTGCATGAATAAGGCTTTGCTAGCTAAATGGATGTTGCGGATCTGGGGCAAGTCTGACGACTTGGCAACGAGTTTGCTGCGGAATATATATGATGTAAAAGGGGGCTTGATGGCTAGGTCATCTTTCTTTGAATCACTGCTATGGAAGGGTGTGCATGAGGTTTTGCCACTGATGAATCACAAAATGTGGCCGGTGGTGGGAGACGGAAGGACCTTCAGATTTTGGAGGGAGAACTGGACGGGGGAGGGGCCTTTTGAGAGAAAATTCCCGAGACTTTTTGCTTTGGCGGCGGATAAAGAAATAAGCATAAGGGATGCAACATAGACAGAGAATTGGACGTTGAATTTTACAGTGGTCCTTTCTTACAGAAGGAGAGAGGAACTTGGCACCATGCTCTCGGTGATACCAGAACCGATGGCTTTTGATATGAATAGAGACCACTATCGATAGACTGATGCAAAATTATCGGTGAAAAAGTTGTACGCGGAATTCAAGCGTGGGTCGGAAGGACAAAACCGTAAACTATGCTAAGACGTCAAAATCATTTGGGCCAGCAAGATTCCCACTAGGATAAAGGTCTTCCTGTACTGCCTACGGAGAAATAGGTTATGTGATAAAGAGAGGAGAGCAAAGATCTTTGGGCTACAGGATAGTGTGTAATCTATGTGGGATGCACACAGAAAACTCGGACCACCTCTTTTTCAAGTGTGATGCCTCCACACGGGTTTAGGTAGAGCTCCAAATTCTGTGGGTCGATAGTGGCGGCTCTGCGAGGTTTTGGGAAGCAGTGGGGAAAGTAGGAAGCAATTCGTCGGATGATGTCGCAAAGCCTTTCGCGGCACTATGGGCAATTTGGCTAGCAATGAATGACCTTATATTCAAAAATCAGTCGTTTTACTTAAAAAATGTGGTGTCATATTGTAGGGCTTTAACAAGCTTCTGGGAGTCCAGACAATGTAAGTTGTATCTTATTTCTTTGACTAATATAAAGTGCTCGCGGTGACTCCAACCTCTGGAGTTCACCCTCTTTCTCATAAAAAAAGGATTACACGAGAAAGAAATGTAGAGTTTCAAGGTTGTGTGATTGACAAGAATAGACATGCTATCTCAAAGCCGTAAAGTGATCAAAAAGGTGGGATAGGACAACGAACCATCATTATTTACAAAAACTTAGCTAACTGGCCATTGGAGAATAAACCCTAACTGATTTGATCGATCATTACTTTTTATATGATTGATCGAAGTGGTTACTAGCATTGGTGATCAACAAGATGTGTAGAAGTGATGGATCAAGAATAACGGGAAAACCATTATTAAATGGTAATTATGGGTGTGGATGACATCGCTAAAAAACACCATCATTGAGAAATATGAAGACCAATAAGCACAGTTCGAATTCACTACATATTTGTTGTTATGGGGCAACTGGTGTGTATTCACTTTGTGCACTCTATCGAGATTTCACTGCTTGTTTCTTGCTCCCCAAAGTGACAAGATTACACTGAGGTAGGTGTAGAAGCTGGTTATTTACTTCTTAATTGTAAAACACCTTATGTTTTACATGTAAGCTTATGACGAGCCATTATTTAATAAAAGTTCTTCTAATTCATTTGCATTATTGTTACGATCCGTCAGTAGGAATAAGGGTACATATTCTGGCCATTTTGGATATCATACATTTGTTGATCTAAATAGTTAGATCCTAAAGGCTAATGTAGAGTTCTAGATCTAAAGAGTTCTGTCGAGGACATACACGGCATTGTAAAGTGATTTTAAAAAAAGCTACAATTTGAGAAAAATGATAATTTTCTCTAAAGACTGATATCTGACTGATGTTGTTGATGTAGGTCCTATGGATAGGAATAATAGATTAAGAGATGTTGGATATCGAGATAGAATGCAAAGACCCATATCATATACTGTCACGAGAAGGGCACGCATATGTCTAATGTGTATATTTGGTAGACCAATAGCTTGATGGTCTCACAAGGTCTATATACCAATGATGTGACATGCTTAGAAGGAAATATGGGGTATATGATCTCTCAAAAGAATCATGTATGTTCATACTTATTGAACTGGAACATAAGAGCTCGCTCATGAGATATCGAGGTCACAACAAACTCTACCAGTGATCATATTGTTTAGGAAATTAGATATTATTGATAGTTATTTTGTGTTTGCTTATTTATTCTGTCTCTATTAGGTAATTTGCCTCTAAGGTTTCTCCCCTCTATATAAATAAGACCTATTGCCCTCGAAATAATTAGTCCATTATTTTGTTTGCACATGGAATGAGAGCCATGATCCTACTTAGAGGCTCCTTCAAATATCGAAGGATCATAAGAACATATTGCCAATGACTATAGAGAGGTCTCTCCCATGTATTGGCTTGCTCTGCTCACAACATACGATTTGAAGATTAGCAGACTACATTCTCCCGTCAAATGGGTGAAAGCTCTAGAATCAATAATCCGGAGTTGGTTATAGTATTTGAGGTGGTAGCCAAACTATCCGTAGTTGTTGGAGAATGCATGGTTGGAGGATCTTATTGGAACGCTCGGGTTGGCAGTACATGGAGTTACAAAGAAGGGACATGGATGCTGCTAGAATTAGGGTTCAATGAACCCTAAATTTTTCTAAGATATCGGTGAAAAAAATCTTCGCACAACTAGGGTTTCAGAAAAACTTTAGATCTTGAATCGTTGATGATCGAACATTGTCTTCAAGAACAATAATTAGATCTTCCAGAATTCGGTGGCGGCTGAAAATTAGGGCTTCAAGAAACCCTAAAAAACTGAAACTCAAAACTTGAACGACATTGAACAATATATGAACATGAATAAATAATCTTTAAAATCAACCAAGAATCAACCCACCCTGATACCGTGTTAGAAATTGAGAATGCGGAAGCGTAATACCAGAGAAATATAATAAACATGGAGAACACATGGATTTTTACGTGGAACCCTACTTCATGAGGAGCAGGATGAAACTATGGGAGAACACCTTAAAGGGTTGATGTTTTCATTAACTTTTCTCTCATTTGGTACAATAGATGTGGGGCTTCTTATATAGCCCCCACTGACTTTCCAAGTGGGACTAAACATAAGTGGGTGTGGTAATTTGACTCTGAAGGGGATCCAATTACCCACCTACACAACGGACGCATACTCCAACGCCTAATTCTGAGCGTTTTTAAAGGGAGGAGGGGGCGGAAAGTGGTTAAGATCCCAATTGGGCTGCAATTTTGGGTCATATTTGCGCTATGTTTCAAAAACAATTTGAAAAAAAGGTACATATAAAAAATAAAACACGGGGAAAATGAATAGTCGAAAAAAATGATAAAAAGGAAGCGAGAAGAAAAGATGAAAAAATGAAAACGGCTTATGTCATTTATTCATTTTCCCCCATCATTTTCTTGTCTTCTCCCAACTTGGTCGATGTCTTCAATTCCGACCAGTATGGGAGAAAGGGGGGGGGGGTATTGTGTATAGTTCTACAAGTCAGATTCTCCAGATTCTAGGCTAGATTTTAGACTACAGATTCTTCAGATTTCAGACTCTACAGATTGTCAGTTTCAAACTCGACAGATTGTTTTAGTCTTCAGTTCGGTTGTAGATATGCGATTATCAGCTATGAGGTCCTTATCTTTGATTTGGACTCAGAGTTTTCATGTGATCCATAGGGACTCCAGGGTAGAGATCCCATTCTCTAAGCTATTGTAAGCTTGGCTTTTCATGTGGTTTTATAGGGACTCCAGAGTAGAGATCCCATTCTCTGAGCCCGTACGAGAGAGACCCAGTTTTCCGACAAGGAGACTTTCAGACTCCACCCTCCAGTGATTGTGGACTCCGATGAGGATGTTTTCACAGCTTTTTCCAGTTCGCCCCTTCAAAGAGATGGAGCAGTTGCGGGCCAGAGTTCTCCAGATGGAGACTTATTCCAGTTTCAGTGACTTTGATAGATGCAGTACATAGTACAGGTTCTCCGACGAGGACACCCGGTTCAACTCACACTCCAGTCCTTTTGTTTCTCCTCACCAGCATGACATAAGAAGCAATGTCCTCGACAACAACCGACGGTAGAGTATGCATTGAGTTGCTATTGTCTAGAGTGCCTTGTATTGTGAGTTTGAGATTTCTTTTTGTTTGTCCAAGCTGAGCATTACATGCTCCAGCTTGAGGAGGAGTGTTGGAGTATGAGTCCATTGTGCAAGTGGGTAATTGGATCCCTCCAGGGTCCAATTATCACATCCACTTATGTTTAGTCCCACACCGATTTTTCATGGGACTTGGAGAGTTGGTGAGGGCTATATAAGAATCCCCACATACATTGTAATAGATGAAAAAAAAGTTAATGAAACCATCAGACCTTTGAGGCATTCTCCCGTGGTTTCATCCTGCTCTTCACGGAGTAGGGTTCCGCATAAAAATCCTAATGTTCCCCATGTTTATTATATTTCTCTAATATTATGCTTTCGCATTATCAATTTCTAACAGTAGTAGTACTCTCACTGGTAGAAGAACTGGAGTTATGACGAAGCTGCATTAAGCAGAAGTAACCTGCTGCACTGAGTTGTACTGTCTGTCCACTAGAGGCTGGATCAGGAGATGCATAAGTAGTGTCATCTGCAGCCTCATATGCACTATTAGCATGGGGAGGATATCAAAACTTTGCCCAACATCGCTATGAGGGATGGTTCCAATGCTGACAATGAATGCACTATGGGTACTGTGGAGAGCTAGAACCACGTCTACGACCTCGGGTTGAGTCACGACCACGATAGAGTCATGATTGCGGCCTCCTTGAAAACTATGATGTCTTCTCCTAGATGAGGCAAGGTAGGCAGAATGATATGCTTTTTTTTTAAGACCAAAAGAGGGGGAAGCACGCTAAGGTACCCTCCCTAAAAGTTTATTTATAGGAAAAAAGAGAAAAGGGTACAAAGGAAGAAAAAATCACAACAAAGACCAGTCCTCCACAAAAGTCCTGGACTGAAAACAAACATTCTCTCGATAGAACCTTTGTCCCGAGAACACTAGAGCATTCCTGGCCAGCCAAATACACCAAAGCAAAGACAGCAGGCCCAGCAACTCCAACCGCGGCCGTAGACGAGCCGACCGTAGCGATCCCCAAAATTCGTCGAAGGACCTCGAGCAGACCCAACCAAGGCCAAGGTCATCCCACAATCCGGCAGTGCAAGAACAAGTGAAGAATAGATGTTCCACCGATTTGATGCCCACCCCACACAGATAGCAGGATTCAGAAATAGAGGCAAAGAACCGCGTGCAACGGTCCCGAGTCATCAAACGTTTGCGCCTAAGAAGCCACAGAAAGAATCCAATCCGCTCGGGAAGACGAAGACTCCATATCAAGGTACAATCCCCCATAAGGATCTCAGAGAGAGCAGGAGGTGGTATGCGAATCGTTACGTATGCCTTCCTGACCGAAAATGAAGACCCCCTCTAAACCCAGTGGTCTCTGCACCCTCTAGGGCCCTCACAGCAAGCTAACGAGTATAACATACGAAGGAATTCCTCGAGCCTTTGATCCGAAAAGTTTGCACAAAAGCGAGGCATCCAGTTCCCATCACACCAACAATCAGCAATCCTCGCCTCCTGGTCCGCCGCCATTGCAAAGAGCCGCAGGAAACGAATGGCGAGCGCCCCATCACCAGTCCAGTCCTCTGTACAGAAAGCGAGCGAGAACCCATTACCCAAAATAGGCCTGAAGAGCTCGTGAAAACGAGGGAGCATTGAGAGAATCCCCTTCCAGAAAGGGGACGGCAAAACCCCCAGAAAATGCTCAACCGTCGAGGGGCTAGAGCAGCCATAAATACACTGGATCATATTACAACAGAGATCGTATCCGCTCCCCCATAATCTGGAAACCCTCTTAAAAATCAAGGCTTCATTCATCGCATCCAAACACCGAACGCCCAGCCCGCCATCCGCCTTCGGTAAGGTAACAGTATCCCAGTCAATGAGGTGCACGCCCCTAGCCGTCTGCCTGCTCCCACACCAGAGGAATCTCCTCATCACCCCCTCAATACGTAAACGAATCCCTTTCGCTAATATGCACGAAGACATGAAGAATATCGGAATTGCTTCCACAACCACCTTCAGGAGGACCAACCTCCCCCTGGAAAGGATAGAGGACCGCCATCCCGCCAACCTGCCCTCCAGCTTCTCGACCACCGGGAGCCAGTCCGCCAGCTTGGCCCTGCCAAAAGACAGTGACATGCCAAGGAAGCTAATGGGAAACTTGCCGCAACCCACCCCCACATCCTCAGAACACAAGCGCGCCTCCTCCTCAGTGAACACAAAAGGCACCAAAATGGATTTGTCCCGATTTTGGACGAGACCCGAAAGCTCGCCGAACATTTCCATCATAGTCGCGACAGCACCAGTCTCCTCCCTGCCGCCCTCTATGAAGAAAATAGTGTCATCCGCATACTGAATAAGAGGAACACTGAGATCATCCTTCGAAAATCTCGAGAATAGGCCACTGCGTGCACCTGGTCCACCAAGCATGCCATCACATCAGCTCCAATGACAAAAAGAAGAGGAGCGATGGTGTTTCCCAAGCTGACAAGATTTACAGTCCAGAGTAGTACGAGTAGATAGTTGCGGGAGAACACGTATCATCTTTTGGAGAAGAAGGTGGCCAAAGCGAAGATGCCACAGAAAATGCAAAGCAGATCTAGAGGGAATAGAGGCCACCCCGGCACATGATTGAACAACAAGTTTGTCTAATCCTCTTTGCTCACGGCCATGAATAATTATCATGCCAATTAGTATGTCCTGAAACGTAA
Organism: Ottelia alismoides; assembly: GCA_037367405.1. NCBI lineage: Eukaryota > Viridiplantae > Streptophyta > Magnoliopsida > Alismatales > Hydrocharitaceae > Ottelia > Ottelia alismoides. The sequence continues at coordinate 298,087 of JAZKJV010004099.1, forward strand.
GAGAAGATGGGTCAAAAATGGCACGACAGTGTAAATCTTTTGTAGTTTGACTAATAGACAGAAGATTCATTTGAAAGTTTGGAGCATGCAAAACATTCTGAAGACGTATAGAGGGGGCTAAAACAATCTCCCCCTGACCAACAATGGGTAGCCGAACTCCATTGGCTATGATCACGGATCACCCAAGAGCAATAGTCGTGTATGAGGAAAATAGTGTCCGATCTCCCAACATGTGATGAGACGCTCCAGAATCCATAATCCAATCTATCACATCGGAACTGTTGCTACCGGTAAGCACATATGAAATACCTGATGAACTGGGTAGTGCTCTGGCGGTGGCCGCTGCATCTGATGGTCCTGCAGTCTGAGTCACGGGAGTGGTCACAATTTCTCTAAGTCTCGAGATAAGATCGTCAAAACGTGCATCAGTAGTAGGTGCAGGTAAAGAGTCAGTCTGCTCCGCAACACATGCAGGCGCTGGAACACCGTGCTTGTGAAAGCATGTCTCCTTTGAGTGGCCTGGATGACGACAATAAGAACTGACGGCCTCCACCTCTACCACGAGATCCACGACCACGGAACTGGGACGCACTACCTCATCCACGAGAAGCAGCCATAGCTGAGGAAGTCGGTTGTGGCGTGGATGTAGGTGTGGTAGTAATCCTGCCCAGCGCTTGTAGACCTCCTCCATTGGTGGTATGGTCTCGCCAGTCAGAAGTTGAGTACGAGCGGCATCGTACTCTGAGTCAAGAGAGGACAGGAATACGCCAGTCATAGTGGCATTCCGATACGCCTGCTGTTGTTCCACGCTGGTAGTGATGGGCATGAAGCTATGGAGTCGTTCAAACATGCCTCTCATATGTGAAAAGTGAGCATGTAAAGGTCGACCATTTTGCTTGGTCGAGAAAATGTCGAACTGAAATTGGAGTATCTTGCTTTCATTTTTCACTTGTCCATAGGTAGCAGCCAATATGTCCCACATGGCCTTTGCAGTTGGCTGATTGACAATATCATTAGCAATCTATGTGCTAAGCGTCCCAGAGAGCCATATACGAGCATATGCATCATTTTGCTTCCATGATGCGTTGGCCCGAGTCTTGTCCGCCGGCTCTGAATCAGTCAGAATATGCTCCTTGTTGTGGCATTGCATCAGGGTATGAAACTGCATGGACCATAACTCGTAATTGGTCCCGTCCATCTTTACGATAGGTGCCGGTCCTTTGAAGGCAAAGGAAGAGAACACATCATCCTTGATTTCTGACATTCTTTAATACGCCAAAATGCGGAAAAAAGGGGAATATCTCACAAAAGTCTTGTCTACAGCATCAAATGAGGGATGAGGTGTATCTGTAGAGTTATACACTCATCCCTAATGTTGTGTTTGTGGTCGAAGGCCTTAAATGTAGGGAGAAATCAGACTATATCACCCTTCGCAGATCAGTCCAGACCTCGATGCATGTGAACACTGGTCTGCTGGACACAAACGGGGGACCCGGGGCCGCCGAGGGTGTGCCAGACCCCTTGTGAATCAAGCCACCGCGCCTACGGAGGCAAAAGCGGGGTCGTTGGGGCCTCACTGGGCTGCTGCGAGGCGGCAGCGACCGCTGGGGGCGGCGGCAGCGGTGCTGGAAGGGGGTGGTGGCGGCAATGGTGCATGGGGTTGCCGCAGGCCGCCCTGAGGGGCACGGAGGGGTGCGGTGACGCGCGGCGAGGGCGCGGGGAGAGGCCGGTGGGTGGGGCTAGGTTAGGGTTTTGGCTTGAGAACCCCAGTCTAGGACCGTTGCTCTGATACCATGTTGTGATAAAATTCATTCATATGAAAAAGAGACCCCAGGGCTCTCTTATATAGGAGAAGAGCCATGGGTTAATTACATAAGTGACACCCAAAGAAAACATAAACTGTAAATATAAAACGGTGATAAATAAACATATCAACATAAACTAATACACATAGATGGTTACAAATCAAGAGAATATTAAAGTTTCCATATTTCAGTCCTAAAAAGAATGAAATATCTGAAACCAATTTCTGTAAACATAAACTACCAAGCCAATCAGAATTTCTGGTTCAATAAATAAATAAATAGGATTATTTGAAAGTGAAAACGTCATTATATATAGACTTTCGGTTATAATTAGCATATAGACTAACATTATACGCACCCATGCTAACTAAGGGGCACAATATTATGATTTAAGTACCATTATACAATCATATGTCATGTGCAGATCATGTCAAAGAACTTAGGAATAACTATACAATGTATTAATTAAAGTTCCTCCATTATTTAATATGAAGTATGCACCAATTAGTGGATATAGAGATATGATTCGTACTAATCATAATTAACTTGCCGCTACTTTCTAAACTAAATTAGAATTCCATCTATTACCTAACTGGTACTAGGAGAAGAGTAAATAGTGAAAATCCACTAGACTTATATTGATCTCATGTTTGGAAAAGAAAGATTTGGGGTGTTTTCGGCATAGGTTAAGACCAAATTTCATATCTAAATCCAATTCACCCAATATAAATCCCACTTCGAATCCTAGTAAATCATTTATTAAATACGAATCTTATCCAAATCTTTCTAAAACATATGATAGGATAAAAGGAAACGAATAACCATAAAACTGAAATAAATATGGAAGGATTAAAATTTTAGATGACAAATCTATTATCTTTGCATCATATGGTGTGGGCACTTCAATATGAAATAGTTGAAATATTTCATAGGCAATATTCTGATATCCTTAGGCTCTCCACCTACATCATGATTAACAAAATAGTTAATTCCGTTACTGCAAAGTGTTTTCCAATTTCAAAACAATGGAAATCCAAAATCATCATCTATTAGATAGTCAATAGAATATTATTAAAATGTATCAGGAAGAAAATTTTTGCACTTGCACTTCAGGAGTCTTAGGGTGCGTTTGGTTGGGAGGTTACCCCCACTTTGGGTGGGTAACCCCCCAAAACCCCCACTTTTAACCCACTAGTGGGGTCCACTCCCTTCCCATCAAAAAAATTATATATTATACCATCATATCATCTAAAAATCATAAAATATTCAACTTCTACTCATTATTCCAAACTTCAATACAATCACATCACAACAACCACCCACTTTTTCAAATTTCAATACAATCATATCATAATAACTACCAACTTTTTCAAATTCCAATACAATCACATCACACAAACCCCCCCAACCCTTAACCCACCAACCAAACACACAAACACAAAACCGGGTTATCCACCCCTGGATAACCCACGAACCAAACGCACCCTATTTGATTTAAGTTTTCAGGAGAGTCCTGGAATCATTATCAAAAGTTGCTCAGCTAAGATTCAACAAATTATAATATATTATCCATGCAATCTCTTATATATAGGATGTTATGGCAAATGATCAGAAAACACACATCCATCGATGTCTCAACTAGAACTGGTACAATTAAGACATGATTCTTGTATAGGTACCATATAAAACAAAATGGTAAAGACTAGCTAGATCCATATCCAAAGCATGGATGATAATCTTATGATTTACAAATAATAACATTGACAACAAAGACCGATCATCTTCATAAATTAATCTTTTAGGTATACTCTACTATTTCTACATATCACCAAAGATAGGTATTGATAAAATACCTAGATTTGTAAGGTCAACCACTGATGAGATTGAGAAAGAATGGGGTAGATGAATAAGTGAATCAATGATGAATCAATTATGTTAATAAGATCGTTGGTCAAAAAGACATAGATCTGTACAATCAACCACAGAAAGGATTGAGAAAGGATGAGAAATCAAGTCAGTGATGACAGATAACTAAGAGTGCCAGTCACGGTGATCTTTACACCTGACTGTGCGAGGGTGCGGTGACCCTTAGCTGGGCGGGAGATAGGAAGCTCAGTTAGGGCAGCGGCCGCTTAGTGCGCGGGCCTCGGATCCCAGTCTATTCTTGATTTTTCGCGAGCGCTCGCAGTTTTACGCCTCGCTGGGATTCGCAGGTTTTCTTTTAAGACCAATTCCGCTGACCCTTGTTCTTTAGGAAACCTAGGCTGGAGGGCCCTCGATTTTAGTTTTTCGAGCTCGTTTTCCCGTATCGGTTGGGTCGGTTTTTCTAGAGTAACTTTTCTGGAGAATCTCTCTCACCCATCTCAGTGGCGTAGCTTTGGAGTAGATCTATCCCTCTACTGGATCACACTTCCACTTAAAGGACGAGACGGAAGGGTCTCTTAGGAGACTACCTCACCGCTTGAGTTTTTTGTTATCGTTTCGCCAATAGGCTTTGCGATGGCTACATCTAAACCAGTTATATTTAAATTTGGAGAAGTTACAATTGATCTTGGAATGAGTCATAAATAAGCTGGACTAGAGTTGAGATGAATTAAAGTTGAGATTGAGATCGGCAACAGTTGATTTGGTTACAATGAAGCTTGATTTCAGTTGAGTTGAGTACAGTTAAGTTTAGTTACATTGTTTTCAGTTGAGCTAGTTACTGTTCCGCCAATAGTGCCTGACAAAGAGAAAAGATCATATTAAGAAAATTATCCTTATTAGACTATGAGCTACTAGCACGGTTGTTAGACATAGCTAGTGGACGTATTGAGAACTTAGTTAGCATGTATTTTACTCCACCGCATGCCTACGGAGACACCCCAACCCTAAGGCTTTCCTTGCTACCTTAGAGTCATAATGTGAGGCCTAACCCAGACCAAGACCATGGACTATCCACTGAGCTTGAGAAATTCAACAAGAAAAGAATCAGAACACGAGACACATTATCTACACTTACTAATATCCATCCACATGATTCATAATCATCAGAAAGAGGTCTGGATCACCTCAGTCATAATAAGTATATAATGAATAAAAGAATTAATGAATCTTTGAGACTTGAAAAGGAATAAGGAAGACTAGAAATCATATACTATTGTATATGATTTGGCAAAGACAAAGATCAAAATAGGAGTCTGACCATCTTCAACACCAAGATCCATCAAACATGAATTATATTTTTTTTTTAAAAAGGGGCAATGACTTAGTATGAATCCTATAATTAATATATGAAATGCTAACTATAACCAATATATGTAATACTAAATATGGGTAATTGAGGTAGGATGGGTAAGTCAGGAGATTCAGCTTTACAAAACAACTTGAAAATCTGTTTCAATACAAGTAGCTCTAAATTTTAATTGTCAAGCCCTATTTACTTGCTTTCTTTTGGAGCCACTAAATTTCCTTGTTATTGTTAAGTAATTAGATGTGCTCAACAATTCGTTGATGTTCTTTTCTCCCTATTGCATGGATTGCAGGCAAAACACCTGCATCGTGGTATTGGGAGAGTTGAACCTCAGCTTCTGCAGTTATTATTGTCAGGTACGTATATTATAGTTTTTATTCTGCATATTATAAATGGTTCTACTAAAATTTGGGATTCATGTATATACTACTTTTGTTACATGTTAAATTATATGGAAATTTAAGCAAATAAATTGGTGACACATTGTTGGTTCTGTGGGTTGTTAGTTAAATGTGAATGTCATTCGAAAACTAAAAGCAAAAATTTCTCCCTGAATTTCAATAACCTAATGCGATCTCTAGCGAACATGATACTACGAGTGTTATGTAAACGGGTATCTCGGATCTGCGAGAACGGGCGTCACACAATACATGGAGAAACCTTGTGACATTCACTGGCAGGATGTTCTTCAGATTTTCAATACTTGAAGGAATCACCTGGACGTGGCCTATTCTGTAGGGCAATTGGATATACTGATGTTGCTGCTTATGCCGATGCTGATTATGCAAGCTCACCTGAGGATTGTCGCTCTACTACGGGCTATGCCATGATGGTAGGAGGAGCAAGAAGCAGACTGTAGTCTCCTGATCCAGTGCAGAGGCAGAATACAGGGCAATGGCTCAGGCTACATGTGAAATTACTTGGCTATTGTCTCTTCTGCATGAACTCGGCATTGATATCACCACTCATTTCCTCTATACTGTGATAACAAATATGCTACTTACATTGCTACTAATCCTGTGTTCCATGAGTGAACCAAGCACATTGAGATTGACTGCCATTTTATTCGTGATGTTGTACGAGGAGGCAAGATTGTTACACCACACATTTCGACAGATCTTCACCTTACAAACATATTTACATGGCCTTATCAAAGAAGTGCCTTTCCAGGATTACTTTCAAGTTGGGCATGATCGATGGATATGCTCCAACTTCAGGAGGGGTGTTAGATATTACATTAGATTACATTATAATATTCCTTGTAATCCCACGGGGTTATTTATGTATTTTCCTCTTTTTTGAGCTCTCTAGAGTTTAGTCCTATATAAAGACCCCTAAATGTAACACCCGGTTTCCAATAGAACCCCAACTCGATCCGATTTAGGTCCGATGAACCCAATAAAGTTGTTGGTCAATACCAAACAACTTAAAACGATCAATTGATCGTGAATCCAAAGTCGTTCGGGCGAAATCGACCAAAAATTGGTCACTTCATAACGCGATCCGTGAAAAAGCCGCGACCAAAATTCGGAAACCGCAAAACAAACCGAGACCGTCATTAGGTCCGATTCGACAACACGAGACCAACAGAATCGACCGTTCGTCAATCGGAGGTCGTTTGGTATTTTAATTTCACAAAATTTAATCTTAAACAAAAACCGTATCCGAAAATTTCGGGTATTCAAAACTCGATCAAAATTATATCAATATTATACTCATATTGATCGTCATTCTAAGACGATCAATTCGAGGTTTTGCGCGTCAAAATCCGACATTCGAGACGTGGATACGAACATTTTAAAATATCACAAATAAATGAAAAAAAATATTTATTTTTTCGGTTATAGCAGCAGAACAGCCTCTCTGCAGCCCACTTGGCATTTGTTGCTCCCCTCACTTGGCATTTTTCTTTTTCCACTTGTCAATACCAAGTCTTCCCCCTCCCTTATATATATCTCCAATGAGAACCAAAACCACTCCCCATCGTCACCACTCCTCCCCTCTATTCTTCTATAATCTCCCCAAAATTTCCCCCAAACCTCTCCAAAGTTCCAATCGTTGGAGCAGCCCTTAGCTCGCTTTGCTGATTTCTGCTCCATACAACTCCAGAACAGCAACTCCCTGTACTATTTGCTCTTGGAAGAGCTGCATGCAAGATCTCCTCCAGCATCTGAAGCAATTTAATTAGGTACAATCTCCCCCTCTCCATTTGCTGCCATGCATGCACCATTCCCCTCCCTCTTATTGCTGCCATACATACATTTTTATCCTAGGATTGCTAATATTTGAAATCATAAACGTATTGATGTATCACTTCTTATTGCACATCATGTGAAGTTTCTTTTTATTCACATATTGTATTAAGTATACACATTCCAGGGAATAAAAAAAATTTTGAATTTAAATTTGTGAAGCTATTCTCGTCTCAAAATCTGTAAGCACAAAATCTGACTGATTGTCATTAGCAAATGGTTATCATTAGGGAATTGCTACTTTTTCTGTACAATCCTTCTCTTTCCTCATTGCTGCCAATCATGCAATTTTACACCATTTAGATGATGTTTTAAATCAATGGGTTATAGTGAATCTCTTCCCTTTGTGTTTGCTCTGCATGTTGCTCATATGAAAGAAAACATAAACTCTGAATTTGTTACTATTTCCACGTTTATTTTTCATTAATTGAAGTAAAAAAAATTGTATTTTGAACTACTGTTTACATATCTATTTCTCATTAATTAAAATACAGAAATTTTATACACATTAATATAAGTATAGAAATTGTATTCTTAAATTACTGTTTAAGAATACACATAAATTCACGTGTAGTTTCAAATAAAAAAAACTATTATCCTCACTATTGTTTACTGCTTGGAAAATATTTATATACGGTTGTTTACTGTTCAGAAATTCAAACAAGAAATGATGAATAAGAAATGAACTGTGAGCTCTTTAGATATTATAGAATATAGAATTATATATATATATTCTAAGTTGATTTGTAGAGTATTCTGTCCATTCAACCAGTTCCCCCTGGATATTCTTAATGATGAATCTAATTGAATCAATGACCAATATAAAGCCAAAACAATGATTGTCTTCTCTGAGGTTCCAAGCTTGCAAAATGATCAAGAACGAATCATTCATTGAGTTTGCAACTTAATAAGGGTTAAGCATGGACGTATTGTTCCTATAGCCATGCATTTATATGCAAGGATTGAATGATAAAATCAAACACTTCAAAAATATGTTTGCACCATGCTTAGCAAAATTGATTTGCTACATTACTTTTGGATCGAAGTGGCTGTCAATACATGTTACTAATATAAATCATGGTCTGATTCCACTTGTTTTGAAAGACACCTTTTGAGCTTCGACTTGGCAAAATTCTGATAATCAAATATCTATGAGTTTTTAGTAGTAAGACGACATTATCTGTAAAAAAAATGATGTATGTTTCTCCTAATAAAAATCTTAATGTCGCTTATCTTCTCTTGAAGTAGACCATGATGAACATATACCAACTGTCAATTCCTTGACATTTAATATGACATTCATAATTTACTGAAAGACTTTAGTTATTGTGAGATCATCTCAAAGATTACGTGATTATTGATATATCTCAAGGTGTTTTGAACTGTATATGATCTTTGTCTTTAACCCATAGGTATCATACATTAAGCCAAGTTATTTGACAAGGCCAGTGATATTGTTTAGTGGGGAATATATATATTTTTTAAATCAATACAAGAGTAGCCCGTTCAATAATACAACATTTCGGACCTCGTATCCAAATCCAAAGGCCACTCGACTTATTTTCTTAACCAAATAATTCTATAAGATCAAATGTGATGAGTATGAAATCATTATATGAAACAAAGCAGTTGCACGAGGGTAAAATGAAGAGAGACATGTATTTGAACAAAACATGTGTTACTGGTGGTCTTCTCCATGATGCCACAAATTTTCATCATCCATATATGGTGCCATTGAAAATATTCTGTCAAGATCTAAAATATCGAAGAATAGATGGTGTAGAGATACATAAGGTACATCTTCTAGAGTATGTGAACCTCTTAGAGAAATAACTCAGAAGTAGTTGGATCAATCAATGAATAAGGATTGATAATCCTTTGAGTATAATCAACCAATTATAGATCACTATTAGTAAGATTGTAAAAGCAATAACAGGATCTGTAAAGTTATACACAGTAATGAATATTTATAGTGTCGGTTATGGTGACCCTTACACCTGACTGTGCGAGGGCGCGGTGACCCTCAATTGGGCGGGAGAATAGGAAGCCCAGTTAGGGCAGCGGCCGTCAAGTGCGCGGGTCTAGGATCCCAGTCCCTTTTCGGTTTTTACGCGAGCTCGCAGTGTTTTTACGCCTCGTTGGGATCCCGACTTTAGACCAGTTCCGCTGACACTTGTTTTAAGATACCCAGGCGGGGGATCCTCGGTTTTAGTTTTTCGTACGAGCTCGGTTGCCCGTTACCGGTCGGGCTGTTTTTCTATAGTGACTTTTCCGGGAAGTCTCTCTCACCCGTCTTAGTGGCGTAGTTTTGGAGTAGACCTATCCCTCTATTGGACCGTCCTTCCATCTAGAGGGCGAGACGGAAGAGCCATTTGTAGGCTTCCTCACTGCTTGAGTTTACTTCGCCAACAGACTTGGCGAGTCTATATCTAGATCATCTATATCTATATCTACATCATCTGGAGTTATATCTGAAACAAATAAAGCTAGGAATTGGAGAAGTTATGATCAAAAGTTGGAATTGATAGAAAATGACTATTCACTAGATCTAAGAATCTAAATAAATCAAGAAATCTTTTCAATCTCAAACTTTTCCATCATCACTCGCATGCATAATCTCTGAAGAAATTGATATATATGCTTACACTCATACCCTCGTGAATATTCAACTACAATATAAATATGTCATATGTGGGAAGTGTTGGGTTTTAGAGCAATCATTAGAGATGCTTACAAACAACCTGAATACCTTTTTACTTACGCAAGTAGATGTAAATCGTGCTAGTTCCACCTTTCTACTTGCTCTCTTTTGCACAAAATAAATTACTTGTTATTTATTTAAACTACGGAGTTGTATTTACAATAGTGACTCCTCTTCTTCCTTGCACACATGGCAGGTAAGAAGCCTGCTGATCAGTAGACGTTCATGCTTCCAGGAGACAAGGTATACACGAGACGGTATAGTTTATTTTGTCTCTTTTAGCTTGTGGTTATGATTATGAATATGAATGTCAATTGTTGCAGCGAAAAAAAAATTTCCCCATGAATTTATGCTTTTAATGCGATGTCATAAATGGAATATTGTGAAATGTGTCATAAACGGGTACCCGGATCCTCGGGGGTTCACATTTTTGGTATCAGAGCAGTGGTACCCCGATATACACATTCGCAACATTACAATTCCGATCGCATTAAGTTCTCGGATTGCAACAGTCTTCCGACTTGTCGTGAGTCTGAGAAGGGAATTATGACATTCAGATTCAATCACGACAGTTGTCACCAATTTCATTAATTTCCATATTATATCCCAAAAAGAGAAAAAGCAGATAAGATACGTTTCTGCAAGTGGCATTTTTATGACTAAAAATGGTTCTCATGCAGAGCCATGTCATCCCGACCAGACCAGGAGATGACTAACCAACTAACACACATACTGATTACTCTTATCGACCTTTCCATGTTCTAATTGATTTTGGCGTGACGCATTCTTTTCTTCCTTTGAGACTACTAGTTCTTTAGGTAGAGTCGCAGAGACTCTCTCTTCTCCATATCACATCCGAGGGTCAGGTGGTCAATTGTTTATCATTTCCTGATAAACAGGCATTTGCCCATACTGATTGGCGGTCACGAGATGATCGCAGATTGTCTACTTCTGCAGCTCAATGAGTTCGACTTGATTTTAGGCATGGATTGGTTATTCGCTCATAATACACTTGTTGATTGCTTTAGGAAGATGGTTGTCTTCAGGATTCCCGATCTACCCGAGTTCACTTTTGAGGGTACTATACATGACTCTACCATGGAGTACATTTCAGTGTTGCGAGCCCAGCGACTTGTTGATCAGGGTTGTGATTCATACCTTGCATTTGTTCGGGAGGTATCTGACCAGGAGCCGATGATACAGGACATCCGAGTAGTGTCAGAATATCCATATATATTTCCTGAGGAGCTACCAGGATTACCTCCAGAGAGAGAGATCGAGTTCGAGATCACATTGCTGCCAGATACACAGCCGATCTCTATGGCACCATCTCGCATGGCACCAGCTGAGTTGAGGGAGCTGAAGGTGCAGTTACAAGAGTTACCTGATTTGGGATTTGTGAGGCCGAGCACTTCACCTTGGGGTGCTCCGGTTCTATTTGTCAAGAAGAAGGATGGATCCATGAGACTGTGCATCGATTACAGGCAGCTGAACAAGAGAACGGTGAAAAACCGTTATCCTTTGCCGCGCATCGATGATTTGTTCGACCAGCTCCAGGGATCTTCGGTTTTCTCGAAGATCGATCTTCGCTCAAGTTACCATCAGCTGAGGATTCGCGAGTCAGATATTCCGAAGACAGCTTTCAGGACTCGCTATGGACACTACGAGTTTGTGGTGATGCCGTTTGGGCTCACCAATGCACCTGCAGCTTTCATGGATATGATGAACCGGATCTTCCGTCCATATTTGGACAAATTTGTGAGGGTGTTTATTGATGATGTGCTCATATATTCACGGAATGAATGGGATCATGCGAATGATCTACGGATTGTCTTGGATACATTGCGGGGGCACAAGCTATATGCGAAGCTAAGTGTGAGTTCTGGTTATCCCAAGTCTCATTTCTAGGGCATGTTATTTCTGGAGCAGGCATCGCAGTTGATCCTGCGAAGATAGACGCAGTTATGTCTTGGGAGCAGCCCAAAACTGTCACGCAGATTAGGAGCTTCCTTGGATTAGCAGGTTATTACAGACGCTTTGTCAGCGGATTTTTCATGCATTGTCCGCCCTCTGATACGATTGACGCAGAACGGAGTCTCATTTATTTGGGATGACTCATGTGAGCATGCCTTCCAAAAATTGAAGGAGAGATTGACTACAGCGCCCATTCTTACTCTTCCTTCAGGCACTCAGGACTATGCAGTTTACACAGATGCATCTGGAGAAGGTCTAGGAGCAGTGTTGATGCAGAAAGGACATGTGATTGTTTACGCATCATGGCAGTTGAGGCCCATGAGCGGAACTACCCCACACATGACTTGGAGTTGGCGGCAATTGTCTTCGCCTTGAAGATCTGGTGCCACTACCTATGTGGGGTGAATTTCGAGATCTTTACAGACCACAAGAGTCTGAAGTAGATCTTTGATCAGAAGGAGCTGAACATGAGGAAGCGCAGATGGCTCGAGCTGTTGAAGGATTATGATTGCACGATCTCTTACCATCCTGATATAGGAAACGTGGTGGCTGATGCACTCAGCAGGAGAGCGTGTGCTGATGGTACGACGAACTGGCTATATACATGGGATACGCTTGCCGCTTTGACTGATTGGTATCCTCAGGAGAGCGCATCCATTTCTACCGCTGTGCTTCCACGATACAGTAGTCTTTGGGATCGTATTGTAGAGGGCCAGAAGACAGATCCTTGGATCCGAGATAGATACATGCACGCCATCAAGGATGAATTTGATGATTTTGTTGTGATGGAGTCTATTTTATGGAAGGCAGGATGGGTCGTTGTACCCAATGACGAGCAGCTTCGCAGAGACATTCTGGATGAGGCACACAGTTCACGGTTATCTATCCATCCAGGAAGCACGAAGATGTACCATGATGTGGGTCGACATTTCTAGTGGGATGGGATGAAGTGCGATGTGGCGCAACATGTTAGCAGATGCATGGCCTGTCAGATGGTCAAGGCCGAGCACAGGAGACCACCAGGATTACTGCAGCCCCTCCCCATTCCCGTGTGGAAGTGGGAGAGCATTTCTATGGATTTTGTCACGGGATTGTCGAAGACACCAGGTGGCCATGATTCCATTGGGTCGTCGTTGATAGGTTGACCAAGTCAGCCCATTTCATACCTGTCAACACGACTTACACTCCATCCAGATTGGCCAAGCTCTATGTGTAGAACATTATCAGGCTGCATGGTATATCACGAGAGGTGGTGTCTGACAGGGATTCGAGATTTACATCTCATTATTGGCATCAGTTCATGTCAGCACTACAGACAGAGCTGAAGATGAGTTCTGCATATCATCCGCAGACCGACGAGCAAAGTGAGCGCACCATACAGACATTGGAGGATTTGCTCCGTGCGTGTACTTTAGAGTAGAAAGGATCCCGGAAGGACCATTTGCCTTTGGTGGGATTCACGTACAACAACAGCTATCATTCCAGTATAGGCATGGCACCATTCGAAGCCCTATACGGGCGGAGATGCCTCACGCCTCTCAGTTGGCGTGAGGTAGGTGATCATGCTCTCTATTCCGTAGATCTCCTGGAGGAGACCGCGAGAGCTGTTGATCTTGTGAGATGGAGGCTTCTGACGGCACAGAGCCGCCAGAAGAGTTATGCAGACCGTCGGAGGAGAGAATTAGAGTTTCAGGTTGGAGATTGGATGTTTTTGCGAATATTTCTCATGAAGGGAGTACAGAGATTCGGTGTTCGTGGCAAGCTGGCGCCGCGATATGTGGGTCCATTTGAGATTCTTGCAAGAGTGGGGAAGGTGGCCTATTGAGTAGCCCTTCCTCCACATTTATCAGCGATTCACGATGTCTTCCACATATCCAACCTGAGGAAGTATGTACACGACCCTCGACATGTCATCAGTTACGAGAATCTTGACGTACAGCTTGACTTGACATATGAGGAGAGGTCGGCACAGATACTTGACCGTGCTGTGAAGAAGCTTCGCAGCAAAGAGATTTCATTGGTCAAGGTTTTGTGGCATCGACACGGTGTCGAAGAAGCGACGTGGGAGACCGAAGCCGACATGCGGGCACGATACCCGCAACTTTTCTGAGGTAATACGCAAAACAAGCTTTTGTAATTAAATATATGTTCAAATATATGGCTTGTTTTCTCTTTGAGGTTTTTATGGGTTCAAAACCCTTTGAGGTTTTTATGACCTTAAGAAATCCGAACAAAACATCTAATGACCTTGACTCGAGTCTCGAGGACGAGACTCCCTTTGAGGTTTTTATAATTGTAACACCCGGTTTCCAATAGAACCCCAACTCGATCCAATTTAGGTCCGATGAACCCAATAAAGTTGTTGGTCAATACCAAACAACTTAAAACGATCAATTGATTGTGAATCAAAAGTCGTTCGAGCGAAATCGACGAAAAATTGGTCACTTCGTAACGCGCGCCACGAAAAAGCCGCGACGCAAATTCGGAAACCACAAAACAAACCGAGACCGTCATTAGGTCCGATTCGACGACACGAGACCAACGAAATCGACCGTTCGTCAATAGGAGGTCGTTCGGTATTTTAATTTCACAAAATTTAATCTTAAACAAAAACCGTATCCGAAAATTTCGGGTATTCAAAACTCGATCAAAAGTATATCAATATTATACTCATATTGATCGTAATTCTAAGACGATCAATTCGAGGTTTTGCGCGTCAAAATCCGACATTTGAGACGCGAATACGAACATTTTAAAATATCTCAAATAAATGAAAGAAAATATTTATTTTTTCTGTTATAGCAGCAGAACAGCCTCTTTGCAGCCCACTTGGCTTTTGTTGCTCCCCTCACTTGGCATTTTTCTTTACTTGTCAATACCAAGTCTTCCCCCTCCCTTATATATATCTCCAATGAGAACCAAAACCACTCCCCATCGTCACCATTCCTCCCCTCTATTCTTCTCTAATCTCCCCAAAATTTCCCCCAAACCTCTCGAAAGTTCCAATCGTTGGAGCAGCCCTTAGCTCTCTTTGCTGATTTCTGCTCCATACAACTCCAGAACATCAACTCCCTTGTACTATTTGCTCTTGGAAGAGCTGCATGCAAGATCTCCTCCAATATTTGAAGTAATTTAATTAGGTACAATCTCCCCCTCTCCATTTGCTGCCATGCATGCACCATTCCCCTCCCTCTTATTGCTGCCATACATACATTTTTATCCTAGGATTGCTAATATTTGAAATCATAAACGTATTGATGTATCACTTCTTATTGCACATCATGTGAAGTTTCTTTTTATTCACATATTGTATTAAGTATACACATTCCAGGGAATAAAAAAAAACTGAATTTAAATTTGTGAAGCTATTCTCGTCTCAAAATCTGTCAGCACAAAATCTGACTGATTGTCATTAGCAAATGGTTGTCATTAGGGAATTGCTACTTTTTCTGTACAATCCTTCTCTTTCCTCATTGCTGCCAATCATGCAATTTTACACCATTTAGATGATATTTTAAATCAATGGGTTATAGTGAATCTCTTCCCTTTGTGTCTGCTCTGCATGTTGCTCATATGAAAGAAAACATAAACTCTGAATTTGTTACTATTTCCACGTTTATTTTTCATTAATTGAAGTAAAAAATTTGTATTTTGAACTACTGTTTACATATCTATTTCTCATTAATTAAAATACAGAAATTTTATACACATTAATATAAGTACAGAAATTGTATTCTTAAATTACTGTTTACTTCATATACAGTCACTATGATTCTGTTACACATAAATTCACGTGTAGTTTCAAATAAAAAAAACTATTATCCTCACTATTGTTTACTGCTTGGAAAATATTTATATACGGTTGTTTACTGTTCAAAAGTTCAAACAAGAAATAATGAATAAGAAATGAACTGTGAGCTCTTTAGATATTATAGAATATAGAACTATATATATTCTAAGTTGATTTGTAGAGTATTCTGTCCATTCAACCAGTTCCCCCTGGATATTCTTAATGATTATTCTAATTGAATCAATGACCAATATAAAACCAAAACAATGATTGTCTTTCTCTGAGGTTCCAAGCTTGCAAAATGATCAAGAACGAATCATTCATTGAGTTTGCAACTTAATAAGGGTTAAGCATGGACGTATTGTTCCTATAGCCATGCATTTATATGCAAGGATTGAATGATAAAATCAAACACTTCAAAAATATGTTTGCACCATGCTTAGCAAAATTGATTTGCTACATTACTTTTGGATCGAAGTGGCTGTCAATACATGTTACTAATATAAATCATGGTCTGATTCCACTTGTTTTGAAAGACACCTTTTGAGCTTCGACTTGGCAAAATTCTGATAATCAAATATCTCTGAGTTTTTAGTAGTAAGACGACATTATCTGTAAAAAAAATGTTGTATGTTTCTCCTAATAAAAATCTTAATGTCGCTTATCTTCTCTTGAAGTAGACCATGATGAACATATACCAACTGTCAATTCCTTGACATTTAATATGACATTCATAATTTACTTAAAGACTTTAGTTATTGTGAGATCATCTCAAAGATCACGTGATTATTGATATATCTCAAGGTGTTTTGAACTGTATATGATCTTTGTCTTTAACCCATAGGTATCATACATTAAGCCAAGTTATTTGACAAGGCCAGTGATATTGTTTAGTGGGGCATAAATATTTTTTTTTAAATCAATACAAGAGTAGCCCGTTCAATAATACAACGTTTGGGACCTCGTATCCAACTCCAAAGGCCACTCGACTTATTTTCTTAACCAAATAATTCTATAAGATCAAATGTGATGAGTATGAAATCATTATATGAAACAAAGCAGTTGCACGAGGGTAAAATGAAGAGAGACATGTATTTGAACAAAACATGTGTTACGGGTGGTCTTCTCCATGATGCCACAAATTTTCATCATCCAGATATGGTGCCATTGAAAATATTCTGTCAAGATCTAAGATGTCGAAGAATAGATGGTGTAGAGATACATAAGGTACATCTTCTAGAGTATGTGAACCTCTTAGAGAAATAACTCAGAAGTAGTTGGATCAATCAACGAATAAGGATTGATAATCCTTTGAGTATAATCAACCAATTATAGATCACTATTAGTAAGATTGTAAAAGCAATACCAGGATCTGTAAAGTTATACATAGTAATGAATATTTATAGTGCCGGTTATGGTGACCCTTACACCTGACTGTGCGAGGGCGCGGTGACCCTCAACTGGACGGGAGAATAGGAAGCCCAGTTAGGGCAGCAGCCGCCAAGTGCGCGGGTCTAGGATCCCAGTCCCTTTTCGGTTTTTACGCGAGCTCACAGTGTTTTTACGCCTCGTTGGGATCCCGACTTTAGACCAGTTCCGCTGACCCTTGTTTTAGGATACCCAGGCGGGGGATCCTCGGTTTTAGTTTTTCGTACGAGCTCGGTTGCCCGTTACCGGTCGGGTTGTTTTTCTAGAGTGACTTTTCCGGGAAGTCTCTCTCACCCGTCTTAGTGGCGTAGTTTTGGAGTAGACCTATCCCTCTATTGGATCGTCCTTCCAACTAGAGGGCGAGACGGAAGAGCCATTTGTAGGCTTCCTCACTGCTTGAGTTTACTTCGCCAACAGACTTGGCGATTCTATATCTAGATCATCCATATCTATATCTACATCATCTGGAGTTATATCTGAAACAAATAAAGCTAGGAATTGGAGAAGTTACAATCAAAAGTTGGGATTGATAGAAAATGACTATTCACTAGATCTAAGAATCTAAATAAATCAAGAAATCTTTTCAATCTCAAACTTTTCCATCATCACTCACATGCATGATCTCTGAAGAAATTGATATATATGCTTACACTCATACCCGCGTGAATATTCAACTACAATATAAATATGTCATATGTGGGAAGTGTTGGGTTTTGGAGCAATCATTAGAGATGCTTACAAACAACCTGAATACCTTTTTACTTACGCAAGTAGATGTAAATCGTGCTAGTTCCACCTTTGTACTTGCTCTCTTTTGCACAAAATAAATTACTTGTTATTTATTTAAACTACGAAATTGTATTCACAATTGTGACTCCTCTTCTTCCTTGCACACATGGCAGGTAAGAAGCATGTTGATCAGTAGACGTTCATGCCTCCAGGAGACAAGGTATACACCAGACGGTATAGTTTATTTTGTCTCTTTTAGCTTGTGGTTATGATTATGAATATGAATGCAAATTGTTGCAGCGAAAAAAAAATTTCCCCATAAATTTATGCTTTTAATGCGATGTCATAAATGGAATATTGTGAAATGTGTCGTAAACGGGTACCCGGATCCTCGGGGGTTCACATTAAACCTTCTGAATAATTATCTCATCGTGTTCCCTTCACACTATGATTCTTTCGGAGATGGTTGTTAAGATGTGACATGTCCTTGGGATTGGGGAGAAGTTTAAATTCTGGCTAGACAAATGGAGGGGTGATGATATGCTAGGGGAGTGTTTGCCATGCCTCTTTGGGCTAGCAAGTAACAAAGTGGGGTTGGTCCATCGAATGTTGGAGCATGGAACGTGGACTCCTTTCGCATCGGCGTTATCAGATCAGAGACCTAGGGAGCTTCTATGATTGCAGAGTGAGTTAGCATAATTGGAGGGACCATCAGTTGGTAGTGATCATTTTGTTTGGGGGGGGAGGGGGTTGGGAGGTTCAAGTGAAGAAGGCATATCGCTTCTTAGTAGAGGATGGTGTTGTAGTACATGACGATGTGAGACTTGACGTTGGAATCATCTGGAAGATCAGAGTACCTAATTAAGTTAAGGTCTTTTTGTGCCTTGTCAGACTTGGCAAGGTCTTAACTAAGGATCATCAAGGCCAGTTGTTGCACGTTAAAGATCGTAGTTGTGACTGATGCGGGATGGATGCAGAAGACTTGGATCATCTGTTCTTTTGGTGCTCTCACTCAGCACATGTTTGGAGGAGAACAAATATTCCATGGCTAAGGATGGACATGCACTATCCATGGAGATGCATTGGATCGGTGTGTGGCAATGGATATGAGGACAACTCCTATCTTTTTGCGATCTGTGGGTGATTTGGTGTGGTAGAAATAAGACAATCTTTCGTGGGCAAATTTTTTACTCCAAAAAATGAACATTGCATGGCACTTTCCATGTTGTGGACTCATGTAGCATGATGTTTTATTACTATTAATATAAGATGCGGTGGGTCTCAACTCGAGATGCCACCCTTTTTCTTCTTAAAAAAATATGAAGCTCGTTGATGATGATATAGATGAGGTGGAAAAGAGGAGATATAGGGAGCTCATTTGGATGCTCCTATATATGACTATCACCAGACCAGACAACTTCCTCGTCATGATCGCAGTCACACATTTTATGGAACAACCACTTTAAGTACATCTGGATGCAGTTATGACCCTAATATATCCGAAGTCTTCATCAGGGACAAGGTTATTCTTCATCAAAGGGACATCCCTTGAGATCATAACCTATACAAATGTTGATTATAGGATGTCCTATTGATATAATTCAATGTTTGAATTTGTAGCATTCATAGGAAGCTCATTGGTCTTATGGAAAATCAAGAAACAAACTATGGTTGCTAGGTCATGTGTTAAGTTAGTATATATAAACATGGATCGAGGAAGCTCTAGATGATGTGGGTCAGATATATCATAGCTGGCCTAGTCATTGAGAGACCTCTTCTCATATATCTAATATGTGATAATTAGGATGCATTGTTCATTGCCAACTATTCAACCTTCCATGAGAGGACTAAATATATTGCAGAGATTATCGCTACACTAAAGACATGATACATAAGGGCTTCATCTCTACATCGATATGTCAGCTCGGTGGAGCAAACTGCAGATATATTTACTAAGGCTCAGGGAACCATTCTAGAAGTGTTCTTCTAAGCTGAGCATGATGGATATCTACGCTTCATCTTGAAGGGGGGTGTTATAGGAAATTGTATTTATGTTATATTTGTTATGTTCTTTGTATGTTATTTGCCCTCTAGGGTTTCTCCTCTATATAAAGGACCCTTAAGGCTTCAGAACAAACATGTCATTCTTTTTTTTTTGCAAATCCACTCGGGTTAATCGTGGAAGCAACCAATTTCTAGTCCTCACACAAACATGATTATCCCCCATCTTAATCATATCACAAATATAATCCTTCTTTAGGTTGAGTACAACAAGGTCTATAACACACACCTCTACTACCGTTGTCACAATCATCTATACATCTTGACAACCTTTTAATTAAGAAGCCATCACTTCAACATCCATTGATTTTGACCCATCAACTATGTCCTTTTCCACGCATGGTAGACCCTTACCATTGTGTAGGATCCATGCTGATGCCCCACTTTCCCTCATTAAAAGCATATCTCAAGATCACGACAGTCTTAAATGAGATGCTCCCCATATTGAAAACACCCCACAAACAGACCCACACCACGAAATCCAGACACCCAACACCTTCACATCCGCCAACGAGCAACCCTGGTCACTATCTTCCCCTTTGCACAAGCTACCCACTCTTTCTCATACCTCATTGGATGGTGGTAGACCTCATTTCTTCTTGTTCCATCTACTTGATCTCATATTCATGTTCCATCCCTCATTGTTTGGTTGCAAAATTACGTTGTAATCAGATCAATCTCAGAATATTTTATACATTTTTATTTTAATTTACAATGTTGTATCATTGTAAATGAATGAATAAATTAATTATTGACGTTACTAGCTAGTATAGTCATATTCTTCATTTGTTTATTTCCGTGTTCTCTATTATTATTTATAATCCTTCTAGGCTTTTTTTATGTGAATGCCACATATTAGGCTCTAGGGTTTCATGCTATGTAAGAAACCCCACACTGATGAATAAATCATTCCATCGCAATCTTTGTTTTTCTTTACTTGGCATCAAAGAAAAATGATCCTAGACTGGAATTCGTACCCA
The DNA here is from genome assembly GCA_037367405.1 of Ottelia alismoides. Classification (NCBI taxonomy): domain Eukaryota; kingdom Viridiplantae; phylum Streptophyta; class Magnoliopsida; order Alismatales; family Hydrocharitaceae; genus Ottelia; species Ottelia alismoides. The sequence goes on from JAZKJV010004099.1 coordinate 319,039, forward strand.
AACCCCGCTTCCATCACCAACCTTCTCTCTCTCGACCACGCGTAGCACCAACACCACCCAAGAGACCTTGCACGTCGCTCCAAAATCCCTTTCCGCCACTAGGCCCCACGTGTGCTTTCCGTGCTACTTCGGTTATTGTCATAACGCTACAAGGCAAATTCCTTATTAATGTCACGTGAAATAGATAATTCCCTTGAATTGCTTGAAATATTTTTTTACTTAGTAGTGCACCTAAATATTATTTACAAAATGCGACATGCATGTCGCATGTATCAAATGCGTCATACATGTCCACGTGGTTGTTTAATTTGGGGAGAATGGATCGTGCATGCATAAGATGCGACATACAAAGCTTCTTCTATTGATGTCGCATCTTGTGCATGCGACATTCAATATATATTTCACAACGTCGAAAGATTCAATATATATGCCGCATGTACGATTTAGGTACATTACTGAAGTAAAAAATATTTTGCACTATCCAAGGAATTATTTATTCTCAGAGCATTACTAAGAAATTTGCCTCGTAATACTTCATCCCCACCTCCAATCCCTATAGGTCCTCACTGCCACTAAGAAGCAAATTGTTGTTTCAAGATCAAGCACTGAAGCAGAATACAGAGAAATGGCTCAAGACACATGGGAGGTTACCCGGCTCGTCTCATTTCTAAAGGAACTTGGACTCCTTGCCACTGCGTCCCTTCCTTCTATTGCAACAACAATTCCGTAAGAGATATCTACTAATATTGTTTTACATGATGGATCAATCATATTGAAATGGATTGCTACTTTATCTAAGATGTAATACAAGGAAGAAAGATCACTACTCCACACATCTCAACGGAATTCTAGCTTCTGTATATATTTATCATGGTGTTCCAAAAGAAACATGTATTATTGTTGACTTTCAAGTTCGGCATATTGATAGATAATCTCCAACTTGAGGGGAAGTATTGATATTATTGGTTAATATAGCAATGTTTACTTTTTGTACTATATTTCTATGTGTAGCCCTTCGGAATCTTTTATGTAAGTACCACCTATTTGGCTCTACGGTTTCACATTATATAAGAAACCCAACATCCATGCTAAAATCATTCCATCACATTTTTTATTCGTCTCCACATTAATATTTTGGGATTCTTGTGGATATACAATTGGTCCTAAATCCTAAGTTTTCCCATTCCTTTTTAGACAATTCCGATCATGGTTACGTCCGGAAAAGTGCCGTCATATTGGTTCAAAACTTTATTCTCTCAAACCATGCTGAAAGCTTATTGTCCAGTTTGATATGTTTCATGCTCTACCCAAGGAGCTCTGTTGTCACACACCAAGTTGAAAACTTATAGTCCCAGTTGATATTGTGTCATGCTTTGCGTGCTTAACTAAACTTATATGGGACCTCAATCATTCCAAAGTCTATACAAGTGATGTAAGTTTAAGATTGGGTTATGCAAGCTTACATGAGTGAGTATTTGCACCAGAAGCTGCTGAGATAACACCAAGGCTTGTAATAGATTCAACCAAACCCCCATAGACAATAGCTTTGAGCACATCCCATTCACGTGCCCTACTGCCTTCACGCACATTTTCCTCCGAAATGTTGACAACATGCACAGAACCCTGTGAATCCGGTTGAGGTTCAATGAGAGGTGCTACTTGAGGAACTCCTTTGCGTACGCCATCTGATATTATAGTGACACTCTCACCTGCTCAAAGATAAGAAAAGATAACAATAATCTTTTAACTTCAGAAAAAGCAACTGCAAGCTTATAATTTTTAAATTCAATTGCAGGCAAAACCCAGCTATTATAAAAGTAGACAGACATGAATAATCTTTCAGGCCATCCAGTGCTGATGAAAGAATGTTTGGAGATACCTGAGTTTCTCTAAAAAAGTAATAATTGCATAGTTTCTTTCGACAGGTATCCAAATTATCTTTTTTTTCCAAAACAACGTAAAGGAAGTCGAAATGTTAAACGTCAGGAAAAGCAACAGCAAGCTTACAATTGTAATATCATATGCAGAAAACACCCAATCAACAAGATGTAGAACTAGATGACAATCAATATTTGGAGTTGAGGAAGCTACTTTTGATGGAAAGCATGTTTTTTTAGAGAACAAAGGGTGGCCTCCCAAGCTGGGACACACCACATTGTGTGTGTGTGTGTGCGTGTGCGTGTGCGTGTGCGTGTGCGTGCGCGTGGGCGTGTGCGTGTGGGTGCGCGTGCACGTGCGTGTGTGTGTGTGTGTGCATTACATCTGACAACATTTTCTATGAGGCACACACAATGCTCAATGACATTATCAGACAAAAACCCTTGCCCCTTAAAAATGAGTTTGTTCCTTTCTAACCAAATGGACCACACCACCACAAATGGGAACGCTTTGTCCTCATGTCATGTGACGCCCTTGGATCCGAGTACCTGTTTACACGACACTCGCAGCATTAGAACCGGTATAGATTGCATTATGTTGTTGAATTTGAGGAAAAATTTGCGTGTTTCATGTTTTGAAATGGCATTCACAATCAATGCTACCATGAAGGCACCCCAATCCTAAGGTATTCTTCACACCCTAGATTCATAGTGTGAGGTCACCCTCAGACGAAGACCACAGTCTATCCACTAGACTTGAGAACTAGACATAATTAAGGATCAGATTTGAAATTCATCATCATCAATATCAAGATCCACCAACATGATCTCTAAACGATAGAAAGATAATAATCTATAGATAGATCATTAACTAATATATAAAAATATTATATATATGAAAGGTTATGAGGTGACGGGTACTCATGGGGCATAAATACATAGCAGCTTGAAAACCATTTACCAACCAAGTAGCTTGTAAATTTTATATATCAATGCCTTTCTACTTGCTTCCTTTTGAAAACACTAAATTACATGTTATTTTCTTAATATGCTGGATTGTACGCAACAACTATTGACATCCTTTTGTTCCTTGCATGCTTGCCAGGCAAAGCGCCTGCGTCACAGTAGCTGGCTGATGATTCTGAGCATCCGCTGTTATACTCGACGGTAATTTTGTTATTGTAGTTTTTGTTCAGCTAATGTATAATGCTTTTCTTCTCTTCTATATTTTAGGATACATGTACATGATGTAATATTTCTATTTGTTACATGTAAATTATATGGAAATTAATGAAATGGAAAGTTGGTGACACTTGTTGTTGGCTCTGTGGTTGTTTACATTGACTTTGAATGTCATTCCAAAAAACGAAAAATTTCCCTTCAATTTCAACAACATAATGCGATCCATTGTGAATACAATACTACGAACCAAGAGTAAACGAGTACCCAAATCCGAGGACTTCACATGTCCAGCATCGTAGATCAATCTAATATCTCTCCAAAAAATGTTGCAATACCGGCTCGCAAGCCATGTGATGTTGACCCTAATCTACACCTCCACAGAGAAAGGACATGAGAAAAACAAATGATCTGCATCCTCCGCCGTCGATCCGCATCTATGGCAATGAACATCCTCCACATCCAATAGCTGGCAACAGCCAAAGAAAACCCTTAATTTGTTCAGCACTCTGTACTTTTAAATCAAGCCTGTGTCCACACCAACCTCTTTCTGCCCACCAACCCGTCCTCTACAAAAAAGCGATATGTCTTCCTCACCATAAATCTCCCATTTCCCCAAACGAAGTGGTCTCTGCTCGAGGACGGGCTCTCGCCCTACAATAGCTCCATCTATAGAGCAAGGAACTCCTCCACTCTCTGATCTGATAAGGCCGAAGAGAAAATCGGCGACCAAGACCCACGGTCCCAAACCTGATACACCAACACCCCACTATCTCCCACCAGTCTCAGAAGATGAGGGTATCGCTCCCCCAAACCCCCATCCCTAGTACAATCGTCCAGCCAGAAGTGGAACGTTGCACCATCCCCGAGCACTGGATGCAACTTAACGGATATCTCTGGAACAACTGTAGTGATCCCCTTCCACAAAAAGGAAGGTAGCCGCCCAGGACTTACCTCTAGCGACATGACCACACCATATATCTTCCTCAGCAATCGGTAAACCAAATCCTCTAAGCACCCCCACAACCAAACCACCCATTTTGCCATTAATGTCTTATTCTTCTCCTCCATCCGCAACACTCCCAAACCGCCCTTTCTCTTCGAGGATGTCACCCCGGCCCAGTCCACTAGGTGAACCCCTTCCTTTCATGCCACCCGTCAATCCAGAAAAATATTCTCATCAACGCCTCAATCTTTCTCTACACCCCCACAAGCAGTGATCTCGTGGAGCAAAAGAAGATAGGAACCGTCAAGAGAACATACTTCAACAACACCAGCTTCTCACCCCTGGAGAGCATTGACGCCTCCCACCTTGCCAATCTTGCCTCCAGCCTCTCCAACAAAATCCTTCAGTCCCCAGATCTCAGCTTCCCCGCGCAAAAGGAAGGCCCAAATATGTAGTCGGCAAGGACGTAACCGTTCAACCCAGAATCTCCATCGCATTCCACTATTCCAGCTCCGTAAGGCCGAAAGGGACCATCACCAACTTCTCCCTGTTGATATGCAGCCTGGACACGTCCCCAAAGATGTCCATAATATGCGAAGCACGCTGAATCTTCTCGGTCTCACCCCCATGAAAATCATCATGTCATCTGCATACTGCAAGAACGGGATAGAAATGTCCTTAGAATACCCAGCGCACCAGTCCCCAGCAGCCGCCAACCTCATCAACACAGCTAGAGCATCAGCCACCATAACAAAAAGGATCGGAGCCAAGGGGGGCTGAAAGACCACCCCCCTCTGGTCGACTATTAACAAGAATAGCATGGGATGCCATAATAACACACCGCTTGATCCATGCTATCTACAACTATGGGAATCCCTTCTTTTCCAATGATGTCCACTTGAATCTCCTATCAACACAATCATATGCCTTGGAAAAGTCCACCTTCCATACCACCTTTTTATTCCTTTATCTTTTCCAATCGGTAACCATGTCGGATGCCATAACCAGGACGTCTACCATAGACCTCCTAGGTACAAATGTCGTCTGCTCAAGCGGGATGATCTCGTGTAGTACCTTTCGCAATTGGTTCCTAAGAAGTAGTCCTCCGCCCTGCTCGGGGTGCCCTTTTTGGGTAACAAAAAGATGAGAGCCTTGTTCAATCTCTCGAAGCCCATGTTCCCATCCCTGAACTCCTCCAACACCTCCATGACATTCCTCTTAATCTTCTCCCAAAATTTCCTATAAAACACATCGGAAAATCGTCTGGTCCTGGTACCCCATCCGCATTCAATTGAAAAAGCGCCCGCCTGGCTTCTGCCTCCGTAAACTCCTTCACTAACTCCTCTACCTCCGAATCAGATATCTACGCGGCTCCTCTCCCCTGCCAATCCCCAGCCTGATCGAACCCGTTGTCTGCCAAAATATTGAAAATGAGACTGCAACACCATCCCCTCTTCTTGATCCCCCTCAACAACCAAACCACCAACGGCCACCGAATGGATCAAGTTCTTGTGCATTCTCCCACTAGCCATGGTATGAAAAAACCTTGTGTCTGCATCACCCTCTCGCATCCATCTATGCCTGGATCTCTGCCTCCAAGCCACTTCATCCTTCTTGTCCTTCAGAAGAATTTCCTCCAAGCGACCGCCTCTCGCCAATGCCTCCTTCGCCGTGAAAGCCCTCTCATCCTCAAGTTTGTCCAACCTGCACACCTCTTCTTAGGCCATCATTCTTCTCCTCCAGCACTGCTCCCTGTTGGCTCGATTGAACTCTATCAAGGAGTCGCCGAACGACTCGGACTATAATCCTCCCAGAAAGCTGCCACAGATTCTCGAAAGCCCTCCTCCGAAAGCCACATTCGTTCAAAAAGGAAGAACGTTTGTGGTCGCATCTCCTCTCCCGAAAACCAAAGCAACGATGTATGGTCCGAGTACGCTCTAAGCAAAGCTCAGGACCCATGAAGGGAGAAAGACATCAGCACCTCGGCAGACATCAAGAACCTATCAATGCGGAATCTAGATCTCGCATTCCTCTACGTTTATAGGCACCCTACCTCATTGATCACCTGAAGATCAAGCTCCTCCACCAGACCTAGCAGCTTAGCTAAACCACAATCCCTCCCCCCTCAACCACCAGGGTGATCCTCTAAAAGCAAAGTGACATAAAAATCCCCAGCAATAATCCAAGCGACGTTAGGCGCAAACTCCCTAGCCGCAAACAATTCCTCCACAAGGCCAGCCATCCCAACCCCATTACACAGGTCGTAAACATTTGTGACCAAGAACCTTCTCCTATTTGTCTTCCTGTGTAACAACATCATAATAGAAAATCTTCCCCCCAACTCCTCCCCCTCCAGGTCAAGCTTATCCCCATCCCATCCCATCCCATCAATACTCCGCAAGATGCCCCCTCAGATTCAATTGCTCTGAAAACTCCCGATCGGTTGCCTTAATCTCTCTCCAAGCCCCATTAACTCCTTGTGATAATTTGGTCTACTGCAGCAAGACAGTGTATGCCCTATGTTCATTCAACAGATGATGCACCACGACCCTTTTTGTGGCCACCCCCAGACTCCAAACGTTCCATGTGATGATATTCATTTAGGAACTGTAGATACACCTTTAGGCGCCACCAGACTGAGACACCTTAGCATCCTCTCCTCCGAATCCCCCTTAAGATCCCTCCACAGGTAGTATACCTTCCATGGCCAACTATGGTTCGTCGGTTCCCACCATCCCCAAACTTCGGTAGATTTCCATCATTCGCCTCTTTCTTCACTTCCTCACCCCACGACAAGAGTAACTCCATCCAAATCGACCCCTGGACTGCCTTAGCACCTTCGAATGACCCTCTGAAATACCCAAACCATCTGAACTGGCGTCCACCATATTCCGCACCGACACCGCATCTGCGAGAATCTCCTGCGATGAATCGGCTTCTGCCAAGAGTCCCGACCCAGCACTACTGCCCCAGCCCTGACCGCCTCATCCTGTTATTTTGGAGCACGATCTGAAAGACCTCTCCATGTGGCCTCCCCAGACTCCACCAAACACCCCTCAAATTCGATTGCTCTGAAAACTCCCAATCTGTTGCCCCCAATCTCTCTCCAAGCCACACCAATCCCTCAACTCATCTGGTACAACGCCCTTCTCAGACAAAAAAAGAACGGGTAAAAATAATAGGAGCTACCTCGGACATAGCCACTTCAGAGGAAAGGCATGACTATGGGAAGAAGAGAATGATAATAGAGGAGGGACCTGAAGATAGAAGCATCAGTGCCAACAAGAGACAGAAACTGGATGACCGTGGTAGAACAGTGAACCCGAACTATGGGGCTCTGGCAGCTGACCCCCAACAGCTGCAAGTCACAAAATGAGTTGCTTGGCATGGAATTGCAGGGGATTGAGAAGTCCCCCTACAATTCGACACCTCCGAAATCTTCTCCGGGCCACAACTCTATCATGTTGCTTTATATCAGAAACCCATTGTAACAATAACCAGATAGCTTAGATCATGAACAAAATAAAGGATATAAGTATATTACCATTGATTCCAAAGATCGTGCAGGTGGTCTTGTCCTCATATACGAAGAGCAAATCAAGCTCCAGCTTCTTCGAGCAGATACCAACTACATAATAGTAGACATCCGAGATTTCGGTTGCGAACAATGGAACCTAATGTGTATATATGGAACACCCATGAACACAGGGAAAAAGGAATTTTGGAAGGAAATGGAGGACATCGTATCACAGCTTCATAACAACCTGGTGGTCATAGGTGACTTCAATGCAATAATTAGTGCCAAGGAAAAAGAAGGAGGACGTGCAAGATACACGAGGGAATTTTCTCATCTCCAGGACTTTTGCAACAACATTGGCCTCCTTGACCTAAGATTTGCAGGACCAGCATTCGCGTGGAATAATAAACGAGGTTACCATCAAAACATTAAGGAAAGACTAGATCGGGCATTGGCCACCGGCAGCTGGGCATCGGAGTTCCCAAATGCAGCAGTGCTCCATCTTCCCGCAATATATAGTGACCATGCGTCGATACTCCTCAAATTGGAAAGGAAGAATAGAATCAAAGCCAGACCTTGGAGGTTTGAAATGTGGTGGATGGAACATAAAGAATTTCAATCAAAGCTCACCGACTTATGGCGCCAACAGGAGCATCAGCCCGACATCCATAAAAAGCTTCAGCAAATTACGAAGGGATTAAGCAGATGGGCATCAACAACAGATATATGTAATTGGAAAAGAAGGAAAGACCAAATAGAACACACAATGCAAGCAATGGAATCACTACCTCAGACCACTTCTTCTGATAAACTAAGGCGAGAACTAGAAAGAGAACATGCCTCACTACTCAAAATCGAGGATATCTTCTGGCATCAACGATCCAGACATCAATGGATACAAATGGGAGATCGTAATACTCACTTTTATCATCTTTATGCACTCAATAGGGCCAGGAAAAATAATATCAGCTGGATTAGGATGGAAAACGGCTCTTATACCAGTAACACAGACCGAATTGCGAGATGCTTTGTCCGCCACTTTTCCAACAGATTTTGCAACTCCGTCTGCATGGATAACATCCCTATAGTGTTTAAACTACAAGAGAGATTATCAAATGAAGAAAAGCAAGGGATTAGTCTAATTCCAAACAAGGAAGAAATATTCAAGGTTCTATCTACAATGCATCCAAACAAAAGCCCACGGTCAGACGGATTTGAAGCCGTCTTTTACTAGAAAAATTGGCATCTCATAGGTGATGATGAAACAAAACAGATAAGAGACAATTTTTGAGGGGATATATTGACAAAAATATCAACAAGACCTTCATTGCGTTGATCCCTAAAGTCAAGCCTGTTGATTGCCCCAAGGATTATCGTCTCATCAGCCTTACCAACACCATATACAAACTAGTTGCCAAACTAATTGTGAACAGACTAAAGCCCATCCTTTTCAGACTCGTCTCCCCTAATCAAAGCGGGTTTCTCAAAGGAAGACAAATAACCGACAATATTATTGCAGCATCTGAAATTCCCCACAGTATGAGGATGAAGAAAATCAAATCCAAGTACATGGCCATTAAACTGGATATGGAAAAAGCATTCGAACATGTAGAATGGCGCTATATAATACATCTATTGATGCAATTACAATTTCCAAGGAAATTTATCATATTAATCCAATCATGCATATCCACATTTACCTTCGCCCTGTTAATCAATGGTAGGCCTTCAGACACCATTACTCCAATGCGAGGTATCAGACAGGGTTGTCCTCTTTCCCCCTTCCTATTTGTACTTGGAGCCGAGTTCCTCTCAAGATTACTGAATTCAGCGTCGCAACAATGACTCATCAAGGGCTACAGTCTGCATAGGACAAGTGCACCAATTACTCATCTTATGTATGCAGATGATACTATTATTTTTGGAGAGGCATCAATCCCAGAAGCCAAGAGAATTTCTTATCTCCTACAAATCTATGGGAAATATTCCGGGCAAAAGGTGAATTATGAGAAATCAAGCATCACCTTCAGTAGAAATACCGAGGAACATCTTCGTGGTTCAATAAGAAACGAGCTCAATATTAAGCTCTCCTTTGACAATGGAATCTATTTAGGATGCCCCATGCCAATACATAAACAGGTTAAGGCATTGCACACATATATTCTCAATAAAATAAAAGCCAAGCTTTCTGGCTGGAAGAGCAAAGCCCTCTCGCAGGCAGGCAGAACGGTCATTATACAAGCAACTCTCTCGGCAGTACATGTTTACCTCATGTCTACAAATTTACTTCTAGTAAATACATGTATACAGATAGACAAGATACTTAGAGACTTTTGGTGGGGCTTCTTAGACAATAAGCGGTACTGCTATGTGAAGTAATGGAATACTATCTCCCTGCCAAAGCATCTCGGTGGAATTGGAATCAGACAAGCCCAGTTGTTGAACATGTCCCTCATTCTCAAACTAGCATGGCGTCTCATTGAACCCCAACCAGCATTATGGAAAGAGATCATCCAAGCAAAATACTTCAGAAAAATAGACTTCTGGGGCGCTACTCTGTCTGCGACACCGTCTCATTTATGGAAAGCAATCCTTGATACCAAGACATTTCTATTCGACAACTCACTTGCACTAGTGGGCAATGGAAAATCAATCAACATATGAAGGGACCAATGGTTACCAGACTACCTAAAGCAGTTACAACCCAAACACATTACAGGAAGCACCCCTAATATGGTATGCGACCTCTTAACTTCCAATGGGCAATGGAACATGCCCTTAATTCAGCAGATTTTTCCCTGCGACAGTATCAGTCACATTGCAAAACTCTTACCTAGCTGCACACAAGATGACATTTGGATTTGGAAACCTCATCCCACTGGGAAATTCTCTGCAAAATCCGCATATCAGCAATTACTCGGGGACAAGAGTACTTCATCTCCGGAAATAATACAATGCACAAGAAAAATATGGGCCCATAACAAAATTCCCCCTCAGACAAAACTATTCATGTGGAAGTTGTTCTATGGATGTCTAACTACAGGCACTAGGATTAAGGAGCGCATTCACGAGATTGATGACACATGTGTTTTATGTTCAACTGCTGCAGAAAATGAAATACATCTATTTGGTTCGTGCCCGTATGCTAGGGCTATATGGTTTGCATTTGTATACAGAGTTTCTCCTTTCGAGAATATGATAGCCACAACCATGAAACTTCTAAGCGACCTGACGCAAGAATCAGGGGAGATTCCTATGGTATGCACAATCTTGCATCGGATCTGGATGGAACAATGCATCACGAAGCACACAAAATCTCAGCCGGACCCTAGCTTGGCAATCAACAAGATTCGAAATTCCTTGGCAACCAGTATTGGTGGGGATCCTTGCCATCTCAAAGAAACCAAAGAGGATACACGCGCATTTGTCACGGAGAACATAATTTTAGTCGATGCAACAATACATCACGGAATTGCAGCAATTGCGGCAGTTAGCTACAACTCCAAAAAGGAAGTTCTACTGGCAAAATGCATCAGATCAGAAGCAACGTCAGTGTTGGAAGCAGAAGCACAAGCCTTAAATCTCGGATTACAGATGGCGGGAGGATTCAAAATGAATGATATGGGCATTTACTATGATAGTAAAAATGCAGTAGAAATAATGGCATGCATACAACCCCCTCCTTAGCGTATAAAAAGACTATGTGAAAGCATTCGATCAAAGTTGCTTCGCACTCCTTCAGCAAAGATTTTTCATGTAAATAGGGAGAAAGTTAGGCAGGCGCACAACCTTGCAAGAATGGCCAGCTATAATTCCATGTATGCAGAATGGACGACGAACGATATTCCCGAAGCATTGTACTCACTTCTTCAGTATTGATAAGATACGATGAAATTCTGCAAAAAAAAACAGATGAAGCACCACGACCCTTTTTTTGGCTGCCCCAGACTCCTAACGTTCCATGTGATGATATTCATTTAGGAACTGTGGATACCCCTTTTGATGCCACCAGACCAAGACACCTTAGCATCCTCTCCTCCGGATTTCCCCTTAACACCCCCTCCACCTGCAGTATACTTCCCCTGGCTTTGGTTCGATGCTTCCCTCCATCCCCAAACTTCCGTAGATTTCCATCCTTCGCCTCCTTCTCCGCTCCCTCACCCCACGCCAAGAGTAGCTCTATCCAAATTAACCCCTGGACTGCCTTAGCACCTTCTGATGACCCTTTGAAATACCCAAACCATATGAACCAGCAGCCACCATCTTTCACACCGACACCACATCTGTGAGAATCTCCTGTGACGAAGTGGCTTCTGTCAAGAGTCCCGACCCCAACACTGTTGCCCCAGTCCTGATCGCCTCATCCTGTTGTATTGGAGCTCCATCTAAAATACCTCTCCATGTGGCTTCCTTGGAATCCACCAACAGCACCACCCCGACGGAGAGCTGGCCACTTGCTTCGGCAATCGCTGCCACCACGAACAGATCCATTAGAAGAAGAAGTACCGCCTCAGTCGACACGGTACCTAAGTCGGCGCTCCTCCCTCCTAGAAAATCCGTCGTAGAGTGACCTCTCCGCTGCGCATCTTGGCACGAAGATGCCTGTCAATCTCGATGCACTGCCAGTTGCGCCCTCCTATCCTCAGAAGAGTATGCTTCCAAATCTGCATTTGCAAGCAGATCCCTCTCAACCACCATCAATTGCTCAATCTGGTCCATCAAATACCCAACCGAATGCACCATCAGGTCCGTCGAAGACCCACCTCCTGCATCCGCGAACACAATCGGATCAACCAGCCAATCCACAAAAGTGAAAGGGTCTACGATGTGAAAAGGATCCGCATTGGTAACCAGAGTCTCGCCTGACCCGCTTCCCAGATCCATCCACGCTCCCCAACCTGATCCACAAATACGTGAGTATTATTAGGATCCGACCTGGAAACTCGTTCTGAAACCACGTCCGCAAAGAACAAACATCCTTTCACCCCCTCCAGCGACACGTTGGGCCCCACACCACATGTTCTTTGCTAAAAAAAGGAGTCGACGATTCAAATCCCCCGAAAGGCATTCCTTTCCCTTTTGGAAATTTCTTTCCTGACGAAGCTCTGCCTCCGCCTGACATCACCCCCTCCAAATCAATCGTGTCAGCCTCGCAAACCACCATGTGAAAAAAGCCCAAAAGCGGTTGATGTCAAGCTATAGTGGTAGAGGACGGTATATCTCTGTTCCGATTGCCACCACCCCCGGAGGTTGCGTACGGCGAAGCCCATCTGAGATCAGTTCCTTGATCCGCACCACTTGCTCCAGCGTAGCTCGCACCTACTCCAGAGTCCAAACTTCTTCCAAGCAGTGGCAAGCCCCTAATCCATATGCATTTTTCAAACCTCTGACCATCCAACATCCTGCCTTTCGACAACAAATCTCTCCGATGGAGACGCCCAACCGCCAGGTGAGAGAACTCCAACAGCCTCCTTGCCTCAGCCTCAGAGAGATCCCACGCACACAACAAACCCTCTTAGAGAAAGATGACGTCCCTGGAGAAAGCCTCGTCGATTGTCGCTCCAATATCCACGATAGCATCCCATAGATAGAACACCTTTCTTCTGCAAACGCCCACTAGGAGAATGGACTTCACCGCCTCGGTTGTGGTTCCACGCTCAGATTCGACCTTCTTATCACAACCGTTTGAAACAACCGTTACAGAAAGTTAGGTTAAACTTATCACAACCATTTGAAACAAGTCGAGCTCCTTGCTTCGATTTTCTCATGGTACAATCCTTCGTCAAGTACAGCTATAAGGAACCAGATGAAAAATTTAGCAACTCACCATCTGATTTTTTTCATACAGACCATTTGGTTGATACAATATTGGACATACTTGACCTTGCATTAAAGTTTCCTAGTTAATCAAATAGCGTTCAATTAGATCAAGTGTAGTCAACTTTGCATCATCATTGGCTTTAGCACAGTAATTATAGAAAATGACAACGTGGAAGCGTAATAATCAAAGATAACAGTAAAGAACATGAAGAACACTAGGATTTTACGTGGAATCGTACTCTATGCGGAGCAAGATGAAATCACGGGAGAACCGATTCAAAGGGTTTATTTGTATAATGAACTCTCTCACTGAATACAAAAGGTATGTGGTTTATTATATAACCCCACCATAATGACTAAGCCCTACTAATAGATGATATGGGACTAAACTAATAGATGTAGTAATTTAGTAATTAGACATCGGAGGGATCCAATTATCAATATAAGGACACATACTCTAACACTCCCCCTCAAGCTGGATCATGCAATGCACCTCTTGGACAAGCAGAAAGAAAGCATTTTGTCACATAATACAAGACATTAGGGATAATATCAACTCAACGCAAACTCTATTTGATGCCTATTGAAGACGTTGCTTCTGAGTCAAATTCCTAAGTAGTACCTGGGATTTACTTAAATACCCAGGTACTACAAAATCTTTTTTTTACTCAGAAACTACAGAGGTGTCGCATGTTCAACATGCGACACATGAAAAGTTTTTCTTTTTACTTAGAAACTGTAGGAGTGTCGCATATTGAAGATGTGATATGTGATGAGTGTCGCATCTTCAATATGCGTTACGTGGGCTAAATAAAGGTCGCGCACGGCATTCAGTCTCCCCACGCGAACTTCCCCTCTGAAGCTCCTGCCGCCCGCGACCCTCCCTGTAGCGCCCGCCGTCCTCGGCCTCCCCCACTCCAAGAAACATCATTTTTTATCACTCCTAGGTGCGCGAAGAACTCCTTTTCCGTATCTTGTTTGGTCGGTGCCGTCCTAGCCTCCATTTCCTCCCACTAGGGCTTAGCCGATCTTCCATACATTGGACTTGGTAAATTTTTTTTCTTGATTGTTGATTGTATAATATGTATATGATTCTTTATTTCATGAATGTTTTTTTTACTTGTATGTCGTGTCACGTATTAGGTCGGAATGGAGGCGTCGTATTGTATGTTTCATTTGAAGGGTACACTTATTGGCAGTTTGACGACCAACGTGCGGGGGTTTGGATTAATGCCTAATATGACGTTCGACGAGATTTTGAACTTGGTTTACCGAAAGTTCAACCTGGATGCCAATAGTCAAAAAATCAGATTGTTACATCGCATCCATCAAGGCCCAGGGGAAGATCCGTCATTTTCCTCTATCGTCGATGATGATGATGTGCAGACACTTTTTTTGTATGCTCGGATAATTGGGAAATCAATGCCTACTGAAATAATTGTTGAAGATGTCTGTGAGAGCGAAGTCCCCAATGTTGTCCCGAGTACACAACCAACAGTTGTCCGTAACACACCACCAACAATCTTCCCTAGCATACAACCAACAGTTGTCCCTAACATGGAACCCTCCTTCGACACTGATGTGCCCATAACACAGCCATGTACAGATCAGGAATGGAGGATGAGTGACTCGTTGATGCGAGAGGTTAATCACGCTTTGGATGATTTCATCCCTTGGGGATCAGATGATGAGCTGGAAGAAGGTAGTGATAAGAATGTCGACGATGATGCGGTCGACGAGGAGATCCCAGCTTATGAACAAAGCACGCAGCCTATCATTCCCCGTATACCCTTTTTTGGGGTTAGAGGATCAAATACTCGATCAGCCTATGAAGACAACATTCGAAAGAAGTCTCGACTTGATGGTGTCGTCGACGAAATACGCAAGGGTAGAACCTTCAAAAGTAGGGAAGATTTGATTTACGCTGTAAAGAAGTATCACATTCTGGCACACTTTGACTTCATTGTCAAGGAATCCACCAGCTTGATATGGTCGGCTTTTTGCACACAATGATCGAATGGCTGTGTTTGGTATTTACGCGGACATTTTAGAAAATTTGATGGACTGTGGGTGATCTCCAAGGTTGTTGGGACGCACACTTGTATAAACCCAACAGTTAATCAGGATCACCCTCAGTTGGACTACAAATTCATGTCCAGGTCATTGCTAACTCTTGTAAGGGATGACCCTAATGTCCGTGTTTCGAGATGTAGAGCTCACATCCACGAGATGTACAACTACTGGGTTACAAAGAAAAGGGCTTGGGATGCTCAGAGGAAGGCAATCGGAATTGTATTTGGTGACTGGAAGAAGTCTTACGCTGAAATGCCTTATCTATTGCATGCAATGAAGGCTGCTATTCCTGGGACTGAAATTGATATTGAATACAATGACTATCCTGATCCTCGGAAACCGCATTGTCGTAGATTTGAACGTGGCAACACCAGCTGAAAGTTTATGGTGGGAATTTTTTCCCCATTGGTGATCGGGAAACATGGGCTCCTCTTGACTATCCAGAATTATGTCCTGACACAAAGCGTAAGCGTGGCAAAGGTCGACCACGCACAACAAGAATTCATAACGAAATGGATGTTAGAGATGTGATTTGCCACAATACTTGTTTGTTTTGTGGGATACTGGGTCACACACACCGTGAATGTCCCAATAAAACCGCAAGGGATTCTCAAGCATCCACGTCTAATGTGCCAACGACGGGAAGGAATAAGAATAAATGTGGTAGTTGTGGTGGCATAGGTCACAACAAACGCAAATGTCCTGTTTTGAGTAAGTTTGCTTATTTTTCCTTGAATTTGCTGCATAATTAAAATTGTATGGTGTAGGTCACAATAATCGTATACTCTTGTTTTTTACATTGTATGTTCTAACATTGCATTTTTAAAATTGCAGATGGATCCCAGCCCACTTGACCCCTCCGTTTTGACTCTTCAGGAGCGACATCGTTCTCGTCGTGCCTGGACTGGCGATGTAAGTATTTTAAATTTTTGGTTTTCTTCATCTCGTTTTCCTTATCTAAATTATCTTGTAGGAATCTTCATGGTTGCGTTGCCGACGACGTGAGACACATGTACGTCGGATTCCTTTGGATGATCGACTACAGCCTTATGTTATTCAAGCGGGCTTTGGATGTATTTCTGAACTGGAGTTCATTACGCTAGATTGGCACTTGGTGACGGCATTGGTTGAACGTTGGAGGCCCGAGACGCACACTTTCCACATGGCTAGTGGGGAGATGTCCATCACCTTGCAGGACGTCGCATTCATCATGGGGCTGCGGATTGATGGACCTGTGGTTACTGAGGAGACGACACCTGGAGCCACATGGGCGGATACTTGCGAGGAACTGTTGGGTGTAAGGCCACTTCCATCAGAGATCGTTGGCAGCAGGGTGTTAGCAAGTTGGATATTCACCTATTTTGCAGACTTGCCAGAATATGCAGACGGGGCGGTCGTACAGAGACATGCTCGAGCCTACATCTTGCAGTTACTTGGTGGAGTACTATTCACGGACAAATCAGGATCGTTGGTTTCACTTATTGCACTACCACATCTGCATCATTTCGACTACTACGGGACATTAAGTTGGGGATCCGCCGTACTTGCATATCTATATAGACACATTTATTTAGCAGCGGATATGGCGACTGAAGTGATTGGAGGCGCGGTCATACTCCTTCAGCTATGGGCATGGGAGCATTTCCCCCACATTGCTCCAGTTGTGAGGGAAAACAGACAATGGCACGGGCGTCCGTTAGGAGTCCGCTGGGCAACGGCGTTTGCCCATCGTCGACAGCCGACACACGTAGTGAGACCATACCGGGACGCTTTTGACATGCAATCACCCGAGCAGGTAACTTTACATCCACAAATTGTTTCAAGTTCAACCAAAAAAATTTCTAATCTAAATACAATTTTGCCATTCAGGTATTGTGGACGCCATACACCGAGGACATCCGTGCAGGTCTCCCTGCCAACTGTCTTGAAGGCGATCGCATTTGGAGAGCGTCTGTACCGTTGATATACTTCCACATTGTGGAGTATTACTTCCCCGACCGATTCCTGAGACAATTTGGCGGCCTTCAAGACATTCCATAACCTTGCTTCACCTTTCAGGACCTCCATGCAATCGACTTGAGGGGGAAGGTGCATGTGGATTGGAGGGCGAAACACATGTTGTATATACTCCAATGGGATGAGCGGGAAGATAGAGTGGTTGATATCGATCGGTCCAATGGGATTGTCGCGACGCCCGCCTACGAGTAATGATATAGGACGATTACTACAAGATTTGTTGGACGACTAGGTGCAACTATGACAAGCAACGTAAGTGCTCGGATACACTTTGTTGTAAATTAATTTAAGAAGACTCCAAGAAATTTACCTTTATGTTTTTTTATTTGGATGCAGCTCGCCAAGTGGAGCCGGATATATGATATCGGACACGAGGAATGCCGCAAGATTGCGACACAAGCAAAGGCGGAAATGGAGCAGTGGTTGTCGTTTCAATTTGCAGATGCCGTCACAATACATGACGACCATGTTGATGTGGCTCAGGTGGAGGCAAGGCGAGGAAGAGCAAGAGGAAGAGGAAGAGGTCGGGGAAGGGCGCGTGAACCAGTGGCGGAACCCATGTACTATGAAGCAGCCGCTGCGGTAGATGAGAACTTTACGCCAACGGAATTGGGGACAGACTTCGTCACAACTGTTGCCGAGCGACCGCATGATGACATGCCAACGCTGCAGGCACCGTTGAGGCAAGGATTGGACGCCAGAGAAACACAACCCACTTACTGCATGCTCACGCCGCTGCCGATGCCAACCTTCAACGAAGACGTTGTTGGGCCCTCGCAAATCAACATGATAGACGAGGCGAACCATCTGTTACCCTTCCATCGTCGTGATTCAATGATAACATATCAGCGGAGGAGAAAGCGTTGAGTTGTAAAGCTTGTAGTTGCTAATGTGATACAAAAATGTAGTGTATATCCGTGGGCAATTCTATATATATAAAATGTTTGGATTGTCTTTCTGCATCACAATATTTTTCTTTTGTGAATGTCTGTGCATCCATAGCACACATTTGTGATTGTGGATACAACTTTGAATTTGTGTTCATCGACATGAAAGAGGCATATAAATTGACAGGCACGGTCTCAGTCTGGCAGAAGAGAAGGTTCATCTTTGCTCTTATTTGGTCTCTTGTCATAAGAAGACTAAGGGCCAAAACAAGAGATTCAAAACCTCATATATCCAGACTTGGCCTGTCAATTTCCAGGGAGTAACTTATATATCGCATGTTCAACATGCGACATATAAGAAACTCCCTGGATTCGTTCCAGGGAGAAACTCATATAACGCATGTCGAGCATGCGCTATATGAGAAAAACCCTGGAATTATTCCAGGAACTTTCTCATATAGCACATGTCAAACATGCGCTATACGAGGAAGTTCCTGGAACAAATCCTGGAACAAATCCAGGGAGATCATTATATATCGCATATTAAAGATGCGACGCACCTGTAGTTTTTAAGTAAAAAAACTTCAGGGGTGTCGCATGTTCAACATGCGACACCTCTGTAGTTTTCAAGTAAAAAAAAGATTTCGTAGAACCTGGGTATTTAAGTAAATCCCAGGTACTACTTAGGAATTTGACTCTGTTGCTTCTCATGTCATGTTGGTGAGGAGGAACTGAAGTGCTGGAGTGTGAAATGAGTCTCCTCGTCGAATAACATGTGCCTTGTACTGCATCTATCAGAGTCATCGAAACTGAACCGAGTTTCCTAGTCGAAGAATATGTGCTATGTACTGTGCAGAGTCACTAAAACTGGAATGAGTCTCCTCGTTGGAGAACTTTGGCCTACAATATGTTGGAAGACTGTGTAACATGTGAAAAACTACTCCATCTTTCTGAAGGGCAAAACAAAGAATGTCGTGGGAATATCCATAGTAGATCTTTGAAGGTGGGTCTCTCTCATAAGGACCTCGAAGTGGGTTATCACTCATAGGAACCTCGAAAGGATCATGTACTAGAGTACATAATTATTGGAGAATGGAGTCTGACACTGAGTCTCCTCATCGGAGAACTGGGTCACCCGAATATGGAGTGTCTCGAACTGTTAGAGTCTGAATCTAAAAGCTCTACGAAATACTCCCTTTTCTCTCATACTTGTCGAATATATGAGCTCAACAAGTTGGGACAAGAATTGAATAGGGAAAGCCAAATATCAATCTTAATTTTTTTCGTTCCTTTTTTCCCATTTCTTTTTAAGTTGTCTATATTTTTAAATCGGTCGCTCTTTTTTCGAACTCGACCTTTCAAAAAAATCTGTAAGCCTTTACCTTTTTTGTTAGCCCCTTTTCCAAATCATTGTGGCCCATAGTGAACCCGAACATTACCCCTTTTTTGCAGTCGAACGATAATTGGATTTAGTAAGCCATTAGTCGGTTTTGAATTCGTTAATTACTTTAAATATATAAATCATTTTTTATACATATATTCTTATGTATTTACATAGTTTTGTACATTTTCTTTACTATTATAATGAAACAAAAGAAATTGACTTCAAATATAACATTAAGCTAATTAGAATAAGTTTGCTTTTAAAAAAGAAAAAAAATAAATAAAACTCTGTAAAAGTCGACTGATTAATCGGGTTGACCGACTAATGACGGACTAGGCCTACTCGAGTTGACTACTCCCCCGACTCGACTAGTCGGGCCGAGTAATCGGCCTAGTTGGTTGACTTTTGCAATGGTAGTAGCAATGGCTGCAATATCAAAAGAATATGTAGGGGTGCCAGCAACATGAGTCATAATCTCCCTCAAACGAGAGATAATATCTTCAAGACGTAAATATGTTTGGGGAGTCGAACTGTCTGGGAGGTCTATCTGCTCAGCCACACAAGCATATGCGGTGTATCCATGCTTCTGATAGCATGTATCCTCAGAGTGTCTTGGACGACGGCAATAGGTGTAGGGGTTAAGCTGATGTCTACCAATTCTGCCACGGGGACCACACCATCTGAAATATGTAGAACCTCCTCTTCAACGAGATGCGACCATCGTTGAGGAGGTATGTGTGGTTGCAGTAGGTGGGATAAGAAGCTTGCTGAGGCGACTGTTGGCCTCCTCCATAGGCGGTGGTATGGTCGCGCTTGTAAGAAGCTATGTGTATGTAGCCTCATACTCCGGGTCTATGGTTGCCAAGAAAACTCTAACTGTTGTGGAGTTTCTGTATGCCATTTGTTGCTTCGTACAAGTGGTATCGGACATGAAGCTGTGAAGCTTCTCAAACATGTTGTGAAACGAAGAGTAGAATGTATTGCGAGAATGACCATTCTGTTTGGTCGTGTATTTATCAAACTGTAGCTAAAGAATCTTGACCTCGTTTTTTGCTTGGACTTGCGTGGCTGCCAGAATATCCCGCATTGCCTTGGCAGTCTGCTGGTTAATAATGCAGTTTGCAATCTCTATGGTAAGAGTCTCAGAGAGTCAAACACACGTGTACGCGTCATCTTGCTTCTACAAAGCATTGTCCCCAGTCTTATCCATTGGCTCTGGCTTTGTTTGAATGTGCTCCTTGTTATTGCATTGCAAGGGTCATAAACAGCATGGACCACGACTCATATTTGTTCCCATCCATCTTCATGATGGGAGCCGGGCCCTTAAAGGCACTGAGCGAAGAGAAGATGCCAACCTTGTTCTCTGACATTATGAAAAAAGATCAAAACGAAACTCTACTGGGGTAGTAGACCGATCAGAGCGAGTCTCCATGATCATATAAAGGATTGATTGTACGTATAGACTCATACAACCATCCTTGTCAATCATTGATCCACGCTAGAGCTAGAAAAGGGGATTTATAGGTGTGAAATCACTTTTTCCAGTCAAAATCAGACCGTTCAGCAAATCTGGGTGATGACAAAGAGGATAAGAAGGACCCTTCAAGGCATATTGGCAAATGGGAAGCGCCCATGGAGGCTGGCGGAGGCGTCAGTGGGTGTGCGGGTTGGTGGCAACGTCGTAGGACTTATGGTGGCCATTAGGCGATGCACAATGGTCCAAAGGGGGCATGTAGCGATGCTACGGCCCAATGGTGGGCTGGGTGACACCTACAGAGGGCTTTGGATGGCCCTACGGCGGCGAAAGGTGACCAGGGGGTGGCCTGCGACAGCGCTACATCCCTTGGGAGGGTTGGGCGGCAGTGTTGAGGCCCTCTGTTGGGGTGGGTTGTGTGCGCGGAGACCTCTAAGGAAGTGCGACGTTGGTGTACTGCACGTGGAGGGGGACGGTGGGGTCAGGGCACAAGGTATGAGAACTCTGATCTAGGATTGTCAGTCTGATACCACGTAGAGAGAAAATAATGATTTGTTTATTCTTGAGGCCCTAGAGTTCTCTTATATAGAGGAGAAACATGGTGGGAAAATTACATAAAAAACTGAGAAGAAAAGAGAATACATAAAAGAAACAAAAGATAACTAATATCTCAACATTTTTTGGGTGAACAAGGTCATATATGGAAGGCAGATTTCAAACCTAATTTCTATGTGTTGGGATTTATTTTGTGAAGAATGATTGGCTGAGAACTGTTGGAGAGAATTGCTGATGTGGTTGATCTCCCTCCCGCTTTTTCATTGATTGAGAGCTGATGTACTAGATTATTGAGATGTTTCCTCCCCTCCTACATTTTTTTGATAAGAAGAGGATGGAATTTTGAGCCATAAGTTACCTCAGGATGATCTATTAATAATAATGAAGGTAGTTACAACTAGATGCAGGCACGTGAAGGATAGAGGATCCTAAAATGCCCCAGAACACACTCTGGGGAGAATCGATAATCACGAAAAATACAGTCATTTCTAGCGCACCAAATAACCCATAACAACGCAAACACGGGAGAGACATCATCAAGAGAGTTGCCGCAACCGTCTGCAGAGATCTCCAAAAGGATGTGCAATCGCTCATCCTGATTCCTGAAATATTTGCCTCATTCTAGATCCATCATAAAGAGTTGCATCTGAAAAATGCATGATTCAAGTCTTCAATTCGTACACCAAGGACAAATGGTGTCGCCAGTGGTAAACATTTTGTCACGTCATTCCTTAGTCATAATCCTATGATATCTAG
Organism: Ottelia alismoides; assembly: GCA_037367405.1. NCBI lineage: Eukaryota > Viridiplantae > Streptophyta > Magnoliopsida > Alismatales > Hydrocharitaceae > Ottelia > Ottelia alismoides. The sequence goes on from JAZKJV010004099.1 coordinate 341,523, forward strand.
CTAGCCACCGAAAAACTTTCACATGTTGTGGTATCATGCTGCTCCAAATTATATTGCAATCACACTTGAGATCCTCCTCGATTACGTCGTTGTCCTTAGCAAATATACGATATGCCTTTTTCACAATGAAATGACCATTAAACCACATGAAGTGGTCCCCCCTTGCATTATTCCATGGGCGTCTGATAAGTCATTCAACAATGTTATAAACTCATTGAGTCTTTGTTTAAAAAATCCAGTAGTGAAGCCAGACGCCCATGATCCACCTGACCATGCTTGATGTACTAACAAATCCTATTCTGTTGCCAAAGCAAATAGCCGTGGATATCATTCCCTAGACGAGCCAAGACCAGACCAATTATCTTTCCAAAAGCATAATGTTTCACCATTACCAACAACTGGTCATATTAGATCCCCATATTCGGAATAATGTGACAGATGATCTGCCAAAGAGATGATGAGTAACGTATATTTCTTTGAGTCAAAGAAATATGAATATCATAGATGCTCCGCATTATGCGGCACACTAAATCCTAAGACTTTTCCCAAATTCTAAGACTCCACTTGGTAATACGAGCTTTAATCATAGCCTCGTGCCAACGAACCCCCAAGCCACCATCATTCTTGGACCTGTTAATATTAGCTCATGTGGTGGACACCACCTCTCGCATGTCTACTGTCCGTCTAGAAGAATTGTCTCATAATGGATTCAATCTTCGTCTGCACATTAATAGGAAGCAGTCAGATCGCACAAAAAAAGATATGGATAGCTGACAAGACATGCTTCAGCAGCACCAATTTTCCCCCCTTCGAGAGGATTCTAGCTTTCCACCCAAGTTTACTCTCCATTTTAGCTAGCACATGTCTCCATTCGCACACACGTAGCCGTCCTGTAGCCAAGGGCGAACCCAAGTATGTCACAGGAAGAATCCCCTCTGTACATCTCAATTCCCTGCAAGCCTATTGTATCTCTAGTTCTATTAATCCAAATGAAATAAATGTAGATTTATCACTATTAATCTGCAGACCCGAGATGTGCCCAAAGATATCCAAGATAGATAACACATGCTGAGCATGTTCTAATCCATACTCCAGAAAAATCAGTGTATCATATGCATATTGGAGAATCAGAATGGAAATATCTTCTCTGGTGTAGCCCGAACAAAATCCACCATCATTGGCCAAGTTCATCATAAGATTCATAACCACCAAGGCATCCGCCACAACCATAATGGAGAGGAGCCAAGGGGCATCCCTGGTGCACCCCCCTTTGTGGTTAGAAGAAGCCCCCTTCTGGGCACCCTTTCACTGACCCACCCAATCCATTCCTCAGGGTAACCTCTTTACTGCATTGGTAATAATAGGAAGTGTTAGTCCATGCAGTCGTACATTTTCGAGAAGTCAACTTTCCACATTATACCTATCCTTTGGTTTCGCTTCCAATCAAGCATTAGCTTAGATGCAAGGACCCCACCGTCCGCCATATGTCTTCCAGGAATGAAGGTTGATTGTTATGGCGAGATAATATCATCTAAAACAACATGTAACCGGTTTGCAAGAACCTTTGAAATAATGAGATAAACTCCATTTGAGGGAGCAATGGGTCTATAGTCTCACACACTCGTGGCTAACTCTTTCTTCGGCAACAAGAATAAAAGAGTTTTGTTGAGTCGCTCAAATCTGTAATAACCTTCTTTAAACTCCTACAACACCTTAACCAAAGTTGCCTTGATAACCTCCCAAAATTCTCTGTAGAAAATAATAGAGAACCCATCCGGAACAGGACCTCCATCCGCATTAAGTTGCATCAAAGACTTTCTGACTTCCATCCCCGTGAAGGGGATTGTAAGAGCGGCAACCTCAACAGTGGTTAACATCTTGACCCCTTCCCTCACCGACCCTAGCATGCACGATCGACCCTTCTGTAGAAGGTGTGAAAATGTGAGCAAGGTACCCTCCCTACCTCATGATCCCCATGAACCTCCACACCATCAACCGTGATGACGTGAATATAATTCCTATGCCTTCTTCCACTGGCCATAGAGTGAAAGAAGCGTGTATTGGTGTCACCCTCCTTAAGTCGCCATTGCCTTGATCTTTGATGCCACTGCACCTCTTCCTTTTTGTCCTCTGACTAGACATCACGCAAGTAAGCTTGTCTATTGGTTAGTTCCTCTTCAGCCAAGTCTCGCTCATCCTCTAATCCATCCAACCTAATAACCGTCGCCCGATCTTGATCCCTTCTACACTTCCTCTAAGATTTAATGCCCTTAATTAAAGCAATCAGGTGCCTCCACAATAACTTAAGCTTGCACGCAAAACGATATGTGATTGTACCAGTATTTCAAGAACCCTGCCAGAAATCTCTCACCAACTCCCTAAAAATCATCCTCCAACAACCAGGAACATTCAAATCTATAGAAAGATCTCAATCTAACGTCCTCCTCAGAGTAACACATAAGGGGAGTGCGATCCGAGTGTGCATGCAGGAACACTCAAGCGAAAACCAATGAGAAAGTCTGTAATACCTCGGTATATACTAGGAAGCGATCCATGGGGGACCTTGATCTTGAGTTTCTCCAGGTGTAACGACATCCCCCTGCATTTACAACCTACAAACCATATTCCGATATCAAGGAAGAGAGCACATCCTACATTTTGGTTGGTTGAGAACTGTTGGAGGAAATGAGATAATTGTTTATTCCAAAGAACCCTAGGCTCTCTTATATAGAGAAGGCCTATGGGTAAATTACATAAGACCGAAGAAAGAAATAAAATATAACTGAAGAGTATATAAAGACCGGAAATATCTCTATACTCAGAGTGTCAAAAAAAAATATCTCTATACTCCCCCTCAAGATGGAGCATAGATGTCAATCATGCTCAGCTTGGAAGAATACTTCTGGAATGGCCCTCTGAGCAATGGTTTGGTAAAGATGTCTGCAGTCTGCTCTCCTGAACTGACATGGGTGGTAGAAATCAAACCCTTTCGAATCATATCTCTAGTGTAGTGGCAGTCTACCTCAATATGCTTTGTCCTTTCATGAAATGCAGGATTATTAGCAATGAATAGTGCTGCTTAATTGTCACACTATAACTGCATGGGTAGAGGTACATCTATATGCAGATCTTCTAACAAAGCTCGAACCCGCATCATCTCTGTACTTGCTTGTGCCATGGCCCTGTATTCGAATTCAACACTAGATCTAGCCACCACTGTTTGTTTCTTGTTTTTCCAAGAAACCGAAGAACTACCAACAAATACTACAAAACCTGAGGTAGACTTCTGATCCTTAGGGCATCCTGCATAATCCGCATCAGCACACGTAGAAACTGAGATATTTGTTTCTTTTCTGAACAGTAGTCCTGCACCTGGAGACGCCTTTAGGTATCTCAGAATCATGTATATGGCATCCATGTGTACCTGTCTGGGTTGTTCCATGAACTAACTCACCCGACTCACTGCAAAAGTGATGTCAGGTCTGGTGATAGTAATATAGAGAAGTTTTCCCACCATTTCTCTATATCTCCTACTGTCAACCTCATATGTATCATCATCATGTAACTTCATGCTAGGATCTATGGGAGTAGTCGAGGGTCGACAGCCAATCATGCCTGTCTCAACAAGCATGTCTGTGATATACTTCCTTTGGGTCATCACGGGGCCATGCGCATTCCTAGCAAATTCCAACCCCAGAAAATATCGTAGGGTACCATGATCTTTGGTAACGAACTGATGGCCTAGAAATGCTTTTGCCATCTTTATTCCCTACATATCATCTCCCTTAACAAGTATATCATCATCATAAATCATGATAACAACAGTACCTCTGGGAGTCTTCTGAACAAACAAAGAATGATTTGCATTTGATCTTTTGAACCCTTGCTTCCGAATTAGGTCAAAAAAATTCTGAAACCATGCCCGGGGGCTTTGTTTAAGGCCATATATTGCCTTGTGAAGTCTACACACCATCTGACTCTCCCCCTCAGCAGCAAACCCCAGAGGTTGCTGCATGTAGACTTCTTCCTGCAGATCCCCATACAAAAATGCATTTTTAACGTCAAGTTGATACAAGGGCCAATCACATACCACAGCAACAGAAAGGACACGTAGATTGGAGTCACGCGTAACCGGAGAAAATGTGTCCATATAATCCACGTCGCAGGTTTGAGCAAACCCATGTGCCACTAGCCTTGCTTGGTAACAATCAAGGTACCATCTTCATGATATTTGACAGTAAATACCTACTTACAACTGACAATGGAGGCACCTGGAGGAGCAGAAACCAAGCTCCATGTACACCGTGACTTCAAGACAGCCATTTCTTCTTCCATGGAAGAACGCCAGCATCTCTCTTTCAATGTGTCCTGATAATTCCGTGGTATTTCCACGGTAGATAAGGCCATAGCAAACCGCTGAAAATCTCCAGTGAGGCGATGGAAAGAAACATGTGAAGCAAGTGGATAGGATGCACATATACGCTTCTGCTTTCGTAAGGCAATAAGTACATTCAAATCATCAACAATCATACTCGTTGGTATGCTATCCTCCTGTAGAGATCCCTGCACATGCACATCGTCACACCCATCGTTAATAATGTTAGCTGGACAATCCTGAGGCATGGTGGATGATTGACGAGTTCCGTGAGCAGGGACATGACACCGGGTATAGAATCATGGTAAAGGTGGCACAGGCAGACGTGGAGGAGGTGGTGGTGGTGGTGGTGATGGTGATGGAACAACAGGAACTGGTATGAGAACGGACATACATGTTAGAAAATCGGAAGCGGAAGCATAAACATGTAAAAGAAATAAAGAACAAGAAGAACAGGGGATTTTACGTGGAACCCTACTCCGTGAGGAGCGGGATGAAACCACGGGAGAAGCGCTCAAAGGGGCGGATACTTCATTCCTTTTTCTCAATGAGTACAGGAGGTCCGGGGCTCCTTATATAGCCTCTCCATAGCCTCCAAGTCCCATCACTAGGCGGTATGGGACTAAACACATGGATGGGGTAAATGGATCTTCTCCAGGATCCATTTACCCTGCTACAACTCAATGGGCGCATACAACGAATGCTCCAACACTCCCCCTCAAGCTGGAGCATGCAATGCTCAGCTTGGACAACAGGAATAAACTCAACTCAACGCTACAGGACACTACGGACAATATCAACCCAACGTGCACATTGCTGCAGTCGAGGACGTTGCTTCTCATGCCGTGCAGGTGAGGAGGACGAACGGGCTGGAGTGTGAGTCTGCTGAATCTCCTCGTAGGAGAGCATGCACTCTGAACTGCGCCTGTCAGAGTCGTTGCAACTGGAAATGAGTCTCCTCGTCAGAGTACTCTGGCCCACCACAACATGTGGACAACTGCTCCATCTCTGAAAAGGGCCGAATTGAAAAAGGTCGTGGCTGTGCAATCCTCGTCGGAGTCCACGATCGCTGGAGAATGGAGTCTGAAAATAGTCTCCTCGTCGGAGAACTGGGTCTCTCCCATTTGGCTCAGAGAATGGTGCACTACTCTAGTGTAACTATGATACCACATGAAAACCCTTGCCAACATATGGCATAGGGAATGGTCCTCTGCTCTGGAGTCCCTATGGCTCACATGAAAACTCTGGCCTGACAACAAGAAGAATGATGGGGAACTCTGACAATGATGGCAACATATGCTCATCTGAAAATGACCGCACACTCGTGTGTGTCTAAAACCGGAGTCTCTCTCTGGAGAACTCGAAAAATGGGCCTCATCATGGAGTGCCTCGAACTTGGACTCTGACCAATCTGTCGAGTCTGAATCTGCACATCAAACTGGGACCCGGAATCTGAACTTCGAGTCTGGAATTTGCGCATGAAAATCTTCATCTAAAAACCGTAGAGTCTAAAAATTGGCTAGTCTGGAGACTGACATCTGAATCTGGAATCCCGATCAAATAACAGACCTGTGACTCTACATAATACTCCCCCTTTCTCCCATACTTGTCGGAAAATGAACATCGACTAAGTTGGGAGAAGACAAGATAGAATGGGGAGAAAACATGAACTTGCGGCTTTTCTTTTTTTTATAAGCCGTCACATTTTTTTCTGTAAGCCGTTCCATTTTTTTCGGCTTTTGCAAATTTTTCTTCAAATATTTTCTGCACGGCTTTTCTTTCTGCGTGTCTCTTTTTTTATAAGACATGCGTACGGCTTTTTTTCTTTGTACGCGCCTTCTCTCTCTCTCTTTATTAAATCTCTCTTCTCTCATTTTTTTTTGAAATCTCTTTTTTTTTAACAACTCTCGGCCCAAAATCTGGGCCCAACTCTTCCTCTCCTTTTTCCAGCCCATTGTTGGGCCTTCATTCATATTTTTTAAAGGAGGTACGGCCCACTTGGGCCTTACCGTAAACAAAACACAATTTTTTTTACGGGCCACGAGCCCTAGGGTTCCCCAATGGGAACCCTCTCTTTAACGCATGCCGCCCCCCCAAAAGGGTCTCTGATCCACGTCGTACGGGGAGGCACGCTGGAGGTGCCCGCTTGAAGATCACGCGCACGGGGAGGAACTGGCTATGTTGTGCGAACGAGAGGCGGCACAAGGAGGCGAGGTTCTGGGAATCACGTGGTAGAGAAGTACTTCCGCCTGGAGGTGTGATAGCGGACTGGAGATGCGGGTGCCTCGCGCGCAGGAGATGATCGCCTGCTCGAGATCGCGCAAGGGGGTCGCGCGTATAGGGCCGCTTCTTCTGCTGCTTGAGAAGTCTTGCGCAGGAGGATCGTAGGCGCGCAAGGGCTCGCGCGGGAGCGACTGGGGTTTGCGATGGGGTCTCGCCTCCTTGAGTTGGCTCGGATGTGGGCTTGCGTCGCCGATCTGCGTGCCGCTGGAGGCAAGGGTGCTGGGAGGTCACCGCGTCTGTGCGCTTCGTGGAAGATGCGCAAAACATGGGGATGCAACAAAAGCAGCCTGTTGATGCCGCCGCCTGTGCGCATCGTGGCAAGGGCACGCCACACTTTCGCTGCGCAAGGGCACGCCACTATTGTCGATGCCGCCGCCTGAGAGGAGTTGCGCTGCGGTGGATCGCCGGCGTGATGATCGTCTGGGTTACCTCGAGTGCCTAGATATTGCGCCTTGTGCCTGGTAGAAGGGCACCACGATCTGGATCGTGCCAGGAGTGGATGGAACTCGCCTGGATCCCCACCGCCTAAAAAGAACACATCTGGAGGCGGCTAGGGTTCCAGAAATTCAAACCATGAACTTCGATAATCTTGAACAAAATAGTAAAGCATATAAAAAATCCTCAAGAACCGACCCGCCCTGATACCATGTTAGAAAATCGGAAGCGGAAGCATAAACATGTAAAAGAAATAAAGAACAAGAAGAACACGGGATTTTACGTGGAACCCTACTCCGTGAGGAGCGGGATGAAACCACGGGAGAAGCCCTCAAAGGGGCGGATACTTCATTCCTTTTTCTCAATGAGTACAGGAGGTCTGGGGCTCCTTATATAGCCTCTCCAGAGCCTCCAAGTCCCATCACTAGGCGGTATGGGACTAAACACATGGATGGGGTAAATGGATCTTCTCCAGGATCCATTTACCCTGCTACAACTCAATGGGCGCATACAACGAATGCTCCAACAGTACACATAGGAGGTGGCACATAAATCTCATCATCAGTAGTGGAGGAAGTCAACCTGTCAACTGCAGGGGAGAAATACATCACAGACTCAAAGAATGTGACATCAACACTGACATAATATTTCATGTTCAAAGGATCATAGCATCGGTAACCCTTCTGCGTACGAGAGTACCCAACAAAGACACACTTGACAGCCCTAGGTGAGAGCTTGTCAAGTCCTGGAGAGAGCTGATGGACAAAAGCAACCGAACCAAAGACACGAGGAGTAAGCGAGAATAATTCCTTATCAGGAAAGACAAGTGAAAGAGGAACTTTCTCACCTAAGACAAAGGATGGCATACGATTCACCAGATAACATGCCATAAGCGCAGCATCACCCCAATAGGAAATGGATGCACAACTCTCAATAAGAAGAGTCCGAGTGATATCAAGGAGATGGCGATGCTTTCTTTCTGCAACGCCATTTTGTTGGACATGTAAGCACAGGTTGTTTGATTGATAATGCCTCTAGACAAGAAAAATGAGAAAGAGCACAAGTACAGAATTCCAAAGCAGTGTCTGTTCGTACATTTTTCACAGCAGACGAAAAAACATTCTGCACTTCATTTATAAGATTTTTGATAACATCCCCTGCTTCAGATTTATTCTTCAACAAAAACACCCAAGACAAACGAGAAAAGTCATCAACCACAACTAGATAAAACATGTGTTCCTAGTGATCAGGGACACGACTTATATATTAAAGGAAGAACGCGAAGTCTATAATGATGTTGGGGAAAAAAAGGACGCTTCTTCCTTTCATGTCCGTCCCGACCGGCAGGGTCTCCTCAACTTCCCCGCACAAGCAGTATGAGGCAGAAACTCGTCCTACGTACGGTTCGGAGGCCGAGCCCCACCCCAGCAGTAATGGTGCCGCTTAGGTCAACTAATACGAATAAGATACAGTTGACTCAACGATTGCCTTTGGGTTCCGACCCAAATATCAACATGAAACAATCCAAAAGGGGAGCTACTACTCCGAGACTGACGACTAGGGAAAGTAGATCTGTGATGCTTTCCCAACTGACACGATCCACACTGGAAAGAAGAACCCGGTGGAATCTGGAGCAGGATATGACGCATCTTCTGAATAGGGAGATGACCAAATCTTAGATGCCATGTGAATGGAGAAACTGGACCACTTGACTGAGACGAGACACCAGCATAGGGAGTTCGGATCAAATGATAAAGACCATCCTGCTCACATCCACAACCAATCACCTTGCCCGTAAAAATATCCTGAAAAACAAGAGACGATGGGTCAAAATAGCTTGACAGTGTAAATCCTTCGTAATTTGACTGAGAGATAATAAATTCATCAAAAAATCCGGAGCATGCAAGACATTCTGGAGTCGCATAGAGGGTGTCAGACTGATCTCCCCCTGTCCAACAATAGGCGAATGAGTCCCATCTGTTTTGACTACAGATCGCCCCGGTGGAACCTCTCTGTAGGATGTAAGCTTATCTTTGTCTCGACAAAGATGGTGTGTCGCGCCGGAGTCCATAATCCATTCTGAAACATCAGATCCATGACGTGAAGTAAGGGCATAAGCACTACCTGAGGTACTATCGGTGGCCGATGTACTAGCAGAGGCTGAAGCAACTACATCCGAGGAGCCTCCCGGAGAATCAGTAGATGCAGGAGGCATGATATCTCTTAGCCTGGCAACAAGATCCTCAAATCGCTGGTCTGAAGTAAATGGTTGTGGAGATGTAATATGCTCGGCTACCCGTGCCGATGCCGGAAACCCATGCTTAGAATAGCATGTCTCCTCTGTATGTCCTGGACGATGACAAAATGTGCAGGGCTGACGAATGCGGCCACCTCGACCACGAGGTCCACAGCCATGAAAGGAAGAAGAGGCTCCTCTGCCTCTGGAAGCTGTCATCGTCGAAGGAGGTTGAGTAGGAGCAGAAAACGGGACTGGAACTCTGTTGAGCCTACGGTACACTTCCTCCACTGGAGGAATAGTGGCATCTGCAAGAATCTGCGAGCGAGCAACATCGTATTCAGGGTCAAGCGCAACAAGACCCCCACCATGGTAGAATTCCGAAACGTCTTCTGTTGCTCGGGAGTTACCGTCAGAGGAATGATATTGTAGAGCTTTTCAAACATATCTCGCAAGGATGTATAGAGAGAATGCAGAGGCCGACCATTCTGCTTCACCGTAAATATATCATGCTGGAGTTGAAGAATCTTGGTCTCATTTCGCGATTGCGAGTACGTCACTGCAAGAACGTCCCACATTGCCTTAGTAGTAGGCTGATGGAGCACGTCATTAGCAAACTCCATCGACAGGGTGCCTGAAAGCCAAACCTTATCATATAGCCTACCATGAGGCATAAACCATGTTTTCGCTGCCGGCTCATCTTCGGTAAGAATGTGCTTCTTACCATTTGACTTCATGAGACTCATGAACTGCATAGCCCAGAGCTCGTAGTTCGTCTCATCCATCTTGACAATGGACGCTGGACCTTAAAATGCACCTATGGAGGGCATGTCGACCTTATTTTCTGATATGGTTGCCGGAGACGAAGAACTAGGGTTTGTAGATTAAGAATCGAACGTCTACATAAACATCCGAGGATTTGAGTGCATATGTGGCTTTATGCACTCACATCCATAGAGAGATGGCGGCGGCGACGAGAAGGTAGAGGGAGGAGGTGGCGGCGGTGATGAGGTGGCGACGGTGTAGAGGTGCCGGTAGTGGAGTGGTAAAGATAAGGGGCGGCAGCGCTGGCGGTGGAGGGAGGAGAAGAGGAGGCCGGCGGCGTGAGATGGAGGAAATGAGATAATTGTTTATTCCAAAGAACCCTAGACTCTCTTATATAGAGAATGCACATGGGTAAATTACATAAGACGGAAGAAAGAAATAAAATATAACTGAAGAGTACATAAAGATTGGAAATATCTCTACAAGAACTGAATTGTTGGATTGTTAAGATGCATGATCTCCCTCCTGCATGTTGATTAACTAAGAGCTGATGGGTTGGATTGCTAAGAAGCCTGACCCCCCTCATATATCATGATTGATTAAGTGTTGATGGTGGGTTTTGCATCTTGATTGCTAGGAACGATCTCATTTTCCACAATCAGTCATCCCACTCTGAGAATGTATTAGAGTATAGCAAGCCAAGTCGTGGTCCACCTCTATCTAATTTTTAGACTTTATTAAAGCTTTACAGTGGGTCCCTCATTAGGACCCCACCCTTTTTTCCTTCAAAAAATTTTTCTTACAGTATAAAAGGAGCCTTGGGGCCACCAAATATTGTATCTCAAATCATTCAACCGATAATAGACAGAGTATTGTGTGAGCAAGTGGAGCAGGCACATTGTCAAACCACTACATGTATTGCGTGTGTTTTTCTTCTGTGATTGTTGTTATTTTTATTTGGAGCTTGTTTGGATCCGTCCCCAACAACAGGTACCAAAGTCGTGGTCTGAAGATCAACCTTTACATAGATGGCGGAAAAATCAAAGATCAAGATTGAGAAGTTCAACATATCAAACTTGGCATTCTAGAAGATGCAGGTCTTAGATGTTGTGTACCATAAGGAACTTTGTCGTTTGATCGAAGGGAAGAAACCAAAAGTCATGAAGGATGAGTAGTGGACGGTCCTAAATTGAAAGGCTCTAGGAATGGTAATGTTCAGCCTTGCTTTATCGGCAGCATTGAATATTGCAAAGGAGACGACGACAATGAATGTTTTCAAAGCTCTTGAAAAGATGATGTATGGGAAGCCATCCACATCAAATAAGGTGTATTTAATGAAGAAGTTTTTCAATATAAAGATGAGTGAGAAGTCTATGGTGGCTTCACACTTGAACAAGGTTGCAGAAGTCAGTAGTAAGTACTCGATTGGACGGGTCACTGACTATAGATTAATCGACAGTTGGACGACTAATCAGATTTATTCGAGCTTTAATCAGTTTTCAATTTTTTTCAATATATAAATATTATATGCATATATTCTTATATATTTACATAAATTTATGCATTTCTTATACTATCGTAATAAAACAAAGAAATAATTGAAGTTAAACAAACTATTATTCAATTAAGTTTGTATTTTAAAAAAAGAAAAAATATTGTATCTTCATGCAAAAATCAGCCAACTAGTCGGCCTAATAGGAGTCTGTGAAGATTGTATTTGACGACGAGATAAAAGCTTTTCTACTTCTTTCCGATTTATCTGACAGTTGGAATGCATTGGTTATAGTGGTTAGCAACTCTTTTGGTTCCACGAAGTTGGAGTTGGAGGATATTTTTTAAAAACAAGAGGGGGAAGCACACACAGTTGCCCACCCTAAGATTTGAATCCTCGTCTTTTGGGTGGTGAGCACACTACACTACCAACAAATCATTGAAGTGAGTTCTGAAGTTGGAGGATGGTGTTAGCCTTCTTCTAGGAGAAGAGGCATGACGAAAAAACATCTAGAGAAGACCATCATCAGGTTATGCCTTGAATATGAAAGGGAAAGGTGTGAAGAGGTACATGAAACAAAAGCACCCCTTGAGAAAGTCACCGAAAGGCAGATTTGAATCTAAATATTCAAAGTTCGTGGTCTACTAGAATTGCAATAAAAAAAGGCATTACAAGACATAGGGCAAGGCCCTAAGAAAGTAGAAAGGAGAAAATGACAAAAATAAGAATGTTGTAAATCTTATAGATGATGAGGCTAGCAATGCCTTGATATGTGCTCCAGAAGCTCGAAAAAAGTCTTGGATTGTGGAGTCAGGTGCTTCATTTCATACCACCCACAAAATGACATCCTCCAAAATTATGTGAAAAATGATTTGGAAAGGTGTACCTAAGAGATGATGAACGTTGCATAATAACAGGAAAGGACGATATTAATATCTCCCAACCTAATGTCGACATCTTGAATTTGAAGAACGTTAGACATGTACCGGGTCTAACAAGAAATCTCATATGTTATACGAACAACTATCAAAGAGGGGTATGGTGACATCATTCAATGTACTCATGGAAGATGGCAAAGGGATCACTGATTTTGGCTTGAGGTAAGAAAGAAGTAATCCTATATATTGCATTAAGCTCATATGTTAGGATAACCGTTGCATTCTCTGGTATGATGATGTTAGCACTTGGCATAGACAACTTAGTCACATGAGCGAAAAGGGAATGACGATCATGCAGAAGAAAGGAAGGTTGACAGGAGTGCAAAATGTTAATCTATGCTTATGTAAAGATTGTATTTTGGGAAAACATAATAAAGTCAATTTCAAGAAGATTGAAAGAATACAAAAGACTAAAAGATTGGAGCTGGTTCATATAGATGTATGTGTATCATCTCAGGTACCATCTCTTGGAGGAACTTGTTATTCCACTACTTTCGTCTATGATGCAACTAGAAACTGTGGATTTATTTTATCAAATATAAATCCGATGTATTTGAGACCTTCAAGATGTAGAAGGCTTTAGTTGACAATGAGATGGGCTTAAAGTTGAAATATCTCTAGTCAAACAACTGGGAAGAATATTGTAGTAAGGAGTTTGAATCTACTACAAAAAATAAGATCAGAAGACTGAAAACAATCACACGAAAGCCTATATAGAATGCCATTATTGAATGAATGAACAAGATTCTTTTGGAGTGAGCAAAAAGCATGATGATATATGCAAGTCTACCAAAGCGACATTGGGCTGATGCAGTGAACATATATGCATACTTTATCAACCGAGGTCCATCCGTTATATTAGATGGGGAACTTCCAGAAGAATCATGGACAAGAAAGGATGTAACACTTTCTCATTTACGTGTCTTTGAATGCACTGCTTATGTTCACGATGAGCAGGAAGATAGAGGAAAGCTTGACCCAAAAGAAAGGAAGTACACATTTGTTGGCTATAGTATATGTGAAGATATTTGTATTTTCATATTCCATATGTATCTCTTTCTTATTATCTTTTTCTATTTTCTACCTTATGTAATTTACCCATAGGCCTCTCTACTATATAAGAGAGCATAGGGTTCTCAGAAATAACAAGTGCTCTTATTTTCTCCAAAATGGTGTCAGAGCGGCGGTCCTAGACCGGAGCTCTCTATTCCCAAGAAACCCTAACCCCACCTCCAACCCTCTCCTTGCGCGCCGCCGCCGCCTCCTCTCCGGCGCCGCATCTTCTCTCCGACGTCGCCTCCTCGGCTCATGTGCGTGCCCTCGCCTTCTCTTCGGCGCCGCTGCCTTGCGGGTCTCCCCAGCAAGGTCATCGCGCAAGTCACCGCGCGCACATACAGCGCGCACAGCGCGCTTGCACCGCCCTCGCGCATACCGCATGCACGCTCTTGCGCGAACCGCGTGCTCGTTCTGCATGCACAGCACGTTCGACTTGCGCGCACCGCGTGCCTCACGTGTTGTCCCGCGCTCGTGTACCGCCTCGGCTTCGTCAGTTGGATTGATGGGTTGGTGTGCATGAGTCTACAAGTGCACCCAAACCCATATATGTTTGTGTAGACACACAAACTTTGATTTCTCGCACTCGTAGAAGTCTTCTGTCGGCAATATGTCTGAGAACAAGGTTGATGTACCCGCCACTGGCGCATTCAGTGGTCCAGCGCCTATTGTGAAAATGGACGAGACAAATTATGAGCTCTGGACCATGCAGTTCATGAGCCTGATGAAGTCGAATGGTAAGAAACATATTCTTACCGAAGAGGAGCCGGTAGAGAAGACTGTGGTGCATGCCTCGTGGGAGGCAGATGATGCGTATGCCAAAGTTTGGCTATCTGGGATGTTGACGATAGAAATCGCCAACGATGTACTACATCAGCCCACGGCTAAGTCTATGTGGGATATTCTAGTGGCGACATATTCACAGGCGCGGAACGAGACCAAGATACTTCCGCTGCAACATGATATTTTTACAGTTAAGCAGAATGGGCGCACTCTTCACTCACTGTACACATCCCTACGAGGGATGCTTGAGAAGCTCCATAGCTTCATGCCATTGGTAGCCACTCCAGAACAGCAGAAGACGTACAGGAACGCCACCATGGTAGGCGTATTCCTGGATGCCCTTGATCCAGAGTACGATGCTGCCCGGTCTCAGATTTTAGCTGATGCTACTATTCCTCCAATGGAGGAAGCTTTTCGCCGACTGAGTTGAATCAATGTCCCTAGCTCGACTGCCAGCCAGACTCCTTCAACGATGGCAGCCTCCAGGGATAGAGGTGGCTCCTCTACCTTTCGTGGTCGTGGCCCCCGGGGTCGTGGGGGTCGGATTCGTCAACCATGCAGTTACTGTCGTCGACCTGGTCACTCCGAAGACACATGCTACTCAAAGCATGGCTTTCCAGCATTAGCTCGGGTAGCAGAACAAGTTGAGTCTCCTGCACCTTCCTCATTGGAACATCGATTCGATGATCTTGTCGCCAGACTGAGGAATATTATGCCTCCTGATACAACTCCTGAAGGTCAGTCAGATGTGGCCATCTCTGCCTCTGCCAGTTCACCTGCCACGACTAGTACGTCAAGTAGCTCTCATGCTCTCACATCTTGTGATGGATCTATGATTACGAACTGGATTATGGACTCTGGAGCGACACATCATCTCTGCGGGGAAAAAGAACAGCTCACTTCATATAGATCTCTTGTTTTTCAGGACATACCCTCAGGCAACGTGATTGGTTATGGTTGTGAGCAGAATGGTCTCTATCGTCTGATCCATACTCCTTATGTCGGTGCATCTCTCCATTCTATAGGATCAGACTCTCCATATATCTGACATCTCCGTTTTGGTCACCTCCCTCTTCAGAAGATGCGTCACGTTTTGCCCCAGATTCCTCCGAAGTCGTCCTTCCAATGTGAAGTGTGTTAGTTGGGAAAGCATCATCGGTCTACTTTCCCGAGTCGTCAGAGTCGGAGCAGTGACTCCTTGTTCGAGTTAGTCCATATTGATATTTGGGGTCCAAGTCGTGTTCCTGACCACCGGGGATACAGATTCTATCTGGTTGCAGTAGATGATTTTTCTCACTTGTCTTGGGTGTTTTTATTGAAATAAATCTGAAGCAGGAGATGTGATTCAAATGTTTATCAATGAAGTTAAAAATGTTTTCTCTTCTTTTGTGAAAATTGTGTGTTCTGACAATGCATTGGAGTTTGTACTAGAACTCTATCCATGTTCTTTTCCTCTCGTGGCATAATTCATCAAACTTCGTGTGCTTACACGTCTCAGCAAAATGGTGTTGCAGAGCGGAAACATCGACATCTATTGGATATCACTAGAACCCTACTTATTCAGAGTCATGCTCCACGCTCGTTCTGGGGTGATGCGGTTCTCACAGCTTGCTACTTAGTAAATCGCATGCCCTCGTCTATCTTGGGTGAGAAATCTCCTCTCTCTCTCTAGCCTTTCCTGAGAAGGAGTTGTTCTCACTTCCACCCCGTGTCTTTGGTTGTGTTGGTTTTGTCCATCAGCTGGGATCAGGTCTTGATAAGCTCTCTCCCAGGGCTATCAAATGTGTGTTTGTAGGATACTTCAGGACAAAGAAGGGGTATCGTTGTTTCGATCCGCTGCGTCGAAAAAATTTTGTTAGCGCAGATGTCACATTCTTTGAATATGTGACGTTTTTCTCTCCTACAGGTGACAGACCGACTACTTCTCATTATGATACTGAGGTATTCATGCCACCACCTCCCATGAGTCAGTTACCGTCGGTGCCATCTCCACCACCACCTCTTGTCATACCTTCACCTCCACCTTTACCACCTCCAGTGACCATTGTCCCCCCTTTACCAAAGCATTATACTCGTCGGTCCTCCTCTGCTCACGGTCATGGCCCGTCATCCAGCAGCCCTCAGGTTGGTTTTAATAACTTGATTTCTAACGATGAGTCTGAGGATCTATTGATACAGGGAACACAGCAGGATGCAGATGATGGAGATTTGGACATGCATATAGCTGTTAGAAAGCAGAGGCATACTTGTGTGTCCTATCCCCTTGCTTCCCAGGTCTCCTTTCATCGTCTTACAGGCGATTTCCAGAGATTTGCAGCAGCTTTATCTGCAGTAGAAATTCCACGCAATTATCAAGAGGCACTACAAGATAGCAAATGTCGTCTTGCTATGGAAGAAGAAATGGTCGCGTTGCAGTCCCGTGGAACTTGGACACTTGTTCCCCCTCCTTCCGAAGCGTCTATTGTTAGATGCAAATGGATCTTTACTGTTAAATATCATGCAGATGGAAGCCTTGATCGGTACAAGGCAAGGCTCGTGGCACGTGGTTTTACTCAGAACTATGGAGTTGATTACTTGGACACGTTTTCTCCAGTTGCTCGACATTCTGCTTTACGTGTCCTCCTTTCAGTCGTTGTAGCACGTGATTGGCCGCTATTCCAGCTAGATGTGAAAAATGCCTTTTTGTATGGAGATCTACAAGAGGAGGTCTATATGCAGCAGCCTCCAGGGTTTGCTGTTGAGGGGGAGTGTCAGCAAGTTTGTAGACTCCATAAGGCAATATATGGCCTTAAACAGAGTCCAAGAGCGTGGTTTCAAAAGCTTTAAGACTTGATTGAACGACAGGGATTCAAGCGGTCAAATGCAGACCATTCACTGTTTGTGCAGAAGACGTCTAGAAGTACTGTTGCTATCATGGTATATGTTGATGATATTGTTGTTACAGGAGATGATGCACATGGAATCAAGATGGCGAAAGATTTTCTGGGCAGTAAATGCGTGACTAAGGATCTGGGCTGGGCACCCTAAGGTATTTCTTGGGGTTGGAATTTGCTAGGAATGCACAGGGTCTAGTGATGACCCAAAGGAAGTATATTACAGATATGCTTGCAGAAACAAGCATGAGTGGATGTCGGCCTTCCACGACTCCTATGGATCCTAGCATGAAGCTATACGATGATGATACAGATGAAGTTGATAAGAAGAGATATAGAGAGATGGTTGGAAAACTCGTTTATGTTACAATTACCAGGCCGGATATTGCATTTGCAGTGAGTCGAGTGAGTCAATTCATGGAGCAACCTCGACAGGTACATATGGATGCAATACACATGATATTGAGATATTTAAAATCATCTCCAGGCTCAGGATTGCTATTCAAGAAAGGAGACACGCTCTCTGTATCCGCATATGCTGACGCGGATTATGCAGGTTGTCCTAAGGATAGGAAATCAACTTCGGGATTTGCAATATTTGTTGGCACTTGTCTCGTTTCTTGGAAAAGCAAGAAACAAACTGTTGTAGCAAGATCAAGTGCTGAATCCGAATATAGGGCTATGGCCCAAGCAAGTACAGAAATGATGTGGGTTCGAGCCGTGCTATGCGATCTACATGTAGAGGTTCCTCTACCCATGGAGTTACACTGTGATAACCAGGTTGCTCTATTCATTGCAAACAATCATGTTCCATGAGAGAACAAAATATATTGAGGTAGATTGCCATTACACTAGAGACATGATTCAAAAGGGCATGATTTCTACTTCCCATGTCAGCTCTGGAGAGCAAACTGCGGACATCTTCACCAAGCCACTGCCCAGAGGATCATTTCAGAAGTGTTCATCCATGTTGAGCATGATTGATATCTATGCTCCAGCTTGAGGGGGAGTGTGAAGATATTTGTATTTTCATATTCCATATGTATCTCTTTCTTATTATCTTTTTCGGTGTTCTACCTTATGTAATTTACCCATAGGCCTCTCTACTATATAAGAGAGCCTAGGGTTCTCAGAAATAACAAGTGCTCTCATTTTCTCCAATAGTATAGATAGCTATGGATATAGACTATGGGTTTTGAGAACAAGAAGAGAGTCATAAGCATTAATGTTATTGTTGAATGAGATTTTTTTAAAAGAGACGGGTGGCCTCCCATGATATGGGAGCCACCACAAAATTGTATTAAAGAAATACAAGAATATTTACATGAAATGCAAAAAGGATATATGAGAAAATGAAAAGTATCATTACTCAAAGCCCTAGAGCTCTCTTATATAGGAGAAAAGCTCTACGGGAAAATTACATAAGATAGATTGGAGAAATAATAAATAGGA
The DNA here is from genome assembly GCA_037367405.1 of Ottelia alismoides. Lineage (NCBI taxonomy): Eukaryota > Viridiplantae > Streptophyta > Magnoliopsida > Alismatales > Hydrocharitaceae > Ottelia > Ottelia alismoides. Next base: position 360,208 of record JAZKJV010004099.1, read on the forward strand.
ATAAAGAACTGGAAATACAAGAATCTCAACGCTCCCCCTCAAGCTGGAGCATATATGTCTATCATGCTCAGCTTGGAACAACAATGGTAAAAAGGACCCCGCGCAAGAGCTTTGATAAACATGTCTGCAATCTGATCACCTGAAGAAACATGAGAAGTGGAAATCAGCCCCTTATGGATCAAATCACGAGTATAGTGCAATCGACTTCAATGTGTTTTGTTCTCTCATGAAAGGTTGGATTGTTAGCTATGAATAGTGTCGTCTGATTATCACATTTGAGGTGCATAGGAAGTGGCACATCAATAGTTAGGTCAGTCAGAACAGACGTGACCCACATCATCTCAGTACTTCCGTGTGCCATAGATCTATATTCGAATTCAGCGCTGGACCGAGCAACAACTGTTTGTTTCTTACTTTTCCATGAAACCAGTGAGCTAACAACAAATACAATGAAGCCTGAGGTGCTCTTCCTGTCCTTAGGACACCCAGCATAATCCGCATCTGCACATTCAGAAACTGTAAGAGATGTATCTCTTCTGAAAAGTAGACCTGCACCTGGAGAAGACTTCAAATATCTCAAAACCATACACACTGCATCCATGTAAACCTATCTCGGCTGCTCCATAAACTGGTTGACTCTGCTTACAGCAAATGATATATCATGCCTGGTAACAGTGACATATAACAATTTCCCTACCAACTCTCGGTATCTTCCTTTATCCACCTCTGTAGAGTCATCATCATAACGCCTAACATTAGTGTCCATCGGTGTACTAGCAGGTCTGCATCCTGTCATACATGTCTCAGATAGAAGATCAGTAACGTACTTCCTTTGTCATAACCATGCCATTCTGATTTCGTGCAAACTCTAAACAAAGGAAGTAACGTAGTGTGCCAAGATCCTTGGTTACAAACTGTTGTTCCAAGGAAATATTTAGCTGCTTGAATGCCATTTTCATCGATGCCAGTAACAATGATATCGTCAACATAAACTAGAATAATAATAGTACCTTTCTGAGTTCTCTTAATAAAAAGAGAATGATCTGCAGTAGATCTGACAAAGCCCTTCTGCTCAATCAATTTTGAAAGCTTCTGAAACCAAGCCCTCGGACTCTGCTTCAAGCCATATATAGCCTTATGAAGTCGGCAAACCATACTAGACTCCTCCTCAGCAGCAAACCCCGGTGGCTGCTGCATATAAACTTCTTCTTGCAGATCGCCATACAAGAATGCATTCTTCACATCTAATTGAAACAATGGCCAGTCACGTACCACAGCAACAGCAAGAAGAATCCGCAGTGTAGAGTGACGTGCAACTGGAGAGAAGGTGTCTTGGTAATCCACCCCATACGTTTGGGTGAATCCACGAGCAACTAACCTGGCCTTGTTGCCAACAACAGATGCATCTGGTGGAGCCTGTACAGCACTCCATGTGCCACGAGACTGTAAAGCTGCCATTTCCTCCTCCATGGCTAAACGCTAGTGGCTACTCTGCGACGCATCGTGATAGGTCCGGGTATTTCTACCGCAGACAAGCCCATAACAACTCTCTGAAAATCCTTGGAAAGATGCTCCAAGGAAACATGTGAAGCTAGGGGATGCATAGTGCATGCCCTCTTCCGCCTTCGAAGAGCAATAGGTATATCTAGATCGTCGGGACGCACAGAAAGTGTATCATCCAAACCCTCCTGTACCACAGTCTGTTCATGCAAATCACTAGTGCCATTAGAAGAACTCAAATGTTCGGAACATACCTTGGGCATGCTGGATGATGGAGAAGGCACATGAGCGTTGGGTCGCCGTTGGTAAACCTGCGGATAGAAAATGGGTGTAGGGGGTGGTGGCGGTGGTGGAGGAGGTGGAGTAGGTGCCGGTATAGGAAACGGAGGTAGAGGCATATAGACCTCTTCTCCATCCTCTGAAGGAATGAGCTTATCACCTGTGGGAGAAAAACACATAATGGACACAAAGAAGGTGACATCTACACTGACATAGTACCTTTGTCGAATCGGGTCGAAGCAACGTACCCCTTTTGGGTTTTGGAATACCCGACGAATACACATTTGACAGCTCTGGGAGATAGCTTGTCAAGACTAGGAGACAGCTCTGGGTCGAAGGTTGTTTTTTAATAAATAAATGGGGCGAACACCACTGAGTGACTACCCATGTTTCTGGCTTTCAAAAAAAGACTAGGAGACATTTGATGAACAAAGGCAATCGAACCAAAAACACGAGGCGTAAGTGAGAAAAGATCCGTCTCGGGAAACGCAATCAAGAATGGAATCTTCTCTCCCAATATTGAAGAAGGCATACGATTTACCACGTAGCAAGCGGTTAGAACCGCATCTCCCCAGTATGAATGAGGAGCATCAAAAGAGTCGTGATAACATCCAAAAGATGGCGGTGTTTCGTTCAACCACCCCATTATGTTGAGAAGTATACGCACAGGATGTATGATGAACAATACCATGAGATCTAAGGAATTGAGAAAGAGTACTACAAATCTCTAATGCATTATGGGAACGTATAAACTTGATTTTTGCTGAAAGAATGTTCCTTATCTCATTAATGAAAGACTGAATAACATGACCAGCATCGGACTTGTTCTTAAGAAGAAAAACCCAAGACAACCTTGAAAATTCATCAACTGCAACAAGATAAAACCTATGTCCCTGAAGATCTGGGACACGATTGGGACCCCAAATATCAAAGTGAAGTAACTCAAACAAACGATGACTACTCTGAAAGGTAGAGTGGTGATGCTTCCCAAGCTGGCAGGACTCGCACTGAAAAGTGGAGCGAGGAGAAATCTATGGAAGAAGTGACACAGCTTTTGTAGAAGAAGATGACCAAATTGAAGATGCAACATATAGGGAGAAACAGATCCAGTGCGAAGAGAGGCGGCACCAGCATAAGAAGATGGCACTAGTCTGTAGAGACCCCCTTGCTCATGGCCAGTTCCGATCACCCTACCCGTCAATATATCCTGAAACACAAGAGAAGATGGATCAAATATGGCACGACAATGTAAATCCCTGGTAATTTGACTAATTGAAAGTAGATTCATAGAAAATTCAGGAGCGTAAAAAACATTCTGAAGTCTCATTCCGGGGGTTAATTGCACTTCCCCTTGATAGGTAATGGGAGAGTGTGTCCCATCTGCTATCACAACAGATCGTCCAGGCTGAATCGTACGAAAAACACTAAACTGACCTTTGTCACCACAGAGATGATGGGATGCTCCTGAATCCATGATCCATTCTGACAAGTCTTCCCTGTAACAAGTGGTAAAGGCATAAGCTATACCTGACGCCGGCGTTGATGCTGAGGCAGCCACCTCTGACAATCCTGAAGGAGAGCTGGTCGACCCAGTAGTAGGCATAATCTCCCTGAGACGAGCTACAAGTTCATCAAATCTCTGATCAGAAACATGTGAATGACTCCCAACCTGTTGTGTCTACTCTACAACCCGAGCTGAAGATGGAAACCTATGCTTAGAATAGCAGGTTTCCTCAGAGTGGCCAGATCTGTGGCAGTAGGTACAAGGCTGACGGGGTCAGCTACCCCCTTCTCTGCCACGGCTAGAACTCCCCCTACCACGATATGGTGTAGGTCTTCCCTACCACGAGATGCAGCCATAGCTGAAGATGTCAGGGGTTGCAGGGTGCCACCGGAGGATATAGATAGCCTACTCAATCTGCGATATGCCTCCTCCATTGGAGGTATGGTAGCATCAGTGAGAATCTGGGCTCGAGCGGCATCGTACTCAGGATCAAGAGTTGCTAGAAAAACCCAGTCATTACAAAGTTTCTGTATGCCTTGAGTTGCTCTAGCGTAGCAGTCAACGGAATGTAACCATGTAACTTTTCAAACATACCCCTCCAAGAAGTGTAGAGGGTATGAAGTGGGCGATTGTTCTGCTTCGATGTGAAGATATCGTGCTGGAGTTGCAATATCTTCTACTCATTCTTCGCTGCAGAGTATGTAGCAGCTAGAAAGTCCACATAGCCTTAGTCGTGGGCTGACTCGGAATGTCATTGGCTATTTCCATAGATACTGTGCCAGATAGCCAGACACGTGCATAGGCATCATCTGCCTCCCATGAGGCATTAACCCCAGTCTTATCAACAGGTTCCTCTTGTGTGAGGATATGTTTCTTGCTGTTACACTGCATCAGGCTCATGAACTGCATGGCCTACAGTTCATAGTTCGTTCCATCCATTTTCATATAGGTGTTGGACCTTTGAAGGCACCCAGGGATGGTATATCTGCTTTGTTGTCTGACATGATGACAAAAATCTCTGAAGACCGGGGTTGCGACTAGACGAACAACGTCTACACGGACATATAGGAAGATGGTTGTGGGTGTAGACTCATACCACAACCACTTCCATTATTTAAGGGTTCCTTGTAGGCCGTAAAGGTACGAGCGTTACACAGGAATGTGCGGAGAGGTGCGACTATGCACGGAACTACGTGAGATGCGGCTGCGTACGAGACTGCGTGAACGCAAGATGCGCAGCTCACGCACGTGACTGCGCAAGAAGAGCACAGGAGCGCAAGAGGTGCAGGACTGCGCGCAAGAGGTGTTGCACGCGTGATGCGCTAGTGCAGAGCAGCGCACGGTCGGGGGTGCGCGCTACACACGTGAGGCGAGAGGGTGGCGCTCGGCTGAATGCATCGAGTGGCTGGAGGCGATGCGTGGCGCGCATGAGGATTTTTGGTAGGGTGTGATTCTAGGGCACAGGCTCCGGTCTAGGACTGTCGCTCTGATACCATGTTGAATGAGAAAATAAAAAGTGTCATTACTCAAAACCCTAGAGCTCTCTTATATAGCAGAAAAGCTCTACAGAAAAATTACATAAGATAGACTGAAGAAATAATAAATAGAAATAAAGAATTGTAAATACAAGAATCTCAACAGTTACATTTAATAAATTTTCCTTTTACATGGATGGATTGCCAAAAGAAAAGAAAATTGAAGAACCCCAATGTGTGGAGTTTAATGGAACTCCTTAACGAAGCACATCACAGTCAAATGATGAGAATGTGCAACCTACCCCACAAAATAATTTGCAAACTCCTATGTTATAGAAGTTACCAGAATTAGCGAACCCACTGCAAAGTATTCATCTTCCTTGATTTACTTATTACTAACTAATAATGGTGAGCATGAATGCTTCGATGAAGCACTACATGGCAAGACAAGAAAACAATAGAAGTTTTCCATGAAGGATGAGATGGAGTCCCTCACAATCGATAAGACATGGGATTTAGTCCATTACAGAAGGGAAAGGTCATGCACAATGAGCGAATGTAAAAGGTGGAGGAAGCTGATGATATTGTCAAATACATAGCTCGACTAGTGGCGAATGGCTTTCAACAGGAAGCAAGAGTCGATTTCATAGAGGTTATTGTTAACATATATATTAGTTTCCTTTGTATCTCTCTGTTATTTTTCTTTTCAGCCGTATGCTTTATGTAATTTACCCATAGGCTACTCTCCTATATAAGAGAGCCTAGGGCTGATGGAATAATCATCTCGTTCATTTTTCCCAACATGGTATCAGAGCGACGGTCCTAGACCGGAGTTCTCGAAACCCTAACCCTATCCCTACCCCACCGCGTGCCTCTCTCTCTCTCACCGCCGCCGCCGGGGCATACCTGCGCCACCTGCCCCTCCGCCGCACATGAGCGCCTCCACACCAGCGCCTCGCAATCGCGCGCTAGCCCTCGCACGCTCGTCCTTCGCGCGACTGTGCACCAGCACCTGCGCGCCTCTGCACCAGCACCTGCGCGCGACTGCGCACCAACAACTGCGTGCCTCCGTACCAGCACTTGCGTGCGACTGTGCGCTAGCCCTCGCACTGCGCAACTGAGCGCTCGCCCTTTGCGCACCCTCGCGCGCCTGCGTGATCCAGCGCACATGTGCTCTTGAGTGCCAGCGTGATCCAGCGGGCACCTTAGAGCCCTAGCGCACACCGTCTACTACATGGGTTTAGTTGCTTGAAGTCTACACACGCAACTAAACCCGTCTATGTCTGTGTAGACGAATCTTATCTTCAGTCAATCGCTCCAGTCTTCGGTTTTCAGTATGTCAGAAAGCAAGGCGGATATTCCATCTATGGGCGCCTTTTGTGGTCCAACGCCTATTGTTAAGATGGATGGTACGAATTATGAACTGTGGGCGATGTAGTTCATGAGTATGATGAAGTCAACGGGTAAGAAGCACATTCTTACCGAAGCAGAGCCTGCTGAAAAGACTGGAGCCAATGCCTCTTGGGAGGTCGATGACGCATACGCCAAAGTTTGGTTATCTAGCACGTTGGCGATCGAGATTGCCAATGACATTCTACATCAGCCACGGCCAAAGACATGTGGGACATTCTGGCGGCCACATACTCTCAGGCGAAGAATGAGACAAAGATTCTGCAACTCCAGCATGATATATTCACTATAAAGCAGAATGGTCGCCCTCTACATTCACTCTACACATCCCTGCGAGGGATGTTCGAGAAGCTATACAGCTTCATGCCCCTGACAGCCACGCCAGAACAACAGAAGACATATCAAAATGCGCCTATGGTGGGTGTTTTCCTTGCTGCACTTGATCCAGAGTATGAGGCGGCACGATCCCAGATCTTGGCTGATTCTACTATTCCTCCCATGGAGGAAGCCTTTCATAGACTGAGCCGTATCACCGTCCCTTCCACGGCAACGAATTAGAATGCTTCAGCCATGGCCGCCAATAGGGGTCGTGGATTTCATCATCAGACCCGTGGACGTGGACCTCGTGGCAGAGGAGGTCGCACTTGGCCAACATGTACCTACTGTCATCGCGTTGGACACAATGAAGATACATGCTACTCTAAGCATGGATTTCCTGCATCTGCACGAGTCGCTGAGCAGATAGAGCCTCCATCTGTTGCTACTTTGGATCAGCGGTTCGATGATCTAGTTGCCCGTCTAAGGGGCATTATTCCCCCATCTGGCCCACACCAACTACAAAGAGTCAATCTGATGCTGCTGCATCTGCATCTGCGTCTACCAGTGCATCAGGTAGCATACTTGCATTTACCAGTAGTAGATCAGGTACATTACCTTGGATTATGGACTCGGGCGCTACACATCATCTATGTGGCGATCAGAGTTTACTTACAGGATATTCTCAGATTCCTCCAGGCCGAACAGTGGTCATTGCCAATGGTACCCATTCCCCAATTACTGGTCAGGGGGAGATTAGACTGACACCTTCTATGCGGCTCAAGAATATGTTACATGCACCTGATTTTTCAATGAAATTATTATCAATCAGTCAGATTATGAAGGATTTACAATGTCGGGCAATTTTTTATCCATCTTCTCTTATTTTTCAGGACATCCTTACGGGCAACGTGATTGGTCATGGCTATGAGCAAGGAGGCCTCTATCGCCTCACTCAGACTCCGTTTGCTGGAACCTCATCCCTACCTACTGGACCAGTATTTCCTCTGTTGTGGCATCTGCGCTTTGGACATCTACCGCTTCAGAAGTTGCGTCATGTGTTACCCCAGGGTCTGCCTCACACATCCATCCAATGTTAGGCTTGTCAGTTGGGAAAGCATCACCTGTCTACCTTTCCCAGTCGTCCGGGTCGGAGTAGTACCTCCAAGTTTGAGTTACTTCATATTGATATCTGGGGTCCGAGTCGTGTACCTGATCATCAGGGACACAGATTTTATATAGTTATTGTGGATGATTTCTCTCGCGTGTCATGGGTATTTTTGTTGAAAAATAAATCTGAAGCAGGGAATATTATTATCCATTTTCTTAATGAAATTCATAATGTTTTCTCCACATCTGTGAAATTTGTGAGAAGTGATAATGCCCTAGAACTGTGTACTCATGTCCTAGCCAATTACTACTCCTCCAAAGGGATTTTTTTTACGCTCAAAAAAAGGGGGATACACTCGTTGGTGTTCACCCCAATATATTAAAAGGATAGTTTAAAGAGTTTTTACAAAAGAAAAGAAAAGGAGAAGAGTTTTTACAAAGGAAAAGAAAAGAAGAAACCCTCATCAACACCCGAGGGGGCATCCGTGAACAACAACCCCAGCAAGACTGAAAAGATGTCCTACCCAGGAGACCAATCATGCACAAAACGCGTAGCAAGGATCGCGATATTTTCCCTGTAGAAACGCTGGCCCGCGAAGAGGGCCTCATTCCTCCCCCAACCAAATGCACCACAAGCGCGCAATCGGGTCCACGAGTTCCCTCCTAGTCCTGCCCGTGGAGGTCACCAAGCTCTCGCAGAATGAAGCGCAGGAGACAGTGTTGAGCCAGCCAAGGTCCGCCCAAAGATCACGAACGCGCCCGCAATGAAGGAAGAGATGATCGATGGTTTCCCGCTCCGTGCCACACAGGCCGCAGTTGGGCCCAACATTGGGAAACAAAGAGGCGCATCGATCATGAGTTAAGAGTCTCCCTCTGCGAAGTAGCCAAAGGAATATACCAATGCGCTCTGGTAACTTGAGCCCCCAGAAGAACTTGCAGTCACGCACAAGAACAGCGTCGTCCCCATCAGTGTTAGGAACAAGAGCAAAGTACGCCTTCCTCGTAGAGAAAGAACCATCCATCCATTGCCAGTGATCCCGACCGTCGGTGGGCTTGCTAACATCCGCGAGTGAAGCCATCAATGAAAGAAAATCGTCCAACCGCTGGTCCGAAAGATTCGCAATGATCGTAGGGCACCAGCAGCCCTCGCTCCAGCAGGAGGCCACCGAAGCCTCTTTGTCTTCCACCAAGGCATACAGACGAGGGAAGACATCCTTGATAGGACCCATGCCTGACCAATCATCAATCCAAAAGCGAAAAGAGTTACCCCTACCCAGAATGGGTTTAAAAAGAGAGCAGTTACGATTGAAGACATTCAACACCCCACGCCAAAAATTGGAAAGGTGATGGGGAGAGCTCCCCCGAGTAACGGCCATGAAGTCCGCTCCCAGCATCTCCCTCAGAATATTCAGCATGAAGTTCTCCTCATTCCCCCAAACCCGTGCAGGCCACTTAAGCAGAAGTGCTTCATTAACCGCATCCACACGCCTCACACCCAAGCCCCCCAACCGCTTGGGCCTCGTAACCTCACCCCAACCCACCAAAGGCACCCCCCTACTCCCCTCGCCCTTCCTTCCCCACAAGAAACCCCTCATACATTTCTCCAACCGCACCCGAATCCCCTTAGGCATACCACGAACTGAAAAGAAGTAAATTGGAATAGAAGAGAGCACCGCTTTGAGAAGTACCAACCGCCCAACTCTGGATAAAAGTTTCGCGCGCCACCCGGTCAGGCGCGCCTCCATCTTCTCCACCACCACCTTCCAATCACGAAGCCGAGCGCGGCCCACAGCCAGAGGCAAGCCAAGATAATCAAGGGGAAGCCCCCCGGGGGAGGAGCCCAGCAGCCGGCCGCACTCCAAGACCTCCGCTTGCGGCATACCGAATGGAACCACCTTAGACTTAGTCCCGTTGATCAAGAGACCCGAAACCTCGCTGAATAGCTGAAGAGTAGTAGCCATAGCGGATACCGCGGAGGGGCCACCCTCGATAAAGCAAATAGTGTCGTCAGCGAACTGAATCAGAGGGACGTGGAAGTCCCCCAAAGAGCAATCACGGGTGAGACCCGCCGTGGCCACGCCATCAATCATACGTGGCAACACGTCAACCGCCAACACAAATAGGAGGGGAGCGAGAGGACACCCCTGACACACCCCCCTCCTCGGCTGGAAGAAACCCCCGACCGGGCAGCCATTAAGAAGAACGGAAAGGGATGACGTAGACACACAGCGCCGAACCCATGAGATCCAAGCATCCGGGAAGCCCCTCCGCCTCAAGACCGACCACAGGAAACGCCAATCAAGGCAGTCGTAAGCCTTAGCGAAATCAATCTTCCATAGAATCCCCTTTGTAGACGACTTCCTCCAAGCCTCCACCATCTCGGTGGCCACCGCGAAGCAATCAATTATTTGACGCCCACGAATAAAGGCTGCTTGAGAGGGCGAAATCAGCGAGTCAAGGAGTGGAGCCAGCCGCCTGGCCATGACTTTCGCAATGATTAAATAAATTCCATTGGAGATGGAGATTGGCCGAAAATCCTCAATGCGATTGGCCGTATTGGACATAGGTATCAACACAATAAGGGCCTTATTAAGTTTGTCGAACCCACGGTTACCATCACAAATTCACGTGCAACCTCCAAAACATCATCAGCCACCACGTCCCAGAAATCACGGTAGAAGGCCACCGGGAAGCCATCAGGGCACGGGGAGGCGTCCGCGTTGAGGTCCCAAACGGCCTCCTTGAGCTCAGCCAAAGAGAACGGCCTAATCAGGGCCACGACGTCCGATGGTAGAGTAGAGGGGGCCCCCGGCCAGACCATCGCCAAACACGCTGGGACCGGAAGCCAAAAGTATTCTTGAAATGATCCCCCAAAGCCTCACCCAGGTCCTTATCCCCCTGGATAAGGGATCCATTTACCATAAGAGAATGCATAGAATTAAAGCGCCTTCTACCGCTGGCCACCCGATGAAAGAACGTGGTATTCGCATCACCATCTTTAATCCACCGCATCCGCGATCGCTGACGCCATTCCATGGCCCGCTTCTTGTCCTCCACTTTGACGATATCAGTGGCAGCACTGCGCTCCAACAGTTCGTCCGAAAGCAATTCTCTAGCACCCTCCAAACGATCCAGCCGCAGAATGACATCATCTGTCGCCTTCCGTGCCGCCACACGGGCTAGAGGAGTGTCCTTTTTGAACGTCGCCAAAGCCCTCCTCAGAGATGCAAGCTTATGATCGAAGCGACGGGCAGCGGACCCCACAGACGTGGTCTGCTCCCAATGATTCTTCACCACCTCTTTGAAATTTTGCTCCAAAAGCCAGCATCGTTCGTACCGGAAGAGGCCCAGAGGGCGAAGGTCGTCCCCAGAACCCCACACGATTGGACTATGATCAGAGAACGATCGCGAACGAGATGACACCGCGCATAAGGGGAAAGCCTCCATAAGTTTTATGTTCGCTAAGAACCTATCAATCCTCGATCTTGAAACATTGTTCCTCCAGGTATATGAAATGTCATTGGGCACCAGCCCCTCCAAAGCCAATTCCCGAATGAAGTCAATAAAGTCGGTGGAGCCCGGGCCTTGGCCCCCACGGCCGCGAGGCCGATCGTCAGAGAGTACAGTTATGTTAAAGTCGCCCCCCAGCATCCACGGCATAGCCGCAAAGGCCGAGGCCTCCGCCCGTAAGTCATCCCAAAGCTCCTGCCGCATCACATGGCACGTAGGCGCGTAGATACATGTGCAAGCAATGGATGTATTGGAGTCCACCCGAGACAAAACCACCGAAAGAGAGTGTCGTCCAACGTGCATCGAGGAAAATGAAAACCTCGCCGAGCACCAAGCCAAAATAATGCCACACGACGCGCCGACCGCGTCCAACGAGCGAAAGTCATCCAAAGGCCCAGCACCGAAGGACCTCCAAAGAGAATCATCCACCCCCGACAGCTTCGATTCTTGGATAAATGCTATGTCACAATCCCACTCGGAGAGACGCATCCCCAATGCCCGCCGCCTGTCAGAGTCCCCGAGCCCTCGAACATTCCAAGAAAAAATCTTCATGAGAAATCCAGTGAACGTCCCCCGATAAGAGAGAGGCATGCGGCCTCCGCCACCGTGTCGCGCAGCGACAGACAAGTAGACACCATTGGTTCTCCAAGGCTTGAGTGAGCACGCCTTCTGTAGCTCTTCCCAAAGCGGGAGGCAGATGAACTCCCTACCGCAAGGGAAGCGTCAGCCCTCCCCGAGGCTCCACCAAGAACACCACACCCACCATCAAGACCACCAGTAGCATGCGTAGACGTAGCCGGTGAAGTCCCAGGGGACGAAGGGGATAGAACCAGAGGCCTGGCAGTAGGTGATTCAATTTCCTCCAGGTGAATCCACGAAGGGAATAGCAGGGAACTATCGGGTGGCCGGAGATGATAATCGGATGCCATAAATAGGGGATCCGACAGAAGGATCGGATCAGCAGGAGCCCGCATGATGGGCCAAGGGGATCCGAAATGGACAGATCCGAATACCGGACGCAATGGCAAATTGGTCACGTGCCCCGAGATCGATAGTTGCAAGGAGTCAGCCGACAGAATAAAGGGTTTCAAAGAATGCGTATCGACTTCAAAAGAGCGCACAGCCACCAAACCCCGCATGTCAGATTTGGCGCACGTTTCCCACGGTGGCCGAGATAGCGGGCCAGAACATAAACGCTCACCAGGCGATTCTTCGGAAACTCCCCCAAGGGATGACACGTGACGAAAAGAAGTTGAATCGTCGAGTCGAAGTCCCTCCTCCGAAGCACCGTCGCGACCAGCCGAAGAGGCGGCGGACTCCCCAGCGCCGCCGAAGGCGAGAGAATGGAGAATTCCAGCTTGAAGGTCCATCGACCTAGCTTCATGTTTTCAAATAAAACCTTGTCAACCGTCATGGTGAGAAATGCTCGAGAGCACTCAAGCAGAAGACTAGCGCACGTCCAATCCTTGCCCGGCCCGAGGCCATCGTCGAGAATAGCCAGAACTTCCCCCCAGTCGCGCACCACCTTTGAAGGGGCGGGAACCGTGCGAGAAAGGAAGGGTGCTCCCCGCACCTCTGCCACGCAGACCTCCGTGTCGGCGTAGGCACCGTCCGCAACCCTCAATCTGCGCCACACCACGTCGCCTGCTTCAAACTGGCCAAAAAGTCGCTCCTGTTGCTCCGGGGAGAGGCCACGAACGCAGCATCTTGAGGAATCCAAAATGATGAAGTCCCCGCCGAAGTGGGGACCCAAGAAATCCAGGGTGGCGGCACGAACCGACTCCCAATCGACGCCCGGTCTTTGCAATAGCCCCACCGCCGCCAGGAGGCCGGCACCGGCACGTTGCCCCCCCGCGTGAGCCACCTGCAAAGGCTCCCCATGCACCGCCCCCCCATGCAAAGGCTCCCCATGCACCGCCTCCCCATACAAAGGCACCCCTTGCACCGCCTTCCCGCAAGAGCCACCAACCTATGCACCGCCTCCCTGCGCACCGCCGGGCCCTGCACCACCTCCCCAGGCACCGCCTCCCCGCACCGCCTCCCCGCGCACCACCTCCCCCCGCACCGCCTCCCCGCGTGAACCACCAACCCCTGCATCCTCTGCATAAGCCTCCTCCAGCTCCCCATGCAATGCCAATGACGAAAAGGAAGCAACTCCCGCTCCGCGCTCCATCTGAGTACCACCACGGTAAGGAACGGTGACCCCCCCCCCCCCCCGTAGAAGCAAGCCGAGTATGAAGACCCACCGCCAACAAAATGGGGATTATCCATCAAACATCCTGTGCTTATACCTCTCAACAAAATGGGATCACTGAAAGGAAACATCGCCACCTACTAGATGTCACAAGATCACTTCTTATACAGAGTCATGCTCCTTATTCTTATTGGGGTGACGCAGTTCTCACAGCATGTTACCTAATTAATCGTATGATGTCCTCTGTCTTAGATGAACAGATTCCTTTCTCCCTTATCTACCCTGGTAATGATCTGTTTTCCCTTACTCCTCGTGTGTTTGGCTCAGTTGCCTTTGTCCACCAGTTGTCTCCCGGTACTGACAAGCTCTCTCCTAGGGTTGTCAAGTGTGTGTTTGTTGGGTACTCCAGAACTCAAAAGGGGTACAAGTGCTTTGATCCTTTGCATAGGTGGTATATGGTCAGTGCAGATGTTACATTTTTTGAATCCGTTATGTATTTTTCATCCTCAGGTGATCAACAACTACCTCCAGTGACTACCGATGCCATCTATATGACACCACCACCACCAGTACCACCACCACCAGCAGCAGCAGCTCCACGTACTATCCATGTTTCACCACTACCATTTCATTATACCCGCAGGCCTACTTCAGCTCATAGTCATGACTCATCTCCTAGCTCGCCTAAGGTATGTACTGAAGATATTACTCTTGATGGATCTAATGATATTTCTGAGCAGGATATGTTGCAGGGGCCAGATGAGGACATAGCCGATTTAGATGTTCCTATTGCTATACGCAAATTTGAAGAGGAGTTGCGCCACATATCCTTTAGCAGCTTCTGCGTCATTTGAGCGACTATATGGGGATTTCAGGAACTTTGTGGTTGCCTTGTCAGTTGTAGATATTCAAAGGAATTATCAAGATGCTCTGAAGGATAGTAGATGGCGTCTAGCAATGGAGGAAGAAATGATGGCACTTCAATCTAGGGGAACTTGGAGTCTAGTTCCTATACCTGCAGATGTGACTCCAGTGAGCTGCAAGTGGGTATTTACAATCAAGCAAAATGCAGATGGCAGCATTGACAGATACAAGGCCCGCCTTGTTGTACGTGGCTTTACACAGACATACGCGGTGGATTATCTTGATACGTTCTCGCCAGTAGCCCGCCATTCTACCCTACGGATCTTGCTGTCAGTCGCGGTTACTCGAGAGTGGCCGCTATATCAGTTGGATGTGAAGAATGCGTTCTTATATGGAGACCTACAGGAGGAAGTCTACATGCAACAGCCTCCCGGTTTTGCTGTTGAGGGGGAGTGTTCTATGGTGTGCAAACTTCATAAGGCTATTTATGGCCTTAAGCAGAGCCCCAGAGCATGGTTTCAGAAGCTCTCAGACCTCTTTGAAAAACAGGGATACAAACGCTCTAATGCTGATCATTCCTTGTTTGTACAGAAGACTTCAAGAGGTATTATTGCAATCATGGCATATGTAGATGACATCTTGATTACAAGAAATGATGAGCAAGGCATAAAGCAGGCGAAAGAAAAGCTGGGTAGCGAATTTGTCAAGGACCTTGGAGTCCTTAGATATTTTCTGGGGCTGGAATTTGCTAGAAATCCGTATGGGCTAGTAATGTCGCAGAGAAAATATGTTACGGATCTGTTGAGTGAAACAGGTATGCTTGGGTGCCGGCCTGCTACAACACCAATGGACCCCAGCATGAAGCTATATGATGATGACACAGAGGAGGTGGACAGGAGAAGATACAGAGAACTGGTAGGCAAACGGTTATATGTCACGATCACTAGGCCCGATATATCCTTTGGAGTGAGTCGTGTGAGCCAGTTCATGAAGCAACCACGTCAGGTTCATATGGATGCTATACATATGATACTCAGGTACCTCAAATCATCTCCAGGTGCAGGTTTGCTATTTAAGAAAGGCAAGGGGATTTCTATCTCAGCATGTGCGGATGCAGACTATGCAGGTTGTCCCAAGGACAGGAAGTCCACCTCTGGGTTTGCAGTCTACATTGGAGATTCTCTAATCTCACGGAGGAGAAAGAAACAGACGGTGGTAGCCAGGTCTAGTGCTGAAACTGAATATAGGGCTATGGCCCAGGCTAGCATAGAAACGATGTGGGTAAAGGCTGTACTTACAGATCTATGTATAGATGTACCACTCCCTATGAACTTAGAATGTGACAATCAGGCAGCCTTGTTCATTGCAAACAATCCAGCATTCCATGAGCGAACCAAGCACATTGAGGTTGATTGTCGCTTCATACGTGACATGATTCAAAAGGGATTCATTGCTACATCTCATGTTATTTCAGAAAATCAAACTGCAGATATAGTCACCAAGGCATTACTACGAGGCCCATTCCAGAAGTGTGCGTCCAAGCTGAGCATGATTGATATCTATGCTCCATCTTTAGGGGGAGTGTTAACATATATATTAGTTTCCTCTGTATCTCTCTGTTATTTTTCTTTTCAGTCGTATGCTTTATGTAATTTACCCATAGGCTACTCTCCTATATAAGAGAGCCTAGGGCTGATGGAATAATCATCTCGTTCATTTTTCCCAACAGTTATAGCACATGTTGTAAAGGTTGAACCATCAGAGTAGTACTGAGCATTGTTGCGGCTAAGGACTTATATCAGTACATGCCCATTGCCCTAAGAAAGCAGAGATGTACATGTATTATGTATCCTCTTGCTTCCCATGTTTCTCTTACACATTTCTTAGAGGAGTTTCAGAGGTTTGTTGTGGTCCTGTCAACTGTGGAGATATCATGGTTATATCATAAGGCATTGCAGGTTAGTCAGTGGTGTCTAGCTATGGAGGAAGAAATGGTTGTGCTTATTTTTTTTAATCTTCCTTCGGTCCAATCTGGGGCCTTTGCTTTTTTTACCTTACAACCCATATGGGACAAAATCAGCCTACTACTTCTATTTCGGGATCCCTTCAAGGAAATCCCTTTCATCCCAGGCATTGTGCCCCGATGGGGCTCTCATATTCTGTCGTTGCTGCCCAACGAACGGTAAGGGAGTTGCCGCATGCTCGAAGAGGAAGATGCATCGCATACCGCCTGTGCGTCGAGCCGTTGGCTTGGTTCTTCCATCGCCGCCGTCGCATGGAGATAGATTTGAGGAGAGGAGAGCACCGCATGCGCTGCCTGGAATGAGAGGCACGCCTGGAGGGGTATCGCCGCTAGAAGAGTGTTTCGCCCTCCGTCGCCAAGGATGCTGCAATGCTTCTTTCATATCCGGAGGTTGCGTGGAGGAGGTGTGCCTCAAGTTGGATGCCTGCGATGGAGGTACCTAGAACTGGATGCTTGTGGTTGCTTTGGAAGCGATGATTTGAACTGTATCGTCGAAGATGGCTCCTGGAAGTTGGAGGTTTTGCGTAAAACCTAGGGTTTCATGATGGAACCTGAAGCCGACTAGAGATCCGAGTAAGATGTAACGACATCGCCTGGGTGCGTTGGCGATAGAGGGCTGCGAGAAGTGGCTGGCGATGCACAGCCACACGATCTGGTGGAGGAGTAGCGCCGCCAATTTTTCCTTTTTTTCCAGATCTCACGAGGAGTTGGTCTTGCCCTTGCAATCTAGGGTTCAGAATACCCTGGAACATGATGCTCTACTGGGTGTTTATTGCTTGAGGATGTGCACGAGAATTCTCCCTGAACATGGACGGATCTTTGAACAAAAGATTCTTCAAGAACAGATCACCGAACACGATAAAAATAATAAACGGAAATCCAAGACCGTTTACAAAAATCAGGGTTTTGATAGAAACCCTAAAACTGAAACTCGATTCTTAAACAAACTATAAACACAATAAAATCTCCAAGAATCGAACCCGCTCTGATACCATGTTATAAAATAGGAATGCGGGAAGTATCAGAATAAATGACAATAAACTTGAAGAACATGGGATTTAACGTGGAACAGTACTACTCCCTAAGGAGCGGGATGAAACCACGGAAGAACGCCTCAAAGGGTTGATAGTCTATAGCTTTTCTCATCTGGATACAATGGTGTGGGGGTCTATATATAGCCCCCACTGAGTCTCCACATCTTCCAACTGGTAGACGTGGGACTAAAGTCATGGATGGGGTAAATGGATCCTCGGGATCCATTTACCCATCTCCCACATAAGTAATGCATATAACAAATACTCCATTTTATACATGCTCCCCCTGGTACATCTGTTGTTTGGAGCAAGTGGGTGTTTACGGTGAAGCACCATGTCGACGGTACAGTTGATTGATACAAGGTCAGACTTGTTGCTCGTGATTTCACCTAGACGTATGGGATGGATTATCATGAATACGTTTTCTCCAGTGGCTCATCACCATATATTGAGGATTCTTATCTCTGTCGATGTGGTACGTGACTGACCTCTATTTCAATTAGATGTTAAGATTTCTTTCTTGTATGGTGACTTGCGGGAAGAAGTCTACATGCAGCAGCCTCCAGGGCTTGCTGCTGAGGGGGAGTCTCATATGGTATGTAGACCTCACAAGGCTATTTATGGTCAGTCTTAAGTAGAATACGAGAGCTTGGTTTAAGAAGTTCTCAGAGTTGATTGAACAACAAGGGTTTGCCAGATCTACTGCAAATCATTCTCTTTTTGTTAAGAGATCTCAGAGAGGTACGGTTGTTATTTTGGTCTACGTGGATGACATCATTGTTACAGGGGATGATGTGCAGGGTATGCAGGGAACCAAGGATTTCCATGGACAACAGTTTGTGATCGAAGACCTTGGCAATCTTCGTTACTTTCTTGGTCTTGAATTTGCAAGGAATCAGTGTGGCATGATGATGACGTAAAGGAAGTATGTAACTAATTTTCTAACAGAAACGGGCATGACACGATGTAGGCTTGCCACTACTTCCATGGATCCTAATGCTAAGCTCTATGTAATGATTCTGAGGAGGTTGGCAAGGGACGATAAAGAGAGCTAATAAGGAAACTATTATATGTCACTATCACTAGGCCTGATATATCATTTGCAAGAGTCATCCAGTTTATGGAGCAACCCATGCAGGTTCATATGGATGTAGCTAACATGATTATGAGATATGTGAAGTCTTCTCCGGGAGCAGGACTCTTGTTCAGAAGAGACACGTCTCTTACAGAGGGTGTGCTGATGCAGATAATGCACGGTGCCTCAAGGACAGGAAATCTACAACATGCTTCTTAGTGTTTGTAGGGAGTTCGTTGGTTTCATGGAAGAGCAAGAAACAGACGGTTGTGGCTTGATCTAGTGTTGAATCAGAATATCGAGCCATGGCACAAGAGAGCACAGAAAAGATGTGGGTCACATCCATCTTGACTAATCTGACTATTGAGGTGCTACTCCAGCTTGAGGGGGAGTGCAGAGATATTTATATCTCTCAATACTTTATTTTATATTTCATATTTCTTCTATCTACATTATGTAGTTTCCCCATAGAAATTTTCTCCTATATAAGAGAGATTTAGGGCTACAATGAATATACAATTCTAATTTTTCTTTCCATAGAGAAGTTAATGACATGTTCAACTTCTAGTGGTCACCAAGTATAGAAGATAAGGGAAAGCTCATACCGGTACTGTTGATGACGATCCAAGTATGCAAGTTGCATGTACTACAAATCAGCCTTCAAGTAGGAGATTGTTAGGATTTATCCTGTAAAGGCTGATTGGTTGAGAACTTACGAAGAAGACCGCTGATGCGGTTAATCTCCCTCCTGCTTTTGATTGGTTGAGATCTAATGGACTAGATTGTTAGATGTATGATCCCCCTTCTGCATTTAGATTGGTCGAGGGTTGATGGGCCGGAATGCTAAGATGCATGATCTCCCTCACGCATCCCGATTGGTTGAGTGTTGATGATGAGAATTGATGAGCACCATTGGCATTTTCATTACAACATAAAGGGGGCCTTGGGCCCACCAAATATTGTATTCCAAATCGTCCAATCAATAAAGAAAAGAGTCTGATGTGAGGAAGTGGAATAGACATATTCTTCGAACTACTATTAGTCTTTGTCTTGTATGATTGTGCATGTTTTTCTTCTCGGATTACGGTTCTATTTTTGCAGTGCCTGATCGGATATGTCCCCAACATTATGTGCATCTATATGATTTTAGACTTGTATGTGTATCCTTGTAGAGCTCGGTCCACCTTTTCCCCATTTCCTATCCTTATAAGCTTCAGTTTATGATATTTGATGTGGTTCCAAGTCTCTTTATCACCGATGAGAAAAAACTTCCCTTCATAAACTTTCAGTTGATGCTTTCATGTACTAATCTTCAACCGAGGAATCAACATCCACATGCCTTCTACGAAATAACCATAAGAACATAAGAACGTGGTTCGAAATGTGTCTGCCATTCTGACTAGTGTAAGTTCTCTTGCTAAAGTGCAGTGTGTCTCTTCCAGCCTCTTAGATCGTATTGGGTGTGGCGCATACCAATAACAACTTAAAGTAGTAGATTAGGTTGACCTTGAATCAATGTCACCGAAGACCCACTTGTATAAGCACTCCATTTTTTGCAATTTATCTAATGGAAACTTTGTGAATTTCTGCCCTTTTTCAATGGTTGTGAAAGCTTCATCTACACAACTATTGAAATATGCAACGTAATTATAAATTGTTTTTCAATAAGTGCACTGATAGGTAAACACACCTTACATCTTTCAAGATGGCATTGTAGCTTTCTATAGTGGTAGCACCTTCTAAATATGCTCTATACATGGCACATTTAGAATAGGTATTGTGTATGTTTCATGAGGAAAGTGTGATATTGTTACAATATTGGGGGGAAACTGTAGAGATATTTATTTATTTCATCTATGTGTCCACGGTATGTAATTTACTCATTGGAACTCTTCATGTATAAGAGAGTCCTAAGATCTCATGAATAATATAGATTATTTTCCCACCAACTTCGTATCAGAGCGACGTTCCTAGTTCGGAGTTCTCATACCTAAACCCTACCCCTCCCGCAACCCAATTCGTATTTGTCGCCCATCCCCTCCACCGGTGGCGACGTCGCTCCACGACATCGGCCCTCTCGACACATCCTCTCCATGCCTCGCCAGGAACCACGATCGTCGTCGTTGCTCACGTCCCCTGTCGTCGCTGCTCGGAGCTGTCGTCGCATGATTCCTGCCGCTCGGAGCCCCCATTGGCCTCCCCTCTCCTCGTTGGTCCCACTGTCGTTGATCTTCCTCGCATGTAGGCGGTAACGCCCCTATCTCGGCTAGGGTTGCACTGTTGCATCACTATGTATTCTAGGGCACCATACTGATGATCGAGTGATCACATACGGTATGATTTAATGTTTTCATGGTGATTTCAGATCGATAAATCACCCTCTCTAGCCCTAGGATACACCTCATATTGATGGCAATTGTTGCAGTTTGAGTCTACACCTACAATCAATTCCCAACATGTCTGTGTAGACAAATTTTTCCTTGATTTATAAGTCTCAGTCTTTGGATTCGGCATCATGTCAGAAAATAAGGTTGATACTTCCTCCACATATACCTTTCGGGGTCCGGCACCAATAGATAAGATGGATGGAACGAATTACGAATTATGGGTCATGCAATTCATGAGCCTGATGCAGTCTACTGATAAGAAGTGTATTCTTACCGAGGAGGATCCGACTGACAAAATGGGGACAAATGCCTCTGTTGAGATATTCGTGTCTCTTGGTGTTTTTTTATTTATATTTTTCTATGTACATCTTATGTAATTTACCCATGGTTATTCTCCTATATAAGAGAGCCCTAGGGTCTCTATGAATGTACCTGATTATATTATTTCCACATGGTATCAGAGCAGCGGTCTTATACCGAAGACCTGATCTAAAACCCGCTCCGCATCTCCAATCCTAGGATTCTCGACACCACCCACCTTCTCGCGTCGCTCGTGTTGTCGCCCCACCTTTTAGGGGCACCGCTTAGCTGCCTAGGCTACTACTCATGCAGCTTGCATCGTCGCCCCACCATCCGGGGGCATCGCCTAGTAGCTTGGGCTGCTGCCCAGCGGCCTACGTCACACCGCCTAGGGGCTCCTAGCCCCTCTTGAAGGTACCGCCAAGGAGCGACGGTCATGGGAACCTCCCTCCCGTACACCTTGTAGGGCATCCAACCCCTATCCAAGCTACAACAACAATCTGATTTGTCCATAAAACAGTCTCATTCTGATCGGAAAACGTGATTTCAGACTTATAAATCATGTTTTCCGGCCCTAGCACGCAACAAGGATTGATGAGGATGGTTGTATGAGTCTACACGTATGACCAATCCTCTACATGATCGTGTAGACATCATTTTTTCAGTTTATCCTCAGTCGAGTTCCATCGTGGTCTCTCTTTCTCATCATGTCAAAAAGCAAGGGTGAAGTTTTCTTCTACCGATGCCTTCAAGGGTCCATCTCCCATCATGAAGATGGATGTGACCAACTTCAAGTTATGGTCCATGAAGTTTCTCACCCTCATGCAGTGTAGCAACAAAGAGCATATTCTGATACGGACAAAGCCAGCGGATAAGACTGGGGAGCATGCTTTATGGAAGCAAGACGATGCTTATGCTCGTATTTGGCTCTTCGGTACACTCACCACGAAGATTGCAAATGGCATTGTCACATTGTGATACAACCCACGGCCAAGGCCAAGTGGGATATCCTCGTTGCCACATAAAGTTAAGTGAAGAATGAAAGCAAGATCCTCCAGTTGCAGTATGACATATTCTCGACCAAGCAGAATGGTCGACCTCTTCATGCCTACTTCTCGCATCTTGGAGGCATGTTTGAGCGACTCCATAGCTTTATGCCCATTACTACCAGCATAGAGCAACATCAGGCATATAGAAATGTCACTATGACAGGAATCTTTCTGTCATCTCTTGATTCCGAGTACGATGCAGCACGTACTCGACTGCTTACTGGAGAGATGACCGATGGAGGAAGTCTACAAGAGGTTGAGCAGAATCACTGGTTCATCCACTACCATGGCCCAAACCCCCTCTGCGATGGCTACTTCTTGCAGCAGGGGAGTGCTTCACAGTTTCTTGGGCAAGGACCTCGTGGTCGAGGAGGAGGACGTCAGCGTGACCCTGCACATAATCGTCCAGGTCATTTTGAGGAGACATGCTATCAGAAGTGTGGATATCATGTGTCTGCTCGTGTAGCTGAGCCGACTAAGACTATTCTTGCTTCCTCTCATGATGCGAGGCTCGACGATATTGTCTCTCGATTGAGAGAGATAAAGACTACACCGACTACAACCATTGCAGGATTTTTTGATGTTGCAGCCACTGCCAGGGCCTCTACGAGTTCTTCAGGTACAGCTTATGTACGTACCAATTGTAGCAGCTCAGATTCGACAGACTCTATCATGGACTCCAGCGCATCTCATCATATGTGCAGAGATCAAGCACAGTTTAGATATTACAAAACTATCCCTCCTGGTAGATCAGTGGTGATGCAAATGAGGTTCATTTACCCATTGTTGGTCGGGGGGAGATTGTCTTAGCACCCTTAATGCACATGCATAATGTCTTACATACACCAGTATTTCAGATGAATCTTTTGTCCATTAGTCAGATTACAAAAGATTTACATTGTCGTGCCATATTTGATCCATCTTCTCTTGTGTTTCGGGACATACTTACGGGAAGGGTGATTGGATGTGGTCGTGAGCAACGAGGGCTTTACAGACTGGTCCAGACTCCTTTTGTTGATGCTGAAACTATTCCTACTGGATCAGTCTCTCTGTTCATGTGACATCTTCGCTTTGGACGTCTTCCTCTGCAGAAGTTATGTTATGTCCTCCCTCAGATCTCTACTCATACCACCTTAAAGTGTGAGGCATGTCAGCTTGGGAAGCATCATCGTTCTTCCTTTTCGAGTAGCCAGAGTCGCCACAGTAGTCAGTCATTTGAGTTAATTTATTTTGATATTTGAGATCCTAGTCATGTTCCTGATCATCGGGGACATCGGTTCTATCTGGTATAGTTCTCCACTTTACAGTTGTCTGATTTCCTCTGGTATTGTTCACCAGACTTCATGTGCTCACACATCGCAGCAGAACGGTATTGTTGAATGCAAATACCATCATCTTCTTGATGTCATGACGACTCTTTTGATTCAGAGTTGATCTCCTCATTTGTTCTGGGGTGATGCGGTCCTCCCTACATGCTACTTAGTGAGCCGCATGCCTTTTACGGTTCTTGGAGAAAAGGTTCTATTCTCGGTTGCTTTTCCAGAGAAGGATCTATTCTCTCTTACACCCAGGTTCTTTGGGTATGTGGTGTTTGTCCGCAATTTCTCATGGTTGTAAAAGCTCTCTCCAAGAGTTGTCAAATACGTGTTTGTTGGCTACTCTCATACCCAAAAATGGTATAGATGTTTTGATCATGCCCGGAGAAAGTATTATGTGAGTGCTGATGTCACATTTTTTGAGTATCATGTATTTTTCTCCTTCGGGTGAAAGGTTGTCAAATTCTGACTTTGGCGAAGAGTTCGCCAAGATTAGATTCTACTATGTTTTTACATTCACAGGCCCTCTACTCTTCCCTTTGCTCATGCGCCTTCCTCGTCATCCAGCATGCCTCAGGTATGTACTAAACGCATTGTTTCTACTGATGGCGCTGGTGACATGATTTTATCACAAGACACTATCCAGAAGGAACATATACCTTTCAGAGAGCAAAGGGGTTGATGATCTTGTTGTGCCTATTGCCTTGCCTTAAGGAAACCGTGTCGCGCATGTGCTTATCCTATAGCTGCTCATGTTTCCTTGGATCATCTTTCATAGGAGTACAAGAGGTTTGTAGTGGGACTCTTTGTTGTTACTGTTAGAAAATCGGAAGCGGAAGCGGAAACATGGAATAAAAGATAAACAAAATATGAACAACGGGATTTTACGTGGAACCCTACTCCGTGAGGAGCGGGATGAAACCACGGGAGAAGCCCTCAACGGGGCAGACTATGCATTGCTTTTTCTCATCTGTTACAGGAGGCCCGGGGCTCCTTATATAGCCTCCATAGGGCCTCCAAGTCCCACTGCTGGACAATGTGGGACTAAACACTGGAATGGGGTAAATGGATCCTGGAGGTATCCATTTACCCATCTACAACTCAATAGGCGCACTACCAAATACTCCAACACTCCCCCTCAAGCTGGAGCATGCAATGCTGAGCTTGGACAAACAGAAAGAAACTCAACTCAACGCTACAAGACACTAAAGACAATATCAACCCAACGCGCACATTGCTGCAGTTGAGGACGTTGCTTCTAATGCCGTGCAGGTGAGGAGGACGAACGGGCTGGAGTGTGAGTCAACTAAAGACTCGGAATCTGACCATCGAGTCTAAAACTGCGCCTGAAGTCTCCTCGTCGGAGAACTGGGTCTCTCCCATCTGGCTCAGAGAATGGTGCACTGCTCTGGTGTACCTATGATACCACATGAAAACCCTTGCCCTCAAGGGAATGGTCCTCTGCTCTGGAGTCCCTATGGCTCACATGAAAACTCTGGCCGAACAACAACAAGGATGATGGGGACCTCAAACAAATGATGGCAACATATGCTCATCTGAAAGTGACCGCAAACATATGCGTGTCTGAAACTGGAGACTCGGAGATGTCTGATGTCGAGTCTGAGACTGGATCTGAACCGTAGAGTCTGGAAAATCTGAACTGGTCTGATGAATCTGATATCTATCTCTAAAATCTGGAGAAGACTTGTGACTCTACACATATACTCCCCCTTTCTCCCATACTTGTCGGAAAATGAACATCGACAAAGTTGGGAGAAGACAAGATAGAAGGGGGAAAAACATGAACATCCAAAAAACTTGCGGCTTTTCTTCGATTCTTTTTTTAAGCCGTTCATTTTTTTAAAGCCGTTCCAATCTTTTTTTTCGGCTTTCGCATTTTTTTGAAATGTGTGCAGCTCTTTCCTTTTTGTTATTGCGCGTGCCTTTTTTTCCAGCTCATTTGGGCCCAAAGAGCCGCTCCATTGCCCCCTCTGTTTTTTTAAACAATATCTCGTGGTCTGCTTTTGGGCCTGGAAGTATTAGCCCCCTCCCCCCATTTCTCTATCTCTCTCTCCTCAACAAACTTGCCCAATAGGGCCCTCGACCACTTAAAGCATTTACAACATATTTTAAAAAAAATGCCATCGGGCACAACAGGCCCAGCCGCTAGGGTTCTCACGTGAACCCTTTTCTAAAATGTCGTCGCCCCATCGGGGGAACCCAGTTTATCGTGCGAAAGGGGGGGCGGCGCTACTGGCGCACGCTGCGGAGGGGGGGGGGGCAGATGAGAGGGGGGCCGCAGATGAGAGGCGGAGGGGGAGCTCGCTGCCGTATGGAGGAGCGCGCGCTGGGGGGGTTGTGCGCCGCCAGTGGACTCGCTGGAGCCTGCCGCCTGGGCTGGGGTTTCTGTCACGCGCCGCTGGAGGCCCCATCGGCGGGGACTTCCGCCTGCAGGAGCACTGCCTGGGCACGAGCCTGGGATCGTGAGGGTGCCGCACGGGGATGGATCGCGCGGGGAAGGCTTCGTGCATCTGAGATTGGCGCCGACCGCTGGAGAAGATGGTGCTGCTTGGCTGGTTCCGCCCTGCGTAATGGCTTGCTGCTCGTAAGATGCGTGCGAAACTGGAAAGAACTGAGGGGATTCGCGCGTCTGCCGCCTACATGGGCTGGGAATGATCTCTGGATGACCTTTGTTGCAGCTAGGGCTTGTGCACAGGAGATTTGTGCATTCAATCTTCACAGGATCAGGGCTGGAGCCAGGCGGCTTGCCGATAGGGCGGATCGAAGAGAAGCCAGATGCTTGTAGAGAAGCCAGATGCTGTGACTTCTGCTTTGGATCATAGGTTTCGAGAAAGAAACCCCCCACGATGATCTCGTTGCCAGAACAAAGATTAGGGTTCCTGACGGGAACCCTAGAACTTGGATCTTAAAAAAAACTCAGAATAATTTTCCTCTCAAACAATCTTCAAGAACGATGAATAATATATCGAATCTCGAATACACAAAATAAAGAATATAAAACTCCTCGAGAATCGAACCCGCTCTGATACCATGTTAGAAAATCAGAAGCGGAAGCGGAAACATGGAATAAAAGCTAAACAAAATATGAACAGCGGGATTTTACGTGGAACCCTACTCCATGAGGAGCGGGATGAAACCACAGGAGAAGCCCTCAACGGGGCAGGCTATGCATTGCTTTTTCTCATCTGTTACAGGAGGCCTGGGGCTCCTTATATAGCCTCCACAGGGCCTCCAAGTCCCACTACTGGACAATATGGGACTAAACACTGGAATGGGGTAAATGGATCCTGGAGGTATCCATTTACATCTACAACTCAATAGGCGCACTACCAAATACTCCAACAGTTACTATCTTACGAACATACCAAGAGGCAGTACATAACACTAGTTGGCGGTTTTCCATGGAGGAGGAGATGGCAGCTTTCAGTCTCGTGGCACTTGGAGCATTGTTTCTGCTTCTCCAGGTGCCTCTGTTGATGGGTGCAAATGGATTTTTACGGTAAAGCAATGGCCAGATGGCAGTGTGGATCACTACAAGGCGAGGTTTGTAGCGCGAGGGTTCATCCAGTCTTATGTGGACTACCAGGAACCTACTCATCGATTGCTAGACATTCGACTTTGTGCATTCTTCTCTCAGTTGTTGTGACTCAGTTTTGACCGCTTTCCTAACTTGATGTGAAGAATGTCTTTTTGTATGGAGATCTATATGAGGAGGTCTACATGCAGCAGCCACTAGATTTTAATGCTGAGGGGGAGTCTCAGAAGGTGTGCATGCTCTACAAGGCAACTTATGGCCTGAAGCAGAGTCCAACAGCTTGGTTCCAGAAGCTCTCAAAGCTGATAGAGCACCAGGGGTTTGTGAGGTCCACTGATGATCATTCACTTTTTGTTCAAAGGACACAGAGAGGTATTGTGGCCATTCTGATTTATGTTGTTGACATAATTGTCACGGGTAATGATGAGCAGGGTATTAAGGCTGCTAAGGAGTTCCTATGTCAGCAGTTTGTGACTAAGGATCTTGGCAGTCTACGTTACCTCCTCGGATTAGAGTTCATCAGGAACCAGCATGGTCTTATGATGACCCAGAGGAAGTTTGTGACTGATCTTCTACTCGAGACAGGAATGACAGGTTGCAAGCCTGCTACTACCCCTATAGATCCGAGCATGAGATTATATGATGATGACACAGAGGAAGTAAACAAGAGGAGATACATGGAGCTTGTTGGGAAGCTCCTTTATGTTACTATCATCGGGCCAAACATATCCTCTGTTGTGAGCAAAGTGAGCCGGTTCATGGAGCACTCCAGGTAGGCACATATGGATGCAGTCTATATGATTCTTAGATATCTGAAGATGTCACCAAGTAGTGGCGTTATATTCAGCAGAGGTGCATCTCTTGAGGTGACAACTTGTGCAGATGCAGATTATACAGGAAGCTTTGGAGATAGGAAGTCTACATCTGAATTTGCAGTTTTTGTTGGGAGTTCACCAGTGTCATGGAAGAGCAAGAAGTAGACATTAGTTGCCAGATCTAGCACAGGGTCTGAGTATAGAGCCATGGGTCAGGGGAGCATAGAGATGATGTGGGTTAGATCAGTCTTGACTGATCTTGCAGCTGAGGTACCTCTTCTCATGCAGCTTCTATGCGACAATCAAGCTTCTCTATTTATTGCCAACAATCATGCATTCCATTTACAGACCAAGCATATAGAGGTGGACTGTCACTATACGAGAGACATGATCCAAATGGGACTCATCAACCTCCCATGTCACCGTTGGAGATCAGTCTGCAGATATATTCACCAAAGCACTTGCTCGAGGTCCATTTCAGAGATGATGTTCCAAGCTGAGCATGATAGATATATATGCTCTAGCTTGAGGGGAAGTATTGAGATATTTGTTCCTTTTGGTGTTTTTCTTTATTTCTATTTTTCTATGCACCTCTTATGTAATCTACCCATGGCTATTCTCTTATATAAGAGAGTCCTAGGGTCTCTATGAATGTATCTGATTCTATTCTTTCCACAACCTCATGGGTTGATGATGTGTATGCACATGTTTGGTTTATTGGTACGTTAACGATGGAGATCGCCAATGATGTTTTGCACTAACCCACTGTCAAGGCAATGTGGGATATTCTTGCTGCTACATATTCACGTGCAAGAAACGAGGTGATTTTGCAGTTATGGTGTAGAGATATTTATATTTATGTTGTCGTCATTATTTCTTGTCTCATGGATTGTTTCTTAATTCTCTTATGTATGCCTTATGTAATTTACCCATAGGCTACTCTCCTATATAAGAGAGCCTAGGGTTATTGGAATAAACAGATTAATCGTTTCTCCCAACATGGTATCAGAGCGGCAGTCCTAGACTGGAGCTCCCATACCCAAAAACCCTAACCCTAGCCCTCCACCAACCAGCCCATCGTCGCCCAAACACCCCCAGCAGTCGCATGTGGCCCACACCACCTCCCGAGCGGCCTTGCTGCCCCAGGCAGCGACCTCCCCAGCGGCCCTAGCAGCCTTTGCCGCCTCCCGAGCAGCTCTGTTGCCCCATCCATCGGGCTTCCCAGAGGCATCTGCCGCTCTAGTGGCTCACGTCATCGCCCCTAGTCACCCTCGGTGACCCCTAGTGGTCCCAGCGGGCCTGTACAGCACCTCAGTTCACCGACCCCAAGCAGCCAGCGATCCCTTGCGACCCAACGCTACACCTAATCCACCGCACCAGCGGCACTTAGCGGCATTAGCCGCTTTCTAGGGTCCTTCTAGTCGCTCCGTCTCCTTCAAAAGGGGTTGGTTGTGATCTGAGTCTACACATGCAACCAACTCCCTCTATGTCAGTGTAGACATTTACTTGGTCAAGTCTATAATTCTAGTCTTCTACGATCAGTAAGATGTCAGAAAATAAGATTGATATCTCCACCATGAGCGCCTTCAAAGGTCCAGCGCCCACTGTTAAGATGGACGGGTCAAATTACTGTAGAGATATATTTATGTTATGTTATTTATTTCATGTTTCTCGTGTTGTTTCTTAATTCCCTTTACTTATGAAGGTCTAATGTAATTTACCCATAGGCTACTATCCTATATAAGAGAGCCTAGGGCTCGTGGAATAAACATCTCTTTTGTTTTCCCCAACATGGTATCAAAGAGGCGGTCCTAGACCGGAGCTCATGTACTGAAAACCTAACCCCGCCTCAAGCCTCTCGCGCGCCGCGTAACCCCGACCCCCTCCCCTTCCTCATGCAACCTGGGGCCTCCACCTCCTCTAGCCACCCGGGCTCGCTCCGCGGCCACATCACGTAGCCCATGTGGCCTCGCTGCACCCACGGCCAAAGCCGCCCAGCAACTGCGGCTACGCCGCCTTGCCGCTAGCCCCCCCCCCCTCTTCGGCCACATGTGGCACCACCGTCGTGCCGCCTGGGACCTGATCCTTGCAGCCCGTAGTCCCCCCTTCCGGGGACACGACACCTGACCCCTGCAGCCCGTAGTCCCGCCTAAGGGGCACGCCACCCTCGCTATAGCCAGCAGCCCCTGCTTCCCTTGCCGGCATTCCATTCCTTAAGGGACTTTCTTTCGCGACTCTGTCTTCGTTTGACTACCAACACAACATCTTTGTGTTGATGGGTTTGGTTGCTTGAGTCTACACATGCAACCGAACCTCTTTATGTCATTGTAGACAAAAGTCTATCTAGTCGACAACCCTAGTCTTCTCTTGTCTTCATGTCAGAAAGCAAGGCTGATATTCCCTCCACAGGCGCCTTCAAAGGTCTTGCGCCTATAGTAAAGATGGATGGGTCAAACTATAAACTGTGGGCTATGCAGTTCATGAGTATGATGAAGTCTACAGGTAAGATACACATTCTTATTGAGGAAGAACCGGTTGAGAAGACCGTGGTTAATGCCTCATGGGAGGCAGATGATGTGTATGCCAAGGTTTGGCTTTCAGGTACATTGGCAATAAAGATCGCTAATGATATACTCCATCAGCCCACAGCCAAGGTGATGTGGGATATTCTTGCTACTATTTATTCACAAGAGAAGAATGAGACAAAGATCCTTCAGCTCCAGCATGATATTTTTACTATCAAGCAGAATGGATGGCCTCTTCACTGGCTATATACATCCTTATGCGGGATGTACGAGAAGCTCTATAGCTTCATGCCCCTTACATCTACTCCTGAGCAGCAGAAGACGTATAGAAATGCAACCATGGTTGTATTCCTGGCAGCCCTAGATCCTGAGTATGAGGCGACTCGTTCTCAGATTTTGGCATACTCTACTATTCCTCCTATGGAGGAAGCATTCCGCAGACTTAGTGGATCATTGTTCCATCTTCTACTGCCAGTCAGACGTCTTCAGCAATGGCGGCTTCCCAAGGTCACGGAGGACCTTCTCAGTTTCGCGGTCGCGGACCTCGAGGCAGAGGAGGTCGTGTTCGTCAGCCATGTACTTTCTATCATCGTCCTGGACATACAGAGGATACATGCTACTCCAAGCATGGATTCCCTGCCTCTGCCCGAGTGGCTGAAAAGATTGAGACCCCAGTTGCTTCCTCTTTGGACCAACATTTTGAGGACCTTGTAGCACGATTGAGGGGCATTATACCTCCTTCCAGTCCTGTGACGCCTTCGTCAGCCCCTGGGAATCATTCATACATAGCTGCTTCAGTCTCCTCCAGTACCTCAGGTAGTACTTATGCACTCACTAGTAGTAGTGGATCTGAGGCTATAGAATGGTTTATGGACTCCGGTGCCACACATCATTTTGTGGAGTCAAGGGTCAACTTACAGCTTACAGACAGCTTCCTCTAGGACGAACTGTGGTTATTGCAGATGGGACCCATTCCCCAATTACTGGACATGGGGAGATTAGATTAACACCTTCTATGCATCTACAGAATGTGTTCTATGCACCTGATTTCTCTATGAATTTGTTGTCCATTAGCCAGATTACGAAGGATTTACATTGTCGAGCCATTTTAACCCATCCTTTCTTGTTTTTCAGGACATCCTTACGAGCAAGATGATTGGGTCTGGCCGTGAGCAGAGTGGTCTCTATCGCCTAGTTCAATCTCCATATGCCAGAATGTTCTCTCTATCTGCTAGACCTGTCTCACCATTTATGTGGCACCTGCGCTTTGGTCATCTCCCGCTCCAGAAATTGTGCTGTATTCTACCTTAGATCTCGCCTCACACGTCTCTTTAATGTGAGGCATGTCAGTTGGGGAAGCATCATCGCTCTGCCTTTCCCAGTCGTCAGGGTCGGAGCAGTATCTCCATTTTTGAGCTATTTCATATAGATATTTGGGGTCTCAATCGTGTTCCTAATCACTAAAGGCACAGGTTTTATCTAATTGTTGTTGACGATTTCTTTCGGTTGTCTTAAGTCTTTTAATTAAAGAATAAATCTAAGCTGGAGATGTTATAAAAAATTCTTAACCGAAGTACAAAATGTCTTTTCTGCCTCTATGAAAATTGTGAGAACTGATAATGTCTAGGAATTTTGTACTAATACTCTCTCTAATTATTTTTCAACCCAGGGAATTATTCATCAAACATCATGTGTCTATACTTCCCAACAAAATGATATTACAGAAAGGAAACATCGTCATTTGCTTGATATTACTAGAATGCTTCTCATTCAGAGTCGTGCTCCTCATTCTTTTGGGGGCGATGTTGTTCTAACGACATGTTATTTTATTAATAGCATGCCCTCGTCAGTCTTTGGTGAGAAAATTCCTTTCTCTCTTGCCTTTCCTGAAAAGGAATTGTTCTCACTCACTCCTCGTGTGTTTGGCTCAGTCGCCTTCATCCACTAGTTGTCACAAGGTATTGACAAGCTCTCTCCTAGAGCTGTCAAGTGTGTCTTTGTTGGGTACTCCAGGACACAGAAAGGGTACAGGTGCTATGATCCAATGCACGGGAAATATTATGTTAGTGTCGATGTCACCTTTTTCGAGTCCATGATGTACTTTTCTCCTACAGGTTATCGATTTACGTCTTTAGATACTAATGATGACATATACATGACACCACCACCACCATTACCTCCCACACCTCCACCACCACCACCTCCTTCACTACCACCATCACCACTACCTACGCCACCTCCACTTCCAATAACGGTCCCTGTTCCACCATTGCCATACCACTATACCCGTCAACCCGCCCCTGCTCATGTCACCGCTCATCATCTAGCACGCATGAGGTATGTTCTGATAACATAGGTTGGACATGCGAGCCCACGGCAAGCCATTATGCAATAAATGTTATTGCGAATATCATTCCCTGATCTGAAATGAAGAATAAACAATTTGCATAATAGGTCCCTTAGTACAATTAGGGTTATGTATGTACCATGGCCATCTTGATGATCATACAGCTGTTGATTCAAGTATTGAATCATAAAAGCTGGTGCTTGGATAAATATCTAAAGAGTTAGATTGAGGACTCATCGAGCACCGTCAAATGATTATTAAGAGATGATCTCCAGCCTGAGAAGGAGATGGCAATCCTTTCTCTAAAGGCCGATATCTAACTAACCTCTTGATGCAGGTCCTCTGCATAGGAATAGAGATTCGGAGGTGTTAGATAAGTTAGGTCAAAGAGTTGACTTTACGAGATCAAGATAACCAAAGTCCTACGTCGTATGCTGTCATGATATATGCACGCATCCTCTGACCGGAGACAGATGTGTTACTATATGTCTGAGTATGTACATTTGGCAGACCAATAGGTTGATGACCTAATCAAGGTCTATACACCGGCGTGCTGGTGTGCATATAAAGGCATATGAGTAATACGATCTCTCAAAGGGATCATACAGGTTCATTACTGAACCGGAAGACATGAGCTCACTCATGAGATATTGGGAAGAATCAAATTCCGTGCACGGTCGTCTCGTTTTGGAAGCTTGACTGAATTTGTAGGTTTGATATATACTTTTGGAAAGTATATGATCGAGACCTAGGTATGATATATGCTTTTGGAAAGTATATGATCTATACCGACTCCCAATAATCGAATGAGAAACTTAATGATAGAACTCTGAAGTAGACAGTGTAAAATTGATCTTATACTTCAAGTTTATTCTGAGTCTTCCAGTATGCAGGATGTACAAGTATTGGGAATACCTGAGGGTGATGTGATCATAAACGATTGTATAACCATGACGCTTCCATTCCTAGGGAGTGATGAAACGGGTCTGGATTTTAGTGACTCCTCTCAATAGAGAAGTAATCTAATCTTAGTCCAAATGTTGGACATTGATCTGAACGTGATTCAGATGCAATGACAATATTAGATTTGCGGTCTTGATTTAATCAAGCATCTATGGGAGGCCCGAGATCTGGATTTGAGATGTGATCTCAATATCCAAGTCATTATACGTAGAACAATACAATCGCCCTGTCCTTATCTCCAAGTATTCGCGGAGAAACATTATCCTTGAAAGAGTTCATGGATAATCTTATTGTTGATATATGTATCCGAGCTTAGAGAAAATGGATAATTAAATGTGATTTAATTATCATGAATAATATGAATTTGATTCATGTTATAAAGAGAGTTATCTTATATAATTAAATGTGATTTGATTATCAAAGATGTAAATAATGTGAATGTGATTCATATTATTTGGGCACAAAGAAAAGAGATCCAAGATGATTAAATGTGATTTAATTATCAAGGATATGAATAATGTGGATAGCACTATCCATATTATTCATAATATATTATAAATGTGATTTATAATGTATTAGAGAGAGCTAATTATAATTTATATTTGTTAATTAATTATTGATGTGTATTGGATACACATTGTGTAATTAATTGAAAATGTAAATTATATTTTGTTTTGGGTTGTGAATGTGATTCACAAATTTCCAATTGCAAGATTGCAATATTCTCAAAATTAATTATGAATTATTTTTGAAGAATAAATCACAACAAAAGTTGTTGGATTAAATAAAGGAGATTTCCATGGAGATATGCAATCTCATGAAATCTCATGAGATTGCTCTCCACATGGTAACATGTGGACGGCTACCAAGTCCTATAAGGAATTGGTGGCCGTCCACCATGTTGACATGGGAGATGTAATCTCCATGTCAATTGCCTCCTTATTTGATTGATTTAATTTAGGATTGATTTGTATTTGAATTATCAAATATATTTGATTTAAATTAAATCACAAGTTGTTGGCTTTTACCAACAACAATCTTGACCATTGGATTAGACATAAATCAATCTCATCCATTGATTTTATATGTCCCATGGATTGAGATCCATGGATCCCAAAACCCTATAAATAGAGAGGCATACCATGCTCTCTTAGTACATGCTATTGTAGCACATCTCTCTCTCTCTTTCTCTCTACACGTCTACTCCCTCTCCCTTTCATATGGACGTCCACCATGGATGCCCTAGAGGGAGTCTCCATCGCCGCAGCATCGTCGTTATGCTGCCCGATCGTCTGCTCGTGGATCTCTGTCTCCTTCGATGCGCCTCGCTCGTGAAGAAGACGTCGGATCTCGTGTGTCGAGATCATGAGATCCGCCGCTTGGAACATCAACATTGATTGCAAGAAGCACGCGACTCATCCCTGCGCTCGCAAGCGTCTCCTCCGCCGGATCGGACTTGAGACAGGAGGTCTCTTCGTTTAGAGACTCGATCGCAACCACACTTCAAGAGGTAATCCTATTACTTGTTTATGGTTTAGATGAAACGATCCGAGAAGTGTTCTTGGATCATGTGGTTTCGTCGCATGAAAAATTTTTAAATTCTGCTGCATCGAGCAACTAGTGTGACTAGTCGCTCCTCGTCGTATTCGATACGACGCTTACGCCTCTGTGATGCGCTTGAGGATTATCCAATATCCTTCAAGTGGTACCGGAGCCTTAGGTCGAAGGTTTTGGATACGATCCATAAAATCGAAGGCGACTTGGGTTCGTTAGGGTTGCGAAAGTTTTATCGCATTTCATTTTCGCATCTCTGTTGAATGATTATTTTCGGCCCTGTTTAAGTTGTTTAAACACGAAAATAAAACTTGGATTTTGTTCCTCATTAAATAAGGAAACCATAGGATCTGAGTTTACGTAATTTGGATTTTGTTTGCTCGAGATATGGTTGTTTTAATGAACATGCATTCACTGTTGCAGGAACTGCGAATCTTAACATGATTAATGAGTTAATTACTGTTTTGATACACCTCAAAATGCTGAAATATCACTTAGGTTCTGTTCTAAATCAAATTAGCAATCTTTAAAAATTGATTTTGTCTAATTTGGATTTAAATTGATTGAGATATGTTAATTTTAGTAAGTCGGGGTCACTGCTAAAATTACTTTCCTAATCAAGAACCATGTGATTGTCAACTAGTGAAATTAATTGTTAATTTCATGAAATAATTATGGAAAATATTTGAGAAATATTGGATGATGATTATTTCCTTAATTGACTTGGCCTCAACCAATAAATTGATTAGATTTGATCTAGATCATAATTGGAAACACAATCATCAAACTCCTTGCTTGAATAGGATTGGGAATTTGTCTAGCAAATTTCCTTATAATCAAAAATATTTTGATTATTACTATATGGTATAATTTCGGTTGAAGAACCGATGATCATCTCAAGTACAAAGTGATTGACTCAGCATTATTTTTTCCCGAGGCGGGTATGGTGTCTAGTCGGGGATCGCTGGGGCAGCGGGTGGCACCGGATGCGGTCCGTCCCACTCCCGTCGGTACTGGCCATGACAGCGGGTAGGGAACGAATGATGCCTGAGAGATCATGATGTATTTTTCTAATTATTAAAATTCGAATTAATACATATTATGAGATAATACCATATTTCAAGTAAAATCAAGTTTGTTGATTGATTTGGATTGATAATTAATTTAATATGATTAAGTTAATTATATCCAAATTAAAACCACTCTATTATGAATAGATGTGTATTTCCCTTAGAAGAATTAATTATGTGAATATGATTCATGATAATTAATTGAAATTTGAATAAGAGATGGAGGATCACATAAGTGACATCCATGGTCTCCCGTCAAGGCGAAGGGTTCCATCGCCAGATATTGTATGTTGGAGACGTCTGTCCGAAGTGACAGCTCCTGCATTCGATCCCTTTGGATCGGTCTCGTCGCTTCTCGAAAGAGTAAGGACGTATGCGTAGTGACCCCAATATCGGATCCTCATATTATCGGGACGATATTGGATTGCGCATAGCGAGTTGTATTCATGTTGACGATTGGTTCAATTAATGACGGGTCAACATCACAATGGTGGGCCCGGGTGTTAAAGACCGAATTAGGAGATGCAAGTTGGACTTGCAAGGCGGAATGTGTTCCCACTTCTTTTTATCCGAGTTACAGGTTCTCATATTATTGGGATGTAACAAAGATAAGGAAGGAGATCCCAGATCTTGCCTGAGATATAATGGTAAGTATATCTCTTACATTGAAAGTGATTAAAGGAATGAACTTTCATTGTTGACATGGCAAGACAACTTTGAAATAGAAATTCCTAAATCAAAGTAAATTATATATTTATATATATTTATGCAAATTTCTGATTTCAGATAACCCTTCTTTAATCCTACTCAATGTTATACTCAATAATAACCAGTAGAATATCATGGATTGGACCTATGATCCAGATATTGTACTTGCAATTGGACACATAATGTATGTGGTTGCAATGTGCAAGTTTCCTCATAATAATGAGGAATGATAATTAAATAGACAAGAGGACTAAAACCCTAGGGTTTGTAACTTTGTATGTCTCTATAAGTCTTGATCTCATCGAATGTACTTTTGAAGTGACATGTCGATAATGATCGTAATTATCAAATAATCCTTATAAAATATAAGAAGATGTTTTGGCATACATATGTGCTCTCGACATATAATCATGAAAGACATGGTTCTCTGCATTATGCAGAATGGTGGCTCTATAGGAGATGATGTATTCAAATTGTTTGAATACCTACCTGAACCTAAGTTTTAGGAGTTTAAATGGATGTAGTTACGATGAGTGTCATCATTTTACTATCTATACTCTAGTCATTCATGAAGCTTCATAATATTCATATTGTATGAACTGAATGAAGCATGTATAAATGTTGAAATACTCTTATATTGAAATTTTTGATTTTAACATAAGAGATCCTTTGTCTTGAGCAATGGTTGCTTATAGATAAAGGGAGCAAAGTGGAAGCATGGGTTGGACCCAAGTAAGAAGTATAGTCAAAGAGTTAATTGTACTTCTGTGACTTCCATGTGACATCCAAAGAGTTGGATGGATGCCAATACTGCAATAAGTTGATGTGTTGATAGTATGACTATCAGATCTATCTAGAATCCTTAGAGAAGGAATCGGATTCATCCATGTTGGAAGTGATGCAATTGTTGCAACAATTTCCATTGGATCAATAGACTTCATATTTTCAGTGGGAGCCCTTAGTCTTAGAGATTGTCTCTGTGACCTGGATATTAGAATACACTCATAGTTTATTTCAAAATGTTGGAAATAAACATGAATTCTGTAATAAACCTAACATAGAGAGTTATGATGGATATATTTCAGATAGTAATCTAACATCTAGTGGACTCCGCTAAATTAGAAAATTAATTAATGGTTCATTAAGGTTTCTAATACTGAAAAATAAACCATTAAAGATCAATAGGAGGATAAAGATCATTTGACAATGATCTGGCATCATGTTTTGGATATTTGTCTGTTGATGTGATCAATAAACTGATAAGAGATGAAACTTTAGATTGTCTAAATGTTCAAATCTTACATACTTATGAATATTGTATTCAAAGTAAAATGTCCAATACACCCTTTTTTTTGAAATGTGTAAGATGTCAAGGTATTCAGGATCTCATACATATTGATGTATGTGAATCATCTATATCATATTAAACATTATGGATATGTGATATCTATTGATGATTATGTATGATATGAAATTTCTTCTCTTCACATAAGAAACCTTTGAAATGTTCAAAGATTTCATAATTTTGGTTTATAACCAAAGTTTGAAGGAAGATGAAATGAATTTGATCTAACCAAGGTAACTTGTACATATTAGATGAATTCAAGGAATACCTTATGGAGATGTGAATATCATTCCTATCTCAATCCTCCTAGTGAACCTTAACTCAATAGAGTTGTAGGGAGATGCAATTGATCATGTGTGACATGATTTGATCAATGATTAATCTAAACTTAATTATCTCTTAGTTTCCAGGTATATATAAGTGGTAGAGACTGCATTATATATCCTTAATAAGGTTCCATGTAATTAAGCTGGAATCTGGCACTGGAAAAGTGCTACTTCATTAGGAAAATAAAGGATGGTATTGGATACCTACTTTATGACCTTGAGATTCTTAAAAGATCTCATCTTTGAGAATATGATTCTTATAGGATGACTCTCTTGAGAATCAAGATGAAAATGAAGTAAAGGAACTCATTTAATCTTGAGATGATAATGAAGCTCCCGGAATCGGAAACTAAAAAGACAATTAAAGATGAGACACTAATACCTCTTCAAATAAGTTTGAAAATGGATTCCATGTGGCAATGATCTGTCTTCATGTGATGAAGCTCCTGAGGATCATGACATGGAGAGATGGATGTTAGCAATAAAAGTCTAATGTAGACTTCATATACAAGTGTTGTATGTGGACCCTCAAGGATCCAACTATATGGGTGAGACCCATTATGGTTTAAATGGATCTTCAAGAGAAAGAGGAAACCTGATGAAAAGGTAGAGACCTTTAAAGCACGGTCCGTGGCCATGAGCTGCACACCGAAGAGAAGACATCGCTTGCAATGAGACTTGCTCTCCAGTGACCTTGTTTTAACCCATCAGAATATTGCTAACCATAGCTACACTCAAATAAGCTTCTTGTAGTTGAAATATTGGATTTAATGAAATCATAAATGTTATGGTTTCAGATAAAATCTTGATAAACCATATAAAGCTTAGTGGGAGTGTCATTGTGTTCATCGTGCTAAATATAGATATCCTAATCATTTGGAATGATCTAAGGATGATAATAATAAGTGTTTTATAATCTGGTTGTTCCATACCTCGAGATATGATCTCAAGGATACCTTTTAGATCTTAGTTCTGAAGTTGTTCAGAAGCAAAGAGAAGGTATTGGGACAGTCACACTAATAGTACACCTTGGACATTTCCATTTTCTGGAAAATTCCAAGAAAGGCTTCTTTTTCCTCAAAAGATTTGGTACTGACCTATCTAAAGGGATAGCACCTCAAAGAGTTGAGGGTGTTAATACAAACTGCTTGCCCTTGTGCATCAGTTCCAAGAAGCCGGATGTATGCTAAATGTGTACAAGAGCCAGATGTCTGCCATGCAGTGGGAGTAGTAATCTGTTACTGATCCTACTATGGAATAAAACACTTGATTGCAGTAATAACAATATCTTCGAAGATGATGAAACTTAGAGATAGTGATCTCAAAGTCTTATCTTCAAAAGTTTAAGACCTAGTAGATAGTGATCTATAAGGGTCTTAAATGTTGATACCTTAGGAGATAGAGATCTCTGGGAATAAAGGTATTCTGATAAGGATTATGGACATACTAGTTATAATAATTATCGAGCTATAGTGTCAAGGACACTATAACAAAATTGAGTATTGGTTGCATAAGATGCAACATTCGCATTGGATGCAAGCACTGTTACTAGGGGATATGCAAGTGCCGTAAAAGGACTTGGCGTAGTCTCTTGGAAACAGAGTGACTGATCATCTTACCTAACTATTTTCTAAATAGCCTATGATTGTCACATGAGTATGGGTTTAAATGATTAGTCCATTAATGGCTCTTTGGGCTAGTGGGAGATTGTTGGACATGCGAGCCCACGACGAGCCATTATGTAATAAATGTTATTGCGAATATCATTCCCTGATCTGAAACGAAGAATAAACAATTTGCATAATAGGTCCCTTAGTACAATTAGGGTTATGTGCCATAGCCATCTTGATGATCATTGTAACATCCGGGATCCGCGTAAACCCGAACTCGACTCGATTTGGGTCCGATTAACCCAATTAAGTTGTCTAACAATATTAGATAAACTAAAACGATCAATTGATCGAGAATCAAAAGTTGTTCGGGCGAAATCGACCAAAAATCGGTCGCTTCGTAATTCGTGCGGCGAAAAGCCGCGACGCAAATTCGGAAACCGCGAAACGAACCAAGACCGTCTAAAAATCCGATTCGACGAAATAAGACCAACGAAATCGACCGTTCGTCAATCGGAGGTCATTTGATATTTTTAAATCACAAAATTTTGTCTTAAACAAAAGTCGTATCCGAAAATTTCGGGTATTCAAAACTCGATCGAAAGTATATCAACATTATACTCATTTTGATCGTCGTTGAAAGACGATCAACTCGAGATATTTCGCGTCAAAAACGGAAGCTCGAGGTGAGCATACGGTCTATTTTAAGTATCTCAAATAAGGAGACTTTTAAAAAAAAGAGAAAAAAATAATAAAATAAAATTAAGTATCAGCAACAGCAGTCGGCTACTAAAAAATATATATATAAAAAGGAAGAAGAAATATATAAAATTGGTTTTCTAAATATAACAGCCACATAATCCAAAGTTCTCCACTTGGACCCCCTAATTATTCCACTTGTCCGAAACCTATACCCCTCCTCCCTCTATAAATGTAAGCCCTCCTAATTCCCTCTAATTCTCTTCTTTCCCAGCCGTAACTCTCCCCTTCCCCACTTTGTTTAACAAATGCCGAACATTTCCTTCCCAAATCAAACAAACCCAATTTCCTTTCTTTACTTCTACGAATAGCAGCAATTACTGTAAATTGGATCCTTCTTTCCAGCAAATCAAGATCAATCTGGAACCTTTGGAACTGCTCCAGATCATCTAAGCAACACTTGGATCCTCCATTGCATGCTTGTGATCATTTTTATATAAGGTACATTCCCTCTCCATATTCTTTGCTGCCATGCATGATATATGCCATCTTTTCTCCTTGCAAATGGTGTAAACTTGCACCTTTTCGATCATCAAATCTGAATTTCAGAAATTTCTTTTTATCACAGATCATCATACATTCTAAGGATCATCCTTTTCTGCCTTGTATGAATAAAAATCTCTTCCTACTATTTTCCCTAAATTTTGTATTACAAATAGGAGAAGACTTATTCATGGTGATTTGCATACCTTTAAGTTTCAGAATTTGAATTTCAATCTAAAATCAAATGGTATAATATCGACATGGATCTACACGACATGCATGCATTGATATCTTCGGATCCTATAAAAAATGATAATAACAATAATATTTAATGATTTTATAAGTATTAATATTTCATTAATGGAGCTAAATAGTAATACATAGATTAATTTATGCGGACGGAAGTATGGGTTCTTGATCGGACAATAGTTCGAGAGTTGTATAGCAAAGTACCATTTCTATGTATTTCCTGTCCAGTTTGACAAAAGCATGCAAATGAAATCTGGAACTAGGAAAAATTTCGTATGCTCGATTTTTTTGAAAAAAAACTATACATATTTTTTTTGGGTATTGTTGGTGCACATACACTACCAATTAAACTCCTTTCCATACAACCCTACTCTCACGGCATGGTCAACTTGAACATATGTACTCCACTTTAGCAATTATTTACTAATTAATCTACATCTTCTTTGTTCTGTTTATAAACAAGAAAATGTAGTTAGATTTAGCCCATTAAATTGCATTGTATGCACCTGATGCTTGTGAATAATCTAGTAACTTGTCAATATGGGCATATCTTAGTTTGGAAGGATTGATGATAATTGACCTTTTTGCATACAACAGAATTTAATCTAAAAATTTATATCCGATAAGTTTTCTTGATTTCCTATGTATAAAATGTGTATTTATTTATATAAGGATAAAACCTGATCAACTGTTTCGTTTAAAACACCTGATATGTCATTCCCCAGAGTCATTTGCAGATGAAATTTGAAATTTAGCTTTTCACTCATTAGTATTCAATGAATTTTAACTTAATAGTTGTGCTAATGTTAAAACAAAATGAATGATGAGATCCTATGTAATAAGTCATCTTACATCAATCCAAATTTTAAACCAGATCCAAGAATCAATTTCTAAACTCAAGACCTTAAAAAGATCAAAATGCAAATCTTAATTATAGTACCCTTCTCTTATGAATTCAACAGATGCATTCCTAAATGCATTACGAATGGAAATCCTCTATTGATTAATCCTTGAAAATAATCTTTTAGTTACATATATCACTAGAGACAAATGGTAATAGAGATCTAGATTGTAAGATCAACTACAGAAAGTATTGAGAAAGAAATGAAGAATAAAGTAAGGGTTGATAAATCCAGTATAACTAGTAATTAATTATGCCGGTCACGGTGATCTTTATACCTGATTGTGCGAGGGCGCGGTGACCCTCAACTGGGCGGGAGAATAGGAAGCCCAGTTAGGGCAGCGGCCGCCAAATGCGCGGGTCTAGGATCCCAGTCCCTTTTCGGTTTTTATGCGAACTCGCAGTGTTTTTACGCCCTCGTTGGGATCCCGACTTTAGACCATTCCGATGACCCTTTGTTTTAGGATACCCAGGT
Source organism: Ottelia alismoides (assembly GCA_037367405.1). Classification (NCBI taxonomy): domain Eukaryota; kingdom Viridiplantae; phylum Streptophyta; class Magnoliopsida; order Alismatales; family Hydrocharitaceae; genus Ottelia; species Ottelia alismoides. The sequence goes on from JAZKJV010004099.1 coordinate 403,239, forward strand.
GGGGGATCCTTGGTTTTCAGTTTTTCGTACGAGCTCGTTCGCCCGTACTAGTCGGGCAGGTTTCTAGAGCGACTTTTCTAGAGAGTCTCTCTCACCCGTTTCAGTGGCGTAGTTTGGGAGTAGACCTATCCCTCTATTGGACCGCGCTTCCAATTAGAGGGCGAGACGGAAGAGCCATTTGTAGGCTTCTTCACCGCTTGAGTTTACCTCGCCAACAGACTGGCGATTCTATATCTAGATCATCCATATCTACATCTACATCATCTGGAGTTATATTGAAACATTGAAGTTAAGAATTGGAGAAGTTACGATCAAAAGTTGGGATTAGTAGGAAATGATTATTCTCTCTACCTAAGAATTTAATTGAATTAAGAGATCTTTCCAATCTTAAACTTTTCCATCATCATTCACAAGTATGATCTCTGAAGTAATTGATATATATGCTCACACTCATACCCTCATGAATATTCAACTACAATATAAATAGGTCATATGGGGGAAATGCCGGGTTCTGGGGAAATCATTAGAGATGCATTACAAACAACTTTAAAAACCTTTTTACTTACGCAAGTAGATGTAAACTTTACTTTCCACCTTTTTACTTGCTTGCTTTTGCACATATTAAATGTCTAGTTATTTTTATAAGTTTTTGGGAGGTACCAGCAATGGCTGACGCCTCTTCTTTCCTAACGTGTTTGGCAGGCAAACAGCCTGCAGTTTAGTAGCAGCTCAGTAGCTATACATGCTTCCTGGAGACAGAGTATACACTAGACGGTATGAATTACTTGTCTCAGTTTTTGTTCAGATGATGATGTAAATGCTATCTCTTTTGTATCATACTTTGGGATATATGTTGAAAAATGGAAGATCCTTGTACATATTGTAAATTGATATGAATATTAACGAAAAGAAATTTTTGGTGCCATTTGTCTCTCTTTTACTTTGTGGTTATGTTATGGATGTGAATGTCACGTGGATAATTAACCGCGCGAAAAATTTTCCCTGCTTTTCTACAACTTCATGCGATCTCATGTGAATAATAGTACGAGTGTGTGATTAACGGGTACCCGGATCCTGAGAGGGGTTCTACAATCATACAGCTGTTGATTCAAGTATTGAATCACAGAGGCTGGTGCTTGGATGAATATATAAAGAGTTAGATTGCGGATTCATCGAGCACCGTCAAATTATTATTAAGAGATGATCTCCAGCCTGAGAAGGAGATGGCAATCCTTTCTCTAAAGGCTGATATCTAACTGACCTCTTGATGCAGGTCCTCTGCATAGGAATAGAGATTCGGAGGTGTTAGATAAGTTAGGCCAAAGAGTTGACTTTACGAGGTCAAGATAACCAAAGTCATATGTCGTATGCTGTCATGATATAGGCACGCATCCTCTGACCGGAGACAGATGTGTTACTATATGTCTGAGTATGTACATTTGGCAGACCAATAGGTTGATGACCTAATCAAGGTCTATACACCGGCGCTGGTGTGCATATAAGGGCATGAGTAATACGATCTCTCAAAGGGATCATACAGGTTCATTACTGAATCGGAAGACATGAGCTCACTCATGAGATATTGGGAAGAATCAAATTCCGTGCATGGTTGTCTCGCTTTGGAAGCTTAACTGAATTTGTAGGTTTGATATATACTTTTGGAAAGTATATGATCGAGACCTAGGTATGATATATGCTTTTGGAAAGTATATGATCTATACCGACTCCCAATGATCGAATGAGAAATTTAATGATAGAACTCTGAAATAGACAGTGTAAAATTGATCTTATACTTCAAGTTTATTCCGAGTCTTCCAGTATGCAGGATGTACAGGTATTGGGAATACCTGAGGGTGATGTGATCATAAACGATTGTATAACCATGACGCTTCCATTCCTAGGGAGTGATGAAAGGGGTCTGGATTTTAGTGACTCCTCTCAATAAAGAAGTAATCTAATCTTAGTCCAAATATTGGACATTGATCTGAACGTGATTCAGATGCAATGAGAAGATTAGATTTGCGGTCTTCATTTAATCAAGCATCTATGGGAGGCCCGAGATCTGGATTTGAGATGTGATCTCAATATCCAAGTCACTATACGTGGAACAATACAATCGCTCTGTCCTTATCTCCAAGTATTCACGGAGAAAGTGCATTATCCTTGAAAGAGTTCATGGATAATTCTATTGTTGATATATGTACTCGAGCATTGAGAAAATGGATAATTAAATGTGATTTAATTATCATGAATAATATGAATTTGATTCATGTTATAAAAAGAGTTATCTTATATAATTAAATGTGATTTGATTATCAAAGATGTAAATAATGTGAATGTGATTCATATTATTTGGGCACAAGAGAAAAGAGATCCAGGATGATTAAATGTGATTTAATTATCATGGATATGAATAATGCAGATAGCACTATCCATATTATTCATAATATATTATAAATGCGATTTATAATGTATTAGAGAGAGCTAATTATAATTTATATTTGTTAATTAATTATTGATGTGTATTGGATACACATTGTGTAATTAATTGAAAATGTAAATTATATTTTGTTTTGGGTTGTGAATGTGATTCACAAATTTCCAATGGCAAGATTGCAATATTCTCAAAATTAATTATGAATTATTTTTGAAGAATAAATCACAACAAAAGTTGTTGGATTAAATAAAGGAGATTTCCATGGAGATATGCAATCTCATGAAATCTCATGAGATTGCTCTTCACATGGTAACATATGGACGGCTACCAAGTCCTATATGGAATTGGTGGCCATCTACCATGTTGACATGGGAGATGTAATCTCCATGTCAATTGCCTCCTTAATTGATTGATTTAATTTAGGATTAATTTGTATTTGATTTATCAAATATATTTGATCTAAATTAAATCACAAGTTGTTGGCTTTTACCAACAACAATCTTGACCATTGGATTAGACATAAATCAATCTCATCCATTGATTTTATATGTCCCATGGATTGAGATCCATGGATCCCAAAACCCTATAAATAGAGAGGCATACCATGCTCTCTTGGTACATGCTATTGTAGCACATCTCTCTCTCTTTCTCTCTACACGTCTACTCCCTCTCCCTCATATGGCCGTCCACCATGGATGCCCTAGAGGGAGTCTCCATCACCGCAGCATCATCGTTATGATGCCCGATCGTCTGCTCGTGGATCTCCGTCTCCTTCGATGCGCCTCGCTCGTGAAGAAGATGTGGATCTCGTGTGCCGAGATCAGGAGATCCGTCGCTTGGATCATCAACATGGATTGCGGAAGCACGCGATTCATCCCTGCGCTCGCAAGCGTCTCCTCCGTCGGATCGGACTTGAGACAGGAGGTCTCTTCGTTTAGAGACTCGATCGCAACCACGCTTCAAGAGGTAATCCTATTACTTGTTTGTGGTTTAGATGAAACGATCCGAGAAGTGTTCTTGGATCATGTGGTTTCGTCGCATGAAAAATTTTTAAACTCCGCTACATCGAGCAACTAGTGCGACTAGTCGCTCCTCGTCGTATTCGATACGACACTCATGCTTCCGTGATGCGCTTGAGGATTATCCAATATCCTTCACATAGTTTCTAATGATGGGTCTAATGGTCTACCTGAGCAGGATTCATTACAGGGGACAAAAGTATAGGCCGCAGATTTGGACCTACCTATTGCGCTTAGGAAGCAGAAGCGTAGTTGTGTGTCATATCCTATAGCATACATGGTCTCTTTTGATCGCTTGTCTGGTGACTTCAGGAATTTCGCTGTTGCGTTATCAGTCATGGCCATTCCACGGAATTATCAAGAGGCTCTGAAGGACAGTCAGTGGAGTTTGTCTATGGAAGAAGAGATGGCTGCTCTTCAGTCAAGAGGCACTTGGAGCCTCGTCCCAACTCCTACTGGAGTGTCTACAATAAGATGTAAATGGGTATTTACAGTTAAGCAAAATGCAGATGGTAACATCAACAGATACAAGGCACATCTGGTTGCACGGGGGTTTACTCAGACATATGGGGTGGATTATCTTGACATATTCTCACCAGTTGCTCGTCATTCCACCTTACGAATTCTTCTCTCGATTGTCGTGGTTCGAGATTGGCCACTATTTCAGTTAGATGTCAAGAATGCATTTTTGTATGGTGACATTCAAGAGGAAGTCTACATGCAACAGCCACCTGGATTCGTTGTTGATGGGGAGTGTTCACAGGTGTGTAGACTTCACAAGGCAATCTATGGCCTTAAGAAGAGCCCTAGAGCTTGGTTCCAGAAACTTTCAGACTTGTTTGAGAAACATGGGTACAAACGTTCGAATGCAGATCATTCCCTTTTTATACAAAAAACGTCCAAAGGTATGGTTGCTATTATAGTGTATGTTGATGATATTCTTATTACAGGAGATGACATACAAGGAATCAAGAGGGTGAAAGAACTTCCGGGTCGTGAACTTGTCATCAAGGATCTTGGATCACTTAGATACTTTTTGGGACTGTAGTTTGCCGGAAATCAACAAGGACTTGTGATGACGCAGAGGAAATACGTCACTGATTTACTAAGTGATACAAGAATGCTTGGATGTCGACCTGCCGCCACACCCATGGATCCAAGTATGAAACTATATGATGAATGATACTGATGAACTTGATAGGAGGAGAGAGCTGGTAGGAAAGCTCCTTTATGTTACCATTACCAGACCCGATATTTCTTTTGTTGTTAGTCGAGTGAGCCAGTTCATGGAGCAACTGCGTCGGGTCCATATGGATGCTATACAAATGATACTCAGGTATCTTAAATCATCTCCAGGTGCAGGTCTACTGTTTAGAAAAGGCAAGGAGGTCACCATCTCAGCATGCGTAGATGCAGATTATGCAGGGTTGTCGGTGGAAAGAATTATCTGATTATTCCAAAGAGCCCTAGGCTCTCTTATGTAGAGGAAAGCCTATGGGTAAATTACATAAGAAGCAACTACGGAAATAAAAATTGATAAACATTACACCGACTACATAAATATCTCTACACTCCCCCTCAAGATGGAGCATAGATATCAATCATGCTTAGCTTGGAAGAACACTTCTGGAATGGTCCTCTTTGCAGTGGCTTGGTGAAAATGTTGGTTGTCTGCTCCCCTAAACTCACATGTGAAGTAGAAATCAGGCCTTTCTGGATCATATCTCTAGTGTAGTGGCAGTCTACCTCAATATTTTTTGTTCTTTCACGGAAGGTAGGATTATTGGCAATGAACAATGCAGCTTGGTTATCGTACTGTAGCTGCATGGGTAGAGGTACATCTATATGCAAATCGTCTAGTACAGCTCGAACCCACATCATCTCCGTACTTGCTTGTGCCATGGCCCTGTATTCAGACTCAACACTAGATCTAGCCACAACAGTTTGTTTCTTGCTTTTCCAAGAAACCAGCGAGCTGCCTACAAAGATTGTAAAGCCTGAAATAGACTTCCGACCCTTAGGGCATCCTGCATAATCCGCATCCGCACATGTCGAAATAGATAAATTTGTTTCCTTTTTAAATAGCAATCCTATGCCTGGCGACGACTTTAGATACCTTAGTATCACATATATAGCATCCATATGCACCTGTCTCAGCTATTCCATGAACTGGCTAACTCGACTAACTGCAAAGGCAATATCGGGTCGAGTTATAGTAACGTAGAGAAGCTTACCCACCATTTCTCTATATCTTCTCTTGTCAACTTTCTCGGTATCATTATCATATATTTCATGCTTGGATACATAGGAGTACTCGCGGGTCTACACCAACCATACCAGTTTCAACAAGCAAATATGTAATATATTTCCTTTGGGTCATTATAAGACCCTGTGTATTCCTGGCAAACTCCGACCCCAGAAAATATCGTAGAGTACCCAGATCCTTTGTAACAAACTAACGGCCCAAAAATGCTTTTGCCATCTTTATCTCATGAGCATCATCTCCTGTAACTAAAATATCATCAACATACACCATGATGACAACCGTACCTCTACAAGTCTTCTGGATGAACAACGAGTGATCCGCATTTGATCTCTTGAATCCTTGTTGTTCGATTAGATGGGAAAGCTTTTGAAACCACGCCCTTGGGCTCTGTTTAAGATCATATATTGCCTTATGAAGTCTACACACCATATGATTCTCCCCCTCAACAGCGAACCCCGGGGGATGCTGCATGTAGATTTCTTCCTGTAGATCACCATACAAGAAGGCATTCTTAACATCAAGCTGAAAGAACGGTCAGTCACGTACCACAGTAACCGATAGGAGAATACGCAAAGTGGAATGACGAGTAACTGGTGAAAAGGTATCCATATAATCCACGCCATATGTCTGAGTGAAGCCCCGTGCCACTAGCCTTGCCTTATAACGGTCAAGACTACCATCTGCATGGTACTTAACTATAAACACCCATTTGCAGCTAACAACAGATGCTCCTGAGGGAGCAGGAACCAAGCTCCATGTACCCCGTGATTGTAGGGCGGCCATCTCTTCCTCCATAGCAGAACGCCAGCAGTCAATATTCAAGGCATCCAGATAATTCCGTGGTATCTCCACGGTCGACAAAGCTACAGCAAATTTCTGAAAATCCCCTGTAAAATGATGAAAGGAAACCTGGGAAGCAAGGGGATATGATGCACAAGACCGTTTCTGCTTCCGCATAGCAATAGGGACATCCAGATCATCACCCGTTGTACTCGCCAGTTCACATTCCTCCTGCAATGATGATCCCTGCACATGCATACTATCCGACCCATCATTAGTAATAACATCTGAACATACCTAAGGAGCACGGGATGACTGACATGCAGCATGAGCAGGACCCGGTCGACGTGTATAATATTTAGGTAGGGGCGAGACAAGTGGTCTTAGTGGTGGTGGAGAGGGTGGTGGTGGTAGTTGGGATGATGTTGGCGTGACAACAGGGATGGGGACATACATTGGTGGACTCAGAGTAGGAGGAGGAACATAAACCTCATCAGTAGAAGTGGATGATGCCAAACTGTCACCGGTAGGTGAGAAGTATATAACAGACTCAAAAAATGTAACATCAACACTGACAAAGTATCTCCTTTTGACAGGATCATAGCAACGATATCCCTTCTGAGTCCGAGAATAACCCACAAAGACACACTTGGCAGCCCTGGGTGAGAGCTTGTCAAGTCCAGGAGACAAGTGGTGAACAAAGGCCACAGCACCAAAAACACGAGGAGTAAGTAAGAATAATTCCTTGTCGGGAAAAACAACAAAAAGAGGAAATTGCTCACCAAGTACCGAGGAGGGCATACGATTCACAAGGTAACAGGCTGTAAGGACTGCATCTCCCCAAAAGGAAATAGGTGCACAACTCTGGATAAGTAGGGTTCGAGTAATATCAAGAAGATGATGATGTTTCCTCTCTGCGACTCCATTTTGTTGAGATGTGTAAGCACATGTGGTTTGATGAATAATACCTCTTGACGAGAAGAAGTGTAAGAGAGAACGAGTGCAAAATTCCAAAGCATTGTCCGTACGAACATATTTAATATGAGAGGAAAAAACATTTTGCACTTCAATTATAAGGTTTCGAATAACATCCCGTGCTTCAGATTTATTCTTTAGTAGAAAGACCCACGACAAACGAGAGAAATCATCAACGACTACAAGATAAAACCTGTGTCCATCGTGATCAGGAACACGACTCGACCTCATATATCAACATGAAGTAATTCAAACGGGGAGCTACTGCTCCGACACTGACGACTAGGGAAGCTAGCTCGATGGTGCTTTCCCAACTGACGGGTTTCACACTTGAAGGAGGAACTCGGGGAAATCTGAGGTAAGAGATGACGCATCTTCTAAAGCGGGAGGTGACCAAAGCGTAGATGCCACGTATACGGAGAGACTGATCCGGTTGAATACGAGGAGACGTCGGCATAGGAATTCCGGACCAGACGATAGAGACCATCCTGCTCAGATCCACGGCCAATCACCCTGCTCCTTAGGATGTCCTGAAATATAAGAGAAGATGGGTCAAATATAGCACGACAGTGCAAATCCTTTGTAATCTGACTAATAGACAGTAAGTTCATCGAAAAATCAGGTGCATGTAGAACATTTTGTAAATGCATGGAAGGCGATAAAGTAATCTCCCCATGTCTCATCAGCTATAACCACAGAACCGTCCTGGTGGAATCTCCCTGTATGACACGAGTCTATCTCTGTCACATCTCCCTGTATGACACGAGTCTATCTTTGTCGCGGCAAAGATGGTGTGTTGCCCCAGAGTCCATAATCCAATCTGAGACATCTGAACTATGACATGATGGAAAAGCACAAGCACTACCTGAGGTGCTAGCAGAGGCAGAAGTACTGGCAGATGATAAAGCGGCAATATCTGAAGAACCTCCTGGAGAATCTATAGATACGGGAGGCATAATATCTTGCAATCTCGCAACTAGCTCCTCGAACCTCTGATCCGAAGTAGATGCTGACGGAGATGCAACATGCTCGGCTACTCGCGTCGATGATGGAAACCCAAGCTTAGAATAGCATGTATCCTCAGCATGGCATGTGCGATGGCAAAAAGTGCATGGCAGGCGAAAACGATTGCCTCGACCACGAGGTCAACGACCAGGAAATGAAGGCGAACCACCTCTTCCTCTGGATGCAGCCATCGCCGAGGGTGGTGGAGTAGAAGCACTGGACGAGATAGAGATGCGGTTGAGCCGCAGGTGTACTTCCTCCATAAGAGGAATGGTAGCATCGGCAGGTATCTGTGAACGGGCAGCATCATATTCAGGATCGAGGGCCGCAAGCAGGACTCCTACCATGGTAGCATTCCTGAACATCTTCTGCTGCTCAGGGGTGGCCGTGAGAGGAATAGTACAGTAGAGCTTCTCAAACATCCCCTATAGGGATGTATACAGGGAATGAAGTGGTCGTCCATTCTGCTTCATTGTGAAGATGTCGTGCTGGAGCTGTAACATCTTTGTCTCATTTCACACCTGCAAATATGTTGCCGCCAGTATGTCCCACATCGCCTTAACGGTGGGCTGATCGAGAATATCATTAGCAATCTCCATTGACAACGTGCCGGATAGCCAGACCTTGGCATATGAATCACCAGCCTCCCAGGAGGCATAAATCCCAGTTTTTTCTGCCGGCTCTTCCTCAGTAAGAATGTGCTTCTTACCGTTTGACTTCATGAGGCTCATGACCCAGAGCTCATAGTTCGTCCCATCCATCTTGACTGTTGGCGTGGGACCTTTGAACGCACCTATGGAGGGCATATCAACTTTGTGTTCTGACCTATTGTCGGAGACAAAGAACTAGGATTTGTAGACCAAAAGAAAGATGTTTACATAAACTTCGTAGGATTTGAGTGCGTTTGTAGACTTAACGCACTCAAATCCATTGAGATGGCGGAGAAGGCGGCTGCGATGAAGGCTGGAGGTGCCGACGGGAGAAAGCCGACAAGGGGAGGCGGCGGGAGAGAGACAGTGAGAGAGAGGTGTCGGCACCGGTTAGAGATAGCGGCGCCGGGGAGAGGAGGCGGCGGTTGGACGGACTGTCAGCGCCGGGGAGAGGAGGCGGTGCCGAGGAGAGAGAGGAGGGACGGCGGTAAGAAGGGGTTTAGGGTTTTTTTAGGGTTTTAGCTCTGATACCATGTTGGTGGAAAGAATTATCTGATTATTCCAAAGAACCCTAGACTCTCTTATATAGAGAAAAGCCTATGGGTAAATTACATAAGTACAACTACGGAAATAAAAATTGATAAACAGTATACCGACTACATAAATATCTCTACAAGGGTGTCCAAAAGATAGGATGTCCACCACTGGATTTGTTGTATATGTTGGAGATTCTCTTGTCTCATGGAGGATCAAGAAACAAATGGTAGATTGCCACTATATACGAGACATGATTCAGAAGGGTTTTATTTCCACATCTCATGTCAGCTCAAGGGACCAGACTGCATATATCTTCACTAAGGCCTTACTCAGAGAACCTTTTCAGAAGTGCTCGTCCAAGCTGAGCATGATCGACATCTATGCTCCATCTTGAGGGGGAGTGTAGAGATATACTTATTACGTTATTTATTTCCTGTTTCTCATACTGTTTCTTAATTCCCTTTACTTATGAAGGTCTTATGTAATTTACCCTTAGGCTACTCTCCTATATAAGAGAGCCTAGGATTCGTGGAATAAACATCTCTTTGTTTTCCCCAATAATTACGAATTGTGGGCCGTGCAATTCATGAGCCTAATGAAGTTGATGGGCAAGAAGCACATCGTTACTTAGGACGAGCTGACAGAGAAGATATGATTGTATGCCACATGGGAGGCCGATGATGCCTATGCTCTAGTTTGGTTATCTTGTACCTTGATACCGAATATTGCCAACGATGTCCAGCACCATCCCACAGCAAAAGACATGTGGATATTCGTGCCTCTATATATTCTCAGGTCAAGAATGAGATGAAGATTTTACAGCTACAACATGACATCTTTATTATTAAGCAGAATGGACGTAGCTTGCATGCACACTATACTGCTTTGCGCAGAATGTTTGAGAAGCTTCATAGCTTCGTACCTCTCAGGGCTACACCGGAGCAGATGAAGACATTTAGAAACGCGATAATGGTTGGAGTTTTTCTAGCCTCTCTTGACTCACAGTACGAGGCTGCTTCCTCTCAGATACTGGTTGATGCCACCATTCCTCCCATGGAAGAGGCATTCCGAAGGCTGAGCAGAATCAGTGTTCTATCTCCATCACCAAATTCCTCTTCCATGGAAGCCTCACGCAGACAAGCTGGCTCATCTCATTTTCGTGGACGCACACCACGGGGTAGGGGTGGACGTGGTCATGGATCCCCGTGCACCTATTGTCACAGATCTAGTCATACGGAAGATACATGTTATTTCAAGCATGGTTTTCCTGCATCAGCACGTAGAGAAGAACAGGCCCAGCATCAGCAACCTGCTCCACCTGCATCAGATCAGCGATATGGTGATCTTGTGTCTTGATTGAGAGACATTGTGTCACCATCTGGTTCCTCAACACCCGGTTCAGAGAACAGTTCAGACCTTGCCGCTACTGCAGGAGCGATTACCTCAGGTAGTGTTCATGCCTCTGCTTCTTATCATGGTTCTGATGTATCGGAATGGATTATTGATTCTGGAGCCACACGTCACTTGTGTGGAGATAGAGGTCAGCTCTCAACATACAAGCAAGTTCCTCCACGACGGACAGTGGTCATTGCTGATGATACTCATTCTCCTATCACGGGACAGGGGGAGTTTACCTTGACTCCTTCCATGTGTCTACAGAATGTGTTGCATGCTCATGATTTCTCAAGAAAAAGAGTACTCTCTTTTTTATCAGTCGTCGTACCCCCACCACCCAAAATTTACCCCCCGCCCCTATTAAGGTTCCCCCTTAGGGGCCCTTCTCATGAAAAAACTCAATGGCCCTGGAAGGGCCTCGTCTTCAGAGGTCTACGCCACCGCTGATTTGCCACGTGCATGATGAGGATGCACGACCAGGTGGTTAAGGTGACCCCGATGGGGCCTAGATGTCTCTTGGAGAGTACATCTGTGGAGGAGGAGACAGGCGACCTTGAGATGCCACCCCGTTGGAGGCTGAAGTTTGGTCACACGAAGAAGGCCGACCGTGGGAGAAACGATCGCCTGGGATCTTTCCTCCTGGAGGAACCCATCTCCGCAAGACTAGTGGCGGCGCCGGCTGGATGGGAGTTACCGACAGTAAGATATGTTGTGGTGGCATCGCCCGAAGGAGATGACTGATTGTGGAGGGGACAACCCAACCCCTTGTTGGTTGTTTGCCCATAGACGAAGCTTATGGTACAGGATGGGCGGGAGCGATGGGCTCTATGAAAGTTATGCCTGGAGAGTATGAACAACATGCGTGCTAGATTGCCTGGAGATTAATTGTGCCTGGAAATCAACTACGTCGTGATGATCTTCAGGAGTTGCATGCTCGTATCGATGTGATCAATTCCTACTTGTTGTTGGAACTTCTCATATCTGGAAGATATGTATGTTTGCTGGAAGATTGTACAAAATTAGGGTTTCAGTAACAAAACCCTAATTTATTTTTTGGAACTGATGATGATGGCTTTCATAGTAAATATAACTAGGGTTCCATCAAGAACCTAATAGCTTTTTCGAATTCGAACAACGATGATATTCAGAATTTCAACAAATCACGAACATGAACGAAAATCTTCAAAAATAAATACATGAATCAAATCCGCCTTGATACCATGTGCAAAACGACAATGCAAAAGCGTAATAATCAGAGTTAATGGTAAAGAACATGAAGAGCACTTGGATTTTATGTGGAATCCTAGAACTCTCTCATTGAATACAGAAGGTGTGGTCAAGTTCCACTAATAAATAATGTGGGACTAAACCTGTAGATATGGTAATTGATCCCAAGATGGATCCAATTACCCATATATGGATGCATATTCTAATAAGATAGAAATGGGCTTTCACTCACTATTGTGCTTTCTAAATAAAAGTTGGATCCGTCAGTTTCTCATCAGTGAGTTTTTAAAATATTACAAATATACTCAACAGGCCATTACTCTTGTCATTTTGAATGCAATATTAAAAAGTTATGAAAGGTCCATGCTAGCTCAATTACTTGCATAAAAGATCAAGTAATCAATAGGAATATTGGAACAAAGTATATGATAGCTGCAGCTTTAGCAATTTGTATACCAGCATGCCCCATTTTTTCTGGTGAATTTTTTTCTGCCACGGCATCCACATAATCTTCTGTTATGATTTCAGATTTCTCATCAGCTCGAGCATCATATTTTCTCAAGATTTCTGGAGTTCTCATTTCAGATTTTCCTTCTATTTGATCTTCAGATTCTTCCAAAACATCAGGAATTTTAGCTCTTCGGGGTTCCAGAAATGGTGAGACTACTTTACTCTCTTTTATGGAATCTTCCTTTTTCAATGTGGGGGTTTGAGCTTCATCTTTGATTCTGCCAGAAACAAATGTTCCTTCACCTGTAGCACCATGCAAATCGGTATATATATATATAATATATATGAGAAAGAACATTCAATACTCCTTATCTATTTCATAGACAATATAGCAGCGGCCATGTTAATTCAATGACTTGTATAAAAGATGAGGCAATCAACTAAAACATCGAAACAAGATAAATGATAACTGCAGTTTCAGAGTTTTACCTACCAGGATACCTCCTCTGTTGTGGTGTAATGTTTTCTGACATGGGTTCCCAATAATCTTCTGCTATGATTTCAGATTTTTCATCAGTTCGATTATCATATTTTTCCAAGATTTCTGGAATTTTGATCTCAGTCATTCTTTCTATTCGATCGTCAAGCTCTTCAGATATGTCAGAAATTCTAGCTCTTTGGGGTTCCATAACTGAGTAGATTACTTCGCTGCCTTGAATCAAAACAATTTTTCCCGATGTGGGGGTTCCAGGTTCAGCTTTGATTTTGGCAGAAACAAATGTTCCATTACCTGTATTACCATGAAAACCGATACATACATGAGAAGATGGAACATTCAATATTCCTATCTAATTCATAAATTTAGTGTCTACGCCAACTCAATGACTTGTATAAAAAAGATCGAGTAATCAATTAAAACAAGATATTTGACAACTGCATCTTGAATGTTTTGTATACCAGCATGCCCCCTCTGTTCTGGTGCAATGTTTTCTGCGTTGAACTGCCCACAATCTTCTGCTCCGATTTCAGATTTTTCATCAGTTATATCATCAGATTTTTCCAGGACTTGTGGAGTTTTTCTTTCCGTCATGCCTTCTATTTGATCATCAGGTTCTTCCGAAATGTAAGGAATTTTAGCTCTTGGGGGTTCCAGAACTGTGGATATTACTTCACTGTCTTTAATCGAATCTGATTTTTTCGATGTGGGGCTTTGAGGTTGAGCTTTGATTCTGGCAGAGGCAAGTGTCCCTTTACCTGTATTGTCATGTAAAGCGTTTGATATATGAGAGGTCAGAACAGTTAATATTCAGCACATATGTCATAAACATTATACCCGTGTCCACCTATATAGAGGATAATAGTACTCAAACTAAAAGGAATAAATATGGAAGACTTTCTAGGCTGCTTCGTGGTAATAGGGAAATTAATACACTTATAGATTGATCCCAGCAAACTGAAATTAACTTGAGCTTGAAAAATGCCATGCATTCTTTTGGAAAAAAATAGATGCAGCTTAATGTCAACCACTTTGAAGGATGATATATGGTTGTGGAAAAAACACGCAAATAATAATTCAAAAGGACAGATTTACGTGGAAACTCTTCAAAACGAAACGGGAAACCCATGGGAGGGGATGAACTAGCACACACTAATGACCAGGTTTTTCTTCTTCTCCACTTAAATATCATGGAACTTCTTTGCATAATCTTGTTCAGTGAGAACGGTCTACGTATACCTTTCCCACTAAACTCTCCATGTAAAAACAGAGACTGTGGTTCTAATTAGAAGTCACACTTTGTATAAGAGTGGTGACCCTAGGCCAATGGTTACTATATCCTTTTTCCTCATTTTCTTTCTCTGCCAAGTAAGGTTCGACTAATTTTCATCTGTTGGTGGCGCTAGCGCTTCAGAGCAACTCAGTCATGGCTGGTCCCAAGCCCAGGCAAATTGAGGAGGGTTGCGTGTTAGGTAGCTAACAACCAGCGCAGGAGAGATAAATTACTAAATAGTGTTCTTTTAAGAACGTTATTTAGGAATTTGTCTCAAAACCGTTCGGATAAATTCTTAAATAGTGTTCTTTTAAAAACACTATTTCAGAATTTGTCTCGAATTCGTTCGGATCTTTTAATCATGGATTTAAGCAAACATCTATATTTTGTTGGGGTGTTCCCTACTTGCGATGCGTTGCAGCGCCCAAATGCAATGAGAAGTTGGCAAGAACTGCTACATTGCTGCCTAAATGTAGTTCAAAATTTGCAAGGGTTCTCACATGAGGAACACATGCGAGTAAATAAGACAGTTCCGCTGCATCGCTGCCCGGATGCCAGTCCAAAATTTGCAAGAGTTCTCACGTGATGGATGCATACAGGTAAAGAAGTTAGTCCAAAAGAGGTTGCAAAGGAAGTTGCGGATAGGTAGTTGGAATATTAGCACTTTGACCGGCAAATCGATGGAGATAGTTGATACGATGGAAAGAAGGAAGATTCAGATGTTATATCTACAAGAGACAAAATGGGTTGGAAAGAAAGTAAGGGAGATCGATAAGACAGACTTTAAACTTTAGTATTCAGGTAAAGATAAGGGCAGAAATGGTGTTGGAATGGTTGTTCATAAGGATTTGAAGGATTGTGTGGTTGAGGTGCAAATACCTGGGAATCGGATTATATTGCTAAAAGTAGTGCTCGAAGAAGAAATTCTGAATATCATCTCAGTTTATGCACCACAAGTTGGTTTAGATGATAAGACTAAACAAGCTTTTTGTGAGGATTTGGATAAGATTTTACAAGCAATCCCACAAAGAGAGATGATTTGCCTGGGTGGAGATCTTAATGGACATGTGGGAAAGGATGCTTCAGGGTATGTTAGTGTTCATGGAGGACATGGCTTCGAGGATAGAAATGAGGAGGGAAAAGTCTTTCTGGATTTTGTAACAGCGTATGATCTTTTCATTGCAAATACTCTCTTCAAGAAGAGGGAGGAGCATTTAAATACTTATAAGAGTAGCTCGACTAGAACACAGATAGACTACTTTGCGTTGAGAAGAAGAGATTGGTTGTGTTGCAAAGACTGCAAAGTAATCCCAGGAGAGAGCCTGACCACCCAAGTAGATCATGTTTTGTTATCAAAAAGGGTTGCTTTTGTGGTTCCTATTTGGGTCGTGATTTGTGTTCTTCGAAAAAATCTTTTGAAAAAAGTGTGTACAAAAGAAAAGCCATACGCAAGAAGAAAAAATGTGCAAAAAGGGGGGGAGAAAAGCTGTAAGAAAATGAAAATAGACGGCTTATTTAAAAAAATGTGGTCTGTTAAAAAAATGAATGAAATAGCAGAAAAACGATTTAAAAATTTGATTGAGAAAAGCCAAGAAAAATATGACGGCTTATGTGACTTTAGTTCTCCCCATTTTCTTGTCTTCTCCCAACTTTGTCGATGCCATTGTTTTCTGACAAGTATGGGAGTATTGTGTAGAGTCACAGGTATGTTCCAGATTTAAATTCCAGACCAACCAGATTTTCAAACTCTACATATTTTGTCAGATATCCAGACTCAACGTTCAGATTCTGAGTCCTCAGTTTCAAACATGCACATATATGCGGTCTTTTTCATATGTGCACATGTTTGCCATCATTGTTTGTGGTCCCCATCTTTTGTGTTTCGATCATAGTTTTCATGTGTTCCATAGGGACTCCAGAGTAAAGATCTCATTCCCTATGCCATGTGGGCTAGGGTTTTCATGTGGTTTCATAGGGATTCCAGAGTAGAGATCCCATTCTCTGAGTCTGAGCCAGATGGGAGAGACCCAGTTCTCCGATAAGGAGACTTTTCATACTCCATTCTCCAGTGTTCGTGAACTCCAGTTCGAGATCCTTTCGAGGTTCCTATGAGAGAGAACACACTTTGAGGTCCCTATGAGAGAGACCCATCTTCAGAGATCTGCGTACGGATAATTTTTTTTGAAGCCAAAAAAAGGGGAGACACTCTCAGGTGTTCACCCCATAAATATATTAAAAATTAAATAAAGTAAAAGAAATACAAAGAGCGTTCTAGGCGAGCCATGAGCGTAACAGACCCAAAGCACCGGTACAGACGTTCTCCTTATAGAATCTAGGGTTTTTATCACTTGTGCCCCTCCGAGATATCACAATTTCAGTTATGCCCCTATCTTTTTGGTAACATCAGTTGTGCCCCTCACTTCTTGCTAATTTATCACTTGTGCCCCTCGAGTTAGTGACCGTCCATCCACAGTGAAACGGACGTGAACTTTGAGGACATAAGCGGAATTAATTTTAAAAAAAGAGTTAAATGGTCATTTGAGACCATCTTCCTTATCCTTTTCTTCTTCCTCCTCTTCCCCCATCCTCTTCTTCCTCTTGGGCCTCCCTCTCCCCCTGCCCCGCGATGCCCCGTACTCCTCGCGTTGCCCCGTGCTCCCCTGGGCCGCCCCCTCCCCTCCCCCGCGCCGCCCCGTGCTCCCCTGGGCTGCCCCCTCCCCTCCCCCGCGCCGCCCCGTGCTCCCCGTGCCACCCCCTGCTCCGCACTGCCCTGTGCTCCCTGGGTCGCCCCCTCCCCTCCCCCGCGTCGCCCCCTGCTCCCCTCCCCCGCGCCGCCCCTTGCTCTCCCCCCCCTCCCCCCGCAGCACCGCCCCCAGCATCTCCCCCCTCTGCCCCCCCGCATCTCCCTCCTCCGCCCTTGCACCCCCTCCCCCCGCCCCTGGCACTGCCCCCAGCATCTCCCCCCCTGCATCTCCCCCCTCCGCCCCCTCCCCCCTGCACCCCCTCCCCCCATCGCCCTCGCCCTATGTGCCTCCCCGATGGCGGAGCACGACTGGAGGGTGGATGTCACTGTTGTACCAGCTCACAGTGGCGCGAGGAGAGGTATGGCAACGAGCGGGGGAGACGTGGACGGTGATGATTGATCCGATGCCATGGAGCTTGAATGGGTTCCTCCTCGTCAATAGCACAAAGGCCTAGTTCGATCACGGTCAAGCAAGGCGATGGCGAATGGCAGGGTGGAAAGAGACGAGGAAGGGCCACGCGGCGGACCAGGACCGCGACGGGCGGTTGCTGGCGGTGTTGGGCTTGAATCCCTAGTGGGTTCTACCGTTGAGGAGAAGCCCCAAATTCGGTTCTCCAGGTTCGGTTCTCGACTAAATGGAGGAGGAAGAAGATGAAGAACACGTCTGGACAATAATACCCCTCTTAACTATACCAAGGTTTGAAAAAACCATGGTTAAGTCAACTCAATGACGGTCAATCCGACGGAAGGGCACAAGTGATAACGGCGAAAGAAGTGAGGGGCACAACTGATATTACCAAAAAGATAGGGGCATAACTGATATTGCGATATCTCGGAGGGGCACAAGTGATAAAAACCCTAGAATCTATGACTAGAAAACAACACCCCGTTCCTAGCTAGCCAAACAGACCAAACTAAAGCTAGTGGCCGCAGAAGCTCCTCCCTTGGCCGATGCTTGGCCACGACCAAACTCCTGCAAAAATCTTCCACGCTAGCCCTACCCACCTAGCTTAGGCCAGGATCGTCCCAAACAGGAGACATAGAAGGGTAGGAGAAAAAGAGATGTTCTAAAGTCTCAATCCCCCCACCGCACAGCAGACATCAGTCAGAGACCGTGCCGAGCAATCTAGCGCAACGGTCCCACGTCATCAACCTCTTCCTCCTGAATAGCCAAAAGAAGAAGGCGATCCTCGCCGGTAGCCCCAGCCCCCAGAAGAAATTAGTCTTTAACCAGTTCCGTCGAAAGAGAGGGAGGGGGTCTGCAGATCGCCGAGTAGGCCTTCTTCACGGAGAATGAGCCCCCGCGCCAAACCCAGTAATCCCGCCCCATGGATGGCCCCGCAGGCCCCCTCAGCGTGTCAAGAAGCAGCATGAACTCCTCCAGACGTTGATCGGAGAAGTTCGAACGGAAAGCCAGCATCCAGTTGCCGTCCACAAAGCAAGTAGCCACTCGAATATACTGGTCTATCGCCAAAGCAAACATACGAGGGAAGCGAAAGGACAGCGCACCTTCGTCTGTCCAGTCGTCCCTCCAGAAGGCGAAGGAACGCCCATCCCCTAGCGCCAGCTTGAACATAGTCCGGAAGTTGGGAGAGAATGACTGAATAGCCCTCCAGATGGGCGAGGGTTTCCGCCTAGTCGCACCGGCCGCCGCAACCCCCTCAGGTGTCGCCCCGTCGACCCCGTAGATCTGCCGGAGGAGACTGCAGCAGAGGTCGTCCCCGCTTCCCCAGATTCTTGCCACCCACTTCAGTAACATGGCTTCGTTCAGCTCGCCCAGTTGATAAATCCCAAGCCCGCCCTCGCATTTCCGCAGAGCAATATTGTCCCAGCTAACCAGGTGTATCCCGGGACCCTGCCCGCTCCTGCCCCACAGAAACCGCCTGATCAAACCCTCCAATCTCCTCCTGATGCCCGACGGCATAAGCCTCGTGGAAGAGTAGTACACCGGCATGGTGGAGAGCACCGCCCTTAAGAGCACCAGGCGACCCCCCTTCCAGAGGACTGCCGCCTTCCACCCCGCGAGCCATCTCTCCACCTTCTCAACCAGCAGCAGCCAGTCCGACGTCTTCGACCTCTCAGTGCTGAGCGGCAAACCCAATGGGCAACCCAGCACCCTCAGTAGCCAATGCGGATCCACACTAGCCCGCCAACTCCATGCTCATAGAGAACGGGACCATCTTGGACTTGCTGTTATTCTGCACCAACCCGGACATCTCACTGAAAGGCTCTAGCGCCGTCGCCATGCCCTTAGCCTCCTCAAGGCCCCCTTCTATGAAGAAGATGGTATCGTCAGCATATTGAAAAAACGGGATTTTCAGGTCATCCTTCGAGTAACCACACGTGAGCCCAACCTATTGGACTCTGTCAACCATACAAGCAAGGACGTCCTCCGCAATGATGAAGAGCAAGGGAGCGAGTGGGCAGCCTTTCCTCACCCCCCCTTTGCGGTTGAAAATAACCACCCTCTGGACGCCCGTTAACGAGGATCGTCATAGAAGCTGTGGTCATGCACCGTTTCATCCAGGAGGTCCAGAGCCCAGAAAAGCCACATCTATGCAACGCCGCCTAGAGAAAGTGCCAGTCCAAGGTGTCGAACGCCTTCGAGAAGTCCACCTTCCACAACAGGGCATGTCTGCCGCTTCTCTTCCAGTCCGCAATCTGCCTCCCCGGCACGAATGCCGTCTGTGTGGGGATAATGATGTGCTCCAGGACCCTGAGTCTAGTCGTAAAGACCTTAGCAACAATCAAGTACAGAGCATTGGAGATTGCGATAGGCTGAAAGTCCTCGACCCTCTCCGCCCCGGCCTTCTTCAGAAGAAGAACAATCAGCGCCTTGTTTAACCGGTCGAAGCCCGCGTTGCCGAGACAGCGCTCCTTCACCACATCAAACACTTCCCTGCCAATCAAGTCCCATAAGTCTTTGTAGAAAGAAACAGGGAAGCCATCAGGACCAGGTGCGCTATCACCGTTGAGGCTCCAGACCGTCGCCTTCAGCTCCTCCATTGTAACCGATAGGGTTAGGCTAGACGTATGAGCGCCCGACAAGCGCACCGCGCCCGAGCCTATCCAACTCCAACGCCTATCGGCACTCTTGCGGAGATCCTGTGGAAGTGGTCTGCAATTGCCCTCCCCAACTCCATGTTTCCCTCCACCAACTCCCCCTCAACGAGCATCGATCTGATGAAGTTCTCCCTCCGCCTCCCGATGGCAACCCTATGGAAAAAAGTTGTGTTCGTGTCCCCCTCCGTAAGCCATATGTGCCTGGACCTTTGCCTCCACTCGGTGACCCTTTTCCTGTCCTCGTCGATTATCAACCGTTGCGCTTCAGAACAACGCCTCAGATCGTCTTCCATCAACGGACGCTCGTCCTCCAAAGCAACGACCATGCTGACAACGCCCTCCGCCACCGTCCTGGCGCCCGGCGGACCTCCCTCGACTCCCGCTTGAAAGCGTACAGCCTGGCCCGCAAAGAGTTCAGCTTATGGACGAACTTTGCTATAGCAGTCCCTGCCACAGCCACCGAATTCCAGTGCGACACCACCAAGTCTCTGAAAGAATCCTCGAGCGTCCAAGCCTTCTCGTAGCGGAAGAAGCCACGAGCGGGCAGAGGATCGCCCGAATCCCAAAGGATGGGTGTGTGGTCTGACCAAGAGCGCGGCCTAGCAGCAATGAACGCGAGCGGAAACATCTCCAGAAGCTCAGCCGACGCAAGAAACCGGTCGAGGCACGACCTGGACTTGGTGTTACGCCAAGTGTACCTAATGTCAGCCGCATCCAGAACCTCCAACTCCAGTGATTCCACCACATCCACGAAGGCCTCAGAGCCGGGGTCCTGACCGCCCCGCAGTCTCGGCATGTCCGACGAAAGCAAAGTGGCATTGAAGTCCCCCCCCACCAGCCAGGGGATGTCCCGGAAGGCCTCTCTGGCAAGCCTCAGGTCCACCCAAAGTTGTTGCCGCTCCGACGCCTGGCAAGGACCATACAGGCAGGAAAGCGCAAGCACCGCCCCCGAGCGAAGGCACTCCACCAATCGTCAGAATGTGCGCCCCCCTCAGCTCCGCACGGCGCAAGAAGGCAGAGCCCTTCCACGCAACGAGAAGCCCGCCCGCCGAGCCAACCGCTCCAATCGAGTCGAAGACAGAAATCAAGCCCGCACCGAAAGAAAGCCAATCGAAGCTCATGAGCGAGCTTAGCTTGGTCTCTTGCAAGAACACCACATCACAACCCCACACCACAAACCTTGAACCCAAAACCCTTCTTTTCTCCGGGTCGCCCAGACCCCTCACGTTCCACAATAGGATCTTCATCTGGAACCAGCTGCACCCCCTCTTCTCAGGCCAACCACCCCCGCGGCCTTTGCCACCTCGAGCTTCAAACCTGAGACCGAATAGGGCCCCGCCGCCACCACAGCTCCGGCCCTGGACCGAGGCCTCCTCCGGTACCTCTTCCCGGACCACCTGTCAGCCCTACCCTCTCTAGCAGTGGAATCCACGAAAGCCCCCGAAGCCATCACGCCCACCGAGGAGAGGCTACCCTCCCCGTCGAGGAAAGGGAGTTCCACCCCCTGTCGGGAGCTCCTCCTTCCGAGTGGGCAGCCGAGCTGGCCACCGAGCTCGGCAGGGTACGACCCAAACGCCGTAAGCCCCCCACCCCCCACCTGGGGGGTCGCAGAGTGCATCAGTAAAAGAAACCGAGAGGCCCCGCCCCGAGAGTGCAGGAGGACTCGAGGGACTCCTGCCCGCCGAAGGGATGAGCCCTTCCAATATAGCAGTTGGCAGTGTTGCAGAAGACGGTATCCGATATTCAGTCGGAGGGGTCACTGAATAGAGAATAATCGGTATTCGAGCAACTATTCGGAATTATTTGGTTTTGTATTTTTTAATATAAAAATTATTCATAATACATATATTCTTATATTTTTATACATATATGGTCATTAGTTAACATGACTCCAAGATAAAAATATCAATCAATATAATAGATATATAGAATTTGACATTTGTTGCGATACCGTGGTAAAATGTAACCCATAAAAAATGAAAATTGAAAATAAAAAAAAATAAAATATCAAAAGTCAAACTCCAGTCGGCCTAATAGTCGGGCCAGTCGGCCGAATAATCGGCCGACTATTCGATCGGGCCGACTATTGACCGACTGGAGGTCTGTTTAGTCGGGGACCCCCTCCCCTGCACCGCATAGTCGGAGCGACTATTTGCGATAGTCGGCCGACTATTGCAACACTGGCAGGTGGATTCGGGTGTTGATAACCCGAGATCTCGACCCGATAAAGGACCGGGTCCGAAGCCCCGCGAGAGGCAACCCGAAGGTCAGCATTAACGACGCTGAGACACCAGTGCAAACTTGACCCTACTGGGCCCCTCCAAGGAAACCAAACCGCCAAGATATCTCTCGTCCCCAATGGTTGGGAAGTCAATGCATGGAACCCATGAGCCCTCGAAGAGCCAAGGGCCACCTCCAATCGTGGAGACCTTTCCTCTTCCTCCGCAGAAACCGAAGCGTTGACAACTAATGCGAAACCGAAACGTCGGCAACCAACGCAATGAATGACGCTTCCCGAGAATCCCAAGCATCCTCCTCCGCACCCGCCTGAGGGGACAAACCGTCGTCACCCACCGACGGCAGCGGCGAGTCCAGAAGGCAGACCTGCAGCCCAAAAGCGAAGCGACCTACAAACAACAAAGCCTTTGAGAACCAGGGAAACCCCCTGGGGCACTCCAAAAGGACAACCGCCACCTCCGGATCGCTGCCAGGCGCAGCGCCATCCTCAAGTACCTCCAGGACCTCGCCCAAGCACCTGAGCGTCGGTCTCAGAGCATGAACCGTGCGCGACAGGAAAGGTGCCCCCCGCACATGCACCACCCGAACTACCGGGCGCTCAACAGCACCATCCGCAAACCTTGGCAGCCTCCAGAGGACATCACCGTCTATCTTAGACGCCAGAAGCAGCCTTTTATGGGCGACAGAGAGGCCTCAGACACAAAAACGACCATCACTGAGAGGGACGACGTCGCCACGGAAGCCCCTGTCGATGCAACGGGAGAGTTCTCCCTCTAGCGCGGTGAGGGAAGTGCCGCAACCTCCGATAAGAGCACCAACCAATATACTGCCAACCCCTGACTCACCGCCCGGCGCCTCTGCCAAGGTTGGGGCAGCCTCACCAGGCCCCCAAGACGCTGTCACACCCCTTGCAACGTCAGGCGCCCCCAAGCCACCCGCCCCTTCAACCACTCCCAGAACCCCACCATCCCTTCTAGGAAGCAAACCTGGCGCGCCCGCACAATGAATACGCCGGTGACCCAGCCCACCACAAGAGAAGCAAGGGGGGGGAAGGGCACAGGCCGAGGCAATGTGTCCCTGCCCCCCACAATGGAAGCAGCGGCGACCCGGCTTCTGATGTGACACCGTTGTCCAACCTCCCGCACCGCCAGATTCCTCCCCTCTGATAGCCTCCTTCTCGGTTGTAGCCCCCTCCTGTGAACCCCCCCTCGAGAACTTCGAGCTTCCCTAACAATTCCAGCTCCGCCGCGATCGCGGGGTCGAGTCGCTTTCTCCACTCCCACGTGGCAAACCTCGTGCCACGCTCGAGTCGCCATCGGCGCTCCCCTTCCCTGCTCTCTCCTCATTTCCTCCCTCTTATCTTGTGTTTTAAGACATTCTCACGGACAGAATGATTAGATGTGACCATGAGCAGAGCACGTACGGATAATTAGCGGCATTCTTTATTCGACCCTTTCAGAGATGGAGCTTGTCCACATATTGGGAGGGGCCAGAGTCCTCCAAGTGGAGACACATTCTGTTGCAGTGACTCTGACAAGCTCAATACATAACACATGCTCTCTGACGAGGAGATTTTGTTTCACTCGCACTCCAATTCGATCGTCCTCCTTACCTGCACAGCATGAGAAGCAACGTCCTCGACATTAGCCGACAGTTATGAGCGTTGAGTTGATATTGTTCGTAGTGTACTATAGCGTGAGTTTGAGATTTCTTTCTGTTTGTCCAAGTTGAGCATTGCATGCTCCAGCTTGAGCGGGAGTGTTGAAGAATATATTGTGCGTCACTCATATGTGTAGATGGGTAAATAGATCACTCCAGGATCCATTTACCATATCCAGGTATTTAGTCCCACATCTACCAGTTTGAGATGTGGAGACTCGGTGAGGGCTATATAAGAAGCCCCTCACCCCATGTATCCAGTGAGAAAGTCAATAGACACATTAGCCCTTTGAGGCGTTCTCCCGCGGTTTCATGCCGCTCCTTAGGGAGTAGGGTTCCATGTTAAAATCATGTGTTCTTCCTATATTTATTTATTTTCTCTGATTTCGATTCCACATTCTTATTTTTTAACAGGAATTTTGTATAAGTTTCTTTGAAGTATTATAAATTTTGTGGTGGGTCCCATCTTGGGATTGCACCCTCTTTCTCTCGAAAAAATCTAACAGATTGGCTACCATGTACATAGAATATGGAGCGGAAACTTGTCAGGTGGAAGGCAGACCTAAGGAGTATGGAGGTCTGGAGTTCCCTCTTTGGAAACTATGAATAAAGTGCTACTGGTGAAGTGGGTTGCGAGGATACAGAGAAGCAGTGAGGACTTATGCTGCAGATGAATTCAGGGAATTTATGGCATGCATACCTAACAGTCCTTGGGCCATTGTCCATAATTTTATAAGTTTGGTTTTTAGAAGGGAATTGGCTAAGTGGTCCCCGAACATCATTTGTACTTCTACCTAGTGCTTGGAGATAGCTGCTCATTTGCTTTTTGAAGAGATTGAGGGTCTCTATCGACTCTCTTCCCATACTTATTTGCAACAAGTTGAGACTCATTGGTCTCTGATTCTTGGGTAGAAGGTATGTGGTTGCCCACCTTCCATTCAAACTTGTTAGAGCAACACTAACAGGATTCCATTGAACTCCCGAAAGCCATCGGGCCGATGAAGGGCCCTGTGAAAGGCTGAGATCATTGTGTGTGGAGATATTGTGACTTCATGATGTGACAAACATATAAAGCTGTAGATTGACCATCGGGCCCAACGACTGATGAATTGATTTGAGATTGCAAGTTTATTTGGGACATGAAAATCCCAACAAGTGTAAAGAGTTCTGTTGACGCATATTGAGTTATTGTACCTCTTCGTTATTTTCTTTTCTTGTTATACTCTTTATGTAATTTACCCATAGGCTACTCTCCTATATAAGAGAGCCTAGGGCTATGGAATAGAAATCATCTCATTCTCTTTTCCCAACATGGTATCAGAGCGACGGTCCTAGACCGGAGTTCTCGAAACCCTAACCCTAACACCCCACCCGCCGGCCCTCTTCTCTTCTCTCTCTCTCTCTCTCTCTCGATCGGCGTGCCATCAACGCCGCCGCCTCTACCGGACGCAGCCCCTGCGCAGCCCTAGCGCAGCCCCTGCGCTGCCCTAGCGTAGCCTCTGCGCAGCTGTGCACAGCCATAGCGTGCCGCACGCGCAGCCCTAGCGTGCCGCACGCGCAGCCCTAGCGTGCCGCACGCGCAGCACCTGTGTGCACAGCCTCCCTGCGCATCCTTGCGCGCTGTGCCCTGTCTCTGCGTGCATCAACCGTGCGCTAGCACAGCCCCTGCGCACTTCAGCCGTGCGCCGACTGTGCCTCCCTTGTGCGGCCTGTGCGCAACTTCTTTGTGCGTATAGGTCTTAGCACAAACACCTTTATGGGGATAGTTGCTTGAAGTCTACACATGCAACTACCCCCATCTATGGTATTGTAGACAAAACATATCATTTGTCAGTCGTTCCAGTCTTTATTTTGCAATATGTCAGAGAGCAAGGCAGATATTCCATCTATTGGCGCATTCCGTGGTCCGGCGCCTATTGTCAAGATGGATGGTACCAACTATGAACTGTGGGCAATGCAGTTCATGAGCATGATGAAGTCTACGGGTAAGAAGCATATTCTTACCGAATCAGAGCCTGCTGAGAAGACTGGAACCTATGCCTCCTGGGAGGCCGATGATGCGTATGCCAAAGTCTGGCTATCTGGCACATTGGCTATTGAGATTGCCAATGATATCCTCCATCAACCCACAGCGAAGGATATGTGGGACATTCTGGCCGCCACATACTCTCAGGCGAAGAACGAGACAAAGATCCTTCAACTCCAGCATGATATCTTCACCATCAAGCAGAATGGTCGTCCACTACATTCTCTCTATACATCACTGAGAGGGATGTTTGAGAGGTTATATAGCTTCATGCCCTTGACAGCTACGCCCGAGCAGCAGAAGACATACAGGAATGCTACTATGGTGGGTGTGTTTCTAGCTGCACTTGATCCAGAGTATGAGGCAGCACGTTCTCAGATTTTAGCGGACTCGACTATTCCTCCCATGGAGGAAGCTTTTCACAGATTGAGCAGGATCACAGTGCCTTCATCTGCTGCGAGTCAGAATTCCTCAGCTATGGCAGCCAACAGAGGCCGCGGGTTTCATCATCAAGGCCGTGGGCGTACTCCTCGTGGAAGGGGTGGCCGTACTAGGCCAACCTGCACATATTGTCACCGAGTTGGGCACAATGAAGACACATGCTATTCAAAGCATGGATTCCCTGCATCTGCACGAGCCGCTGAGCAGATTGAGCCCCCATCAGCTGCTACCCTGGATCAACGATTTGATGATCTAGTTGCCCGCCTCAGGGGCATCATACCACCATCTGGCCCAGCAACGACTACAGAGAGTCATACTGATACTGCTGCCTCTGCCTCTGCCTCTGCTTCTGCATCTACTAGTACTTCAGGTAGTACACTTGCACTCCACAGTAGTAGATCTCATATACTGCCATGGATCATGGACTCGGGCGCCACACATCATTTATGTGGCGACCAGAGTCTACTTACAGGATAACCCCAGATTCCTCCAGGACGGACAGTAGTAATTGCTAATGGCACGCATTCCCCTATCACTGGTCAGGGGGAGATTAGATTGACACACTCTATGCAGCTGAAGAATGTCCTACATGCACCACATTTTTCCATGAATCTGTTGTCAATTAGTCAGATTACGAAGGATCTCCACTGCCGAGCTATTTTTGATCCATCTTCTTTGATTTTTCAGGACATCCGTACGGGCAACGTGATTGGTCATGGCTATGAGCAAGGAGGCCTTTACCGTCTGAACCAGACCCCATTTGCTGGAACCACATCCTCTCCCGCTGAACAAGTATCTCCTCTCCTGTGGCATCTGCGTTATGGTCATTTACCGCTCCAGAAGTTGCGTCTAGTCCTACCCTATAGTCTCTCTCACACACCTATCCAGTGTGAGGCGTGTCAGTTGGGAAAACATCACAGGTCGTCTTTTCCCAGCAGTCAAGGTCGGAGTAGTAACTCCAAGTTTGAGTTGTTTCATGTCGATGTCTGGGGTCCGAGTCGTGTTCCCGATCATCAGGGGCACAGGTTTTATATTGTATTTGTGGATGACTACTCTAGAGCATCATGGGTATTTCTAATGAAAAATAAGTCTGAAGCAGGAAATATTGTTATTCACTTTCTAAATGAGATTCAGAATGTTTTTTCCACATCTGTCAAAATTTTGAGAAGTGACAATGCCTTGGAGTTGTGCACCAACAATCTAGCCAACTACTACTCCTCTAAAGGAATCATACACCAAACTTCTTGTGCTCATACGTCTCAGCAAAATGGGGTTGCAGAAAGAAAACACCGTCACCTACTCGATGTCACAAGGTCACTTCTTATTCAGAGTCATGTTCCGTACTCATACTGGGGTGATGCAGTTCTTACTGCATGCTATCTTATCAATCGTATGCCTTCGTCCGTCTTGAATGAACAGGTTCCTTTCTCACTTATTTATCCTGACAAGGATCTGTTCATTCTTACCCCTCGTGTGTTTGGGTCAGTCGCTTTTGTCCATCAGTTGTCGCCTGGTTCTGACAAGCTCTCTCCTAGGGCTGTCAAGTGCGTCTTTGTGGGGTACTCTAGAACTCAAAAGGGGTACAAGTGTTTTGACCCAGTGCGTCGGCGGTATATGATCAGTGCAGATGTTACATTTTTTGAATCCATTATGTATTTCTCAGAAACAGGGAACATGCAGTCACCACCTATATCTCCTGATACCGTATTCATGACACCACCAACCTCACCACCGTCACCACCACCACCGCCACCACCACCATTGCCACCACCACCGCCGTCAACAGTCTCCCCGTTACCATTCCATTACACCCGCAGGCCGAATCCAGCTCATGGTCCTGACCAGTCAACTAGCTCGCCTATGGTATGTAATGAAAATATTAATGTTGATGGATCTGACGACATTTCTGAGAAGGATGCATTACAGGAGCATGTTGACAGCACAGAGGATTTGGATGTTCCAATCGCTCTACGCAAGCCGAAGAGAAGTTGTGCCAAATATCCAGTATCAGCAGCTGTGTCTTTTGAGAGGCTATCTGGACACTTCAAGACGTTTGCATTGGCACTTTCAGCTACAGACATTCCACGGAACCACCATGAGGCTTTGCAGGATTCTAGATGGCGGCTAGCAATGGAGGAAGAGATGGCGGCACTTCAGTCTAGAGGAACTTGGAGTTTGGTTACTATACCTCCAGATGTCAACCCGGTGAGTTGCAAATGGGTGTTTACAGTTAAACACAATGCAGATGGCTCCATTGACAGGTACAAGGCACGCCTAGTTGCACGGGGATTCACACAGACATATGGGGTAGATTACCTTGACACGTTCTCTCCTGTGGCGCGTCACTCTACTCTGTGGATCCTGCTATCAGTTGCAGTCACTAGAGAATGGCCACTCTATCAACTAGATGTGAAGAATGCATTTCTGTATGGAGACTTGCAGGAGGAAGTCTATATGCAACAGCCACCAGGTTTTGCTGTTGAGGGGGAGTGTTCCAAGGTTTGCAGATTACATAAGGCCAACTATGGCCTTAAGCAGAGTCCCAGAGCATGGTTCCAGAAGCTGTCAGACCTCTTTGAGAAACAAGGATATAAACGCTCCAATGCTGATCATTCCTTGTTTGTACAGAAGACGGCGAGAGGAATTATTGTAATCATGGTTTATGTTGACGATATCTTGATTACAGGTGATGATGACCAGGGCATTAAGCAGGCAAAGGAAAGGCTGGGGACCGAGTTTGTCACCAAGGACCTGGGAGTCCTTAGATATTTTCTGGGGCTGGAATTTGCAAGAAATCCGTATGGACTAGTCATGTCACAGAGGAAGTATGTTACAGATCTACTGAGTGAGACAGGTATGCTAGGGTGTCGACCTGCTACGACACTAATGGACCCTAGCATGAAGCTGTATGATGATGACACAGAGGAGGTGGACAGGAGAAGATATAGAGAACTGGTAGGCAAACTGTTATATGTCACGATCACTAGGCCAGATATATTATTTGCAGTGAGCCGTGTGAGCCAGTTCATGGAGCAGCCACGCCAAGTGCATATGGCTGCAATACATATGATACTTAGATATCTCAAATCTTCTCCAGGTAAAGGTCTGCTATTCAAGAAAGGAAAGGGAATTTCTATCTCAGCATGCGCAGATGCAGACTATGCAGGCTGTCCTAAGGACAGGAAGTCCACCTCAGGGTATGCGGTCTATGTTGGAGATGCCCTAGTCTCATGGAGGAGCAAGAAACAAACTGTGGTAGCTAGATCTAGTGCTGAATCCGAATTTAGGGCAATGGCCCAGGTTACTACAGAGATGATGTGGGTGAAAGCGGTGCTGACAGATTTATGCTTAGATGTACCACTTCCTATGAACTTGGAGTGTGATAATCAGGCTGCTTTATTTATTGCAAACAACCCTGCATTCCATGAACGGACCAAGCATATTGAGGTGGATTGTCACTTCATACGAGACATGATTCAGAAAGGATTCATTGCCACATCTCATGTTACTTCAGAGAACCAGACTGCAGATATATTCACCAAGGCATTGCTACGAGGTCCATTTCAGAAGTGTGCTTCCAAGCTGAGCATGATTGACATCTATGCTCCATCTTGAGGGGGAGTGTTGACGCATATTGAGTTATTGTACCTCTTCGTTATTTTCTTTTCTTGTTATGCTCTTTATGTAATTTACCCATAGGCTACTCTCCTATATAAGAGAGCCTAGGGCTATGGAATAGAAATCATCTCATTCTCTTTTCCCAACAAGTTCCTATGGCTGCTGCAACATGGAAGAATTGTAAAAATAGACAGATGAGTTAGTAGAGGTTAGTAGATTAATCTCGAGCAATGATGACATCCATTCTCTATTCGAAGGAGAGGTGGAGACGATTAACTACTTTTGTCCGCATGTGATCAAGAAAAGGATATATGGATGGAAGGTGGCATAAGATGGTTGGATTCTAGTAATCTCACTAGTTACTGGGAATCAATTTTCAAATCTTGATCGTGTCCAAATAGAGACATGTTACTACCAATTGTAGTCATATGGGTGTTCTAGCTTGCATGCAATAGTGTTAATTTATGAATGGAGCACTTTTATATAGAAAATGTAATTCATTTTGTTAAGACTCTAGTCAAGTCATGGAGCAGAGGTAAATTCCTTAGTAGTGTAGTTAAAGAACATAATTCCTCGAATATGGTCCCAAAAATGTTAATTCCCTGAGTAACGTACTGAAATCGCATGGAATCTATGCATTATGTAGAGTGTTTCCCCCTTGCCTTGAGTTCAAAAAAATATCTATGCATTATGTATATCGCATATAAGACATGCGACTTTCATGTATTATTAACAGTAAAAAAAACCATAACGCATAGAAAAAAAGCGATTTTCATATTTTTACCTATATCGCATAGATTCCATGCGTTCATTATTATTAAATGTCAAACAAATGTCAACTTTGATTTATTATTGTACAAGTGTCGCATTTTATTTGCGACATGTATATCGCATAGATTCCATGCGATTTCACAACATTACTCAGGGAATTAACATTTTTGGGACCATATTCAAGGAATTATGTTCTTCAACTGCACTACTAAGGAATTTACCTCCATGGATCATGTAATACTTTTTTAACATCTCGTAGTTAATCCACTTGAGGGTGGACATCTTTGCATGGTTCCCTCTTTTTTTCCTAAAAAAAGAGTTCATCGCTTTGATAATGTTAAGAGTATGCATTCATAGATGCTTTGATATTGTTAATGTTTGGATAGCGCAGTGAACTTTTTTGGATGAGATGAATAATGCATTCTCTATAGCTCGATGGAGCTTGTAGGCTAGAGCAATGATTCATTGATGGAGGACGACCCTATATGACAGGAAGGCCTAACAAAGGAAGCATCTACGATGAGAGGCCTTAGTTGGGGCTCGCCCTTTGACTGTAATATCCAGAGGTTCTCAAGGTGCTAAAATCACCCTTAAAGAAGTTTCTGGAGAGGGTATCCTTTAGGCTAGCGCTGGCTGAAATTATGCAACTTGGCTAATGATGAGTACCCAAAATTTTCCTCATTAGGAATGGCACAGAAGAAAACATCAAATTATAGTGCTAAATCATATCACAGTCTCAACAAAAACCATGTATAATGAACTTCAGAGAAACAAATAACTGGCAAAAAGGGAAAAAATAAAATATCATAATCACAAGAGCACTGAGCAGCAACTGAATTATTCATGACAACATACCTGAGCGAATCACATCTATTTTCTTTTCAAAGGTGGTAAAAAGGCTTCACATATCAGATCAACCTCAGGCGTTTCAAAGCAATTTTTAAGTGAAGACAAAGCCCAATACTGTGGATAGATGGACATGGATACAGAAAAAAGAAATGCCAAACTAACACTAATAATATTTTCTAAACAGAAACTAAAGGCCAACAAACAAAGAGGAACAGGAAGACAAATAAAACAGGAAGTTTTAAATATGCTTTCTACAAGTACTTGTCAAAGCCCATGAATAGTGTTGTGGATAAAAATATGAGAGGAGATGACTAAACTATAATACCTTGGTTTTCTCCTTCATTTGTAAATTGGGAGAAAGAGGATGGTCCGCTCGGGCTCTTAGCTGGCACAGGCTGTGAACTTTGCAAATTCTCATCCACGCTGTCTTTTCTCCAAAATCCTTTGAATAATCTGAATCCTCCTTCAGCTACACAGAAAAAGTGCATTAACAAGTGTAACAGTGATGGAAGGAAATGTAAATGATAAGCTGGAAAAAAATAGAAATCCAGAACAACTTCATAAATTGAAATGATAAAATAAGACTACTTTCATAGAAGTTATATGAATCATATGATTTCAGGCAATTTGTACTTTCTGACGACACTTTCTTCTCGTGTTATTAACCAGTGTTATGCAATAACAGAATATCATGTCAATTTGATTAAATCCTAGTCTTTAAGATCAAGATAGCAAACATTATTTCTCTTACCCATTTGTTAGAAAATCGGAAGCGGAAGCATAACATGGAATAAAGATAAATAACGAAAAGAAGAAAGAACAACGGGATTTTACGTGGAACCCTACTCCCTAAGGAGCGGGATGAAACCACGGGAGAAGCCCTCAACGGGGCGTGTTTGTCTATTGACTTTCTCAATGGATACAGGAGGTCTGGGGCTCCTTATATAGCCTCTCCAGAGCCTCCAAGTCCCACCATTGGACGATGTGGGACTAAACACTGGATGGGGTAAATGGATCTCCTCCAGGATCCATTTACCCTGCTACAACACAATAGGCGCATACAACTTATACTCCAACACTCCCCCTCAAGCTGGAGCATGCAATGCTCAGCTTGGACAAACATAAAGATACTCAACTCAATGCTACAGGACACTACAGACAATATCAACCCAACGCGCACATTGCTGCAGTCGAGGACATTGCTTCTCATGCCGTGCAGGTGAGGAGGACGAACGGGCTGGAGTGTGAGTCTTCTGAATCTCCTCGTCGGAGAACATGCGCTCTGAACTGCGCCTGTCAGAGTCGCTGCAACTGGAAATGAGTCTCCTCGTCAGAATACTCTGGCCCGCCACAATAATGTGGACAACTGCTCCGTCTCTGAAAAAGGGTCGAACTGACAAAAGGCCGTGGCTGTGTAATCATCTTCGGAGTCCACGGTAGCTAGAGAATGGCGTCTGAAAATAGTCTCCTCTTCGGAGAACTGGGTCTCTCCCATCTGGCTCAGAGAATGGTGCACTGCTCTGGTGTACCTATGATACCACATGAAAACCCTTGCCCTCAATGGCATAGGGAATGGTCCTCTGCTCTGGAGTCCCTATGGCTCACATGAAAACTCTGGCCTGACAACAAGAAGAATGATGGGGACCTCTGACAATGATGGCAACATATGCTCATCTGAAAATGACCGCACACTTGTGCGTGTCTGAAACTGGAGACTCGGAAACAATGATCGTCGAGTCTGAAACCGAACTGTAGAGTCTGATCAACTGGCTGGTCTGGAAATCTATATCTGGATCTGAAGAATATGAATAGAACTGTGACTCTACATATACTCCCCCTTTCTCCCATACTTGTCGGAAAATGGACATCGATTAAGTTGGGAGAAGACAAGATAAATAGGGGGTAAACAACAAATAGCCGACTTCACCATTTTTTTTTCGGCTTTTCATGCATTTTTTTTTGAAAATGCGTACGACTTTTTCTTTGTACGCGAATTTTTTTCTTCTTTTTTTTCGAAAAGAAAAACCTCCTCCCCTTTTTTTTGACAATGTTGCGTACGGCTTTTCTCATGTACGAGCCTTTTTAAAAAAAAACATTCATTTTTTTATAAATACAACTGCCCTCTCATCTTTTTTTTTGTACACGGCCCCATCCTCCTTTTTTTCCACAGGCCCTATTCTTAATTTTAAACCTTTGGGCCGTAAATCACCAGCCCCTCTCCGGACGGCTAAACTTTAGGGTTCCCCTCAATCGTGAGCCCCTCTATTTTATAAGACACGCACGAGGGCCCCTTTCCCCATTAAGGTTCCCACGATGGAACCCCATCTTAAGAAGCGTCGCCTCCCCCAATTTGGAGCCATCACATGCCGCCTCTGCTGGTTTGCACAAAGAAGGGAGGAGATCGCCTTGCGCCTCTGCTGGTTTGCGCGAAGAGGTTTCGCGCGACTGCGCGACATGGCTGGGAGGAACGCGCGTGTTCGTGCGCATGGGGATGGCAAGGGCAGCGCGCGGCTAGAGGTCATGCGCCGCCTGGAGGTGCGGCTCGATGCTGCTCGCTGCGGGAGAGAGATGTAGTCCCGCCAGGAAGCGTCGCCGAGACAAGATGAGTGGGTGCACGACAGACTGCTTGCACCCCTTGGAGATGGGAGCGCGAAGGAGCGCCGAAGATCTTGAGGGTACCTCCTCGAGTGCTCCCGCCAAAGATCTTGGTGCGGCAGCAACTGGGGCGCGAAGGTCGTCTGGGGATGAGTCCCGCGAAGGAGGGAAGAATCACGCACAGGAGCGGGCTGCTGGGGCTCGCGTAAGGCTCGAGGGGAGCCGAGATGATGCTCTATGTGCCTGGAAGCCCTTGAAATGTGTTCGCTACCCAGCGCACTCCTGGAGAAATGAGAGTATTAGGGTTCCATTAGAACCCTGTGCAGAACTTCCATGTCGATGACAATCATATTGATGGCTTGATCGCTAGCGATGAATAAATTCATTCGAACATTCTTCAAGACCAAAATCTCCAACTGAAGAACTACGGAACTGAATAATTTCTAGGGTTTTATCTCAACCCAGAACATGAACTTGATAATCAAATCTCGGAAAAATAAAGCGTAATGAAAAGCCTCGAGAATCGAACCCGCTCTGATACCATGTTAGAAAATCGGAAGCGGAAGCATAACATGGAATAAAGATAAATGACGAAAAGAAGAAAGAACAACGGGATTTTACGTGGAACCCTACTCCCTAAGGAGCGGGATGAAACCATGGGAGAAGACCTCAACAGGGCGTGTTTGTCTATTGACTTTCTCAATGGATACAGGAGGTCTGGGGCTCCTTATATAGCCTCTCCAGAGCCTCCAAGTCCCACCGTTGGACGATGTGGGACTAAACACTGGATGGGGTAAATGGATCTCCTCCAGGATCCATTTACCCTGCTACAACACAATAGGCGCATACAACTTATACTCCAACACCATTTGATCATGCGTACTGGAATTTTTCAATAATGTGATGTTTGTTTGCATTTAACTACAAAATCATTACTTTTTATAATTAAATGTTATCTTCACTTGTAGTTGCTGAGATATTATTTATCTTTTCATATTTTTATGTATTCTCTTTTCTTTCCATCTCTATTATGCCATTTGCCCAAATAGGTGTAATTGGATCTCTCCAAGATCCAATTACCCCCACTCATGTTCAGTCCCACACAGATGAGCGATGGGACTCTGGTCAGTCTGTGGGGCTATATAAGGAGCCTCATACCCATTGTACTCATTGAGAGAATGCAACGGACAACCTGGCCCTCTGAGGCCTTCTCCCATGGTTTCATCCCGCTCCCTCATAGAGTAGGGTTCCACGTAAAAACTCTGTGTTCTTCATGGTTTATCATCTTGTTCTTGTTTATCGCTTCCGCTTATCATTTTTAACATGGTATAAGAGTAGTTGATTCTAGGGATTATTCTTTAAAAAATTATTGTATTTGTGATTTTCATGATATCTTATATTCAAGAAGAAAACCCTAGCCATATAGGCTTCAGATCATAAATGCCGAGTTTGCTCGAGACGTTCCATTTTTTCTCAGAATTCAACTTATGTATACGTTCTTCAAAGTATTCTTTCTGGATCTTAGGGTGATTTACACGTGAACATTGGCATGTTATCAACAGAAAGTTCCTGCAGAAAAAAATCTCTTCGAAAGTGCAACTCCATACGACGGACTCCTCTATCTTGCGCCCACGATATGAAGATTTGTAGCCGCAGCAACAAGGCAAAACCATCGGCGACACCTATATGATCTCAACATCTCATCACCATAGAAGTTGGAATCGATTTGGAGCCTACAGCTCGAAGATGGACCCCAGCAGCAGGCCCCGAGACATCTCCAGACCACAGATCCACGACGAAGATAACGCTTGAAAAAGGGCATGAACCTTCTGTAAGGAAGAAAGCTCCTAGGCGGCACCACATATCCATGACGAAGATAACATAGATGCACCGTAGAAGAACACTTGGTGGACCGGTTCTCTATAGCCCCACACCGAAAGCACTACATCGTGATGGCACTACGGGCCTTCAATGGCTGCTCCTTCTTCGGCAGACTCAAGGGGGGGCATCCCCTACAAAATCCTCCATCTCCACAACCTCCCTCTCGCTTCCCTCTTGGTCGGTGGCCTTTCGATCACCTCAATGTTCGACCTTCTCCTCTCCGGCAACATTACTGCTCCATGTAAGATCCTTAAGAATAGATTTTACTAAAACTTGATTTCTGTCTCGATACACTACCCAAATTAGATAATTGAGTCTTTATCTCATAATACTCGTTGATACCTTTCCAACGAGCCCAAGAACATCAAAATCGGAGTTTGTATGCATGAGTTAAGCACGAAATACGAACAAGTTGTGACTATTGAATCTGGATCCAGATCCGATTAGACTTAAGCCCTATATAAGAGGGGGCAATTGGATTTGTTTAGTCAAACTAGCCCAAGCCACTTCGTCGGAGCTCTTCCCCTTTGTCGGAGCTCCGCGTCAAAGATGATTTCTGGCCACTGATCGAGGATCCAAGTACATCAGCTCGAAGAGCTCGACGCAAGGATCATCGTGGATGCATCGGTGTTCCACGAAACACCGCGGAACTCTCGTTCTCGGTGAAGGAAAGTCATGGGAGACCGTTCTTGTATGTATTGTTTTAGCATCCTCTTGTTGTCGGATTCACGTGTTTCTTATATTATGGGTGTGGATAGGGTATACTATTGATGAATCTCCTATTCATATTGCTAAAAATCACTATATCTTAAATAATCCATTAAATTTCACTATTAATTCATTCATTTTATCTTGTAATATATTGTGTATATTTAACCTGTAATTACTGTACTTAATTACTTCGTAATTATTTTATTATTAAAAACCTCTAAAAATTAGGTTGATTAGTTGTCTATAAGTTCCTGACCCTAAAAAGACTAAAAACTACAAAAAATTGTCAAAGCTAAAAATCGGTGTTTTTAACCCTTTAGAAATACCCACAAAAAATGCTTTTTATACAAATGACCCCGTTTGGCTTTTTGTCCAACATGAAACTTGTAGATCTCATCGAGATGTACAACTTTCATGTTTTGACTTTTTCCTAATTTTGCCTCTAACTAATTCTTTTTTATTTTTCTTTGATTTTCTATTTTTGAACTTTCTGGTGCAGCCCCGTGGCGCTCTCTGGAGCCGCCACACAGCCGCACCTTCTTCTTCCACATGGCCCCTCCTGGGTCGTCTGATCCTCACCTCTCGCTTCAATCTTGGCCGCACAATCCCGCTCCATCTCCAGCCATTTGATCCTATCCCAGATCAGATCTACACCGCTCCCTTCCGCCCCAATCTCATCCGCCCGATCACCTTTGCATCCAACGGCCTCTCCTTTCACCACGTCATCCCCACACCCAACGCTGTAGGATGAGACTCCAGATCTCATCCCAACCATCCATCCACGTCGTCATCCTAGCCGTTGGATCGCTAGATCCAACGGCTGGGACTTCGTCCCCTACCTCCAAACACTTCTCCCCCAGTCGTTTCGCCTAGCACCACTTCCGCCCCCTTCCTATTTTGGAAGGCATCTCTCCCACTCTCCTCCTCTCCTAACGCTTCTCCATGTAGCCCTATCCTCCGTCTCCCTCGCGTAACCCCCATCGACCATCGCCATCACTTTCAGCCTTCAAGTCGGCCGTTGCAAAACTTCGCCTCACCACCATAACTCCGCCACCTCCGCCTATAAAACCACCCCCTCCGCCTCCGAGCAACCCATCCACCAACTCCGAGGACTTGGCACAACGTCCTCCGCCCTCCAGTGACAGCGGAGGGCGGTGGCTTGAGGCGACGACCGCCAACCCCCCTCCGGTGTGATCCATGGCTTTCCAGCCACGTTGCGGCGCCTCCAGGCCCGCCGAGTTCCGCGCACGACCGCGCACGCCGGGCGAAGACCCCGAGCATCCTCTGATGCTCAGCACAGGCCTCTCCTCCACCGGATTCCCCTCTCCGACAAGGTACCCTCCCATCTTATTTTTCTTCATTTTCTCCTAATTATTCCATCACCTACACCCTCCTTCACCTCCATCAAACCATCCGTTGAGCTCTGCCAACCTCACCCTCATCCACGCCGATGCCTCCGTTCACCCTTCCCCTTTCTCCACAACCTCCTTCGCTCCGACCCCCTACTTCCCCTGCTCTACCGAAGACGAAGGCCTTGGCCACCGCCTCCCGTCGCCCCTACGGCCATCACTCATCTCACTCACGTACGCACAATCACAGATCCACGCTTCGGCTATATTAACCCTGCAGGTCTTCAATGGTCGGATCCATCCTCGCCTCGTCGGTCTTGAGCACCCACTCCGACTACCTGCCTCCGCCTTGCCCTTCCAGACGTCGATGGAGCTCCGTCAGCCACCGAGCATCTTCGCTGGACTCTCAGCAAGCTTCCTCGACTCCTTGCGCACCTGCTTGAGGTCGGCGGAGCTCTAAATGGCTCGTCGGATCCCCCGCCTCCTCCGACAGCCAGCAGCGGAGGAAGACGATACAGGTACCATCCGATCATCTAGATCGGACGGACAGATGATGACATGTGGACAGCCCGAGCCTCCAGCTGAACCTCCAGGCTCGGGTCCACCAAACCTCGCCCCGAGCCTCCATCACATGCCACGTACCCCGAGCCGACGTCACCTCCCGAGCCTAGCTCCTCACGTGCCCAACACGTGAGGGCCTGGGTAAATTGCAAGAAAGACCCAGATGTTTTTGGGAATTACACTTTGGTCATCAGGCACGTGCCTCATGTGCGTTCCTGGGTATTTTACAGGGAGCCCCTCAGTACTTATGGAAATTGTAGATATGCCCCTACATACAATGAGAAAATTACATAGGGGTCCAGCCGGTTTTCGTAAATTGCAAATAAGTCCCTCCAGGGACCTACTTGTAATATTTGTCATTTTATTTCCTGTATTTTATTTACATTTATGTCCCTGTATTATTTTCTTCATAACTTGAGCATCGTAGGTCCAATTTGCATGATTTTAGTGTCGTTTTGTTCCTTATTTCATCATCTACTTCATGGCATGTCTAATTTCTCATCTGACACCATTTTAAATGAAGTGATTTTTTAAGTTAGATGAGGTTCTTTGCTCTACATGTCTTTGCCCTAAATTGATGGTTGCTTATATTTTGTGCTTAATTCAACTCAGATTTCAGCTTTAATCCGTGCTCATGATTTTTAGAGCATTTTTGTAACTAATCCTATGCTTGCATTTTCATTGCATTTATTCATATATCATGCATTGCATATCATTCAATTGCTTTGAAAATAAACTAAAAAAATTACATGCATCATTTAATTGTACTGCATTCCGCATTCTACATGGAGACTTGGAATTGAGAAGTTATTCGCACATACCCTTAATTAATCAAAATTCGATAGATAAAATAAAGTACCTCGTGTCCCTGTGTTCGACCTTGGTGGACTTGCCAAGTATAAATATCCCACAACATTCAAACGATTGTGATTTTTGATTACCGAAATTCGTCTCCTATACTACTAAAATTTACGACTATTAAAGAGGCGAATTTCGCGTTCATCAAATG
This sequence comes from Ottelia alismoides, assembly GCA_037367405.1. NCBI lineage: Eukaryota > Viridiplantae > Streptophyta > Magnoliopsida > Alismatales > Hydrocharitaceae > Ottelia > Ottelia alismoides. Next base: position 443,263 of record JAZKJV010004099.1, read on the forward strand.
ACGTCGTTGCCAGGGACACAGCTCAACTTTATTTATTTATTGAATTTTGATTTATTTCTGTGTTGAATATTTTCAAAATTCACAGGTCTTCTTTTCATGCATTATTTTTGCATCATTTCTGCTGATTAATTTCATTTCTATTTCTAACATTTCTCTTTTGTGGCAGGGCCCATGAAGATCAAGGACGCTTGATCTCCATCGAGGCGTGGAGATGGGAGCTCCCGCTGAAGAGGCCGTAAAAGATTTGGCGGAGAAATTTAGGAATTTTTACTAGTCTGCTTGCATTTGCATATTGTAAACAAAATGTTGCATGTGTATTTTTAACAGTCCTCATTAGAGGGCTTGCATGTTGTAAAAAAAAAAGGAAAAAAGAAAAAAAAAGAGAGTAGATCACTAGATGATCTAACCCCCACACACACACATACACTTGCACATATACACTCACACCCCCCCTTCCATCTCCTACCTCTCTGCATATTTCACAATCACTCTCTCTCCCCCCTCTCACACCTTAAACTGTACACATTGCACAAACCTGCCTCTCATCTTCTTCTGTAAAAACACACCCCTCCTCCTCCCTTGTATCTGAGTGTAAATGCTTCTCCCAATACAGACCCCCCCTCCTAATTCAGATCCTTTACTTGGGCTATTTTTAGCCTAAGTATAGGGGGGACCCGACTCACTGACCCCTCCCTCTCTGTCTCTTCTTGTATTTAGGTCAACTTTTGACCTAAGTATAGGGGGACCCTCCTCCTCAGTTCCGCTTTATCACCCTATATTTAACCGAGCCATGGCTTCATATCACTTGTCCTATGAGGACATAGCAAATATTAAGTATAGGGGGGTATACCGTATATTACTATATATTTACTTTAGCTATAGCTCGCATTTTTAAACATTTTGAAAATTCTTTTTCGGCTTGGTTTAAGTGAACCCGTGAACTGAGTTTTGTAAAAACCCTGTAAAAATTGTGTTCTTAAAAATTGAGGGATTAAATTTGTATAAAAAATCATTTTTTCAAAAATTCCATAAAAATTTGAAAAATTAAAAACCTTTCTTTGAATGAGACTTTGACTACTAGGCATAGTAGCTACTTTCAGTGAGGGATTTTCGGTCTCCCTTAGCAGAGTGGATGTATATGGCACCATCCTCAAATAACACGGGTCCGTCTAACGGCCCGTACTTACACCCATACTGGTTGAGAGTAGATACTTTTATTCATATGAGTCTGGGCCAGTCATTGTCTCTCAAAAGAATTTAAAAAAAGTGAAAAAAAACTAAAATCCATAAAAATCTAGAAAAGCCAAAAATTACACAAAAATCACTAACCTAGGAGTTGGTGTATTCCTGACACATTCACATTCACTCAAGGCTCGAGGATTTTGAGGACACTGGATTACTGTGATCTAAAGAGTTTGAGTTTTTTTTGAATAAGAAAACGGGGGAACCCTCCCAAGGCAGGAGTCACAACACCAAAGTATTCATTAATAAGCGAGACGGTACATCAGTTGGATACCCAGAAATTGTACAAAGCATTACAGTGAGCAACTACATTTTCAAAGTAAAACCGTTGGCCCTTGAACGTGGTATCATTCCTGCCAAGCCAAATAGCCCAGAGTGCGGCAAAGGTATTGGAGATATCACCAGATGACCCAAGACCGACCGCCCGAATAGAACTCCAAAAATGCTCCGCATCGAATGTTCGAACCCACGGAAGCCCCAGCGACTCCCACACATTTGCCGAAGACCTGCAGTCGAAGAAAATGTGGTCCACATCCTCCAAGCCGTCCTCACATCTGTCACACATAATATCCGTCGCACCTAGCAGTCTGCCTCTTCTCACTTTGTCACATATCCGGTCTCTCCTTAGACACCAAAGAAAGACCTTAACCCGAGTAGGGATCTTAGCCGCCCAAATCACCTTCAAGTCAGCACATAGGTCTTCGTCTCGCTCCACCACACCATTACACAGCTTCCTGTACACAATCTTCACCGAGAACTTACCGTCTTCCCACACGAAATGATCGGAGTCGCCCGACATCTCCTCGACCAGGGGAATCTCCGAAAGTAACCACAAAAACTCCTCTATCCTCTGATCTGAGAGAGCATCAAGGAACCTCGGTGCCCACGACCCAGAGTCAGCTACCTCTGCCACCCGCGCCCCCTGTCAACGGCTAACGCCATCAACCTAGAAAAACGGTAGGCCAGCTCCCCCTCCCCCGTCCAATCACCCTGCCAAAAACAGAAACGGAGACCATTCCCCAACTTTGGTCGAAGAAGAGGCCTGAGCTCCGGAATCATAGCACGGATCCCGCTCCACAAAGAAGACTCATGACGCTTCCTCTTAGCCACCAACTCCCCTGTGACACCATAAACCTTCCTCAGCAACCGCAACACCGGCGAGTCGGATGGACCCCAAATGCGCACCACCCACTTGGCTAACAAGGCTTTGTTCATTGACTCCATATCCCTAACACCAAGTCCCCCCTCCGAAACAGGTACCGCAATATCCTTCCCAACCACCAGGTGCAACCCCCTCATTGTCTGCCTTCCATCAGACCAGAAAAAAGATCTCATCAAAGCTTCCACCTTCCTTCTAACCCCAGCATGCATCAATCTCGTCGAGAAGAAGAAAATCGGAATGGTCAAAAGAACGTGCTTCAGTAAAGCAAGCTTCCCACCCTTGGACAGAGTGGTAGCCTTCCACCCTTCCAACCGCTCCTCCATTCTCCGAAGAACACGGTCCCAGTCGGACTTCCTCAGCCTACCATCAACCAGTGGCAACCCCAGATAGGTTATCGGTAATCTCCCCTAGAGGGCATCCAGCCCACGCCGCTAACCTGCTACTCTCTTTGCCATCCATCCCCATAGGAACCAGGACCGACTTCTACCTATTAATCTGCAAGCCACTGAGGCAGCCAAACACATCCACCAAAATAGCCGCATTCTGGTTCTGCTCCTCTGTTCCCCCAGGAAGATCAGCGTGTCATTCCGCATATCGCAAAACTAGAACCGAGATGTCGCCCAACCTGAAGCCCTCACACCAACTCTCTTCAATCGCCCACTGAAACAAGACCACAAGGCAATCTGCAACCAACACAAAAAGCAGGGGAGCTAGGGGGCATCCTTGACGCACCCCCCTCTGCGGTTGGAACCAACCACCCTCCGGACTCCCGTTTACCAACACCGAGCAGGAGCAAGTTGTTACGCATCTCTTAACCCAGGCAATACATTCTTCCAGAAATCCCCTTTTCTGCAACGTTGTCCACAGGAATTTCCAACTGACACAGTCGTAGGCCTTGGCGTAGTCAATCTTCCAAACTGCCCCCTTCTTTGTAGACCTCTTCCATTCACTACAGATTTCCGAGGCGGTCACAATACCATCCGCCACACACCTACCTGGGATGAAAGCAGATTGTGCTGGTAAGACCACTGAGGCCAAGACAGCCCTAAGCCTGCTCGCCAGCACCTTGGCGACAATGAGATAGATGCCATTGGAAATAGAAATCGGCCTGTAGTCCACAACCCCAACTGGGGTCTCTTTCTTCGGGAGCAAAAATATCAAGGCCCTGTTAACTTTCTCAAAACCCCTGTTGCCGCCCTTGAACTCAGTCAGAACCTCCAAAATGTCACCCTTCAGCAGATCCCAGAACTCCCTGTAGAAGGATATAGAGAAACCATCCGGGCCAGGAGCCCCGTCCGCATTCAGATCCCAAACCGCAGTTGCGCAGCTCTTCCTCCGTAAAATCGGCCACTAACAAAATCCGCATGTGATCCGCTCAAAGACCCCACCCCCCGGCCCGTCCAGCCCCAACCATCCTCCTCCCTCACTCTCCTCGACGCCCTCACAAAGTGCTCCCGCAAGGCGACTCTAATGTTCCTCTCGCCCGACACCCTTTGTCCCTCCACCTCCACCTCATGCAAGAAACTTCGTCTCCTCCTTCCGGACACCACGGAATGAAAGAAACGCGTGTTGGCGTCACCTTCCCTCAGCCACTTCTACCTCGATCTCTGCCGCCAATGAACCTCCTCTTTCCTGTCCTCCCGAAGCACCGCTTCTAACCAAGCTTCCCTCTCCTCCACCTCCTCCGGAGTCAGCCCCCGGTAATCATCCAGCCCATCTAACCTGCTTATCCCAGCCTCTGCCTCTGTCTTGACTGTCCGCCGCCTCCTGGCGACATTCTTCCCGAAAGTCAACAACAACTGTCTCAAGGAATCAAGTTTGGCCGCAAAACGCGACACCGCCGAACCTGACACTACAAACCCCCGCCAATGATCAGCCACCAGGTCCCGGAATCCCTCCTCCAACAGCTACTTCTTCTCAAAACGAAAGGAGAAACGAGCCAAGCGATCCTCCCCAAAAAACCAAAGAACAGGAGTGTGATCAGAGAGCGTCCTTGAAAGAGCCCAAAGCCCTTGACAGCGGGAAAGCCTCCCCCGCTTCAACCGACATCAGGAACATGTCAAGCCTGGACCTCGATCCCGTATTCCTCCAAGTGTACCTGCATCCGGCTGCATCCCCAACAGACAACCCCAAAGAGCGAACCATCTGCCTAAACTCGGCAGATCCAGGATCAGAACCAACCCCCCCCCTCCCGGCCTGTCATCCGGGAACAAAGTGACATTCAAGTCACCACCAATGATCCAAATGCCATCGCCAACCTCAGGCACAACACTCGCCAAGTCCGTAGCCAAGCTACCATCCTCTCGCCTACACGGGCCATAGACATTAGTGACGCACAGAGAAATCCCATCCGCTCTCCGAAGCAGCCTCACTGACAAGGTGAACAAGGAGACGGAAGTCCCCACCAGATCGAACGAATCGGACCGCCAACCAGATAGCAGCCCTCCCGAAGCACCTGCTGCCTCTTTCTCCGCCACCGCAAAAACCCCTCCCCCCTGCACATCTCCCGCCGCACCTGATCATCCAAGGACTGCAACTTTGTCTCCTGAAGCAAGAAGATATCTGCCCCAGCCTCTCGCACCAGACTTTGCACCCCGAGCCTCTTTTCGGGCCGGCCCAGGCCCCTCACGTTCAATGATAACAACTCATTTAATCAACGTAGCGTCCATCTTCGTCGGGGGAATAATCCCCAAACGCCTCGCAATATCTCTGTCAAGAACAGCAAATCAGTTCCGCACCTCCAACGGGCTAGCCACCCCCAGAGCCACACCTTCAGCAGGCACACCCGATGCCAAAGAGGCCCACAACGAAGCCCTCGTCAGAGCCACACTTTCGGGCGAGGAGGCAACGGTGCGCAAGGAGAGGGCTTGAGGTAGGGTTAGGGTTTTTCGGGAATCGAGAGCTCCGGTCTAGGACCGCCGCTCTGATACCATGTTGGAGAAAAATAAGAGCATTGTTATTTCTGAGAACCCTAGGCTCTCTTATATAGTAGAGAGGCCTATGGGTAAATTATATAAAGTATAAAACAGAAAAAGAGAATAAGAAAGAGACACATATAAAATATGAAAATACAAATATCTTCACATAACCCTTTAGAAATACCCACAAAAAATTGCTTTTTGTACAAATGATCTCGTTTGGCTTTTTGTCCAACATGAAACTTGTAGATCTCATCAAGATGTACAACTTTCATGTTTTGATTTTTTCCTAATTTTACCTCTAACTAATTCTTTTTTATTTTTCTTTGATCTTCTATTTTTGAATTTTCTGGTGCAGCCACATGGCGCTCTCTGGAGCCGCCACGCGGCCGTACTTTCTTCCGCCACCCGGCCCCTCCTGGACCGTCTGATCCTCACCTCTCGCTTCAATCTTGGTCGTACAATCCCTCTCCATCTCCAGCCGTCTGATCCTATCCTAGATCAGATCTGCACTGCTCCCTTCCGCCTCAATCTCATCCGCCCGATTACCTTTGCATCCAACGGCCTCTCCTTGCGCCACGTCATCCCCACACCCCCCGCTGTAGGATGAGACTCCAGATCTCATCCCAGCCATCCATCCACGCCGTCAGACTAGCCGTTGGATCGCTAGATCCAACGGCTGGGACTTCGTCCCCTACCTCCAAACACTTCTCCCCCGGTCGTTTCGCCTAGCACCACCTCTGCCCCCTTCCTATTTTGGAAGGTACCTCTCCCACGCTCCTCTCCTAACGGCTCCTCCACGTAGCCCTATCCTCCGTCTCCCTCGCGTAACCCCCATCGACCATCGCCATCACTTCCAGCCTTCAAGTCGGCCATTGCAAAACTCCGCCTCACCACCGTAACTCCGCCACCTTCGCCTATAAAACCACCCCCCTCCGCCTCCGAGCAACCCATCCACCAACTCCGAGGACTTGGCGTAGCTTCCTCCACCCTCCGGTGACAGCGGAGGGCAGTGGCTTGAGGCGACGACCGCCAACCTCCTTCCAGAGTGATCAGTGGCTTTCCAGCCACGTTGCGGCGCCTCCAGGCCTGCCGAGCTCCGTGGATGGCCGCGCACATCCGGAGAAGACCCCGAGCATCCTCTGATGCTCAGCACAGGCCCCTCCTCCACCGGATTCTCCTCTCCGACGAGGTACCCTCCCATTTTATTTTTCTTGATTTTCTCTTAATTATCCCATCACCTATACCTTCCTTCACCTCCATCAGACCATCCGTTGAGCTCCGCCAACCTCACCCTCATCCACACCAATGCCTCCGCTCACCCTTCCCCTTTCTCCATAACTTCCTTCGCTCCAACCCCCTACTTCCCCTGCTCTGCCGGAGAAGAAGGCCTTGGCCACCGCCTCCTGTCGCCCCTACGGCCATCACTCATCTCACTCACGCACGTACAATCACAGATCCACGCTTTGACTATATTAACCCTGCAAGTCTTCAATGGCCGGATCCATCCTCGCCTCGTCGGTCTCGAGTACTCACTCCAACTACCTGCCTCTGCCTTGCCCTTCCAGACGTTGACGGAGCTCCGCCAGCCACCGAGCATCTTCACCGGACTCTCAGCAAGCTTCCTCGACTCCTTGCACACCTGCTTAAGGTCGGCGGAGCTCTAAATGGCTAGACGGATCCCCGCCTTCTCCAACAGCCAGCGGCGGATGAAGACGATACAGGTACCGTCCGGTCATCTAGATCGGACGGACCCGATGATGACACGTGGACAGCCCGAGCCTCCAGCCGAACTTCCAGGCTCGGGTCTATCGAACCTCGCCCTGAGCCTCCATCACATGCCACGTGTCCCGAGCCGACATCACCTCCCGAGCCTAGCTCCTCACGTGCCTAGCACGTGAGGGCCTGGGTAAATTGCAAGAAAGACCCAGATATTTTTGGGAATTATACTTCGGTCCCCAGGCACGTGCCTTACGTGTGTGCCTGGGTATTTTACAGGAAGCCCCTTAGTACTTATGGAAATTGCATACATGCTCCTGCGTGCAATGGGAAAATTACATAGGGGCCTAGTCGATTTTCACAAATTGCAAATAGGTCCCTTCACGGATCTATTTGTAATATTTATCATTTTATTTCCCGCATTTTATTTACATTTATACCCCTGCATTGTTTTCTTCATAACTTGAGCATCGCAGGTCCAATTTGCATGATTTTAGTGTCGTTTTATTCCTTGTTTGATCATCTACATCATGGCATATCTAATTTTCTCATCTGACATCATTTTCAATAAAGTGATTTTTTATGTTAGATGAGGTTCTTTGCTCTACATGCCTTTGCCCTAAATTGATGACTGCTCACATTTTGTGCTCAATTCAACTCTGATTTCAGCTTTAATCCGTGCTCATGATTTTTAGGGTATTTTTGTAACTAATCCTAAGCTTGCATATTCTTTGCATTTATTCATATATCATGCATTGCATATCATTCAATTGCTTTGAAAATAAACTAAAAAAATTACATGCATCATTTAATTGTACTGCATTCAGCATTCTGCATGGAGACTTGGAATTGAGAAGTTATTCACACATACCCTTAATTAACCAAAATTTGATAGATAAAATAAAGTAGCTCGTGTCCCTGTTTCGACCTTGGTAGACTTGCCAAGTATAAATATCCCACAACATTCAAACGATTGTGGTTTTTTGGTATCGAAATTCGTCTCCTATACTACTACAATTTACGACTATTAAAAAGACGAATTTTGCGTACATCAACTACATGTAGGAGGCGTCGGTTTCGCGTTTGAGCGGGTTTTATGCCAAAGTCGGAATTTATTGCATCACCTTTTCATGATTTCACGTTGAATGACTAGGTGCATGGAAGAACTAAATACATACTCGTGATGTGGGTGACGGTAGGATCAAGGGGGAGTAATTAATTTCATGATCGGAGGAACTTCGTGGATGTCGTCGAAGAAAAATCCGACCACTATCCTGGTATGATCGATCATGCCTGATCGATCATGTCATTTGGATGAATCGATCACTTGGCATCAAAATGATAGATCATAGTACCCACTTAAATGGTCTGGCAGTAGTGCAGTGTGTCTACCACCCAAAAGACCAGGGTTCAAATCCCCCTCTTGTAGGGGTTGTGTTAGACAGTCGACAACCAGTGTAAAAAATAGTCGAATCTTTCAACATGGATTTGAGCAAGAATCCATGTAGCCGACCCTACTCATAGTGGGAGAAGGCTTAGAAGTTTTTATAGTTTCTTTGTTGATCGATCAGTATTGACTAATCATCAAAGTTAGATGATTTATCATTCTAGAAACTATGGACTAAATGGATCTTCAAAATGATGGAAATTGACTTTAGAAAGATGTAGACCCAATTAGGAAATATGATATATGATGAATGTCTGGTAAACTATTATGAGTTGATAAATGATTGAAATTCGTCCATTTTGAGTTAAATAAGTCGATTCCTATCCCTATTCTTGGTCTCACCTTCCTTGTCGTAGGCACCAATAGGAATTAAAACTTGATGCAGTGAACCTCGGTGAGTGAGTGCATCTTGAGCATCATTCGAACAATTGTGGGGCATCCCAGATCAATGTATATCATGTTTTTGAGATATGATTGTTCTGAGACCGTAGATGACTTATCCCATGAGGTTTTTACTTTGTGCACGGAAGTGATTCCTTATATGTGGGAGCACGGAGATGATGTGGGTTAGATCGGTCTTGACTTATATTGCAGTTGATGTACCTCTTCCAATGCAGCTTCTATGTGACAATCAAGCAGCCTTTTTTATTGCTAATAATCATGCATTCCATGAATGGACCAAGCATATTGAGGTAGATTGCCACTATACCAGAGACATGATCCAGAAGGGACTCATATCCACCTCCCATGTCGTTACTGGGGATCAGACTGTCAATATATTCACCAAATCTCTTGCTAGAGGTCCTTTTCAGAGATGTTGTTCCAAGTTGAGGGGGAGTGTTGAGATATTTGTATCCCATTATATTTGTTTCTTATTTCTATTTCTTTCATGTACCTCTTGCGTAATTTACCCAGGGCTTTTCTCCTATATAAGAGAGCCCTAGGGTCTCTATGATTGTATGCAATTCTATTCTTTCCACAGTCCCTATATGAGACAAACTCACTCTTTGAGGTCCTCATATGAGGGAAGCTACTATTGATACTTTTTAATGAGAGAAGCCCTTTTTCAGAGTTTTCAAGTAGGAGAGGCCCACTCTTGAGAACTGTTGGGGAAAAATGAATGACTTGTTCTATTCCATAAGCCCTAGGCTCTCTTATATAGGAGATTAGCCTATGGGTAAATTACATAAAGAAGACAACTGAAAAATAAAATGATGAAAGGGTACAGGTACTCTATATGCGTCAACACTCCCCCTCAAGATGGAGCATAGATATCAATCATGCTCAGCTTGGATGCACACTTCTGGAATGGGCCTCGAAGTAATGCCTTGGTGAATATATCAGCAGTCTGATTCTCTGATGTGACGTGAGATGTAGCAATAAACCCCTTCTGAATCATGTCACGTATGTAGTGACAGTCAACCTCAATATGCTTGGTCCTCTCATGAAATGCTAGGTTGTTTGCAATGAACAAGGCGGCCTGATTGTCACATTCCAACATCATAGGAAGCGGTATATCAAGACATAGATCTGTAAGTAAAGATTTCACCCACATCATTTCTGTGCTAGCCTGGGCCATAGCCCTGTATTCGGATTCAGCACTGGATCTAGCTACTACTGTCTGTTTCTTGCTCCTCCATGAGACTAGGGCATCTCCAACATAGACTGCAAATCCTGAGGTGGACTTCCTGTCCTTGGGGACAAATTCGGTTCCCAGCCTTTCTTTCGCCTGCTTAATGCCCTGCTCATCATCTCCTGTAATCAAGATATCATCAACATAAACCATGATTACAATGATACCTCTAGCCGTCTTCTGTACAAACAAGCAATGATCAGCATTGGAGCGTTTATATCCTTGTTTCTCAAACAGATCTGAAAGCTTCTGAAACCACGCTCTGGGGCTCTGCTTAAGACCATAGATGGCCTTATGTAACCTGCATACCTTGGAACACTCCCCCTCAACAGCAAACCCAGGTGGCTGTTGCATATAGACCTCCTCTTGCAATTCGCCATATAGGAATGCATTCTTCACGTCCAGCTGATAAAGCGACCAGTCTCTAGCAACTGCAACTGATAATAAGATCCGCAGAGTGGAATGACGTGCCACAGGCGAGAATGTGTCAAGGTAATCCACCCCGTATGTCTGTGTGAAGCCACGTGCAACAAGGCGTGCCTTGTACCTGTCAATGGAGCCATCTGCATTGTGCTTCACTGTAAACACCCACTTGCAGCTCACCGGGCTGATATCTGGAGGTATAGGGACCAAGCTCCAAGTTCCTCTGGACTGAAGTGCCGCCATTTCTTCTTCCATTGCTAGCCGCCATCTAGCATCCTGCAGGGCATCATGATGATTCCGTGGAATGTCTGTAGCTGAAAGTGCCAAAGCAAACGTCCTGAAGTCTCCAGATAGCCTCTCAAAAGACACGGCTGCTGATAATGGATATTTGGCACAGCTTCTCTTCGGCTTCCGTAGAGCAATTGGAACATCCAAATCATATGTATTCTCATCAGGCTCCTGCAGTACATCCTGCTCAGAAATGTCGTCAGATCCATCAACATTAATATTTTCATTACATACCATAGGCGAGCTAGTTGACGGGTCAGGACCATGAGCTGGAGGAGGCCTGCGGATGTAATGGAATGGTAGTGGTGAGACAAGCGGTGACGGTGGTGGTGGTGGTGGTGGCGGTGGTGGTGGTGGTGGTGGTGGCGGTATCTGAGGTGGTGGTGTCATGTATATGGCATCAGGAGGTATAGATGGTAGCTGCTTGTCTCCTGATGCTGAGAAATACATACAGATTCAAAAAATGTAACATCTGCAATGATCATATACCGCCGACGCACAGGATCAAAACACTTGTACCCCTTTTGAGTTCTGGAGTACCCAACAAAAACACACTTGACAGCCCTAGGAGAGAGCTTGTCAGTACCAGGCGACAACTGATGAACGAATGCAACCGACCCAAACACACGAGGAGTAAGAATGAACAGATCCTTGTCAGGATGAATGAGTGAAAACGGAATCTGTTCATTCAAGACAAACGAAGGCATACAGTTGATTAGGTAACATGCAGTAAGAACTGCATCACCCCAGTAGGAGTAGGGAACATGACTCTGTATAAGAAATGATCTTGTGACATCAAGAAGGTGACGGTGTTTTCTTTCTGCAATTCCATTCTGTTGAGATGTATGAGCACAAGATGTTTGGTGAATAATCCCTTTTGAGGAGTAGTAATTGGCTAGAATGTTGGTGCACAACTCTAAAGCATTATCACTTCTCACAAGTCTGACAGATGTGGAGAAAACATTTTGTATTTCATTCAGAAAATGGATAATAATATTTCCTGCTTCAGATTTATTTTTCATGAGTAACACCCACGACACTCTAGAGAAATCATCCACAAATACAATATAAAACCTGTGTCCCTGATGATCGGGAACACGACTCGGACCCCAGACATCGATATGAAACAACTCAAACTTGGAGTTACTACTCCGACCTGGACGACTGGGAAAGGACGACCTGTGATGCTTTCCCAACTGACACGCCTCACACTGAATAGGTGTGTGGGAGAGACCATAGGGTAGAACTCGGCGCAACTTCTGAAGCGGTAAATGACCAAAACGCAGATGCCATAATAAGGTTGATACTTGTCCAGAAGAAGATGATGAGGTTCCAGCAAAAGGAGTCTGGTTCAGTCGGTAGAGGCCTCCTTGCTCATAGCCACGACCAATCACGTTGCCCGTATGGATGTCCTGAAAAATCAAAGAAGATGGATCAAAAATTGCCCGACAATGTAGATCCTTCGTAATCTGACTAATTGACAACAAATTCATTGAAAAATCAGGTGCATGTAGCACGTTCTTGGGCTGCATAGAAGATGTCAATCTAACCTCCCCCTGACCAGTGATGGGGGAATGAGTGCCATTGGCAATCACTACTGTCCGACCTGGAGGGATCTGAGTGTATCCTGAAAGCAAACTCTGGTCGCCACATAGGTGATGTGTAGAGCCCGAGTCCATAATCCATGGTAAAGTATCTGATCTACTACTGTTCAGTGCAAGTATACTACCTGAAGTACTGGTAGACGCAGAGGCAGAAGCAGCGGCATCAGAATGACTCTCTGCAGTCGGTGCTGGTCCAGATGGTGGAATAATGCCCCTCAGACGGGCAACAAGATCGTCGAACCGTTGATCCAAAGTAGCAGCAGATGGGGGCTCTATCTGCTCAGCAGCTCTCGCGGATGCAGGAAATCCATGCTTTGAATAACATCTATCTTCATTGTGTCCGACTCGACGACAATAGGTGCATGTCGGCCTAGTGCGGCCACCCCTTCCACGGGGTCCACGTCCACGGCCCTGGTGATGAAATCCGCGACATCTGTTTGCTGCCATGGCTGAAGAATTCTGACTCGCAGCTGTTGAAGGAACTGTAATCCGACTCAGTCTACGGAAGGCTTCCTCCATGGGAGGAATAGTAGAATCGGCCAAAATCTGTGATCGTGCCGCCTCGTACTCAGGATCAAGTGCAGCTAGAAACACGCCCACCATAGTCGCGTTCCTATATGTCTTCTGCTGTTCTGGCGTGGCTGTCAGGGGCATGAAGCTATAGAGCTTCTCGAACATCCCTCTTAGTGATGTATAGAGGGAATGTAGGGGGCGACCATTCTGCTTGATGGTAAAGATATCATGCTGGAGTTGCAGAATCTTTGTCTCGTTCTTTGCCTGGGAATATGTAGCTGCCAGAATGTCCCACATATCCTTCGCTGTGGGTTGATGGAGGATGTCATTGGCAATCTCAATTGCCAACGTGCCAGATAGCCAAACCTTGGCATATGTGTCATCAGCCTCCCAAGAGGCATTGGTTCCAGTCTTCTCAGCAGGCTCTGGTTCGGTAAGAATGTGCTTCTTACCCGTAGACTTCATCATGCTCATGAACTGCATTGCCCACAGTTCATAGTTGGTACCATCCATCTTCACAATAGGCGTTGGACCACGGAATGCGCCAATAGATGGGATATCTGCCTTGCTTTCTGACATACTGGATACTGAAGACTGGAACGTCTGACAAACCAATCTGTGATTTGTCTACAATGACATAGACGGGTTTAGTTGCACGTGTAGACCTCAAGCAACTAAACCCATGAAGATGTGCGTGCTACGGTCTTCACGCGCACAAGAGTCACGCACTGAATCACTAAGAAGATGCGTGTACTGGATCACGCACGCAACAGTCACGCACAGATGGTCACGCGCACGGGGCTGCGCACAGGGTTGCGCACCGGAGAACGCACACAGGCGCTAGCACTATGCGCACAGGGTGCGCAGGCGCTGGAGGCGCTATGCACAAGCACGCTGGAGGCGCAGGCGCTGGAGGTGCGCAGGCGCTACTTGCGCGCAGGCACTGGAGGCGCTACGTGCGCTATGTGTGTTGTGTGCGCTGCAGGCACGCAGGTGCTGGAGGGTGCGGGCGCACGCACTGGCGCAGGAGAGGCGGCGCAGGAGCAACACACGCGCAGGAGGAGGCGCGCGAGCAGCAGCACAGCCGCGCGTGCGGCGACGGCGTAGAGGTGGCGCCAATCGAGAGGGAAGTAGAAGGAGAGGCCGGCGGGTGGGGTGGGTTAGGGTTAGGGTTTCGAGAACTCCGGTCTAGGACCGTCGCTCTGATACCATGTTGGGGAAAAATGAATGACTTGTTCTATTCCATAAGCCCTAGGTTCTCTTATATAGGAGAGTAGCCTATGGGTAAATTACATAAAGAAGACAACTGAAAAATAAAATGATGAAAGGGTACAGGTACTCTATATGCGTCAACAAGAACTTTATATGGGAGAGGAATGCTTTACTTTTTATGCACGACATCAACCACTACTTCGAATGGAATTCCATTGTTATTACTTAGTATTATGAAAGACTTTTTTAGGAGAAAGATATTCACTCTTTAAGGTCTCCCTAGAAGCCTCTCTTGGCGATTCTGTAAACTAGACTCGTTCTCAGAGTTTTCGTATAAGAGAGACCCTCTTTGTATGGGAGAAGACCATCTACTTTTGATACTCGACATCAACTACTACTTTGGATGGATTTCAGATTCACTGAACAATAAAATTGTTAGAATGGACAACAAAATACACCATATTGGTGGCAGAGGATTTATAATTTGCAGAGCCAACGAGTCCAAGACTATATTATATTAGTAAGATCTAATTATTCATACATATAAACTGTTTCTAGAGTTAGTTTATACAATCATACAAGAATAAAAATGGCATTCAAAGATTGATAGATCTTTTGAGTTGTTTTAAGAGTGGTACCTATAGGGATGAAAAAGCTGAAGCATGACAGGCATCTGAATATATATGGTTCCTGAGCAGGATGTTCAGCTGGAGTTCCATTTGCGTCAAGAATAGGAAGAATATTAGTCTGAACAGATTCAATCTTTTCTCTCTTCGCATCAAAGAGGATTTCTCTTGTTCTTCTTTTTCTTTTACGTAAAATAACTCTTTTCGTAATACATGAGTTACAATTTGGACAAAATAAATCATGAGTTTCCTGCTCCTCCAACACCCTTTCGACATCTGTTTCAGTATAGGACCACCTATTCTTCTGCAGTGGTTCATCCTGATAAAAATCTTCAAGTCCAGACTTCTCTACCATGTTCTCAATAGGATAACCAGCTTCAGAATCTGAAACTAGGCTCATGAGTTTTTCAATTTCAGATTGAGGGGCCAAGCTTGACTGCATTTCGTTTGTCTCAGTTTCTCCACTTGTGGACTTCTTATAAGCAGTAATTTCTGAACTGGGCATAACACCTGCCATAATTTACTTTATCAAACCTTGCCAAAGATATTCAGAATTTGAAAGGACACATCAAGTTGATACTAAGTATAAAGCCTGTAAAACATCCCAAAACATAATTTCACAACAAGAAATGGATAAACACGAAGTCACATTGACAGATTCATTGAATGATACAATGAAAATCATGGACATGATGGATCCCTAATTTAGATTCCAGGGTTAAATTTTTCAGGGATGAGGTTTAGCGCTATCTGAAACAGCTGTGGTTAGAGACAATTGGCAGGAAATGAAATGGTGAGCAAGAGTATAACTCTCCAAGGGTTCAGCATCAGATTGCATGACACTACCGATTTTACACATGTGATTGCATTGAAGAATCAGATAAACAAAATTGCAGACTAATTTATAAACTTGTTGGAGGTAATGATGCTGGTGGTAGTTCCATGAAAAGTTGACCAGTTCAAATCCAGTTGAAGTTTTTTCCTTAACAGGTATTAGGCAAGATTTTTATTCCATATTTCCACTGAAAGATCGGGAAATTTTTTAAAAAGCAACCCTCTTATTTGATAATATAGTGTCAAATTATTAGTTTTCTCTAATTTACTATCAATGACAACTCACCTTTAAGATGTAAATTATTAAGTTGGTCAAGTTGAGAAGACATTCTCTCATCAATCACTTCACTGCCATAGCCTGTCTCAAAATGATTAATTCCAGCACTACCAACTTGGTAGATCCAAGGACAGTGAAGACACTTCCACTTTCCTTCAGTAGCAGAAAAAAATACAATTTAAAAAGTTGATACTTACCAAAAAAATGGTCCAGATTTTTTTAGATGATTTTATCAAATAAAGTAGTGCAGGAATACTGAAGAAAAGAATGTCTTGTACCTGAATGAACTTCCAGAAAGTGCAAAATTTTGTGATTTATCCTGCTCAAAAATTTGCTATTTCTTACAAAAAAAAATCATTTGCATGTTGGGTTTTTTTATAGAGAGGTTGGACACCCACAATGGCATACACCACAAAATATATTGAGCACAAAAGTACACGTACATCAGCCAAGATTGAACGAGCTCCTTGGCATGTACCACCACATTTTCCACATAAATATCTCCTGCAAAAAAACCACCCGTTTCTGGCTAGCCATGGTGCTGACATGTAAAACAGAAGCTTAGCATGATCTAGGCAAGACCTAAAAGGTAGCACCAAGTGAGCCCTAGAAACCTTCCATGAACATGAAATCCATCCCACCAGTGCCGCAATCTGCCACACATCTTTGACCACATCAACAGGAAAAGAACAAATGCCCCACATCCTCTGTTTCCCTGAAGCAGAATGGGTAAGACGGTGCATTCAAGATACTTTGATGTCGGCCTTTCCAGATTATTAATTTATTAGATAGTAAATGCGGAAGCAGAGCGACCTCTTCACCTTATTTTCTCTTTGGCACTATTTTGCAACTATATTTGTTTGATTTTTCTCAAGCTTTCTTTGTTTTTGCAATGGACAATTGCGATAAAAGAAAGTTCATTTCCAACCCCCCAAACCTGACTTCGCTATGTTTCCTTCAATAACCTTTTTATCTAGCCTACCGGGGACGTGATCCTAATCCTTGATTGGCCAAGGACTGTCTTTACGCATTAATCTTTGAATAGGAAAAAGAATGGATCTATAGGGTCCCAAGTGAATTTACATGTTCAAAAAAAGCCTTGATTAGTTCGAGGGGATGATCTATCTCATGTTTACTACTGCATGGTCCCACTCTCCAAGAACTTCGACTCATTCTCTTGAAGTTATCCTCTTTCCCAGTTAATGTGAAAGCAAAGAACGGGATGTGAGCGACTGAGATAACTACTTTGACCTCTTAGCCGACATTGCAAATAGCACGGACAAAACACCCCCCTTTTGCTTGGAAGTGCTAGGTCGAGAACAGGCATAGGCTATAGCTCTGATCTATGATTAGATGCATGAATTGCTCCTTCTACAGATCAGTCCCATGGAAGAGCTTGGCCCTACACATCTTGGTCATTTTTCCGATGATTTATGTAAAGATCTCCATTGAGCCCTAAAGTCCCACATCACCATGCAACCCCTTGGAAGGTTCCCATGAACAAGGTGAGAAGGGACTGAAATTAACTTGTATCCCTTCTTGACCAAGAAATACCCATCACATCACACCCAACGATCACGATCAATAGATGGAAACTTAAGATGATCCATCATACTTGTGAAATATGAAATAAGAAACGACGAAATCAAAAAACAAATGCAAAACATTGATTACATGGAACCTTCCCCCTAAGGAGTGGGATGAAACCATGAGAGAAAGCCTCAAAGTGATGTTTTTTCTATTATGTTTTGCAAGAGGTTAGAATAGGTGTGGGGCTTCATATATAGCCCCACCGACACATCAAAGTTCCATCAATAGTCGGTGTGGGACTAAACATGAGAGCATGGTAATTGGCTCATGGAGAGATCCAATTACCCATCTACATATATTCTCTAACAAGACCTAAGAAATTTTTCTACTGCTACTTTGAGAAACCAACTCTACATATGGTAACCCAAGATCCATTAGACCACGCTTTCGCCACAAGAAATTCTCTAACAACACTACACCCTAATGAGCGGGATGAAACTACATGAGAAATTCTCAAAAGGTTATGTTTCTTCTATTATGTTTCTCAAGAGATTAGAATAGATGTGGGGCTCTATATATAGCCCCACCAATATACCAAAGTCACAACAATAGTCGGTATATGAATAAACATTAGAGCATAATAACTGGATCCTAGAGAGATCCAATTACCAATCTACATACATTCTCTAACAAGACCTAAGAAATTTTTCTACTGCTACTTTGAAAACCCAACTCTACATATGGGAACCCAAGCTCCATTAGACCACACATTCGCCGCCTTCACCACCTAATTGGCAGCCACAAAAAATCCTTGAGGAACAAGTCATATGAAGATCTCTTTTGGACCACTCATCTTTCCATAATCTAAAGGATGGCCCATCCCCCAAAAATAAGCAATGGTGGGGAGCTACATCAAAGATCAACGGAGCGAATGCCACTCCAAAATGTCAATGATAGAAGGGACATCACCTACGCCTACAAACTGAAAAAGATACTAGAAATGCTTTTCAGCAGATAATAAAGTAAATCGTATTCCTCAAACTTTCACCACCTACTTTCGGAGCAATGCCTTTTTCATGTTCTTGAGCTTCTACCCCCTAAGGTCTCTATCATCCACAAGTCTACCACGCTTAATTTTCCATAGGAGACTTCCTCTCATGGATATAGTTAGGTCTATTCCATGTGAAATACACATCCTCTTCCGATTCACTACCTCTAATAGCCTTTGCGATAACTCTTGTTATATATTGTGGTGCAAATTTTAATACTGATATCACTTTTGGCAATGATGACATTTCAGGAAAATGCAAAAAATGTTTACGATAATGGTTGTCCTATTATCATGAGGAAAGGTTAGGGTACCTTGTTGTCCTATTATCGAAGATATCACACTTGCGCATCTATCGCCATCCTACAAACAATTTACTATTGTACCTTTTGTTATTACTCTCCCACAAACATTTCAGGTTGCCTTCTATTATTTTCAGTGGAGATATACTATGCTGGCACAAATGGATACTTTGGTTTCTAGAGGCATATGGGCTCCAGTCGGTGTTTCCATCAATATAATTGTCGTTGATCATAAATGGTGTTCACTATCAAGCACCATGTCGATGGTCGAGTAGAGCAATACAAGGCCCATCTTGTAGCTAAGGGATACACTTATACATATAACATCAATTATTGTGATACTTCCTCCCACATTTCTCCTGAACATTTGATTTCCATTGATGGTATGGTTGATGTTTACATATAGAAAGAGACTTTACACGGTGAGCGTACAACCCAAAATGATGTCTATATTTCCTGCAACTGTATGTCATCTTCTCTGTTAGGAGAGAAGGTTCCTTATTCGATTGTGTTCCCCAAAAAGGACCTTTTTTTCGCTAAAACTCCACCTCCTCTTCCACCTCCTACTCCTACCACACCTCTTGTGGCTCAGACTTTGCCTCGATACTACATCTGCAAATCGACTACTAGACCCATGCCCATATGTCTTCCTCATCATTCAGCATGCCCCAGGTAAATTCTGAACATTTGATTTCCACTGATGGCATGGTTTATGTTTTTGTACAGCATGAGACTTCACATTGTGAGAGAGACTCCTAAGGAGGTGTACACATGATATGTATCCTCTCTCATGCCATGTTTCACTCGAATGTCTATTAGAGGACTTCATGAAACTTATGGTGGGACTATCAGTTGTCATAATTTCACACACATATTAGGAGGCTATACATGGCAGTCAATGGTGACTTGTTATGGAGGAAGAGATGGCTACCCTCTAGTCACGTGGCACATGGAGCTTGGTTACTGTCTTAGGAGGGGCCTCTGTGGTTGGCTGCAAGTAGGTCTTTACAGTAAAGCAGATAACATATGGCAGCGCTGACTGTTACAAGGCTAGACTTGTGGCACATGGATTCACTCAGACATATGGGTTGGATTATCATGACGCTTTCTCTCATGTAGCACATCATTCTAATCTTCGGATCCTCCTATCTATTGTTGTGGTATGTGACCAGTCGCTCTCCTAGCTTGATGTCAAGAATGCATTTTTGTATGACGATCTGAAAGAGGAAGTCTATATGAAACAAGCACCTAGGTACGTTGTTGAGGGAGACTGTCAAAAGATATGCAGACTTCATAAGGCTATGTATGGCCTTAAGCAGAGTCCAAGAGCATGGTTCCAATAGCTCTTTGATCTGATAGAGCAGTGAGCGACTAGACATGATGGCCTAGACACCTACTGCTAGTCTGTGTAGCAAGACCGAGTCTAGCATTTCCTAAGACATATCTCCAATCGAGTTAAAGGAGTCGAGAGAGGTACTTTCTTAGTTCGTTTTCTCAATATATTTCACTCACCCTCCTATTATCTCTCCCTTCTTGCTCTGCCTCCCATTTTTTCACTCGTCGATTTAGTTCTAACTGCTTTCCTAGGTGCTTTGGACAACATGTTATCACCAAGAACCTTAGCGAACTACGTTGCTTCTTTGGGCTAGAATTTGCCAAGAATCAAAGATGTCCTGTGATGACTCAAAAGAAGTATGTTACAAATCTCCTTCTAAAGACTGAGATGGCATATCGCAAACCCGCCACTACACCTATGGATCCTGGTATGAAGCTTTATTATGATGAAACACATAAGGTGAACAAGAGGAGATACATGGAGCTTGTGAGAAGTTTCTCTATGTGACTATGACCAGACCAAACATCTCCTTTGTAGTGAGCAATGTCAACTAGTTTATGGAGCATCCGCGATAGGCTCACATGGATGTACTCTCCACGATCCCAAGCTATCTGAAGTCTTCTCTAGGTACAGGGTTTCTGTTGGGAAACGTGAATGAGATGTTTATTCCATAGCCCTAGGCTCTCTTATATAGGAGAGTAGCCTATGGGTAAATTACATAAAGAGGATAACAAGAAAATAAAATAGCAAAAAGACACAATAACTAAATATGCGTCAACACTCCCCCTCAAGATGGAGCATAGATGTCAATCATGCTCAGTTTGGAAGCACACTTCTGAAATGGGCCACGTAACAATGCCTTGGTGAATATATCTGCAGTCTGGTTCTCTGAAGTAACATGGGATGTGGTAATGAATCCTTTCTGAATCATATCACGTATGAAGTGGCAATCCACCTCAATATGCTTGGTCCGTTCATGGAATGCAGGATTGTTTGCAATGAACAAAGCAGCCTGATTATCACACTCCAAGTTCATAGGAAGTGGTATATCTAAGCATAAATCTGTCAGCACCGCTTTCACCCACATCATCTCTGTAGTAGCCTGGGCCATAGCCCTATATTCGGATTCAGCACTGGATCTAGCTACCACAGTTTGCTTCTTGCTCCTCCATGAGACTAGGGCATCTCCAACATAGACAGCATACCCTGAGGTGGACTTCCTATCCTTAGGACATCCTGCATAGTCTGCATCTGCGCATGCTGAGACAGAAATCCCCTTTCCTTTCTTGAATAGCAGACCTTTACCTGGAGAAGATTTGAGATATCTAAGTATCATGTGTATTGCATCCATATGCACCTGGCGTGGCTGCTCCATGAACTGGCTCACACGGCTCACTGCAAATAATATATCTGGCCTAGTGATCGTGACATATAACAATTTGCCTACCAGCTCTCTGTATCTTCTCCTGTCAACCTCCTCTGTGTCATCATCATACAGCTTCATGCTAGGGTCCATTGGTGTCGTAGCAGGTCGACACCCTAGCATACCTGTCTCACTCAGTAAATCTGTGACATACTTCCTCTGTGACATGACTAATCCATACGGATTTCTGGCAAACTCCAGCCCCAGAAAATATCTAAGGACTCCCAAGTCCTTGGTGACAAACTCGGTCCCCAGCCTTTCCTTTGCCTGCTTAATGCCCTGGTCATCATCACCTGTAATCAAAATATCGTCAACATAGACCATCATTACAACCATACCTCTTGCCGTATTCTGTACAAACAAGGAATGATCAGCATTGGAGCGTTTATATCCTTGTTTCTCAAAGAGGTCTGACAGCTTTTAGAACCATGCTCTGGGGCTCTGCTTAAGGCCATAGATAGCCTTATGTAATCTGCAAACCTTGGAACACTCCCCCTCAACAGCAAAACCTGGTGGCTGTTGCATGTAGACTTCCTCCTGCAGGTCGCCGTACAGAAAGGCATTCTTCACATCCAGTTGATAGAGTGGCCAGTCTCTAACTGCAACTGATAAGAGGACCCGCAGAGTGGAATGACGAGCCACCGGGGAGAACGTGTCAAGGTAATCTATTCCATATGTCTGTGTGAATCCCCTTGCAACTAGGCGTGCCTTGTACCTGTCAATGGAGCCATCTGCATTATGTTTCACTGTAAATACCCACTTACAACTCACCGGGTTGACATCCGGTGGTATAGTAACCAAGCTCCATGTTCCTCTAGACTGAAGTGCCGCCATCTCTTCCTCCATTGCTAGCCGCCATCGAGAATCCTGCAAAGCCTCATGGTGGTTCCGTGGAATATCTGTAGCTGAAAGTGCCAATGCAAACGTCCTGAATGGTCCAGATAGCCTCTCAAACGAAACCGCTGCTGAGACTGGATACTTGGCACAGCTTCTCTTCGGCTTGCGTAGAGCGATTGGAACATCCAGATCCTCTGTGGTATCACCCTGCTCCTGTAATGCATCCTGCTGAGAAATGTCGTCAGATCCATCAACATTAATATTTTCATTACATACCATAGGCGAGCTAGTTGACTGGTCAGGGCCATGAGCTTGATTCGGCCGCCTGGTGTAATGGAATGGTAACGGGGATATTATTGGTGGCGGTGGTGGTGGTGGTGGTTGTAATGGTGGTGGCGGCTGTGATGTTGGTGGTGACGGCTGTGATATTGGTGGTGCCATGAATACGGTCTCAGGAGATAATGGTGGTGGCTGCATGTTCCCGGATTCTGAAAAATACATAATGGATTCAAAGAATGTAACATCTGCACTGATCATATACCGCCGACGCACAGGGTCAAAACACTTGTACCCCTTTTGAGTTCTGGAGTACCCCACAAAGACACACTTGACAGCCCTAGGAGAGAGCTTGTCAGAACCAGGCAACAACTGATGGACAAATGCGACTGACCCAAACACACGAGGAGTAAGAATGAACAGATCCTTGTCCGGATAAATAAGTGAAAAAGGGACCTGTTCATTGACGACAGACGAGGGCATACGATTTATAAGATAACATGCAGTGAGGACTGCATCACCCCAGTAGGAATACGAAACATGACTCTGAATGAGAAGTGACCTTGTAACATCAAGAAGGTGACGGTGTTTTCTTTCTGCAACCCCGTTTTGTTGAGACGTATGAGCACAGGATGTTTGGTGAACAATTCCTTTAGAGGAGTAGTAGTTGGCTAGATTGTTAGTGCACAGCTCTAAGGCATTGTCAGTTCTCATAATTTTGACCGTTGTGGAAAAAACATTCTGAATCTCATTTAGAAAGTGAATAATAATATTTCCAGCCTCAGACTTATTTTTCATTAGAAATACCCATGATGCTCTAGAAAAGTCATCCACAAATACAATATAAAACCTGTGCCCCTGATGATCGGGAACACGACTCGGACCCCAGACATCGACATGAAACAACTCAAACTTAGAGTTACTACTCCGACCTTGACTACTGGGAAAAGATGACCTGTGATGTTTTCCCAACTGACACGCCTCACACTGGATAGGTGTGTGAGGAAGACTATAAGGTAGGACTAGACGCAACTTTTGAAGCGGTAAATGACCAAAACGCAGATGCCACAGGAGAGGAGATACTTGTTCTGCGAGAGAAGCTGTGATTCCGGCAAACGGGGTCTGGTTCAGACGATAAAGGCCTCCTTGCTCATAGCCATGACCAATCACGTTGCCCGTACGGATGTCCTGAAAAATCAAGGAAGATGAATCAAAAATAGCACGACAATGAAGATCCTTCGTAATCTGACTAATCGACAACAGATTCATAGAAAAATGCGGTGCATGCAAAACATTCTTAAGCTGCATAGAGGATGTCAATCTAATCTCCCCCTGACCCGTGATAGGAGAATGTGTGCCATTAGCAATCACTACTGTCCGTCCTGGAGGAATCTGAGTATATCCTGTAAGTAGACCCCGGTCGCCACATAGATGATGTGTAGCGCCCGAGTCCATGATCCATGGCAATGTACCCAATCTACTACTGTGAAGAGCAAGTATACTACCTGAAGTAATCGTAGAGGCAGAAGCAGACGCAGCAGCCTCAGTATGATTCTCTGTCGACGGTGCTGGGCCAGATGGTGGTATAATGCCCCTAAGACGGGCAACTAGATCATCAAATCGTTGATCCAGTGTAGCTGCAGACGGGGGCTCTATCTGCTCAGCGGCTCGTGCGGATGCAGGAAATCCATGCTTTGAGTAGCATGTATCTTCAGTATGTCCGACTCGGTGACAATATGAGCATGTTGGCCTAGTGCGGCCACCCCTTCCACGGGGAGTACGTCCACGGCCCTAGTAATGAGAACCACGGCCTCTGTTTGCCGCCATGGCAGAGGGATTCTGACTCGCAGCTGCTGAAGGTACTGTGATCCTACTCAATCTGTGAAAAGCCTCCTCCATGGGAGGAATAGTCGAGTCTGCCAAAATCTGTGAACGTGCTGCCTCATATTCTGGATCAAGTGCAGCGAGAAACACACCCACCATCGTCGCATTCCTATATGTCTTCTGCTGTTCTGGTGTGGCGGTAAGAGGCATGAAGCTGTGGAGCTTCTCAAACATCCCTCTCAATGATGTATAGAGAGAATGTAAAGGACGGCCGTTCTGCTTTATTGTGAATATGTCATGTTGTAGCTGCAGGATCTTCGTCTCATTCTTCGCCTGAGAATACGTTGCTGCCAGGATATCCCACATGTCTTTAGCCGTGGGGTGATGTAAGATGTCATTGGCAATTTCAATGGCCAATGTACCGGATAGCCACACCTTGGCATATGCATCATCGGCCTCCCATGAGGCATGAACTCCAGTCTTCTCTGCAGGCTCGGGCTCGGTAAGAATATGCTTCTTACCCGTAGACTTCATCATACTCATGAACTGCATTGCCCACAGTTCATAGTTCGTACCATCCATCTTGACGATGGGCGCTGGACCACGAAATACGCCCATAGATGGGATATCTGCCTTGCTTTCTGACATACTGGAGATGGAAGACTGAAGTGACCGAGAGACAACAATCTTTGTCTACAATGACATAGACGGGATCAGTTGCGTGTGTAGACGTCAAGCAACCAACCCCATATATATCAAGATCTGTGCCCTAGAGTTTTAGGGCGTGGGGCACGCAGGCACGTGCAGGAAGCACGTGCGAGCAAAACTGGATGTAGGTGCACGCTGCGAGCAAAACTGGATGTAGGGCTGGAGGATGCGCGCAGTGGCTGCGCTCAAAGTGCTCGATCAGGACTGGATCTGCGCGCAAACTGGATGTAGGTGCACTAGGCGCACATGCGCTGGAGGCGCGTTAGGCGCTGAAGTGTCGCCACACGCTGAAGGTGCTGAAGATGCTGGAGAATGCGCGAGATGCGCTGCGCAGATCGGCGAGAAGAGCGCGAGAAGCGCTAGGCGATCGGATCCAGCGCTAGGTGAGAAGCGCGAGAAGCTCTGAAGGGCGCCGCAGGTCGGCGATCGGATCGGATGGGCGATCGAAGAGAGGAGCGGCGCCGAGAGGGGAGAGAGAGAGAAGAGAGGCCGGCGGGTGGGGCGGGTTAGGGTTTCGAGAACTCCGGTCTAGGACCGTCGCTCTGATACCATGTTGGGAAACGTGAATGAGATGTTTATTCCATAGCCGTAGGCTCTCTTATATAGGAGAGTAGCCTATGGGTAAATTACATAAAGAGGATAACAAGAAAATAAAATAGCAAAAAGACACAATAACTAAATATGCGTCAACATATTCAGCAAAGGGAACCCACCTCTGAATTTGCAGTGTTTATTGAGAGCTCAATGGTCTCATGAAAAAAACAAGAAGCAAATTGTCGTTGCTAGGTTAAGTGTTGACTCTTCATACAGGCACAAGGAAGCACTGGGATAATGTGGGCCATGTATGTTTTAACTGACCTAACTATTAACATACCTCTTCCCATACAGCTACAATGTGACGATGAGGTTGCGCTATTCGCTACCAACAATCCAGCTTTTAATGAGAGGACCGGACACATCAAGGTGGATTGCCTACCTTACCATTACACTAGAGATATGATACAAAGGGCTTCATCTATACTTCTCACATTAGTTCAGGGTCATGACCGGGGTGTCATTCCAAAATTAAAAGTGTTTTTTCAAGTTGAGCATGATAGATATTTATGCTCCATCCTAAAGGGGGATACCATAAGAAATAGTAGTATATATTTCTTCTTTCCATTTTATGTATTTTTTCCATTCATTATTTGCCCTCTAGAGTTTCTCCCTTATATAAAGGAGTCCTATAGGCACACAATATGCAACTCATTCATTTCTTTCCAAACTTTTCAATGAAGAGCTTTCTCTACCAACCAAATCAAGCCAATTAAATGTCCATGTATGGCAATAAATCAGCACCATTTTAGTCATCTTGGTTCACTTGATAATCATCATTCTCTTCAAAATTCTTTGAATTATTTTAAATTATTTTTGCAGCTCTATACACATAACTCTGTTTTATGTCAAAACATCGCTCAGTCTAGACATGGAAGCGATTCTAATATCTTCATAAAAACACTTAAATAGTGGGGAGGAAAGCAGTTTTATTTTTTTTAAAAGCAAAAAGAATCTCCATCGTATAGATGGATGCCCAAAAACTTCACCATTAATTCACCAAAAATGTACAATCTTTATGTTATAAACTCTAGACCAAAATTGTAAAAATGTTATGTTACAAACTCCAGATTTCGGTAAGAGACATGAAAGCAGTTTTAGTATCTGCATGGATTCCATCCTCTCAGTCTTGAAATATGCAAACTAGAGATCGCTACCGTAACATGAAAATGAACTTGACATACTTCAAAGAGTTCACCACCACCGATGATCCACTGACCTCTAATTTAACTTCTGAAGGAGCTCTTCTTGTCCACTCAATTTAACTTGCCTAGCAGTTTAAGGTGATCGACAGCGAATCAACCCACCCTCACTAAATAGCTCGGAAAAAAATATTATGTTCCAAATTTCATTTGCAGCAAGTCAACATTAATATCTAACCCTCGCCAGTCAATCTTCCAACTCAACTTACCACCCCAACACCTCACCAGGTGACGCTCTAGAAGTTCACCAATGGAAAAGGGTGGGAGGAACCCACTAAACCCTAAACCCGAGATCACATAAATCTCAACTAAAGCAAGGAACACTCCAATTTCCCCCATCCACACCAAAGCACAAGTTCAATGGAGAATTGCAGCAACAGTTTGACCAAATTTTGAACGTATAGCAAACAAAAACTAAGCCATTTCCCACGTCATGTATACTTAGCTATAATACATAGATTAATCGTCACCTAATATATCTACTATCCAAATCAGCCCCAAGAGTTCTTCGTATTTCCATTCATCAAAAAGAAAACAAAAGGAAAAGGGAAGTCCGTCACATTATCAATTTCCTGTATGCTCCATTTTCCCGCTCAACTGTAACTTCTCGCCACCTCATAAATGACACTCCATGATGGGAGAAAAAGCTATGAGATACTAAATTCCCGTAGAGCTCCAAAATTGCAAGGCAAACTCACATCCCCCCGTCCATATCAGAGCATAAATGCCCCCGCTGACCCCCCAAGTTCTGTGGAGAAGTGCAAGGGCCAACTCAATTCTTAATCACCTTACCCCAATGAAGAAAATAAACGTTTCAAGATTAAAGTAAAAAGTTATAAACTCCTTCAACTTACCTTCAGCTTGATCAAAATAAACGCTCCTCCAGTGCCCTTCATCTTCCATCTTCTCCTCGGCAACTCCGTCTCCCTCATTCCCGTCATCTGCCTTAAAGGTCTCACCTTTCACCGCTCTCTTGCTGCGGCTCCTCCCAAGGAGCCCCCCGCCTGCATCTTCTTCCTCCTCCCCCTCGGCAAGTTCATCAACCCTCCACTGGCACTCATCCATGTTGAAGAACGGGATCTTGAGTGTGAATCCGAGGAGAAGGATGGAATGGGCATGGCGGGCCGCGTGAAGGGAAGAATTAAATGAGGTCAAGTTACAATTTTTTAAAGAAGAAAACGCTGTTTTTGTCGCATTGGAAGCGGCTGGAGGTGTGTTCTCAGGCGCTGAGGGACGACTTCCAAGAGGGGGAAGAGGGGAAGGGTACATCCACAAAAGGTCAGAGTATGTTTTTTTTGTTGGTACATGCGGGTCATCATTGGAGACCGTTGAGGTGCAAATTATAATATTATATATTAGGGATTTTGCCACTCGTGTTTTTCTGTACTTCCGTAATTACGCTCTCATCTCTTCATAATTTATATTACATCCAGACCTTTGAATTGACTAATCAGTAATCGTTACATGACCAGCTCATGTATTAACTTCGTTCATCCTTGTCCGTAAAAAATATCCATTTGAAAATGACTTACCCCTAATTGTCAATCGTTTTTCTCCTCTTTTCCTGCCCAATCCACCAAAATTTGTAGCAACGGCCTCCTCTTGTGTATCATGAGGGCTCCTCTCCTCATCTCTCCACACCTCCACTCCCCTCGTCTCCAAGTTCTCCATCCACTTGTGCGATATACATATCCCTTAACACAAGTAAGATCTTATTTGATTTTTATTACATAGAGGCAGGATTTCTTTGGATAATCAAGCCATTAGTAGTTTCTAGTAGAAAGTATATATTATATATTAGCGGCATTACTTGTTCTTAGAAGAACAAAGATAAAGAAATGGAGAATCAAACTAAAGGAAAAAATGATGATTGATTGTTTTTCACTATAATATTCATAATCTAAAAATATCCAAGAACTCCCAAGCGTTTGTTGATCTCAGACGTGTCCATATCAATAGAGGGTGACTCGTTATTTCGATGAATTATTTCTTTGGATAGAAAAAGAACATGTATCACTACTCGAATTCTCACTTTATAAGATTACATTGTGGAAGAATCATCCACAATTTTCCCATCTACCGCTCCATCGCTATCCTCCACCTCCTCTCCTACTATACCCCCTCATTACCTCAATCTCCTCACCTCCCTCCACTCCCCCGACCACACACCCATCCTTCTGTCCTATGCTCCCTTCTCCATCTTCCTCAATCTCGAACTACTCCACTCCTCCACTCGTTGTATACACCATCTTCCTCTTCCATGGCCACCTCTATATCCCCCATGAACTCAACCTACTCTCATCCCTCCACTCCCCCAATTGCGCTCCCCTCCTCCTTCTTTTGCGGCTCTTGCTTCCTCCCTTCTGACCTCACCCTCCTCGACATTGCACAACAATACTAATATGGTTGTCTTTCCCTTTGAATACAACCTCATCGACTTCACCCTCACTTGCCTCATCCTCTAAGAGCTCGAGATCTATCACTTCCCAAAGCCTAGATCATTCGTCTCTCCCTTTACCTTGCCATGCCCTCGGCATCACCGACATCAGCCTCACCATCCTCGCCAATGTCTGCAGGCGGGATTGTCTACCTCGATTTCTCTGCAATGGAACATCGAAAAATAATATATACAGTTGTGTACAATGATGTCCAACAACGACTATACTAGTTTGGTATAACTCAAGAATTATGGAAGGGTCATGGTGTAACTATTAAAATATAGAAGGGCATGTGGGTTACGATTCTATAATATTATAATGTGATATTTTGCATGTATTGCCCATAACCTTTGTGCTCACTTGCAGACACATACAATCTTGGACTAATTTTCTTCCGTGAGATTTTGTTTGGTTAAAGAGATGGGACCACTCAACCCTTGTAGATGTCGACAGCCACACAATACGGGAGGAGGATGGTGGAAGTGAGATTTTTTATACACTTTTACATAAGTTATGTTTGTTCTTCTCAAGATATGGTTTTTTATATGTGGAAAACATGTCACTTGTTTTATATATTCGGATTTAGTTCTAACGTGCATCTTCCTTAAATTCTCCAAATATATAAATTGCATAAAGATATTTCTAATTTTAATGGTGGCAAGCTTCTCCTCTCTCTCACTTCCCTTCATAGAACAAAGAAATTTCTTTGGTGTCTTGTGGACCCATTTGATTGCCAATTTACAAGAGGATAAATGTGTTCCCTTGATTGAAACTCGTGTTTGGATTCAGCTTACATGACCTCAACTCCTAAACTCCAAGATCAGAAGTAATTAGTTGAGTCACATGTTTCCCTATTATAATATTTCAAACCATATTCGAACCAAAACAATCGATATTAAAAACATATCATCCTTTTATATAGCGAAAAATGAGGCTGCTCCCGTCCCATTTTGTGGAAAATAAAAATGTATATTTTCATCATTATACCACTCTAATATGTCATTTAAATTTCATCAGAAACAGAAACTCATATGCCCTCCATCCAGATCATGTAATTTTAACGGTCTTAGAATTGTTGCAATCGACCTGTTCTGGATGGAGGGCATAAGAATCTTTGTTTCTGACGAAACATATTAGGGAGATATAGGGATGAAAATATATTTTTTATTTCCAAAAAAAAAATAAAAAATGGGGGGAAACAGGACGGGAGCAGCCCGTTGACTACTCCCAAGAAGCAGATACATTTTTTCCTTTTATAAATCTATATATAATATAACATATAAACAATAGGGAAAAAGGAGCCTACACCCAGGGGTGTAGGTAACTACCTACACCTGGCTCATTTTTTCAAAGATTTTTGATTTTTTTGAAATGAAATCTTGGGGGAATTAGATCACTATATATCACCATGATCTCATTCAAAATTCAACTTATTTCGAGACTCCTATCATCTTCATCAAGGCTGTCAAATTTTAACGGTCTCAGAATTGCTGAAATTGACCCCTTCTAGATGAACGTCTTCGGAATGTTTGTTTTGCATGAAACTTGAAACACATATTCTCCTCAATATATTAAGAAAATCTCCCTAAGGTTTCCTTCAGAAAAACTCAAAAATCATGAAAAAAAGGCTGGGTGTAGGTAGTTACCTACATTCCTGGGTGTAGACTCCCAGCTCCCTAAACAATATTACATTATATTATATTCACTATTCCAACTTCTTAACAAGCATCCGCCGTTCCAAAATGGATTACACATTTTACAAAGACATTTTAAAGGACTTACTCCAATCCAGCTCTACCCAATAAGAAAATAGGTCTTCAAGGAAGTTTGTGAGATGGAAACTTCTATACCTAGCTTTCCAAGGTGGGAGGGAGCATTCATAGCTAGTTTGTGTGAAATTACATGAAGAAGAGAAATAAGTAATTGAATGTGAGATCTAACATATAAAAAATAGTTCTTCATCGAAGATGGAGTTCACATGAAATCAAATAAATTTATAAATCAGATTAGAAGTCAAACTACTAAGAAGAAACGTTTCACACTATTTGTCATGTAGTTAAACTTTAAAAGAATGTTAAAATTAGAAGTAATAATAAATTATAAGTAAAGATATTGTATACAAATTGCATTAAATTGAAACAAGGTGTAAAAATAAACAAATCATACTACTATAAAGATTATGAGAAAAGGAAGCTAATAAAGAATCAAGAAGATTAAAAATAACAATCTTAAAACAAAGTACAATAAACGTATTTGAAAAAAAATTGAAACCCATTTTCTTCACTCGATAAAGAGAAGGACCATATGCTAACATGGCATGTTTTAATTTGGTTGACATGTGTATTTGACTGGTATTGACCATGTGGATTTCACTTGATAAAGAGAAGGATCACGTGCTAACAAGGCATGTCTTAATTTATTTGACATGTGTAATTGACTGGTATTGACCACTAAGAATGATGTGGAAAATAGAAAGGATTGTCGCTTAGAGGAGAGAGTTTCCTATGCGGTGCTATTCAATTAGAGGATGCAACTAACATGCGCATCTAAAGCTGTAGTGCAATACTTGCTTTTGTAATGGTCAATTTTAGCACCCACAAAGAAGCAATTACAAAAAGAAGTTTATTTAGAACACTTTATATTAACCGAATAAGTATATGCTAGGTCGAGCACAAGAAGGTAACTCAATCGTCGAGTCGGGGATACACATCCAATATACGCTTAAATACTTTGTACTTCTTTAAGTCCATTTGTGTTTTTAATGTGTTTTAATTTTTTATGTTTTATTTGAATATTAAGTTTGTTAATTATTTTAGTTTTGCACATTTTATTTCTTAACATAGAAAATAAATGAAATGAAAATAAAATGACTTAAGAGATACATAGAAAGAAAATAGGGGAAATATGTTTTAAAATAAAAACAAAAGAAGGAATATATAACAAAATATAAATAAAATACTTTTATGATTTTTTATTTTGCAAATATTTTTGGATATTTTTAAGTTTATAAAAATAGAAAATAAAATCAAATTCAAATATAAGGCTGAAAAGGAAATACAATTCCAAAGGACTCAATTTTGAAATACATTTTTGGTTCACAAAAGGAGGTAAAAAGTTACTAGATGTTTTTTCCCCGACATGGGTTCAAAGTAGAATCCAAAATACATTTTGTTTTTATGTTTTAAATTTATATGATTGTTTAAATATTTGAAAATATTAGATTTTGAAATGTTTTTTTAGTTTTTTGGATTTTAAGAGGCAGACATAATATCACTTAAATAGTTTTGGGTATGATGTGTAACTAACTGAGGGGAATATGCTCTATTTTTTTTTGAGATAAGATGAATAAACTAAAATTAAAATACTATAGAAGACTAAAAGTCTGGTTTTAATTTTTTACATGTTTAAAAACATTGACATAAAAATCCAACAAAAAATCCCTAATGCAGAGCCTGTGACGAGCTGAAAAGACTTATTTTTTATTTTTCAAAAAACTTGTAAATTGAATCATAATAAATTCTATAAGCAAAATTTTGTGAAAATTCCATATGCCTCAATATGTGATATCATTCAATGAAATTTAGCATGCAAATAGGATTAGAGTGTATCTACAATATATTCAAATGAGCCTAAGATATCAAGTTTATAATTAATTATGAATTAAACCAACAGAAATGGCACGTTTAAGTTCAAAACTCGTAATAATTCATTACTTATCATAAATCATGAAACTTGATATATGATAGGTATTTGAAGTGTAGAATCCAAAAAAAATGATTTTACAAATTTGGGAGCATAAATGGAAGATTAATCATTGTGTGAGCTAAATATAGATATGCAAAAATATAAATAACTCCAAAGCTAAAAAAGATAACAGAGAATTTATCCTGTGATTAACCAAACCCGCAGGGCTATAGCTTCAAAAAGTTTACAGGGGACAGTGGCATGCTCTGATGCAGTTGAGAAATAAGAACCTCGGCAAAAATAAAGAATTCATGGGGCCTAAGATGCAAAATTATTTATCACGTGAGGCAAGGCACGTGAGACTTCCTCACATGTGGAAGGTGAAGATCCCAACGTCGTTGATGGGCAATCGGATCTGAAGTCACTTTAATCTGAGTGGTGAGGATAGGCGTGATCTAATGGCTCAAAGGAGGTAGGGCATTCGATCCAACGTGAGCTGATGCATAACCCATCCCTTCTCCTTCTTCTGGTTTGCAGCGAAAAGGAGGAGGACGACTCCGGTGGAACTCTAATGGTCGCCGACAAATGAAGGCACATGATGTGATCTCAGGTTGTCGTTTCTTCTTCTAAAGACCTGCAAGAAATAATGTGGCTCGAGCTATAGCTCGACCCGGTGCTAGGGCTAAACATGGGGTTATGAATGTATATCTTCTTGTTTTGCAAGGGAAGGAGTTGATGCTCTGGCCACCATATGTGAACGGAGATGTAGGGACTACGGAAGAGAGAGTTGAGAGGTGTGGTATCGATATGAGATGGAACCGAATTAGGAATCAAAAAAAGATCTAATAGGTTCTACTTCTAAAAACAAAGAAAAAACTAAACAAAAAAGGATGAACCTCTGGTTATATACTGGTAACTATGGCTAATAATGAAGGAACTGGTGCAGATGCCTTTGGTGTAGGTTGGAGACCTTCAGGTCATGTCCTCGAGTGGTCAACATGGATCCAAAAAGCTCGACAAGCTTACAACTTGTTGCAAGTGGAAGAACCACCTGGATCACATCAAATATGGGATCAACTCAATCGTGGCTCAACTTGTTGCAATGTCATCAGGACCTGAGAAGCTAGAAAAAGAACCCAACAATTAGCGTATTGGTTTTGAAATTGGAGGTCTATAGGCTTTTATTAAGGAGATGAGATTGAAGGATATGGAAAGATCCTTAATCGCATCACGGAAGCATGCAGATCGCATCATATGCGATCGAAATGACTAGTCGCACTACTTGCTTGATGCAACAAAATTTAAAAAATTTTAAATTATGGAATCGCATGACCTGAGAACATTCCTCGAATCTCTTCATCTAAACCACAAATAAGATGTAGGATTACCTCTTAAAGCGTGGTTACGATCGTATCTCTAAAGCGAGAGATCTCATGTCTCAAGTCTGATCCTGCGAAGGAGATGCTTGCGAGCGCATTGATGAAACATGTGCTCCTCGCAATCCAAGTTGATGAAGATACAAGCACCAAAAATCTTGATTTCGTCACACGAAATCTAACATCTTCTTCATGAGCAAGAAGCACCAAAGAAGATAGAGATCAACAAGTAGTCAATCCGGAAGCACAGTGGCATTGCAATGACTGCGATTCTCTCTGGCACAAGGGGTGGACGGCTACACATGAGAAGAGAGAGAGGCATGTGATGAGAATGAGAGAGAGAGAGAGAGTTGCAAAATGTTGTTAAAAGAAGAGCTAGAGTTGCCTTTTCTTTTATAGTATTTTGGGAATCCATGAATCATAATCCATGTGACACATAAAATCAATGGTTGAGACTGATTTGTGTTATATTCAATGGCCATGATTTGTTGTATAAAAATACAACAATAACTAATTTAAATTAAATATATATTGAATTATCATCAACACAATTTATTTTAATTAAATCAATCTGGACACGACGATGAAGAATGAGTCCACTTACTAAATATAGTGGGGACGACCACTCTGGAAGGTGGCACATCCTATTAATTTATGTGAGATTTTATAGCTCACATAATCCTCTATATATTTGCAATAACTTTTATTGCAAATATGTTCACAAATTTATTCAAATCAATTTGTGAATATTCCAATCATGACAATGAAAAAATATGAATCATATTCATATACCCAAAATAATATGTAAATTGTATTTTCAATTAATTATCTAATGTGAATCAAATTCACATCAACAATTAATTCATAAATACTATTTACAATAATCTCTCTTTAATATATTATAAATGACATTTATAATATATACATAAATAACACGGATAGTTTTATCCACATTATTCATATCCTTGATAATTAAATAACATTTAATTATCTTGGATCATCATTCTCATACAACTAAATAATATGAATCACATTCATATTATTCATGATAATTAAATCATATTTAATTATCAATTTCTCAATGGCCAGATACATAATTTATCAATAGAATTATTTTTGAACTCTTTCAAGAATAGTGTGCTTTCTATGCAGATACTTGAAGATAAGGACATGGCGATTGTACGTTCCATGTATAATGACTTGGCCGTTGAGATCATATCTCAAATCCAGATCTCGGGGACCTCCCTTAGATGTTTGATTAAATCAAAACCGTAAATCTAATCTTACCATTGTATTTGAATCACATTCAGATCAATGTTCAACATTTGGACTAAGATTAGATTACTTCTCTACTGATAGAAGTCACTAAAATCCAGAAATATTTCATCACTCCCTCAAAATGGAAGCATCATGATTATACAATTATTTATTGATCACATTACCCTCAGGTATTACTAATACATGTACAGCTTGCATACTGGAAGACTTAGAATAAACCCGAAGATATAGATCAATTTTACACTATCATCTTCAGGGTTTTGTCACTAAGTTTCTCATTAGGTCATTGGGAGTTGGTATCGATCATATGCTTTCAAAAGTCATATATCATACCTACAAATTCTTGTCATGCTTCCAAAGCAAGAGTACCATGCATGGAATTTGATCGATCCCAATACCTCATGAATGAGCTCATGTCTTTCGGTTCACAAGTGAACATGTATGACCCTTTGAGAAATCGTATTACTCATACGTCCTTATATGCACACCAGCTCGTCGTTGTATAGACCTTGATTAGGCCATCAACCTATCGATCTGCCAAATGTACATATTTAGATGTATAGTAATAAATTTATCTCCGATCAGAGGATGCATGCATATATCGTGATAGCATACGACAAGGTCTTGGTTATCTCGATCTATCTAGGTCAACTCTTTGACCTAACTTATTTGACACCTCCGAATCTCTATTCCTATGCAAAGGACCTACATCAAGAGGTCGGTCAGATATCAGCCAAAAGAGAAAAGATTGCCATCTCCTACTCATGTTGGAGATCATCTCTTAATAATCATTTGAAGGTGCTTGATGAGTTCTCAATCTAACTATTTAGATATCATCCAAGCGCCAACCTCTATGACTCTACAATTGAATCAACGAATGTATGATCATCAAGATGGCTATGGTACATAAACCTAATTATACTAAGGGACCTATTATCTAAATTAGTTATTCTTCATTTCAGATCAGGGGATGATTTGCAATAACATTTATTGTATAATGGCTCGTTGTGGGATCGCATGTCCAACAATCTCCCACTAGCCCAAAGAGCCATTAATGGGATAATTTTTAAACCCACACTCATATGCTAATCATAATATTTAGAAAAATATCTTGGTAAGCTTATCAACCACTCTGTTCTCTAGAAGACATGCCAAGTCCTTTTACGGTACTTGCATACCGCCTAGTAATAGTGCTCGCATCCAATGCGAATGTTGCATCTTATGCAACCAATACTCAATTTTGTTAAAGCAGTTCTAATGTCCTTGATACTACAACTCAATAATTATTATAACTAATTTGTAATTTCAATTATCCTTATCACAAGTCCCTTATTGTCATAGATCTCTATCTTCTAAGACTAAGACCTAGTCTTAAGTCATAAGGCATCGCCAGTTAAGACCTTTTAGATCACTATCTATAAAGTTTTAAGTTCTTGAAGATTAGACTTTGAGATCACTATATCAAGAGTCTTATCATATTTGAAGATATTATTATTACTGTAAATAAGTGTGTTACCTCCATAGTAGGATTAGTAACAATTTACTACTCCCACTACATCGCAGATATCTGACTTTTGTACACATCTAGCATATATACCGGGCCTCTCATAACTGATGTGCAAGCAGTTTTAGCATTCACTTCCTCAACTCTTTGAGGTGATATCCCTTTAGATAAGTCAATATCATTTCTTAAGAAGGAAGCCTTCCTTTAAGTTTTTCCAAAAAAAATTGGAATATGTCCAAGGTGTACCACTAATGTGACGATTCCAATGCACTCTTCTCTTTGTTTCTGAGAAACTTCAGAACTAATATTAAAGAGGAATCCTTGAGATCATATATCATGGTATGGAAAAACCAGATTATAAAACATTTATTTTCATCCTTATATCATTCCAGATGATTAGGATCTTATCTACATTTAGCACAATGAACACAACGTCACTCCCACTAAGCTTCACATGGTTCATCAATATTTTGTATGAAATCATAACCTTTATAATTTCATTAAATCTGACGTTCCGACTACTAGAAGCTTATCTGACTCCAAAGATGTTTCTTTAACTTTCACATCTTGCCTTCATAAACTATGAAGTCCTTTGACTACTTCATATGAATGTCCTCGGTGAGGTATTCATAGAGGAATGCAATCTTGACTTCTATCATTTAGATGTCATAGTCAAGTTTTGTAGCTATATTTAGCAATATTTTGACGGGCTTAAGCATGTTTACTGAAGAGCAAGTCTCATCGAAAGCGATGTGTTCTCTTCGTGTGTATCTTGTGGATATGAGTCATGCTCTCAAGGTCTCTACCTTCTCATCAGCTTCCCTCTTTATCTTGAAGATCCATTTACACCTAACATGTTTTACCCTTATAGGTGGATCTTCGAGGGTCCATATACAACACTTGTATATGAAATCTACTTTAGACTTTATTGCTAAAATCCATCTCTCCATGTCATGATCCTTAGAAGCTTCGTCATATGAAGTCAGATCATTGTCAGACTTAACTGACACATAGAATACATACCCTTTAGGTGCTCTCACCACCCTAAACTAATTTGAAGAGGTATGAGTATTTCATCTTTAATTGTGTTTTTAGTTTCTGATTTTAGGATTCTCATTATCTTCTCAAGATTCAATAAGTTCCTTTAATTCATTTTCATCTTGATTCTCAAGAAAGTCATCCTCTAAGAATCATATCCTTAGAGATGAAATCTAAGAATCTCAAGGTCATAAAGTAGATATCTAATACCATCCTTTATTTTTCTAATGAAGCACTACTCTCTGGTGCTATATTCCAGCTTACTTGCATCCATGAAAAAGTTATGGACCAAGCAACCCTAAATCCTCAAGTGTCCAACACAAGGCTAGGTTCCAAACCATAGCTTATAAGGGCTTTCAGGTTTAGATTCGCATGGAATCTTGTTAAGGATATATATTGTAGTCTCTACTACATATATACAAAGAAACTAAGAGGTAATTATGCTAATATTCATCATTGATGAAATCATGTCACACATGATCTAATTGCATCACCCTACAACTCTATTGAGTTTAGGTGTATTAGGAGGAGTGAGATAGGAACGACATTCCTTTCTCCATAAGGTATTAGTTGAATTATCTAATAGGTACTTGCTACCTTGATTAGATCAAACTCATTTAATCTTCCTTATAAAGTTGATTCTAAACCAAAATTGTGAAATCTTTGAACATTTCAAAGGTTTATAATGTGAAGGGAAGAAATCTCATATCACAAATTTATTGATATAACATATCATTAATGTTTATTATGATACAGATGATCCACATACATCAATATGTATGCGATCTTGAATACATTGGCATCTTACACCATTCACAGAGAAGGGTGCATTGGATATTTTTCTTTGAAGACAATATTCACAAGTTTGTAAGATTTGAAATTTCATACATTCTAAAGTTTCATCTCGTACTAGTCTATTGATCTCATCAACATGCATATGTCCAAGGCTTGATGCCAGATCATTGTCAAATGATCTTCATCCTCCTATTATTTTTTAAGTTTTAACCTTCAGTATTTAGAAATGTTAATGAACCGTTCATTAATTTTCTAATTTAGTAGAGTCCTCTAGATGTTAGGTTACTATTTGAAATATATCCATCATAACTCTTTACCATAGGTCTATTCTAGAATGCATGTTTATTTCCAACATTTAGAAATAAACAATGAATGTATTCTAATATTTAGGCCATAGAGACATTCGCTAAGACTAAGGGCTCTCCTGCTGAAAAATATATAGTCTATCTATCCAATGGATATTGTTGTAACAATTGCATCAACATACATATGGATGACTATTAAACTTTAAGATCAAATTTTCTAGCCTTCTAAAATATATGCAACCAATTGCAAGTGTTATTAGAAGAATGAGATACAATTATTAGACTTTGATCATATCTAATAAGCAAGTCAATTTCAATGACTAAATGTAGATGCCGATGCATTATCTAAGTCCTTCTCTAAGGATCCTGGATAGTCTAGTCATACTATCAACACATCATCTTGTTACAGTATTGGCATCCATCCAACTCTTTAGACATCATATGTATTGAAGTTTCAGAAGTACAGTCAACTCTTTGACTTTCCTTCTCATATGGGTCAGACCCATGCTTCCACTGCACTCCCTTCATCTATAAACAACTATTGCTTAAGGCAAAGGATCTCTTATGTTGAAATCAAAATATTTCAACATAAGAGTATTTCAACATTTATACATGCTTCATTCAATTCATACAATATGAATAGTATGAAGCTTCATGAAAGACGAGAGTATAGGTAGTAGAATGATGACACTCATCATAGCTACATCCATATTAACTCTTAAAGGATGGTTCAGGTAGGTACTCAAACAATTTGAGTACAATGTCGCTTCTTGAGCCACCATTCTTCATAATGCGGTGAACCATGTCATTTATGATTAAATGTTGAGAGCACATATATCTATCAAAACATCTTCTTAGATTTTATAAGGATTTTCGATAATAACGATCATCATAGACATGATATTTCTAAAGCACATTCAATGAGAGATCAAGACTATAGAGACATACAAACCCAATGTTGTTGTCCTATTGTCTTTCAATTGTCATTCCTCTTTATTATGAGGAAACTTGCACATTGCAACCACATACATTATGTGTCCAATTGCAATTAAAATATCTTGATCATGGATCCGATCCACGATATTTTACCGATTATTATTGAGTACATTTTTGAGTGGGTTTAATGTAGGTTATCTGAAATAAGAAACATTGCATAAATACGTTTACTTTGATCTAGGATTTTTATATCAAAGTTATCTTGCCTTGTCAACTCTGAAAGTTCATTCCCTTATTCACTTTCAAAATAAGAGATATACTTACCGCTATATCGCTAACAAGATTTGGGATCTCCTTTTATACCTTAGTTACATTCCAATAATATGAGAAACTATAACTCGGGTAAAAAGAAGCAGGAACACATTTTGTCTTGCAAGTCCAACTTGCATTTCCCAATTCGATCTTTAACACCCGGGACCACCACCCCTAAGGCGATGTTCACCTATTCTTAATTAAACCAACCATCAACATGAATAGAACTTGATATGCACAATCCAATATTACCCCAATAATACGAGGAACCGATATTGGGGTCACTACACATATGGTCTTACTCTTTCGAGAAGAAAAGAGCCCGATCCATATGTGCTTGTATGCAGGAGTTGTCACTTTGGACATGCGTCTCCTACATACAATCCATGGTGACTGAACCCTTCGCCTCGACAGGAGACCATGGATGTCACTTATGTGATCCTCCATATCATATTCTAATTTAATTAATTATTATGAATCATATTCACATAATTAATTCTCCCAAGGGAATTAAATCTCTGTTCAAAATAGAGTATTTATGTTAATTATATATAATTAATTTAATCATATAAATCAATTATCAATCCAATAAAGCAACCAACAAATAATCTTGATTGTTACTTGAAAGGATGGTATAATATCAAAATATGTATTATTCAAATTTTAATAATTAGAAAAACTCACCATGATCTCTTCAGGCGTTATCCTTTCCTTACTTGTTGTCATGGCCAGTACGCACAGGATGTGGGACAGACCGCTCACGGAGCAACCTGGTACCCCAATGATTCTCCTGCTAGACACCATATATGCCTCAGGTCAGAATAATGTTATTCGATCATTTTATATTTGAGATGATATTCGATTTTTATACCGAAGTTATACCATATAATATTTATCAAAATCATTTTGATCAATATTATACAGAGATTTGCTAAATAAGTCACTAATCCTATTCAAGTAACAATGGTTTGCAAGAAGAGACTTTCCTACAACTATTGCAGGATAAAATAGGGTTTTCATGAAACATACATTCAATGACCAATGATGAATAATAAATTATTTTTATAATTATTAGGCATCATTTTTAATCAAAGAAAATTAATAATTTCCATTATTTCCATTTTATTATAAACCTATTAAGTAAAGAGATTTGATGATGTAATCATCTTCCGACCCATCTCCACTAAATATGGAATATCTAAGGAAAACAGAGTTAGAATTGTGTGAAATAAATTTGAGCAATTTTCTGGTCTAATTCTCTACTTAATCAAAGTATTTATTTCATATTTAATGATGGAAAAATAGTAAGTAAAATTAATTTTCTTACAGATCCGTGAATACATGCAAAATAACTTTCATGGCAGGAACTCTTCGGATCATATTCATGCACTTTTGGTACCAATTATAGGTTAATATTTTTTTAAAAATATTAGACATTCTAAATACATTTTATTAACCAAAAAATACGTCCAAACAGTGCACAAATAGAAGGTTTTACTTTAGCGAATAATTTGAATCTTTCATCTAATGCAAAAACAATGAGTCCCGCGCATCCGAAACATGAACCTTGATCATCTAAGATTTCAGATCATATCCACGAATTCAACCAAGACTATGATACCACATGAAGGATATGGAAATATCCTTAAGTGCATCATGGAGGCGTGAAGATCACATCATATGCGATCGGAGCGACTTGTCGCACTACTTGCTCGGTGTAGTGAAATTTAAAAAAAATTGATGAAACCACATGACTCGAGAACATTTCTAGAATCATTTCATCTAAACCACAAATAATATGTAGGATTACCTCTTGAAGTTTGGTTGCATCGTATCTCTAAAGCAAGAGGCCTCCTATCTCAATTCCGATCATATGGAGGAGAAGCTTGCGAGCGCGTTGATGAAACATGTGCTCCTAGCAATCCAAGTCGACGAAGATCCAAGCAATAGAACTTCTGATTTCGTTGCAATGACTACGATTCTCTCTAGCATAAGGGGTGGACGACCACACTTGAGGGGGATGATGAGAATGAGAGAGAGATAGAGTTGCAAAATATTATTAAAAGAAGAGCTAGGAGTGTCTCTTATTTTATAGTATTTTGGAAGTCCATGGATCACAATGCATGTGAAATACAAAATCAATGGTTGAGATTGATTTGTGTTTCTATTCAATGACCATGATTTTTTATATAAAAATACAACAATAATTAATTTAATTTAAATATATTTTGAATTATCATCAATAAAAATTAATTTAATTAAATCAATTTGGATAAGAGGATGAAGAATGAGTTCACTTACTAAATAAAGGAGGGACAACCATTCTTAACCAAGTCAAGGGCGGTCGTCCACCCTCCATATATGGAAGGTGGCTCATCCTTTTAATTCATGTGAGATTTTATATCTCACATAATCCTTTTATGTATTTAAAATAACTTTTATTACAAATATATTCACAAAATCAATTCAAAATTTGTGAATATTCTAATCATGCCATTGAAAAAATATAAATCATATTCATATTCCCAAAATAACATATAAATTTTATTTTCAATTAATTATCTAATATGAATCCAATTCACATTAACAATTAAGTCATAAATACTTTTTACAATAAGCTCTCTCTAATATATTATTATATTATATACAAAATAACATGGATAGTACTATCCACATTATTCATATCCTTGACAATTAAATCACATTTAATTATCTTGGATCATCACTCTCATGCAACTAAATAATATGAATCGTATTCACATTATTCATAATAATTAAATCATATTTAATTATCAATTTCCCAATGCTCATATACATAATTCATGAATGGAATTATTCTTGAACTCTTTTAAGAATAATGTGATTTCTCTGCAGATAGTTGGAGATAAGGAAATGGTGATTGTATGTTCCACATATAATGACTTGGACATTGAGATCATATCTCAAATCCAGATCTCGGGGACTTCCCTTAGATGTTTGATTAAATCAAAACCGTAAATCTAATTTTCCCATTGCATCTGCATCACATTCAGATCAATGTCCAACATTTGGACTAAGATTAGATTACTTCTCTACTGATAGGAGTCACTAAAATCTAGACCAGTTTCATCACTCCCTCAGAATGGAAGCGTCATGGTTATACAATCGTTTATTGATCCATCACCCTCAGGTATTCCTAATACCAATACATCCTGCATACTGGAAGACCTAGAATAAACTCAAAGATATAGATCAATTTTACATTGTCATCTTCAGGGTTTTTATCACAATGTTTCTCATTAGGTCATTGGAAGTTGGTATAGATCATATGCTTTCCAAAAGCATATACCATGCCTACAAATTCTTGTCATGCTTTCAAAGCAAGACGACTATGCATGGAATTTGATTGGTCCCAATACCTCATGAGTGAGCTCATGTCTTCCAGTTCACAAGTGAATCTGTATGTTCTCTTTGAAAGTCTGTATTACTCATATGTCATTGTATGCACACCAACTCGTCATTGTATAGACCTTGATTAGGCCATCAACCTATCGGTTTTCCAAATGTACATATTTAGACATATAACAATACATCTATCTCCAATCAAAGGATGCAAACATATATTATGACATCATATGGGATAGATCTTGGTTATCTCAATCTCGCTAAGTCAACTCTTTGACCTAACTTATCTGACACCTCCGAATCTCTATTCCTATGCAGATGACCTGCATAAAGAGGTCAACCGGATATCATCCAAAAGAGAAAGGATTGCCATCTCCTACTCAGGCTGGAGATCATCTCTTAACAATCATTTGACGATGTTTCATGAGTCCTCACTCTAATTCTTTATATATCATCCAAGCACCATCCTCTATGATCCAACAATTAAATCAACAGTTGTATGATCTTCAAGATGGTCATGGTACATAAATCTAATTGTACTAAGGGACCTATCATGCAAATTAGTTATTCTTCATTTCAGACCAGGGAATGATTTGCAATAACATTTATTGCATAATGGCTCGTTGTGGGCTCGCATGTCCAACATAGATCAAGGTGCAGGACGATGCTTTGGTTAAGGAGGGTTAATGAGGCACAACCAAAGCGCTCGAGGTGGTGGCCAACGTGGATGAAGAAACGAGGAGGAGATGGTATCACGTTCTTTCAAAGATTGGAAGGATGAGGGAGGAAG
This sequence comes from Ottelia alismoides, assembly GCA_037367405.1. Lineage (NCBI taxonomy): Eukaryota > Viridiplantae > Streptophyta > Magnoliopsida > Alismatales > Hydrocharitaceae > Ottelia > Ottelia alismoides. Next base: position 488,081 of record JAZKJV010004099.1, read on the forward strand.
TTGACCGGAGGCAACTTTCCCAAAGAAGAAAATATTGATGGTGTATCCAAGTGGAGAGCGGGCATGTATTCGGCTGGATAGAAGAGAGAGGAGTTGGAAATGATCAAAAGGAGATAATAGGACCCTTGGCCCATCGAGAAAATAAGGAGGGAAGAAGATTAAAGAAGAACAACAATGAGTTCAAAATAAAAAATTATAAAAATTAAACTTTCTCAAAAATTGCAAGATGTACAACTTCCAAGAAGGAAGTTTTGTCATTTGAAGCTCAAAAAAGAAAGTCAGCTTTTAGTGGTAATTTTTAGGTAAAAAAAACTGTTTTTAGATAATATATTTTCTTTGATTCTTAATAATACTACTACCATATTATATTTTATTATAATTTTTATTACAATCTACTTGGAAATATTTTTTGTTGATTTTTAAATTTGTAAAAAAAAGATAAAAATAATAATATACATAAAATACAAGTCAAGTAGACTTGTATTCACGAAACCTATTTTTATTTCTTTTTTATTAGTTTTGTATTTTTAGGGGGAAATGGAATATACAAAAAAATAAAATTAAATTAAGACCAAGTAAAATGGAGATAAAATAGAATATGTATAAAAGAAAGAAAAGGTTCTACATTATTGTACAATAGCCCCCAAATCAGCTTTTCATAAATGTGATCTACTCATTCCAAGGTATTTTTATAATTTAAAGTATTTTGAATGATGAACTTTCAAAGAGAATAGAGTTCAATCAGAGTTCATTATTAGTTCTTTGTTTCTCCGATGATTTAAAGATGACAGACACACATATATCGTAGTCACTCACTAATTTATTAAGATTGCAGGACTACAATGTGATTCAGCTCAGTCCGTGAAGTGACGTATACATCAAAGTTTACAAAGCTTAGAAAGTTATTTAACTTGTTCAAAAAGGTATTGCATTATTTATTTGTATTTTTGGAAAGTTGTAACATCAGTTAGTATCAAAAGAAAGTCACCTAAAAGCTGTAGAGGGAATATTCTGTTGTCATGTTTTTTTAAAATTATTTAGGTTTGTTTTATTCAAAGATGTGTTGCATTGATTTATTTGCATATAGCAACATGAATTATGTTGGTAGTCGCATGGATAGAAAAATGTACAAGTGATGCTTGCCAATTCATAAGAAATCCCCATGTATCTTGGTTTTTCAAAATGCAAACGTGTGTAGCATTATTGACTATTGAATAGGAGTAATAGCCGCACCACTAGCTTGTTCCCAACTTTTCTGGATGAAAAACACACTCTACGATTTTGATATTTCTTTTAGCTAGAATTGTATCCTTTGTGATAACATTAGTTATTTCAACTATTTAAGAACCTTGTTAATTACTCCGGGACAAAGCATATTGATAGTAGACACCATTTTCTTCAAGAAATTATTTTTTAGCTAAAATATGTATGGAATACATTCCTACAAACATGCATCTAGCAGACATTTTGACTAAACAGTTAAATGTGTCTCAGTTTGAGAAGATAAGAATATTTAGGTTTGCACAAATTGAGTGGTATTCAATGCACCTAAGTTCCTAAATGATTCAATTCCATTCATCCACAAATAAGGGAATTAAGTTCGTAAAACAGGAGAATGATGCTATGATTATAATCTAGGTGAATCAAACTTCAAGTAGGCCGTTTATTTGCATTAAATGGACATGCGTGCAATTTTCAACAAATCAAACAAGTCATAGTAATAAAAAACTTTGCTAAATGACAAATAATTACACTGATATCCAAACACGTGCTAAGGTAAGACAAATTTAAGAGAATTATACAAGCTTTATAATGACACCAAATTCATGCAAATCAGATGTGTCTAGCTCAAGTTATAGACGCAAAAGTCTAGGGATCTAAATGCAAATTTTAAACAATTAAACTAATTTAAAACATATAAACATGAGCTTATTTGTAGATATAAGAAGATGAAGAGGCTTCTATACAATTTCCCAAGCGCAGGGCCAAGAAGCTGAAGGGGCATGGGAGCAATTCGCTCCAGGTGATCCACATGGTAGAAGGCAAGTTGGATTGGATCGAAAATAGAAGAAATTGCGGGATAGAAACTACAAAAGCCCCATCACGTACATTACATGTGATGTGGTACATGCTCGGTTTAAGGTGTGGGTGGAGACCTGGAATGACGTGGCGTGAGGTTGAGGCTCGGAGCTCCCAGGGCACGTGGCGTAGATGAAGGCTTGTAGATGACCCATCACCATTAGATCAACATGATCCTACGACCTGGATATTAGTTCAGGAAGACTAAGACAATGAAGCAGCGGTGACAATCTGATGGTGATATCCCCCTTAACAGATGAGTGGTGTTGATGCAAAGGGATGACAATTAGATAGCGGTGGGCTTGACCTCCTAGGAACCGACCATCTGTTGTAAATGACATTTACAACAGGGGTTGTAATGCACAAGAAACGTTGGATTAGGATCCGACGATCCTCCTAGAGGATCGGGGATAGTGGGCTTGCATCTCGAGGTAGGAGATAAGTGATCGGACGGCTGTAGCCCCTACAGCAGGGGCTACAACAGACGATCCTCTCTGTGATCTCCTAGAGCCCATCGGATCGGGAGATGGGGCCAAATCCAATGACGACAGTGTGTTGTCTACCTCCAAGATCTTCCATACGAGACGAGCAAGGGAGTTGAGCTTCGAAAAGGCCCCACGTAGGGGTGTGCATGGTTTCGGGTTGGACGGGTACCCGACCCAATCCGCAAGAGTTTGATCCTAAAACCGATCGATCCTATATACCATTACGGATCAGATAACCCAGTCCGATGCAACCCGTCAAATTCGGGGCACCTACCCGAACGCGATCAGATACCCACGGGGCGACCCGTCCAGTTGAACCCCAATACCAGTGGCGACTGTCTCTCCGCCCTACCCCTTTAGTACCACCGAACCCTCATCGCCGGCTCCAGCACCACCGAACCCTTGTCACCGACTCCCCTGATACTCGATCCCCTCGCCGCCTCCACCACCTCCCAACCCTCACCGCCGCCTCCCATATCCTCGATTCCCACGCCGCCTACACCACTACCTAACCCTCGATGTCGCCTCCCCTTATCCCCCGTCCCCTTGCCGACTCCACTACCACCAAATCCTCATTGTTGCCTCCTGCGCTCCTCCATCCCCTCGCAGCATCCACCATATCCTTGACAGCACCCGAAGCCATCAGAACGAGGAATCCATCGCTCCTTTGCAGTATATTACAAGTATGTATAGTTCTTGATTATTATGCTCTCTATTCATTGCAGATTAAAGGTTCAAAATTCTAGTAGTAGATGAACAGATTCTGTATAGGTTATGTTGGGTTGAAATTCATATATCTTTATTACAGAGCAGTGGTCAAGAAACAATATTGAGATTATAAAGTGATAGGTTTCGAACATTGTGGCTACAAATTGTAGGTGGCCAAAAGCAAATAAGGTTAATTCAAATGCCACAACGAACAAGATATGCTATGAGCCTTTTTATTATAGATATCAATATCAATAGAGGCATTTCCTACTTTGATGAAATCTAAAATCAGGATGTTCCTTCTTACTGAGATTAATTGATTAGATATTATATTCATGTCTTGATTCGATGTGTGCAGCTTAATATAATTCCAATGTTAGAAATGTAAACAAGATATATACAGGATAATAATGTATGACGTACAATAAATATAATTCATATATCTTTGACATCTTTTGTTATAAGAATATAATTCGTATATCTTTGTTATAGTGCAAGATCTTTTAATCCAATAATATTGTCATTTGAGCATTTCTACCTTACTGTGCTTATTATTTATACTTCGTCAGTTTCTTCAGAAGGAATAACCACATCTTGAGCCAAAGCCGTGGCCTCTTCCGTTACTTCTCGATATCTTGGGTTTTGTAATTCAGCCGATGTTAGCAGGAGTTTCAGATGTGGGAAGTAAAGATTGCTTCTTTTTATTTTCATTGATTTTGGATAGCATTAGTTCATGAGAGAGTTACGTAAAGTAGAGATTGTTTTCTATGATACATCGCAATTTTTCTTAGTTTAGGATGGACGATAACATGATCATTTTACTTGTATCAGTCATATTTTCGATGGATAACATGATTATTTTACTTATATAAATAGATGGCTTTTAGAAGGTTGATTTGAACGAGGATTGGTTTTTTTCATACAGTGGGAACAGATTTGAATTTGATGCACCTTGCTGTTTTTTAGAACACTTTACTGTTAGTTGCTATAGGTCAGCATTCTACGGAGCTGCAAAATTAGACTAAAGTTACAAAGTCTCATTCTCAATCTCACTTCTACTACAGGGATCTCCTGCTACAATTGGAAGCTGCTGCATTTGGGATTGAAGCATCTGTCCATTAGATGGATAGAGGGCTGAAAATAGGCTCTGATCAAAATATCCAGATGATTTGCTTTCTTAAACAAATCCCAATATACAATTCAATAATATTCATGTATACATTCCAATTGTTTCTAGTTAATTTTATTAGTCGGTGGAATTCCAGTTAATTTAAATTTCAAGAATATGTAAAGTTTGCGCATAATGCATTTTATCTTGATGTTGATTCTATAAGTGCAAATTTTTGTAATAGTGATCCGCGGATACCCGCGGGTACCCGTAACCCATTCAAATAATTCGGGTATCCATTAGTATGGGTACCCGTTGGAATGGGTCGGGTCGACCCGTTGACCCAGTAATGATGGATCGGAACGGGTCATGGTTGAACGGGTCGGGTACCCGCCCCATGCACACCCCTAGCCCCACGGGCTTTATATTGGCCATGTGATGGTACTAATGGTCTTAGAAACTCGACAACGGGATGCTGAATATGGCATAAGGCAGCTGGTGCTGCTGTGGTGTATGGAGTGCTATGACGGTGGTGGCTTGTTTGAGAGGAAGGTGGAGATCAAAGGGGAGCTCTGGATTCTGATCAATGAAGGCTTCAGACATATGCATGGGTTAGTGGACTATTGTGAAGTGAGAAGGGGTGAGTGGAGGTCCAATGGAGTGTCCGAAGTGCGGATCCAATGGGTCCTCCTCTTGTGCAAGGCGGAGGAGCGGTTGAAGGTAGAGGGGGTTGGGGAGAATGGAAGGCAATCATGGAATGGTCAGTGAGGGTATTCAATGGAAGGGGAAGGTGAAGGAAAGTGAGATGAGATCGGAGGGAATATGAAATAGCAGAGAAAATGGAAGAAAATGAAGAAAAGAAATTGAAGCTCCAAGGAGGGATCTTGGGTCTTTGTTCGATGAAGTGGCAATGCTTCAGAACTCGAGAAGCACATGGAGTCGGACTGAGGTGCCGCCAAGAGCTCACAGGATATCGTCGAGGTTGGAGCATTCGTCGTAAGACCTAGGGCTTCCATAGTTGTCACCTATAAAGGACGGGTTCTAGGCTCAACCAGAGGTGGTGGCAAACAGGGGTTAATCGTCAGGCCAAGACTGGATTTGAATGGTGGAGCACGTACGTCTAGTACGAGGGTCTAATGTTTTGAGTGAATGGATTTCGAAGAGGAGAGGTAGTAGGTCGAGACAAGATGGTTGGCGAGAGATAAGTGTTAAGTAGGCATCGACTGGTGTAGTTGGATTCTCGAATGTATGCGTGGCAGAGCGACGATAAATGAGTGAACGACAATCGATGAATATGGGTGATGTGGGGCAAGAGGTGGGAGATGACTTCTCAGCTACTCGATCAACTGGGGAAGGAACGACTGGATGGTCTCCATATGGCAAGGAGAGGCACGAGAGGGTGTGGGCGCAGGGGGCATTGGCTTTGGGAATACAACGGGTCCATATCAAGGTGTGATTGGAAGACAATTGGTCTTTGGAATCCAATGGTTAATGATGCAGACAATGGGAAAGAAGATGTACATGGCACGCCCATAGGCAGGCCACATGGCCTACTATGGAAACTAAGAAAAAGAATTTTTTAAAAAATGAAAACGAAATAACAATGACCTCAAAATAAAACAAAACTTTCTTTATGGAATTTGTTCTTCTCAATGAGATCTACAGCTTTTCATAAAGAAATCAAACTAAATAACCTCAAATAAAGTACTTAATATTTTTTGAAGGTATTTTAGATGCAATAAACTACCCTTTTTTTCTATTTTGATATATTTTGATATTTTAATTTAGACTCTCTTTTCACAAATACTTATGTACACATTACACTACCTTTTATGGATTTTCAACAAAAGAAAAACAAAAGAGAAAGAAGAGGACACATATGTCTAATATACACATACACACACAACACAAATGTAAGATAGGACTTTTATTAAGGAACTAGTACATTAATTAGCCCGAGTTATTTACATACAATAGAGTGTTTAGCTAAGTAAATCAGAGGGTTTGTTGGCTTTTTACCTGGGATTTACGTTAAGGTCAAGAAATAAAGTAATTGAATCATAGATCTATCAGGGAGTTGAGTTCCAACAACCACTGATTTAAGTCTTCACCAAATTCCCCATCGTGGAAATGGAGAACGGTAGCATTTGTGGGATCCACAGAAGCTCCATCTTGGTTGTCAATCATGGATGGAGCAACCACCATTAGTAAGACCTCAATCTCATCCCAACCTTTAAAGAACATAACAACTAAATCCTTGAGATACGTGCCAAGTATGAATTATTGTGTGTATTCCTTGTTTTATTTTCCTAGGATCACAATTTGCAATATTTCCATAACTAAACTTACCTTAGATATCTTTTATGTAATTTAGATGTTGTGGATTTCTTGGGTTTATTGGATGTAGTTTCTTGGTCTAAAAATTGAAGTATTTGAAAGGAGGGACCGACTTTGTTTTATTTTACATTTATTTACAGTACTTATAAAAAAAATAAAAAAAATTACAATATGCTCGTTTTATACCCATGCATCTCCAATAATTTTGGGTGGTGTCGATGTAAATGGGTGACAATTAGACATCAATGGGCTTAATCTCCTACGGGTCGTCAAATCGGGACATGGGGCCTAATCCAATAATGATTGTGTGTCATCCTCCGCTAAAATTATCCATATAATATAAAAGGGAGCTAAGCTCCTGATGATCCGACATTTCAACCTCTTTAATAATCGATAATTGTAGTATAGAAGACTAGAAACGATCTATTAAAACAACAATCTTTGAATGTTGTGTAGAATTTCTACTTGGCAAGTCTACCAAGGTCGAACATAGGGAACATAGATGTTTAGTTGCATGATTTTAAATTAACTTCAATAATTAATTAAATGTTATGTTAGTCTCTATGTTAGGAAATAAAGTGAAAATAAAGGAAATGAAATGCAATGATGAAAATGCAATGCAAAATAAACAGAGAAGATAAGCGCAAGATCTGTGATTAGAATTTTTAATCCTAACAATATTGATTAATATCCTCAAATATTATCACAGATCGAAAGAGATTAAGGAGATAAGTGTCCAATCAGATTCAACCTATAGGCAAGGATATTAATCAATGAATAATCCGATCAATAAGGAGATCAAAAATAATCCTCAAATGGTGATCTCAAAATTCTCTCACTTTTAATCCTTAGGTAAATAGACTTTGATCAGATAAAATATCAAGAATTAAATTAAATCCTCCAACACCCATGCAAAGATTAATTCTCAAAGGGTAAGATCAATTACCGAAGAGAATTAATCAGATAAAATCTCCACAATCGAGTCCCCTGCAAAAATTAAATCCTTAAAGAATGATCCTCAATAATCACAAGAGGATTGATCAAATTAAAATCCTCATTAGAATCCATGTAAAACAAGTCATTAATTTTCTCGTTAAAATAATGCTCAAAATGTCATAATTAAGCCTGCATAAGTCAACAAAGATATTCAATAAATAATCATCATAAAAAGCTTCAGATCAGTTCATTAAGTATATAACATGAAAGAGCATGGAATAAGCGTCAAAATGACATATTGTGTGCTAAATTTAGAGTTTATATGAGAAAGTTATGCTAAAATGAAGTTCTAGGGCCTAAAATGTAATAAAAATTAAGAGTTTTCTTCTCAAATGGGCCCCCGAAAGACATACGCAATATTCAAAACTCGAAGAGGCCTCCCTGCAATTTTCCCACATGCGTACACACGGGGTACATGATGCTAGGTTGGGAGGGCCTATACGTTAGTTCTTTGAAAACCAAGGGGGTCAATGCAATCTTCCCCAGTGCACGCACGAAGCACGTGCGCCTGGAGGTTCGATGGCGGCTCGGGCACTGAGGTTGTGGCTCGGGTACCAAGGCTATGGCTCAGGCGGAGGTGAAGTCCTGGGCAACCGTAGACTCCATGTGGCTTGCAGGAATGGCTCCGATCTCCCAAGCCTTAAGGAGCGGGGGCGAGCCTTGGGCTGTGGCATGGCAACTAGTGGGCAGATCAAGGGCTTTTGCCCGATCTGACGATCGTGACGGTGGAGGCGACGGGCGGTCTAGGAGTAGCAGCTCAACCTAGGGTGAGCGTGGTCAAGGGTTGAGGGGTGGAGCTGCTCCACACATGACGGCTGGGGTGGCGGTGGTTGACCCTGTACATTCTGCACTCAGGTTTTCCCTTAGTATACAGCCTGCTATACTTAGGATTATTTGATCCTAAGTATAGGGGGAAGACCTGAGAACCTCTTGACTTCTATCTTTTCTCTTTGTATAGCCTTCCTTTTCACTTTCCTATACCTAGCACGAGTTATGTCTTCTCCATCGCTCTTGACTCTGAGGACATCGTTCGAGCTAAGTATAGGGGGGTGTGTATATATTTCATATATACTTTAGCCATAACTCGTACTTTGTGTGAGTGTGTTAATAAATAAAATGGCTAAAACCACAAAAATTAAAAATTTTCATGTACATAATCTTCTTTTATTTGCACATACATAGCTAGTGTACAAATTATTTTTGTAAAAATGATTTCAAAAATCTTTTGTGTAAAGCTTGTGTAAATATTTTGGTATCAAAATTATGTATATAGTACAAAATTTTTCCAAAATGTTTTGAAAATCAAAAAGTTTGCAAAAATCTTGTGTAAATGTGTGTAAATATCTTTTTGCAAAACCTGCACTTCATGCATCATTCATTCATGATTTCAAAACATTTTTCAAAAATTTTTTGCATGATTGAAAAATTTGTGTAAATAAGCATCTTTTTGTACATATGTATATAGTTTTTCTGGATGATAGTTGACATTTAAACTAGCCTAGAATCAAATTGAGAAATGGAGCTTGATTGAGATCTTAATCCATCTAATTTCTAAGAGGAACCTTATAGGGCTTAGGTTTAAGGTTTTTCAGGTCCATTGTGACTTAATTCTTTGAGTCCACTAGGCTATGATCACATGTCATCTCAATGAGCCTAAGTAGAGCACTTAACAACAACACATGACTCGTATAGATTATGGCTTTACTTGGACAACCGCACTATGCACCGAGCTCTCTACGGATGAGGTGGTGAGGAGGCAGTCTTCCTTGACTTGGGGTAGCATATGAGGGTAGTACTTCTAGGCGGAACCTCTCTTCTTCTTATAGTGAAGGAAGTGCGTCTCAACTTGGTCTGGTTGCCATGAGGTCTAACGACGGGAGTTGTGGGTTGCAATAAAGCTTCAAAAGAGGGATAGTCTACTGGCTCAAGAGGAAAAACTCTTTGTATATATGCTGCACATGTATATGTTGTACAGATGCACTGAAAAAAAATGCAAAAAGAAAAGAACTCCAAAAAAGTGGTGGGTCTGATAGAAAATGATAATCCCACCGGAGTATGTATATAAAGTGCAATAAGCAAAGCTTGGTTTCATGATCCACCTGTTGTAGCTTGCAGCAGGGAGACTTGGCTACACTGGTCAAGCTCCCAAGGGTACTTGGCTACACTGGCCTTGACCCATTCTCTTCTTCCCCCTCTTCTTGAGCCGGTTGAACTTGAACTTAGAAGGGAATACCCCGCTCCTCGAGGAAAGAGTGGCCAGATTGAGGTCATAGAGTTACCTTGTTGGGGAGGGTTGTCAAGTTGCCATTTCTGAGGTGGAGAGCTTAGAATTCACATTCACACGACAAGAAAAGATTCATGGTCTTCAGGGTTTGTGATTGATGACTTGTTCTGATCTGGAGCATTGAGGAGTCTTGGTTATAGATTAGTGGAACTTAGAGGCTGTTAGGTTTTAAGCTTAAGTCTAAATAAGGTTCCGACACATTAATAATCCAAAGATCTGATCGAGCTCCATACCCCAATTTAATGAAGGCAAGTTTAATAATCAACCTTGATCCATGTACATCCTCTTTTTCTTTTTCTTTCTTTCTTTTTCACTTCTTTTTCAAATAAGTGTTTGCTAAGGGACTAGCAAAGTTAAGTATAGGGGGGTGATGAATACCCATTCATCACTCTTTATTCTTATATTTTAGCTACAAAAACCTTTGCAAATACATGTAGATATGTGTAAATAGGAATAATTACCAAAAGCATGCATTGTGTAAAAACCTATAATTAGCATGTTTTTGTGCAAAAATAAAAGAATAAAGATTAAAAAGAAAAAGAGGGAAATATTTAGAATAAATATTGAGCAACCTAACCCAAGGGAGGGCTCAGCATGGGCCTGACCGCATAAAAGCCAAAGTAGAGGGAGATAGGGGCTCTTTTGTATATATTTATGTAAATAAATAAAACTATATTTTCCTCACCCAAAAATATGCTTGTAAATACTTGTATATATTTATAAAAATATAAAAACAAAATAAAAAGTAAAAATCAAAAAGATCAAAAATACCTCCTTTCATCATGTATATAAACCACACCTATATATTTATTTAGCTTTGTAAATATATAAAAGTAATTTTTATAATTTTTGTAAATAGTCTATATTATATATTGTAAATAAATAAAATAAAAACAATTAAAATCAAAACAAAATAAAAATAGAAAAATCAAAAATACAAAAATACATTGTACATATACCATGTATATAGATGTACATATCTATTTATTTTACCTATGTACATAAATAATAAAAATAAAATAAAAACATCCTTTTATTCCTTATTTTATTCTATAAATAAATAAAATATAAAATAAGGATAAAATTGTATAAAAATAATATATAAAAATCAAAAATCAAAACCCTATATATATTGTATATACCTATATATATTACATATTATGTATATAGCCTATTTTTATTTCCAAAAATTAATTAAAAATCACCAAAAAATAGAAAAAAATAAAATAAAAATATTTCATGTTTGGAGTTTTTGCAGATTCGGCCCCTAGCTACCCCTATTTGTCACCTCAAGATCCAGCCACGTGGTCGAACCCCATTGGGTCCTGGGGATGTTGACCGCCCGGTCAACTAGCCCCCCCAGGACCACTTCCCACAGGTCTGGGCTCCGGACCCGATTTCTCCTAATTCTACCCGCTCGACCCGACACCCAATTCGCCAAACCTCGGCTCCGTTTTGACCCTCACACATCCGACACCTTCGCCGAGCATCCACCTCGGGATCCGCGCGCTTCCGTGACCCTACCCGAGCCGTTCTTCTCGGACCCTTCCACCGTATATAGCTGCAGCTCCGCCACCTTCCCACGCCATCTTTGGTCATTCGCCTCCTTCCCTGTGAGCTCCAGAGAGACCGCGAGAGTGACAGCAAGTGATTCCACCTGTTGCAGCGAGGATAGGAGGAGGAATCCACTGATCCGGCGACGTTGCCGCCGTAGCTCCGCCACCTGAGCGAGCTTCGAGCCTCGGGACGAGACGACCCTCGAGGCGACGACCAGGAGCACCCCCTGCTCTTCCCCAGTCTCACCGATCATCCAGGTAACCCCGTAGCTCCGCCATTTCATCTAATTTCAGTTTTCCCCCAAATCGCTTCGCCGTCGTACTTTTTCGATTCACCCCGGTTCCGACCACCATCCGACCATCAGACCCGACCTCCACGTTCGCCTTCCTCCGCCGCACATTCTCCACCCGCTCACGCAACCCAGCTCGCACAGGAGCTGGGAACCGGGCTTCTCTGTCCACCACCTTCGCCGGAGCCCGCCGTCCCGACGCACCAGCCACCCCCACTTCGCCTAACTGGGTCGAGGCACTTTGCCCTCGACCCGCGAATCTCCTGAGTGGTTTTGCAGGTCCAGCAGAGGCCATCTGAGGCCTCTCGACATTCAGACCAGGAGCTTCACCTCCGCCACCCTCGTCGGAGCTCCCCCGAGCTCGGCTGGGGCATCGGAGGCCATCCGCAGCTGCGCACCTTCACGCCGGAGCTTCTCCGATACTCAGGCGCAGCAGAGGAGGCCGGAGGCGCCTTCACGAGGCCGGCGAAGTTCGCCGGCCGCCTGTTCGTCCAGGACCTCCAGTCACCGTCGATCTTCTCCGCCCGCTCCAGATTGCATCTTGACCGTCCGTTAGTGGAGTTGCATCCACCGCCCGATCTTTGGAGGATCGACCTCAGCCGTTGGATCGCCAGCCACCTCGCCTCCACGCCATCCGATCAGCCACGTGGCGTGCATCCAACGACCCCGCTTAATAAAGGGTAAATTACCCTTAGGCCCTGCTTTTATTTTCATTTAGCTTTAGTCCTGTAAATATTTAAGTACGTTGTTGAGTTTTAGGTTTATTTGCATAGTGGACCCTGAGCTTTAGTGTAATTGCATATATACCCCTGCCTGTTGTGAGCCACGTGCTTCGTCACGTGTTATTTTGGGTTATTTGCAGCATATGCCCTTGTAGTTCTGGTTGTTATGAAATGAATGAAAGTTTTTGGATAATTGCAATTATACCCCTGTGAGTGTTTTATTTCCCCATGTGCGATATTTTTTGGGTTATTTGCAAGTGAGGCCCCTGGACTTTTGGTACGTGTTACCAATCAGCCATCGGGACTTATTTTTGTTACATTTAGGTCCCTGAGTGCCCCAGGCACGCGCGTGGCGCGTGTTTTGCTGGGTCAATTGCACCTGGACCCCCAGAACTTTGGGTATTTGCATTTCAGTCCCTGTGCACAGTACCCTCTTTTTATTTTTGAATAAAATATCAAATCACCTCCAAATCCAATGAGAATTTGACACATGGCTCCTGCCATGGTGTAGGATTTTCATGGATTTTTGAGGACATTTCTGATTTTGTTTGCTATTTTTAAAAAATTCAAAAACCTATATTTTCGTCACTGTCCAGTTTGGAAAAAGACAAAAAATATAAAAACTTCCCTAAAAATTCTATAAAAATTGTCTACTGTTTAGTTTAGTTTGTTTGATTTTCTAGCCGATTTTGGTTATTTTTCACCACTGGAAAACACTAAAAACTTAAAAACACTCAAAAACCCATAAAAATTCTAATAAATAATCTAAAAACCCAAAAATAATAAAATTGGTACCTAAATTTTCCTTGTTTTAGCTATTTTACAGGAAAATTACCTCCAGGCCATTTTGAGGCCCTTAGATATTTTATCTAGGGCTTTTTGGCTCGGCTGGACAGTACCCTTTATTTTTGCCACTGTTTGATTTTTAGAAAATAAAATACATATCAGAAAATTGTCAAAAATTCACGAAAAACACTAAAAAATATAAAATACATAAAAATATTTTTGTTTTGATTTTTGGTTGATTTTTGGTGCTTGAAATAATTTGTTGAATTGTGTTCTTCCTTGCTTTTCTTATTTTCTTTATATATTAAAAAACCAAAAAAATATAAAAATAATTAAACACCACTAAAAAGATTTTATTTCTTTATTTTATCTGTTTTTACTACTTCGTAGGCCTTCGGCCATCCGTGCTCCTTGAGTTCGAACCTGGGTGCTATACCAGGTTAAACACATAGCAGGACCGCTTCTTCGTTTTGATTGATTTTATTCTTCTCGAGTGGTTCATTTTTCTTGATTTAGCGCATCTGAGCGACCAAGGTCGCAACGACCATTTACCTTTATCTTAGTCGTTCGGATCGCTTATCAGAATGACATAATCTACGGCCAACAGAATGTACTCAAATCCCTGACTCTTAGGGAATGGACCCATGAAATCGATGCCCCATGCGTCAAAAACCTCACAGAAGTGAATGGGCTGCATCGGCATCATATCACGTTGATCCTCTGACAGTCAGTACACCTCTTCACGAACTCATCGGAGTCCTTGAAGAGGGTAGGCCACCACAAGCCGGATTGAAGCACCTTCTGTGCCGTTCTCCTCCTAGAATGATGTCCTCTTGCCTCAAGCTTGTGGCAGTAAGTGAGGACGCTATGGTGTTCCTCCTGAGGAATACACCGACGCCAGACGCTGTCCCCTCCTTCGTGGTAAAAGATGGGATCCTCCCAATGGTAGGACTTGGCCTTCGCGAGGAAGGTCTCAAGCCTGTGCCTGGGCCAATCTTGTGGGACTTTCCCAGCAACGAGAAAGTTCACAATATCGGCGTACCATGGGAGTGAGGCGATAGCAAGGATTGCCACATCTGGGAAGGTATCTCTAATAGGGTCAATCTGCTCAGAATCCTCAGGCTGCTCTAGTCGGGAGAGATGATCCGCCACCACATTCTTGACTCCAGGCTTATCCTTGATCTCGATGTCAAACTCCTGGAGTAGAAGGATCCATCTAGTCAGTCTGGCCTTGGCATCCTTCTTTGCCATGAGGTACCTGATGGCGGTGTGATCTGTAAACAAAGTCACTCTAGATCCAATGATATACGATCTGAACTTATCCAGGGCAAACACTACAGCTAGCATCTCCTTCTCTGTAACCGTGTAATTCCGCTGGGCGGAATCCAATGTGCGGCTAGCGTAGTGTATGGCAAATGGAACTCCATCCCTCCTCTGTCCCAGCACTGCCCCTACGGCAAAATCGGAGGCATCCGTCATGATCTCGAATGGGAGAGACCAATCAGGCGGCTGGAGGACAGGAGCCTCTATGACACACTGCTGGAGAGTCGCGAAGGATGAAAGACACTTGTCATCGACAAGGAACTCGGTGTCTTTTGTCAAGAGGTTAGTCAACGGTCGGGCAATCCTGCTGAAATCCCGAATAAATCTCCTATAAAATCCAACGTGCCCCAGGAATGACCGTAGCTGCCTCAGATTGGACGGCGGTGCGAGTTTCCTAATGACATCAACCTTGGTCGGATCAACCTCCATGCCCCTGTCGGAGATGATGTGGCCAAGCACCGTCCCTTGAGTCACCATGAAGTGACTCTTCTCCCAAGATAAAACCAAATGATACTCAATACATCGCTGGAGTACCCGGTCTAGGCAGTCAAGACAGGAGTCGAATCCGTCGCCGTAGACCGAGAAGTCGTCCATGAAGACCTCTAAACACTCCCCTACCATGTCCGAAAAGATCGACAACATGCACCTCTGAAAAGTCGCAGGGGCATTGCATAGCCCAAATGGCATGCGTCGAAAAAGCATATGTGCCGAAGGGACAGGTAAAGGTGGTCTGCTCCTGATCCTCAGGAGCGATGGCCACTTGGTTATAGCCCGAGTACCCATCCAGGAAGCAATAATGGCTCTTCCCTGCCAGTCTCTCAATGATCTGGTCAATAAAAGGCAGGGGGAAATGGTCCTTCTTGGTGGCCTGGTTGAGTCTCCTGTAGTCAACACAGACCCTCCAAGAGGTGGGTACTCGTGTAGCAATCTCCTCTCCCGACTCACTGATCACAGTCGTGATGCCCGTCTTCTTGGGCACCACATGCAAGGGGCTGACCCACTTGGAGTCGGAAATAGGATAAATAAAATCTGCACTCCACCATTTTGATATTTCCTTCATCACGACCTCTCTCAGGTTGGGGTTCAGACGCCGCTGGAACTCACGCGACGGCTTCGCCCCCTCCTCGAGATAGATATGGTGGGAGCACACTGATGGACTAATCCCATGGAGATCCGCTACGCTCCATCCGATCGCCTTGCGGTTCTTTTCAAGAACCCCCATCAAACGGGATTCTTGCTCTCTAGTCAACTCGGCGGAGATGATGACTGGGTACATCTCTGGCTCGTCCGCAAGGAACCGATACTTTAGCGAAGTAGGGAGTGGCTTCAGCTCTGGAATGCTTGGTGCTGGCAAATCTGGCTGCGGAAGAAAGTGAGTGAATGCTGCTAAGTCTGCCAAATCTGCTTGGGAGAAAGAAAGCGCACTCTCGCAAACTGAATCGGGGGAAGGCTGCTCAACTGCACTGTCTCTGGTCTGCTCTGCATCTGCCTCCTCCTCATCTGTAGGCTCAGGTGGACTCAGGTCTGGCATCTGATCATCACAATCGGCCCAATCAGACTCTGAATCCGAGGGATCTGTATCAACCGTGGTGGCATCAGTACCACCGTAAAGCAAGGTGGCCTCAGCACCACCATCACTGAAAATCGTGTCGCGATCGAGGACCGGCTCTGATGCCTCTGTGGTATCCTGAACCAGGGCTGTGCTCTCCAGACTCTCCTCTACTATCATCTCTGCATCAGTTGTGTCTAAAAATGAGAGGATGGTCTATGCTGCGGGATCTGCCCAAGCTGCCTCATCGTCTGTGATCACAAAATCACAGTCTCGGTGGATGTCTGGCTCTGCGTCTGTCAGCTGCTCTGAATCGGTACTGGCCTCTGAGCGGGATCTCTCTCTGGCTCTATAGTCCTCGACCGTCTCTATTTGTATACTCTCTCCCTCGACGCGAAAGTACACCTTCCCGCTATCATGATCAGTCACCGCCTTGGCTGTGGCCAAGAACGGACGACCAAGGATGATGGGGGTATCGGCCACTGACTCAGGGATCTCCATGTCCAACACTACGAAGTCCACGGGGAATTTCAGGCCCTGAATCGTGACGATAACGTCTCGTAATAACCCCTTCGGCCTCTTGACAGATCGATCAACGAACTGAAGGACTGTCCTGCTCTGTCGAAGAGTGCCCAACTCGAAGCGGTCGAGAAGGGCTGCCGGAAGAAGGTCGATCGACGATCCACTATCTAGTAGAGTACGGTCAAACCTCTGCTCACTGATCTGGCATCTGACATACGAGGCCCCTGAATCTGGCCTCTTGGCTGGCAGTCGGTTCTGGATCGCAAAACACGTGGCTTTCGTCAGCACATGTATCTCTGAAGTGTGGTTCCTCCTCCTCCTCCTCCTGACTGTGATCCTGTCTCTCAAAGATCGCTGGAGAAGGGGGATGTGCTGCAAAGCCTCCTGGAGGGTCAGCTGGATGTGGAATCTATCTATCATGCTCTGGCTGAATTCCTCCTGCACTCTCTTTTTTGGGTCATTTCCTCTTTTCTTCCCCTTCCCCATCTGAAGGGCTCTAGGGAAGGGGATCACAGGGTCCTTCTCAGATGAAGGACTAGGAAAAGGCCTAGACGGTTCGACGACCAGATCCACACATACATCATGCACCACAGTGGGACCAGAAGAAACTAAACCTTTTCCTTTATTCAAACCAAAGTTCTGAGATACATCAAAGCGAGGAAAGACAACATCTCTCTCAACACAAACACCGGTGGCCTCAGTACCACCACGGGCTGGCTCTGCTGCTGCTGCTGGTAGACGTCTCGCGGCATCAGTACCGCAGGCTGGCTCGGCTAAACGGGTGGCATCAGTACCACCTCCTCGATCTGGTGAAGCGGCGGCCTCAGTACCGCCGGTGGGATCAGCATCCTTGGTGGCCTCAGTGCCACCGTCATCATCTGGAGCGGCCTCAGTACCGCTCTCCTCCTCCTCATGTGGCGCCTCTGAAGTATCCTCGTGGTGAAGCTCAAATGAGGCGCCGCCGCCTGCTGGGGTCCTACCGCTCCTAAGTGTGACAAAATCAGCATCAAATAGATCCGAAGATGTATCAACAAATGGGTCACTAGGAGTGGCAAACTCAGTGTGTACTACCTGCTCAGATTTCCTCTTGAGGTTATTCGGATTCGGCTCGATCTGAGCTGGAATGGCGCCCTTCCCTTTCACCAAGTCTCGCATCTCCTGGCGGAACTCGTCCTTCTCCCGTCTGAATGTGGCCTGCTGGTCCGTGAGGAGGCGAGCGATGTCATCCAAAGCGGGGCTCTCGTGGGAGCCTGACGGGTAGCCTCTCTGTGGGTGAGGCTGCTGGAACTGCTGCTGGTGGTACGAGGGGTATGAGGAAGGGTGCTGCTGCTGAACTGGGTGAGCCTGCTGCTCACGTCTCCACGACTGTCCCTGCTGCTGATAGGGACGAGGACCGAAGGATGATGGCTGGTGCTGCTGATATGCTGGGGGCTGCTGCTGCGGCTGGTGATCTCTCTGCTGGGAGTACTGCCCTCCCTGACCTGACGGCTGCTGCTGGGGCTGGGTACCACCACTCCCCCACCTGAATCCGGGATGGTCTCGTCGGATCCCAGGCTAGGGGCGGTCATACCAAATCCCGTTGACATCCATCAACGGCTCGGCATCGTAGGGGACTGGTGAGAGTACTGCCAGAGGCTGGTCCGGCTGGTATACCACCATCTGCATGTCTGGAGATGGTGGGGACTGGTAGGTGGGCTGCGGCGGCTGGTACGGCTCCGCCTGTACAAGGTGAACCTGTCTAGGCTGCACGAGGGTGCTGGAGCACTGGGACGAGCTGCTGCTGCTGCCGGAGTCGCCTCGCGACTGAAGACGGGGCTGAGGAGCCGTCTGTGCCTCCTGGAGACACATGAGCTGGGTCTTCATGTCGCTCAGAACCTGTGCCATCTGTTCCATCTGAGTGATGCTCTGGCACTGCTTCTTCTCAATCAGCTCCATGCGGTCCAACTTCTCGCTGATGATACCCATGTCCGCAGCTGTCAACTCTGCCTGTGCTGCTGCGGCTACGGACGAACTGGATGGACCTGCATCTACCCGTGCTATCCGCTGGTACTGCACGGGCCCTGGCTGCTGTGGCTGGGGTCTCTGAGTATACAACCTAGTCTGGGACATCACCATGTAGTTTTCGGCCATCTCCTCGTAGATGGCCCAGATCTGGTCGTGGTCCTTGGCAAAGTAGGACCCGCCGCAAGAAGCGTTCACCAGACCCTGAAGCTCTGGCGTCAACCCGCTGAAAAAGCTCTGAACTAGGTTCGGCTTGGAAATGTCGTGGTGCGGGCATCGGTCTAGGAGCTCTCGAAACCTCTCCCATGCCTCGTGAAACTGCTCGTTGGGGAACATGGAGAAGTTGCTGATCAGGGCCCTCGCTGCATTCGTCCGCCCGAGTGGATAGTACTTGTTCAAGTACTCGGTGCGGAGCTGCTCCCAGGTGTACACAAACCTCCCGAGATGCTTCAGCCAGGTGGCTGCTCTATCTGCCAGTGAAAATGGGAAGGCTATCATCCGGATCGTGTCCTGGTCCACGCGGCGATCGTGGACAGTGCTGCAGATCATAAGAAACTCCTGGAGGTGGAGGTGGGGCTCCTCAGTGGCAAGTCCGTGGAAACGGGGCAGTAACTGCAAGGTGTTCGGGGGGAACTTGAAGTCCCCCACGATCGCTGGCACTACTACCCAATGATGCATGAGTGTCGATCCGGGGTTGTGCAACTCCCGCATCGGTCGTGGTGGTCCTCCTGCCGCGGCGCCTCCTGCTGCGGCGGCTGCGGCTGCTGCTGCTGCTGCGGCTGCTGTGGCTCGTGCCTCTGCATCAGGTATCTCCTCAGGCTCGCTCTGCTGGTCTCGCTCTGCTCTGAGCCTCTCCAACTCTCGCCTCATCTCTATCATGAATGCTCCATGATCGCGTAACTGCTGCTGGACTGTCTCAAGTGATGCGATCAGGGTGGAGTTGATCGCTCCCTGGTCTAGTACAAAATGCTCGGGCTGACGGGAGTGATCATCTGAACTGCCGGCTCCGGCCATGACGTCTGCAAAACCAAACGAGCCCAACTCAGGTGCTGTCAAATCAATCAATCTCTCCTCGGGCTCGTATCTCTCAGGTCGGACAGAAAGGGGGTCGAGGGGGAACAGGGCGGAATCGTACTCGGGCTCGGAGAGCTGGTCTCGGCTCTCACGGGCCAACCTAGATGATGAGGTAGACGTGCCCGAAAGCGGTGCAGCCAGAGGCTGCCTAAGAGAGCGTCTACCCATCATCTTGATCTGGCGAGTAAGGCGGATGAGATCTGGAAAAATTATGATCACAAAACAAACCCCCGGTTCACCAACGCAACGCGAGCTGAAGACCGTGAAAGTTCGGTCAAATTATCTTGTCGATTTTATTAGGTGAACACACAAATATCAGAGCGCTTACGTGACCTGTTGGGATACCCGATGCTAACCCAACCGACTGGCCCGCACGGAAGAGTCGGTAATCAGTCGGGACTAGCACCGGAGGGCTCTACCTAGGGTGCGGGTCACTCTCTCGCGCATCCAAACCATACAATGAGGGGGTTGCTCTCCCCAAGACAAAATTTTTAGAATGAGCGTATTTTAAGATCAATAGAATTAACCAGTCCCAATTTTATGGTTTCTCTTTTTAGTCTTTTTCAAATAAAAACAAACGTCCTAACGAATTTTTCGGTTCTCCTGGTTATTAAGTCCAAAACAGGGGGGAGAAGACGAAAAAGCCGATGCGCGATGAAATCAATGATGCATGCTGAGTAAGAAATGCGTACCTGTCTCCAGCACTCTACATGCAATATGATCCGCGCATAAATGTAAAGACAGAAAGGAAACTACCTATATGATGCAACGGGAAAGTCGAGTCCTAGATGAGCAATTCTAGCGAAGAACCGTCTAACCGGTCACCGACCTCCAAGCCAAAGAGTCCGGTCTTGGCCCGTCCCTCCTCTGTCCGACAAATCAGGGGTAGGAGAAAGCGCTTTACAGGACGGGCTGCGGCACGTAGGCTACGAAGGCAGATGAGTCGGTTATTTTTATTAATGATTTTTAGTAGGTCCAATTAACGATCTATAGGAACAGATAAGCAGTTAGGTGTGTAGATCCTACTAATTACGGCACAATCACCAGAAATTCCTAAGTCTAGGGGCTCGAGCAAAAACCGCGTAAACACCGGAAAAGGCAGAAAGAAAATAAAATAAAACCGTGAAAAACCGCGAAAAACCGCTAAGGTCCTAAGGGTCCCCCGAGCACACCGGTGCTCGGCGAAACAGACCCACTAAGCAAGATAGTCCAAGTGTCTGAGAATGTCCTGTATTATTACAATAATAATGGAATAAGAAATAAAAAGCCTTGCCCACTCAACTCTCTCTCACTCTCTCCTGCGGCTCCGCAAAGAAAGGAGCCGCCTCCGAATCCCGCGGTTGCGTCGGCTTCTCGAGAGCAGCCGCCTCGGTCCTCGGGCCCTCGCAAGAGAAAACAGAGTGGTCAGAACCAATAATCAAATAAGAATAAAGGAAAAAGAAATGAAAATAAAAATAAAAGGGTATATATACAAAAATGTAAAATAAAATAAACACACAAAATAAAACAAAAACAAAAATAAAAGAAAAAGAAAATAAAACAAAAATAAAATATAAACAAAAAAACCCGCGAAAAGCCGCGAAAATAAAAACGAAAAGAAAATCAACTACTAAGCCGTGCTCCCCGGCAACGGCGCCATTCTGATAAGCGATCCAAACGACTAAGGTAAAGGTACAAAAATGGTCGTTGCGACCTCGGTCGCTCAGATGCGCTAAATCAAGAAAAATGAACCACTCGAGAAGAATAAAATCAATCAAAACGAAGAAGCGGTCCTGCTATGTGTTTAACCTGGTATAGCACCCAGGGTCGAACTCAAGGAGCACGGATTGGCCGAAGGCCTACGAAGTAGTAAAAACAGATAAAATAAAGAAATAAAATCTTTTTAGTGGTGTTTAATTATTTTTATATTTTTTTGGATTTTTAATATATAAAGAAAATAAGAAAAGCAAGGAAGAACACAATTCAACAAATTATTTCAAGCACCAAAAATCAACCAAAAATCAAAACAAAAATATTTTTATGTATTTTATATTTTTTAGTGTTTTTGGTGAATTTTTGACAATTTTCAGGTATGTATTTTATTTTCTAAAAATCAAACAGTGGCAAAAATAAAGGGTACTGTCCAGCCGAGCCAAAAAGCCCTAGATAAAATATCTAAGGGCCTCAAAATGGCCTGGAGGTAATTTTCCTGTAAAATAGCTAAAACAAGGAAAATTTAGGTACCAATTTTATTATTTTTGGGTTTTTAAATTATTTATTAGAATTTTTATGGGTTTTTGAGTGTTTTTAAGTTTTTAGTGTTTTCCAATGGTGAAAAATAACCAAAATCGGCTAGAAAATCAAACAAACTAAACTAAACAGTAGACAATTTTTATAGATTTTTTAGGGAAGTTTTTATATTTTTTTGTGTTTTTCCAAACTGGATAGTGACGAAAATATAAGTTTTTGAATTTTTTAAAAATAGCAAACAAAATCAGAAATGTCCTAAAAAATCCGTGAAAATCCTACACCATGGCAGGAGCCATGTGTCAAATTCTCATTGGATTTGGAGGTGATTTGATATTTTATTCAAAAATAAAAAGAGGGTACTGTGCACAGGGACTGAAATGCAAATACCCAAAGTTCTGGGGGTCCAGGTGCAATTCACCCAGCAAAACACGCGCCACGCGCGTGCCTGGGGCACTCAGGGACCTAAATGTAACAAAAATAAGTCCCGAGGGCTGATTGGTAACACGTACCAAAAGTCCAGGGGCCTCACTTGCAAATAACCCAAAAAATATCGCACATGGGGAAATAAAACACTCACAGGGGTATAATTGCAATTATCCAAAAATTTTCATTCATTTCATAACAACCAGAACTACAAGGGCATATGCTGCAAATAACCCAAAATAACACGTGACGAAGCACGTGGCTCACAACAGGCAGGGGTATATATGCAATTACACTAAAGCTCAGGGTCCACTATGCAAATAAACCTAAAACTCAACAACGTACTTAAATATTTACATGACTAAAGCTAAATGAAAATAAAAGCAGGGCCTAAGGGTAATTTACCCTTTATTAAGCGGGGTCGTTGGATGCACGCCACGTGGCTGATCGGATGGCGTGGAGGCGAGGTGGCTGGCGATCCAACGGCTGAGGTCGATCCTCCAAAGATCGGGCGGTGGATGCAGCTCCACTAACGGACGGTCAAGATGCAATCTGGAGCGGGCGGAGAAGATCGACGGTGACTGGAGGTCCTGGACGAACAGGCGGCCGACGAACTTCGCCGGCCTCGTGAAGGCGCCTCCGGCCTCCTCTGCTGCGCCTGAGTATCGGAGAAGCTCCGACGTGAAGGTGCGCAGCTGCGGATGGCCTCCGATGCCCCAGCCGAGCTCGGGGGAGCTCCGACGAGGGTGGCGGAGGTCAAGCTCCTGGTCTGAATGTCGAGAGGCCTCAGATGGCCTCTGCTGGACCTGCAAAACCACTCAGGAGATTCGCGGGTCGAGGGCAAAGTGCCTCGACCCAGTTAGGCGAAGTGGGGGTGGCTGGTGCGTCGGGACGGCGGGCTCCGGCGAAGGTGGTGGACGGAGAAGCCCGGTTCCCAGCTCCTGTGCGAGCTGGGTTGCGTGAGCGGGTGGAGAACGTGCGGCGGAGGAAGGCGAACGTGGAGGTCAGGTCCGATGGTCGGATGGTGGTCGGGACCGGGGTGAATCGAAAAAGTACGACGGCGAAGCGATTTGGGGGAAAACTGAAATTAGATGAAATGGCGGAGCTACGAGGTTACCTGGATGATCGGTGAGACTGGGGAAGAGCAGGGGGTGCTCCTGGTCGTCGCCTCGAGGGTCGTCTCGGCCCGAGGCTCGAAGCTCGCTCAGGTGGCGGAGCTACGGCGGCAACGTCGCCGGATCAGTGGATTCCTCCTCCTCTCCTCGCTGCAACAGGTGGAATCGCTTGCTGTCACTCTCGCGTTCTCTCTGGAGCTCACAGGGAAGGAGGCGAATGACCAAAGATGGCGTGGGAAGGTGGCGGAGCTGCAGCTATATACGGTGGAAGGGTCCGAGAAGAACGGCTCGGGTAGGGTCATGGAAGCGCGCGGATCCCGAGGTGGATGCCCGGCGAAGGTGTCGGATGTGTGAGGGTCAAAACGGAGCCGAGGTTTGGCAAATTGGGTGTCGGGTCGAGCGGGTAGAATTAGGAGAAATCGGGTCCGGAGCCCAGACCCGTGGGAAGTGGTCCTGGGGGGGCTAGTTGACCGGACGGTCAACATCCCCAGGACCCAATGGGGTTCGGCCACGTGGCTGGATCTTGAGGTGACAAATAGGGGTAGCTAGGGGCCGAATCTGCAAAAACTCCAAACATGAAATATTTTTATTTTATTTTTTTTTCTATTTTTTGGTGATTTTTAATTAATTTTTGGAAATAAAAATAGGCTATATACATAATATGTACTATATATAGGTATATACAATATATATAGGGTTTTGATTTTTGATTTTTATATATTATTTTTATACAATTTTATCCTTATTTTATATTTTATTTATTTATAGAATAAAATAAGGAATAAAAGGATGCTTTTATTTTATTTTTATTATTTATGTACATAGGTAAAATAAATAGATATGTACATCTATATACATGGTATATGTACAATGTATTTTTGTATTTTTGATTTTTATATTTTTATTTTATTTTGATTTTAATTGTTTTTATTTTATTTATTTACAATATATAATATAGACTATTTACAAAAATTATAAAAATTACTTTTATATATTTACAAAGCTAAATAAATATATAGGTGTGGTTTATATACATGATGAAAGGAGGTATTTTTGATCTTTTTGATTTTTACTTTTTATTTTGTTTTTATATTTTTATAAATATATATAAGTATTTACAAGCATATTTTTGGGTGAGGAAAATATAGTTTTATTTATTTACATAAATATATACAAAAGAGCCCCTATCTCCCTCTACTTTGGCTTTTATGCGGTCAGGCCCATGCTGAGCCCTCCCTTGGGTTAGGTTGCTCAATATTTATTCTAAATATTTCCCTCTTTTTCTTTTTAATCTTTATTCTTTTATTTTTGCACAAAAACATGCTAATTATAGGTTTTTACACAATGCATGCTTTTGGTAATTATTCCTATTTACACATATCTACATGTATTTGCAAAGGTTTTTGTAGCTAAAATATAAGAATAAAGAGTGATGAATGGGTATTCATCAGGCCCCCACTTCCGTCAACACTCGATAGGGGGTGGAGTGACGAGGCGGTGGCGCAATCATCGGTGAGGGTGTTTGCAACGCGAGGTAGATGAGCTCTTCAAAGGAGTCAGTTGTTGGAGGAGATGCGAAGGGCGGTGGAGCTACGACCGGAGGGTGTAAGGCGGCAGAGCTGAGGGTTGCGAAAGTGATCGAGGGCGGAGAGAAAAGATGAAAGAGAAGAGCAGAGGAGGGGGAGTTCTCTTGGAGTTAGGAGTATCAAGGCGATATCTGATGATTGCCTCAGCTGCGGTGGTACGACGAAGCTCTGCTGGCCTCCTAGGGGGTGCAGTAGCATGATGGATGCCCACCATGGATCTCACCGCAAGGGGATCGTCGTCGACGACCTGGGCTCCTTTCACAAGCCCAGGGTCCAACTCCTCCTTTCTCTCAATGTTGGAGATTACGGATGGTTATCGACTTCGGGGATGGTGATGCTTTATACGTGTAGGTGGAGAAACGACTGGATGGAGCGAGCATGTATCACAGATGTAACAACAAAGCAGGCGGTTGCTTAACGGCGGCAACGGGCGTGGATGGGGATGGTAGTCATTATAGGAGAGGGAGGCGGCGGGCGTGCGCAGTAGGGGAGGCTGAAGGTTGAGGCACGTGTCGCGTACATGCATGTGGAGAGGGAGGCGGTACGTGCGTGGCCTGTGCGGATGGATGATAGAAGGAAGAGCTGGTCACGTGCTCTACACGTGACCAGTGAAGAAAGAGAAAGGGAGAGAGAAGAGAGAGGGAAGAGAGAGAGAAAATAAAAGGAGAGAAAAGGGAGGAATAAAATAAAAATAAAAAATAAAAGTTAACTAAAAAATAAAAATAAATAATAATAATAATAATAAAATTAATGGAAAAGTAAAATTAAAAATTAAATAAAAATAACTAAAATTAAAAGAAAAAATATATAAGATATAGTAAATGAAGTCAGATCAAAAAGAGATCAACTTGAACGTTGTTTGTCTCGATGAGGTCTACAAAAGAGATCAACTGGACAAAAAGTATTTTTGAAGGTACTTTATATATAATAAAATACCAAACTTTTGCATTTTATGCTTTTTTGTAATTTTATTTTGATTTTAATCAGTGGATTAATTTATATACAATATATATATACTTAATCTAATTTTTTATGATTTTTTTATAGGTTAGAAAAAATGTAGAATAAAATCAATGAAGAGAAAGTATGTAAAGAATATACACTGTCAGATATTTTTTATTTCTTTTAATTTTGCTCTTTTTATAGATTTTAGTTCTTGATGCCTTGTTAGTTAATAGATCAAAGAATAACTTAAAAAAGAAATAGGTTAAAATATCGATTATTTACACATAAAATATTAGATTCAAAAAGCACAGGTTATTTATCTACACAATTAACCATGTTGTTCATGATTGATAATTTACACTGTTTAGGGGATTTTATTAGTGAATTATTAAGGGGATTTTGCTAAAATATCCATATAGAGTAGATGAATCATGGATTCATCGCACTCTTATACTTAGCTCCTTGCTTGTCCCTAAGCTAATTTTAGCAAGTTAGAAGGCTGAATCCCTAACTGTGCATGTGTGGATTTCAAGACTTGCCTCATTAAGAATCTTAGGTTTTAGTGGTCCTATAATCCTAAGGTCAACCCAGCTCTAGTCAAAAGGAACCCAACTTCTCTAATTATCAGGCTCTCTTTTTATACATGTAGCATAAGGTATATGACATTTAGTGTGTACTGCAATCATGAGAGTCGTGTAAAAAACGTCACTCAAAGTCCTGATCCAAGAGACTCTCCCCAAGATCTAATCTTCAACACTAGAGAATAAATCAATTCTCGCATTCAGTCTAATACTTTTACGTAAGCTTAATTTTGGAATCTTATCTAGAGTATAAAATGTACACAGTATATTACTTTTACATAAACTCAATTTTATATTTTTACTTGTACTCTACAACTTTCATGTACAAAGCTTCTTTATTTGAGTTATAAAAAGTAGAAAATAAAATAGGTGCCAAAAATAAAATATTGATGAATTAAAGAATGTAATTTTTATTTTATTTTGACCCTTGTCTCCCCCTACTTTATTCCTTGTCGACCAAAATCAATTCTTGACTTGATCTCGGGTTTAAGGACGTAAAATACCTTTGTCATTTTATTCTTTTTCTTTTCTCTTCTTTATTCTATAATTTTGGTATTAAAAATAATATTTTATACACAATAAATGGAATAAATTGAATGTTAATTTGTAGAAATTAGTGCTTTTTACATGCATTTGCGAGGGTTTTTAAGGTAAAAATGATAGAATAAAGGTGATGAAATGGAGATTCATCAGACGTCCATCTCCTGAAGTGCAAGGTCGAGCAAACAGGGCATGCCCTTTCAGCATCACCCACAACAACAGTATCAGAGCCAATCTTCACGTTACCCTTCATCTTCACAGCATCATTCATCTTCGTCAAGACTCACAGATTTTCAGAAACGGATTTTTGAGGAGCTTCATTCCTATAGGTACGAGATACAGGATATGCATATTGAGATCAACCGCTTATCCGGTTGGTAGGACGAGAAATCTCCACCATCGACCTCCATTCCCATCTAGGTTCAGTCTAATCCTAATAGCCTGAAGAAGACACAACATCAGCAATAGTATGTTATGGTATACTATCCATATTCACTTACACACGAGCATGAGATTCTTCTCTTTGATTGTGTTAATCATATGTCACTCAAGAGCGGAAGGACCATCGTCGTACCTGACCGATCAAGGGACATGGAGAGGAACTTCTTTGAGGCTCTACTTGAGGAGACTTCAGAGGACAAGAAGAATAGGCATCAGACACAACATTCCCTTCAAAGAGCAGGGAGACCCACTCAAGGCATAGAGAAGATGAGGAGTACGAAAGCGCAATGGCATGGAGATGTAGACTCAAAGTCTACGGAGGACCTTGTACCTTTGGTTGAGGAGGATGTACCAATAGCATACATTCTCCATTCTATAATATACAACCATATTTCTAATTCCAAGTTAAATACAAAAGATTTATGTACAAAGAACATTGTTTCTATTAATAAAAAGAAGTATGTTTCAATTTATGATTCATAGTCTTTGTCTTTTTCTTGTTTACTTCAATCCCTTTCCTTCACTCTCTAATGACTGGAAAGCACATCGTTAAGAAGATTAAGAAAGATGGCCCTGAAATGGAACAATTTTGTAAATACAACATTATGGTTAAGGTGCCATTTGATGAATATGTGGCTATCCATCTTACGTTTCAGAAATACCTTAAGGTGAGATGCACACCGACTAGGGTTAGCAAGAAGAAATCTAACATTTATGTGAAGACACATGTCTTATCAGTAGCCACGACTTATTACCTCAAGAACCAACAGTTACCGAGGAAGAAGAGAGGTATGGGTGCATATTATGTTATGAGTCATATAGATTACACAGCATTTGCATGCACTCTCTTAGATAACAATTCTTCGATTAACCTATTACTCTTAGCTTTATACGCGAAACTGGAGTTGGGACCGCTACACAAATCATGGGCATAACTCAAGTTTGCAGACAAGTCAATAAAGAAGGCAAAAGGTGAGGTGAATAATGTTATCATATCGATTGAGGGACACGATTATAAGGTGGACTTCACAATCCTTGACATGGAAATCCCCAATCATTGGAGAGATCCACATATCATTCTTGGACGGCATTTCCTTAGGATCGTTAATGCTTCCTTGGGTTATCAGACTGGAATGATGAAGTTCTATTCTCTAGGAGGAGAAGTTGAACTTGAGATGAAGCAAATTAAGTGGTAGCGACCAGACTCAGAGACGAGCACAGACTACACTTCTTCAGAGGTAGATTGCAAAGTGATCAGCACAATTGGGATGTAGAAACATACCCCAGCAGGACGGAGAAAGACCCTCCCATCGAGAGAGGATAGTGTTCATGATGCAGTTTGTGAGGTGTTGTCGGGTTTCTTGAGAGATGCATCCTCCTATTCCCTTGATGACTTAGAGATCCTTTTGGGTCTGTCAGTTCCATCTTCTTTGGAACAATCAAGGGGCATAGATGATGAGTCGGACACGGCTTTGGCTGAATTATTCCAGTTCTTTGGCGATCTGATTCATTACACAACAGAGTTGGTAAGCACAATGACGAATGACCATTCATTCAACTTTATTGTTTCGTATTAGCTTTAGATCCCTAGTAAAATACATGTAAATATCACTAACTTGCATGAACTAACATCTTAACATAGTATAAATAGTGTATAAGATACCTATATTTAGACCTAAAGTAAAATAATAAAGAATGACAACAAGAATAAAAGGAGGTATCTGCGATAGTAACTGACCTCAAACCTCGAGATCAAGTCAAATATTGAGTAGGTCGAGCAGGAATAAAGTAGAGGGGAGATAGGGTGAAATAATGTACAACTAATTCTTCTAAGTGCAAAATACTATGTAAATATCTCAAAGTTCCTGCATTTTACTCATCAACATACACACCTTAAATAATAAAGTGTTCAACACAAAACTTGTACATACTAATCTATAGAAAATTAGGAAGTTATTGACAAAAATAAATCATACACATACAATTCAGTACACTTAGTTGAAAAAGCCACAAACGGAACTTCATTTATCCATTAAATTCTCTACATGAATTCAAAATGAACCAAACTCACCTTCATTGTATTTTAAATTAAATTATCTTTCGTGGTTTCATTAGAATGAGATTTAAGATGCAAAAGCCAACTAATAAGGGTATCATGGAACTTGTACATATGTATAATAAGCCAATTTATTTTATTCTTTATATTTTTAGTCTCTTCATATTCTTAAATCATTATACATGCTATAAAACATCAGTACAAATACAAATTAAAAGAACTTCAAAATATCAAAAATAAATAACAAACCTTAATATAGGTATAATACATCTTTGTTGTAAATATATGTATTTATCTGTGCATATAAATCGGATCGTAAAAATACCAAAAATATGTTTAAATATATGTCAAATAATGTTATAAATAAATTATGTAAAAATAACATTATATATAAAAATAAAAAAAATATATCATAGATCACTTAGCTTGTCCCTAGCAAATGAGAATATATCATCATCGTGATCAACTGTAGCTGCAATGATATGCGAACAGAACTGATTGAGCTAGGCTTCCCTATCTTGATGAAGATTATGCTCGTATATAGGATAATTCTCTGATTTTTTGATATCCTTCTTTACCTCTTTACTATATATTCAAAGCTCATAACTTCCACATTCCGAATTTTCATTACTGCAAGTATGTGCCTGCATGGGTATCTGAAGAATTGGATGGTCTTGCATTCATAAGTAAGGAAGTTGTTTTGTAGTGAACATGAAATGCATAATTCCTCGTCTGCTTTCCCAATATAGGATACAAAAAGTAGCGGTAATCCAACGAGTTAGACTCGCTTCAAACATTCAAATCATGCACTTGATTGAGTTCAAAACAAAACTTGTAGAAAATAAACTTGGTGTAAACGCGAACCATCAGATCCTTTGTCTTCCACTTGAAACTTGTTTTGAGGTGTATACTTGACTGTTATTATCCACGTTATTCTCTCTTTCCCTACGTCGTTGAATTGCACCTTGGATCTACAAACAAATTCTAATAATGAATTTTGTTTAGTAATGTGGTGTTGTAAGAAAGCATTCATGCCTTCACACCTTTGTGTACCGCGTTGTCCAGCTCAAAAATAATCCTTAAGGTATAAACTAATCTATTTATGTCTAATTGCTGTATTTCTCGTTCAACCATACATTGGATGATAAATTGTACTGGTCAACGGCCTTGCACCATTTTTGCTCGAATTCCTTTATAGTTACATTTTTCCAAATAACTTTAGAGAATGTTGAGAGGACTTTGTTAATATCTTTAACCTTTCCAAGCTTTCCTTTAAGCTTAGCCATTATATGTCATGTCTAGAATTTGTGAAAGTATGGGGGAAGCAATTCCTAATGGTTGCCCAAATGGTTGGATCTCCATCAGTGATCAAATATATATGATGCTTCCTCATTACTTCAAGGAATCGCTAAAATAACCATGAAAATGAATCAGTTATCTCTCTACTCAAGAATGAATTTGCGAAAAAAAATGTACAACCAGGGCAATTAACACCGCAGAAAGACCCAAATACAATTTTGTATTCGTTGGTCATATAAGTCGTGTCGAATGACAATGTATCCTCAGATAACTTGTAATCTTCACTAGATGCACTATCAATCCATATACATTATTCCAACCTATTGTCATCACGGTTGAAAACGTATAGTAAAAATATGGAGTAGCAGCTATACAACATTCAAAATGCTTGATGAGTAAATGAACATCCAGCCCGAGACGTTGTTTTTTCTCTTTTCTGTTGAGACTGTAAATATCTTTAACTATACTACCGACATGACCACTAGATATGCATCCATTGCTTATGAAAGCAGGCTGCTTGAATACAGGTATGTTCACATTATTCATTGACTTCACTAGCATCTTTGTGGGTTTTGAAAACATCTATTTGGTCTGAGGTATCTGCATTTGGATGAAGAAACGAGGTTGTGATTATGTTGAGGTTCAAAATAAGAACAACCCAGTCCTTGAGAACAGATCTAAGGGTAATTGACATCAATGCTTTGCAACCAGTCCATGATAATCCAATGTGTCGCTCCTCCTTATAAAATCTAGAATTGTCAATGTCATCGCTTTTTGCATTATCAATGGGCAGTGGTTTATGTGCATCTCTAGAAAAATCCTTTTTCCAACAAAAGAATGACTTGAAGTTAATATTTTTCCTTATTAACCTTATCTTTACCAACCCTAGAGCTACCTTTTCTAATATTAAACCCTATATCAGTTGCATATGCCTCATAGAATTTGTATACATCTTGAATGGAACCAAATCTTTGACCTAATTCAGGGGCATGCACATTTGGATTTTTGTTGAATGGAAATGCTGAACCTGCTAATGCATTTACATTCCTATCATTTTAAATAGGGATTTTTACTAGGCAGACCCTATAATATTTTTAAATTACCTCTACGACCTTTTGCACAACGCAATTACCCCATCGACCCTAAAAATTACCCCAAGAACCCCTGCGGGCTTCAAACAGATTACCCGGAGGGTTCATGTGGTATGAGTTGGCAAGTTTATGGGGTCGAGGGAGGAATTACGTTGTTTCAAAGTTCGTAGAGGTAATTGACAAAGTTTATAGGGTCTGCCGGGTAAAAAACCCTTTTAAATAAGACTACTGAAAATTTATATTGAAAATGAAAATTGATAAGGTAAAATGCATTTAATGATTATAAATGATTAATACATTGTATGTAAAGAATTTATTTATAGTACAGTCCGAGTAGAAAACACCCAGAGATACACGTATGCTATGATCAGTATGGATGTAAACCAAAGAATATAAATATAAAACAAAGTAGAATAACGTAAATTACTGTTAAATAATAACTAAAAATAATGGTATAATTTTTGACATGCATGGATTTTAGAGAATGGAGCAAATGATGAAAAATAAATATTATAATTCACAATAATATAGGACACTGGAATTAATTTAAAAGCAACATGGAACACTAAAAGTTATAATTTTTTGATCATGCTTAGAGACCGGAAGGGACAAAATATGATTCTGACAATGATGTAATAATTGTAAAAGGAGTATAAATCGTGGTATACCCATTAAATGAACAGACAATATAAGCATAAAATATGTTAAGGAAACGTAAAAATATAGACATTATTCGTAAAATGAAAATTGATAATGTAAAATGAATTTAATAATTGTAAAATTTTAAGGTAATGTATGTAAAGAATTTGTTTATAGAACAGTCTGACGAGAAAGCACCATGAACTTCATGTATGTTATGATTAATATGAAAGTAAAATAAAGAATATAATTGTAAAATAAGATAGACTAACGCAATTTACTGGTAAATAATGAATGACAAATTACTGTTAAACAATGAGATAGAAAGGACCCCAGAGCTTCACGTATGTTATAAAATGTACTATACACATTAATTAGATAGATAATATAAAACGTAAAATATGTTAATAAACGTAAAAAAGAGACACTCTTCGCAAATGAAAATTGATAATGTAAAATGAATTTAATGATTGTAAAAGATTAAGGTAATGTATGTAAAGAATTTGTTTACAGAACAATCTGATTAGAAAGCACCCAGAGCTTCACGTATGTTATGATTGATATAAAAGTAAATTAAAGAATTTAAATGTAACATAAGTTAGACTAACATAAATTACTATTAAACAATGAATGAAAAATAATTGTTAAATAATAAGATAGAAAGTACTCAGAGCTTCACTCATGTTATAAAATGTACTACACAAATTAAATTAACAGACAATATAAAACGTAAAAAGGTAAAATAACGTAAATCACAAAATTTGTTCGTAAAAAATGGCTACTATTCATTAGATTTAAATATGAAAGGTCTGAAAAAACATAAAATACATAATTTGTTCATAAGTACAAATATTATTATGAAGAATTGGCAAAAACCTGGATGATGTGAAGTTGTACATATTGCTTCAAGGCACCCATCAACTTCTCTGACTTCGTTGGATATCTGAAGAAAAAAATAGAAAAAAAAGATTAACTGCAAAAAATAAATAATGAGTTACCTGGAACATGTCAATATCATCAGAAAAAAGTGGTTTTCAATTGAGATTCTTGGAGAGTGTATGGGAGAATCCATGTGAGAGCACGTGGAAGAATATATGAATTGAGATTCTTGGAGAGTGTATGGGAGAATCCATGTGAGAGCACGTGGAAGAATATATGAGAAGTAAATGTTTATGTAATTACTTGATAAACCGAAACAAAAATTGAATTAAGAACGTTAGTAAAGGAAGTGAAAAATTACTTTTAGTATGTTTGTTATAAATGTATTATTAAGGTAAGAGAGAGGTAATTAAATCGATAATGATTGAGCCACTGAAAACGAGGATTGACTTGGTATGAAAGAGACGATTAACTTAATAATGACATAGAAATTTCTAAAAAGAGGATTATAACGTTATCTCGAATGGTGATTTTGGAGAAATAGGGTAGTTCTGCTATCCGCCGTAGATGAATATTGGATGACTGTTGTGTGGTGTCGCACAGTAATTGTAGAAAGATACCGCCTTAATTCAAAATTTTCATATATATATATATATATATATATATATATATATATATATATATATATATATATATATATATATATATATATATCTGTGTGTGTGTAGAGAGGGGGGCTGATCCTGGGAGAGCCAAAATCCGTGAGAGCATGAGAGTAGTGAATCTGGACCACTAGATTTTTCTCTTCTCTATCCTCCTGATATCAATCAGGTGAGAGATGACAAAATCTAGTGATCTAGAATTTATGCTCTCATGCTCTCACAGATTTTGGCTCTCACAATATCAGCCCTATATATACATAAAAAAATGAGGCTGCCCAAGGGGGCAGTCAACATGGCTGCCCCTGCCCCATTTTTATGTATTTTTTTTGCAAAATCTCACCATGTATATTCATCTATACATCCCTTCTATATGTCATTCGAATTTCATCAGAAACAGAAACTCTTATGTCCTCCATCTAGAACACATAATCTTAACGGTCTAAACATTGATGTAATCGACCTGATCTAGATGGAGGGCATATGAGTCTATGTTTCTGACAAAATTCGAATGGCATATAAGAGGGATATATAGATGAATATATATTATGATATTTAAAAAAAACATACCCGAAAATAGGGCGGGGGCAGCCCCATTTAACCCTATATATAGGGTACTTCAAATAGGACATGGTCCTTCCATCTCTAAGGAAGGCCAACGATCATAACTATTAGATTCAAATCTAATGACATCATCAATTTGTTTATCCAAAAGGTTATTTTGGTCTTCATCTTTTGCATTACATATACATACCATTTAATATTTTGAAATAATAATTTTAGCTAGGTTTATTTTTTATTTTTTTTACGGTGCTTTATTTAAATAATATCTTATTTTGTGTTGAACGACATTAAATAAGGTGGATGTTTGTATTCTCGCATTTGTTTTCGTAGAATCGATGATTCTTTTTGTAACGATTGAATGTTTTTTGTAAAATCTGTGTTTCCTACAAAATTCATCAGCCATTTTGTAAAGTTTGTATGGTACTTTGTAGAATATAATTCATATTAGTATTATATTAATTATATTTATATTTTCTGCAAGTATTTTTATGTTTTGGTGATTTATGTGAAATATGCAAATCCTTTGTAAATGTTGCATGGCATTCTATAAAGAAAACGTCAATTTCATAAGACACACATCCAAAATGTATAATACACATTTAAAATGTAAAGTACACGTCCAAAATATATAATGCACATGAAATGTACAAGATGTCTAAAAATTATAATTGTCATCCGCGTCCAATAGATATGTAGAAATAGACATCAAATATGTACAATACACATCAAAAATGTATTAAACACATGGAATATATAAAATATAATGGTTGCAAGCCCTCCTTAGGCTGCCACCACCATGTTACACACGTCGTCATCTCGATTTATGTGTTGTCGTCATCGCTTGCGTGAAGAACTTCTCCGATAGTCACCACCACTCTCGTGTAGGCCTTGGACATATCCCCCCACTGTCGTCGTCGTCGCTTGTTGCAACCTTCCCCCCTTTTTTCTTCTTTAATTTGCATTAAACGAGCAAAAATAGATTGATCGGTGGTGCTCTATCACATGCAAGGATGGTCTACACGATGGGGGCAACGATGGTGGCCTGCACGATGGTGGGCTGCATGTAGGAGTCTCTCCTCGGTTGTCATCGTCCTCCTCTTCCTCCCGCTCGTCGTCGCCAAAACAACAAAATGACGCGTATGCATACCAAAATAATTAGGGTTTCCAATTTGAAATAAGAAACTGAGGTGACACATTAATGGAGGAGACAATTGAGCTAGTTATATACTATATTTAGATAATGTATAAAGATCAAAATGGGTTTTTGCTTAATTTATAAATAATATTAACATACTATTAATAACCACCACACGATTAGTTACGGATGATTGGGATTGTTGGCCTTCTTTGGAGATGGAAGGATCGAGTATATATATGATATATATATATATATATATATATATATGGGTTAAATGGGGCTGCCCCCTAGGGGGGCTAACTTGGCTCCCCCACGCTATTTCGCCCGATTTTTTTATTTTTTTGAAAATTTCTTCTGTGAATATTCATCACTATATCCCTATATTATGCTATTAAAATTTCGTGCGAAACAAAGACTCGTACGACCTCCATCCAGACAATCATTTTTAACGGTAAAAGAATTACTAAAAGCGATCCTTCTGGATGGAGGCCGTTGGAGTCTACGTTTCGCGTGAAATTTGAATAACATAATATAGGGATATATTGATGAAAATCCATGAAAGAAATTTCAAAAAAAATAAAAAAGGGGGCGAAATGGCGTGGAGGGATCCAAGTTAGCTCCCCCCATGGGGGCAGCCCCATTTTACCCATATGTGTGTGTGTGTGTGGAAAAATAGGACTGCCCCCACCCCATTTTTCGCAAAACTTTTTATTTTTTTGAAAAAATATCACCATGTATATTCATTCCTATATCTCTCCTATATGCCATTCGAATTTCGTCAGAAACATAGACTCCTACAGCCTCCATCCAGACGTCATTTTTTAGCGGTCGTAGGATTTTTTAAATCGACCATGTTTGGATGGAGGCTGTAAGAGTCTTTGTTTCTCACGAAATTCGAATGACATATGGGAGGGATATAGAGATGAATATACATGACGATATTTTTCAAAAAAAAAATTGACAAAAAATGAGGCGGAGCAGCCATGTTGCCCCCATTGACCCCATATATATATGAGGATGGGGAGCTTGCACCAGGGCTTATATCTTTCACATTTTTTTTATTTTTTTGAAAAATATCACCATGTGTATTCATCTATATATCCCTCCAATATGCCATTCGAATTTCGTCAGAAATAGAGACTCCTATGCCCTCCATCTAGAACAGGTCGATTATAGCAATTCTAAGACCGTTAAAATTACCTGTTCTAGATGGAGGTCATAGGAGTCTCTGTTTCTGACGAAATTCGAATGGCATATTGGAGGGATATATGGATGAATATACATGGTGATATTTTTCAAAAAAATAAAAAATGTGGAAGATATAAACCCCGATACATGTAAAATTACATGCACCTTGGTGCAAGCTTTCCATCCTCTCTTTCTATATATATATAGGGCTTATCCAATGAGTCATGTGCCCATTAACTTGTTAGTGAGCACTCATTCTGGGCCATACACGTATATTAGCCATAACTATATTTCTAATTATAGGCTAACACGAATTTAACAATGACTGTATTTCCAATTATACAGTGTCATTAAAAATGATGATGGTTTTGGAAAGAAAAGATTCAAATAAATGATTTCGTACGGATGATTAAGATCCAAACGATGGGATAGTAATAAGTATACCACGGTCAAGTAAATAATTGTTATGAGACCGGTAATATCAAGACAATGATCAGTAATTTACATTCAGATAGTTACCTTGTGCAAAATTTAGTAACATGTATACAATGGTCAAGTAAATGTGTGTTGCGAGATCACTAATAACATAACAAATGATTAGTAATACTATTGTCTATGTAATGCACATTGCATTCATTTATGTAATATTTTCCCTTTTTCGTCAACGAAGCATTCTATTTATTTCACTTATCCGTTTTTCCTTATGTGCATGCATTTAATAACTTATCTTTCAAAGTACTATTTACATATTAATCGTATAGAATGCGAATATGTTAATGATTAGTGTTACTTTCTTACTTGAGCAATGTCCGTGACTTACTAACCATATATTTTATTATTATTGATCTCATAGTAGCCATTACTTGAGAATTGTATAAATATTATTGAACATGTGATATAAGATATAGATATATACATTACTGAACACACAATAAAAATTTACTTGAGAACTATATATATTACTTGAGTATTGTCTCTAAATTACTAAATTCTGTTCAAAGTAATAATACATATGTTACTGACATTTGTTATGCTTTTACTGACTTCACAACAAGCACTTACTTGACCATTGTATACATATTACTGAATTCTGTACTATATAATAAAATGAATGTAAATTACTAACCGTTGTTTAGATATTACCGATCTCGCAACAACTATTTACTTGACTATTGTATATATATTACTGACCTGAATATTTGGATCTCGATTTTCTGCAAGAAATCATTGATTCGAACGTTTTCTTTCCAAAATGGTCTTCCTTTTTTTAGGACACGATATAATTGGAATACCATTTATTGTTAAATTGCTTCGTATTTTAATATCCTTCCAAAAATGATATCCTCCGAAATAGGTAACGATACAATTGGCAATACACGTGTGTGGTCTACAAATGGTGCTCAATGAAACGTTAATGGGCTCTGTGCGTATTGGATAAAAATCCTATATATATATATATATAGGATTTCTTTCAAATAGGACCTGGTCCTTTTTAAGCTCAGGAAGGCCAGCCCTTTTTTTGTAGAAAACGTGACGACTTTAGTAGAAGACTTATACAAATTGTAATACAATGTGCAGTTTTAATGTTTGTATTATAATATGCAGTTTTGTATGCGGTTATGTATTTATAGTATGCAGTTATAATACAAATTGTATACACATTCTACTAAAGTTCTCGTATTTTCTACAAAAATATGGTGGCCTTCCTTAAGTCAGGAAGGATGCATCCTATTTGAAAGGCTCTCTATATAAAGGAGTGATCCTATGAGAGCTAAAACCTGTGAGAGCATGAGAGCATGCATTCTGGACCACTAGATTCAACCAGGAGAGGGAAAACATTATCTAGTGGTCCAGAATGCATGCTCTCATGCTCTCACATTTTTTGCTCTCACAGGATAACTCATATATATATATATATATATAATGAGAGAGAGAGAGAGGGCTGGGGAGGCTGTTTTGAGTAACAACCAAGTTGGTTGTTACACAAGGCATCCCTCCCCCCCCCCACTTTATTTTTTCGAAAATAAAACCATGTATATTCATATATATATATATCCCTCCTATATATCATTCAAATTTCGTCAGAAACAGAGACTTTTGTGCCCTCCATCTAGAACAGGTCGATTATGGCAAATTTGAGACCGTTAAAATTACACGGTCTAGATGGATGACATAGGAGTATCTGTTTCTCAGAAATT
The DNA here is from genome assembly GCA_037367405.1 of Ottelia alismoides. Classification (NCBI taxonomy): domain Eukaryota; kingdom Viridiplantae; phylum Streptophyta; class Magnoliopsida; order Alismatales; family Hydrocharitaceae; genus Ottelia; species Ottelia alismoides. The sequence goes on from JAZKJV010004099.1 coordinate 527,472, forward strand.
CGAATGACGTGTAGGAGGGATATATGGATGAATATACATGGTGAATTTTTAAAAAAAAATAAAAAATAGAGGAAATTGCTCCGTGTAACAACCAACTTGGTTGTTACTCATATATATATATATATATGGGTTAAATGGGGCTACCCCCGTCCCATTTTCAGGTGTTTTTTTTCCAAAAATATCACCATGTACATTCATCTATATATCCATCATATGCGTCATTCGAATTTCGTCAGAACTAGAGACTCTTATGCCCTCCATCTAGAACATGTCGATTACAATAATGTTTAGACCGTTCAAACTATCTATTCTAGATGGAGGTCATAAGAGTTCATGTTTCTGATGAAATTCGAATGACATATAGGAGGGATATATAGATGAATACATATGATGATATTTTTTAAAAAAATAATTAAAAATATGAAAAAATGGGGGTGAGGGTAGCCCCATTTTGTCATATATATAGAGGGTTGATCTTGTGAGAGCCAAAAACCATGAGAGCATGAGAATTGTGATTATGTAATCTCTCTCCTGATTGATTGTAGGAGGAGAGAGAATATCATAATTTAGTGATCCAGATTCGCTGCTCTCATTCTCTTATAGTTTTTGGCTCTCACAGGATCATCTCTCTCTCTCTCTCTCTATATATATATATATATGGGTAAAATGGGGCTGCCCCCTGGGAGTAGCCAACTTGGCTACTCCCACCCCTATTTTTCCCTCATTTTTTTATTTCTTTGGAAAATAAAAATTTGTATATTCATCGCTATATCCCTCTAACATTCTATTAAAATTTCGTCAGAAACAGAGACTCCTAGGCCCTCCATCCAGACGTCATTTTTTTAACGGTCGCATGATTTTTTAAATCGACCATGTTTGGATGGAGGCCATAGGAGTCTCTGTTTCTGACGAAATTTTAATAGAATGTTAGAGGGATATAATGATGAATTTACAAAATTTTATTTTCCAAAGAAATAAAAAAATGAGGGGAAAATAGGGGTGGGAGTAGCCAAGTTGGCTACTCCCAGGGGGCAGCCCCATTTAACCACACACACACACACACACACACACACACACACACACATGAGGATGGGGAGCTTGTACCAAGGTGCATATAACTTTACATGCACCGACGCTTATATCTTCCACATTTTTTTTACTTTTTTCAAAAATACCACCATGTATATTCATCCATATATCCCTCCAATATGTCATTCGAATTTCGTCAGAAATAGAGACTCCTATGACCTCCATCCAGAACAGGTAATTTTAACGGTCTGAGAATTGTTGTAATCGACCTATTCTGGATGGAGGTCATAGGAGTCTCTGTTTCTGACGAAATTCGAATGACATATTGGAGGGATATATAGATGAATATACATGGTGGTATTTTTGAAAAAGTGAAAAAATGTGGAAGATATAAGCACCGGTGCATGTGAAGTTACATGCACCTTGGTGCAAGCTCCCATCCTCTCTCTCTCTCTCTCTCTCTCTCTCTCTCTCTCTCTATATATATATATATATATATATATATATATATATATATATATATATATATATATATATATATGGGGAAGTTACACTCGGGGGTGTAGCCAACTAGCTGCACCCGACCATTTTTTTCGTTGATTTTTTATCTTTTAGAAATTAAATCTAGAGGGATTTAAATCACCATATATTAACATGGTCTCATGCCAAATTCAACTAAATTCGACACTTTTATCACCTCTATGAAGACTATCACATTCTAATGGTATCAGAATTACTGAAATTGACCATGTCTTGATGGGCATGTTAGGAGTGCTTGTTTTGCAAGAAATTTAAAACACATATTCCACTCAATAAACTAAGTAAGTTCCCATTGATTTCCTTCAAAAAATCAAAACCCAATAAGAAAAATGATCGAGTGTAGCTAGTTGGTTGTACCCATGATGTAGCTTCACTTTTCCCATATATGTGTATGTAAACTTTGCGACGCAGAACAGTCATCAGAGTTTCCATCAATAACCCTCTACCCGTAAGCACGGGCCACAGGGAGTTGCCTTCTTCCTCGCAAGCGTTCAAACGCGTTTGACTTGCCATCGAAGATGCGGTACATTGTGGACCTGATTATCCTCTAGAACCTTTAGCTGTACATATTTATGGTGGAGATATCCAATAGGATCCACTAGCTTAGCTAGCTATACATAAGTGTGAGAAAGACAACAGGGCCCGCGTGGAGGTGATGGGGGTGGTTGGAGTAGGTCTCTCCCATTCGCTTGTTCACGATACATAAAAACTAGCCAGTCTTAAAATGGTCGTAGTGGCTAAGATGCGTACAAGATGAGCGCATCTGTATCATAAATGTGCCTATTTATGGAAACCGGTGGATGGCCTACTCCGATCTATTCAACCCAAACGGTCTAATGTAAAAAAAAAACACGGGGCCGGATATCATTGTATACTAAATTATAGCTTGAGGAGGGAGGGACAGAGAAATAAGGTGAGATAAATGATAAGTTATGATTATTTCTCCTTTTTGTTTTAGTTGAAAAAGGTAAGGAATGGATCAATATTGTAAAAGGATATAGCGAATGATGTAATTATAACGTTATCACTTATAGAATGCTTAGTGTTCCTTTATCCCAGGATAAATGGATGATATCCAGCATCCAAATGGGATAAAGGCCCAACTTTCCATTCAGAGTGAGATACTTATACAAGGCACGACTTATTCTAGGATTGTAGGGTTAGGCAATATTCAATTTATGGTTTTATCACTTGTTTCCATTTTAGTTTTTGCAATATCAGTTATGCCCGTCTATTTTCTGTAACATCGGTCGTACCCTTCACTTTTTAGAAAACTCAAGTTTTGCTCTTCCATTAAGGTAAAGTAGAGGCACAATTGATAGTACAAAAGGGGCGGAACTGTGAATTTCGTAAGAAGTTAGGAGCACAAGTGATATTACAAAAAAGGGAAGGACATAATTGATTTTGCAGAAGTTAAGAATGTCACAAGTGATAAAAACCCTTAAATTTAAGATGCACAATGAGATGATGGTCACTTTAATGAATATTCATCATGTTCTAGATATGACGAATAATCTTATGTATCTATGGTGCATTTTAGAAGAGAAAGAGTGCAAATATGCTACAAATGCAGTATATTGACAGTTTTTGACGATAATCACTTTGTTATGTATGTTACGAGATCAATGAATATATATATGTGCTATATAGAAATACTTTTATTGGTGGAGCATTCTTTTCCATTTTTTTAGAGACAAAGAACACAAACTTGTGGTATCTCATGTTGGGACATCTAATTGAGACTAGCATGGATATCCACATCAGAAGAGGATTTTACTTGACAGTCAGGGCATGCGCAAGTTAAACTTGTGTGAGCATTACATTCTCGACAAGCCTATGCGGAAGACCTTTACTATTGATGAACATTGAACTAAGGACATTTTGAAGTATGTACAACTAGGGGTGCTCATGGGGAAAATACATGCTCCATTTGCACATGGTCTGCCCCGAATTATGACATTGGGTCAACGGGTCAACCCGCTCCGTCAAAACGATTATGCATTGGACCGGATACCCATTTAATGAATTGGATATTGGATTACCCATGGATAGCCGTGGATATAAAGCAATGGAACACATATAACTACCAAATTGATGAAATATATCTCAAGATACAAAAGCCTAGATACGCGACAGCAAGTGCTCCATATTTCATTCCATCAATAAGTTATACTTATTAATATGGAGCACTTGTTAATCTACCAAATTGATGAATTATATCTCAAGATATAAAGGCCTAGGAATGAATATGCGATAGCAAGTGCACCATATTAATAAAAAGGACACACTTTCACGGTTTTAATCTACAACTTTATGAGTCAAATTAATAAAAAAACTTCATGTTATTGAGCTTTATGTTCCTTATCATTTTCGTATCGACGACTAATATAATTAGGACAAATACTATATAATAATATGAATAATTCATAATACTGACACTTGCCTTATTTTGACATCACATGAGTTAGAATGGAGATATATTGATATATAACTATTATTTTTTATTATGTTTGTATTTCTTGGAGTTTTTAAATGGACATTTTATGGACTTTTGAGCATAAATTTCTTCGATTTATTCATCGTGTTAACAATCATATATAAACGTAATTATAAACAATTTTTTATACCAGAATCATTCCCTTAATCAAATCTATGTATGGACAATGTGAACTTGTGTTTATTGCGTCAAAATACTGCCGTATTTGCATATGTGTAAGCTAACGCATGTAAATTAAATCTTTTTTCTGGGACTTAAGTACGGATTCGTATCTCCTTACAAGAATTAAGTTTTTATTTGCTACGAGCCTACGAGTCACCATCTGCATTTATATCTGCATACACATTTGACAAAAATTCTAAACGAAAACCTTGTTTGCGTCATACTAAAATTTAATGGCCTAGTAGTGCGACAAAGAAAAAAACATCTACATTCACCACTTAAAAATGAACATCCTTAAATTATTGCCATAATAATCCTCTCGATCAGGAATTCTTATCATTATTTTCTGAAAAAAATAAGCCGTGGTACAAAACATTGAAGATATTTTTTGAGTAAAAATGTAATTTCGTTACTTAAAAGGCATAAGCATATTTAGAGGAGGGCATGGAAGACCACATAACTAGGGATGAAACTTGACGGGTCAAATTATTTAGATACTATTTAATATTGTCATTTTACTTGTTAGTATTTGTTGGAATTCATTGGATGTATAATTGGTTGACACTAGTATTTATACGAGATTTTTTCAAAAGTACCCATGTAAACTTACAATTTCATACAAATATCACTACAAACATTGTATTAACAAAAAGATTCTTACAAAATTCTTCAATTCCAAAGAAATATAATTCTATTATTGTGATGTTAAATAACACGATTAAATCCAACAATTTTAATTAAGCAATACTATATGGTGCTTTTAGTGTACAGATAAAATCGATATAAATTTTATATGTACGGATCTCTTATCATATATGTTATACATATTTTTGAGGTATGTATCTCTGTCCATTTTAAAATGGATACATACGCACACAAATGGATAGCAAACAAGTGGATATGGATACATACATACATACATACATACATACATACATACATACATATATATATATATATATATATATATATATATATATAGGAGATATTTCCAATGAGGTGCACCTTTCCTGGGTGCATGGAAAGCCCGCCATCCTAACCATCTGTAGTCAATCTGATGGTTATCATTAATGGCTCGTTATCTATATTTTTTAAATGTCGAAAAACCCATTATGGTCATTTTGGTATATTCTATATTTAGAATGCAACAAAATATCTCCTTAATTATCTCACATCTCTCTCTCCTGTCTCTCTCTCTCTCTCGACGACGACTCTCTCTCTCATGTCTCTCTCTCGACGACGGCATGTGGGAGGAGGCTGCTCCGACGTCCTCCATCGCCTCCCCAACAGATCGCGTTCACCTATGTCGCGAAGATCATCGATGACGGCATGTGGGAGGAGGCTGGTCGATTCCACAGGTTCAAACGTCGGAGATCGTGTTGGTGGATGTGAAGGTAAGTGGGGAGGGGAGGAGAAGGTTGAAGGAGTGCGTGAATGGAGGTGTGTGGGTGGAGGAGGACGTGCATGGAGGAGGTAGGAAACATATTCTCGTCTCTTTTATAAGCTGGATAAGGCCATGGAAACATATATCTTATGAATAGAATGGATATAGAAATAGATAATCATAATTAGGATACGATTATATAAAAAAAATAATTACAGATTATCTTATGGGCAATAAATGTCTCCTAGTACAATGCTTATTTGTAAAGTTTAAATTAATAATTAAGTAAATTAAAAAATGCATAAATAATACAACAAAATAAAAAGTAATATTATAAATAAGTAACTTGTATAATAAATAACTAAATAAATTATATATATATATTTCATTTTATAATGGAAAATGATTCCAAAATGCAATATACATTAGTAATCATGTAACATAATTAGATATATGTCTACACACACTCTACTATATGCCGGTACAATATACACATGTAGATTCTGTAGTACTGATATCGTAGTCGTATACGTCACAAAAGCATGCAGCAATGTCGGTTTCCATTATCCTAAAAATTGAAAATATTTTCTATATCCATATCCTATCCATAAAGAAATAAAAACTCATATCCTTATTCATGTGTATATACAACAAAATAGAAATACATATTCGTATCTGCTTAAAAAGCAATACTAAAGTGGACAAATACATACATACATATATGTATTCGATTATGTATAACATGTAAATGGTAACGGTTAACTATCGTATTTAGAACATATATCTTTAGTTTTTATTGAGATATATAACATTTAAATATTAGTAGTTAATTACTACATTTAGAATACTCAAATTCGAGAGGGAAAATGTATATTTTATCACACTATAGGAATAAGGATTTAAATGACGTTTATGAATGTTGAGTTCGCTCTCTTTAAAGGATACATTGATATAACCTCGCCACCTTTGAATAAACACAGTCTTCAAGTGAACTTGATCGATGTCTAAAAGTATCGACTTACATTATTTGATTGACATGGAAAAGCATAGATTTAGATTGCTTAATCGAAGGCAATGAATAATTAATGTACCTCTCTAATGGTCTCGTGGTAGAAGCAGTGCGCTCTCACTTAAAAACATGGTTCAAACACCCCCACCCCCCTTAACTAGTAAAAAAAGACAATTCAATATTCTTTATCATGTCTTCTATATATATACATATATATATATATATATACATATATATAGGATTGATCCTATGAGATGAGATTTGGTGAGATGGTGAGATGGGAGATCCTTGACCACTAATTTCAACCTTCTCTCTCCTGGTTTCTCTCTCCTGGCTGAAACTAGTGGCCCAGAATCTCCCATCTCACCATCTCACAAAAATCTCATCTCATAGGATCGGCCCTATATATATATAACAACGAATATAATTCATTGCTTAATTCTTCAAATCTATAATGAATATTGTATTTTTTTGAGCAAACTGAGAGATAAGATATATTTATTTAAAAAGTAAAAGTGGTGAACCGGAGAGTGGATCGTCTGTTGTAGTCGCTGCTGCAGCAGACTCTGCATAGTAGGGGCTTGAGCCGCTAGATCTTGATCGAACGGTTCACACGAATTTGCATGATACGTGCCCACAAAAAGTGCGGATTCGTGCGAACCACTCGATCAAGATCGAACGACTCAAGCCCCTACTACAGAGTCTGTTGCAGCAACGGCTACACCAGACGATTGATGAGCCAAATTTACGATAGACTAAGGTGGATAAAATATAGCGAAGGTCGTTGCGACCTTAGCCACTCGAGAAATCCAGCTCAACAAGAAAAATATAAGAGCATACCACCAAACAAAGAGAAAATCCGAGAAAAAGAACTAGTGGCCCAGGTTATTGGATTAGCCTGGTATAGCGACCAAGGTCGGACTCAGGGAGCACGTGATGGCCTTACGGCCTACGAAGTAGTCTAAAACAAATAAAATAAAAACAAATTATTTTTGGTAGATTTTTAATATTTTTATATTTTTTTGGAATTTTTAATTATAAAGAAAATAATAAAACATTAAAACAAGCAAACTCAAGCAATTATTTAATCACTCTAAAAAGGTCCAAAAAATCAAACAAAAATATTTTTAGAATTCTTGTATTTTTTTACTATTTTTGGTGAATTTTTGATAATTGTCTGATTTTTATAGAATTTTCTAAAAATGAAATAAGATAGAAACAAATAAAAACTGTCCAATCAGGCTTGGACAACCATTCAAAAATACTAAATGATTGTTTCAAAGCCTGGAGGTATTTTTCCTATAAAATAGAAAAGAAAAGGAAAAATCAGAGACAGAGTTTATTATTTTTAGGATTTTCTATGAATTATTAGAATTTTCATAAGATTTTCAAAGTTTTTCAATTTTTATATTTTCTATAAATCCAAAAATGACCAAAATGGTCAGAAAATCAAAACATCAAAACACACAAAATCTGAATTTTTTTAGAATTTTTGAGAAGGCTTTAATATTTTTTGTGATTTTTATATCTGGACAGACAGAAAAAGAGAGGTTTTTGAATTTTTTTAAAAAATAAAAAGGCTCCAAAAATTTCCCAAAAATTAGTGAAAATTCTACACAGTGGCAGGAGCCACGTGTCAAATTTTCACTTAATTTGGACGATATTTGATATTTTATTTACTACAAATACAAGCCCACAGTCACAGGGACCTATTTGTCATAAAAGTATCTTCAAAGGGCCTAAGAGTAACAAAAACAGAAGTCCAGGGGGTCCTGGTGCAAAAAGTCCAGGTTCCCACACGCCACACACGTGGTCTGGGCACTCTGGGACCTATATGCAAATAACTTAAGTCCCTGGACCTATTAGCAATAGGTGCTAAAAGTCCAGAGGCTAAGTTGTAAAAAGCCCACGAAATTCAACACATGCTCAATTAAAAACACTCACAGGGGCATATTTGCAAATATCTAAAGATATATTTCATTCATGAACAAACAGAATCTACAGGCCCATACATGCAATTTCACCAAAATACACGTGACGAAGCACGTGTCCACAACACACAGGGGCAGAAATGCAATTAAGATAAACTGACAGGTCCTAGGTGCAATTTTTACAAAAATAAAAGAACTAGATCCGATATTTACAGGACTGAACAATAAAACAAAATAGAAGGGGGGCCTAATTGATATTACCCCACTTATTCATCCGAGGGTGGAGGATGCGCCACGTGGTGTATCCAACGGTTGCTGGTGGCCGCTCCTCAACAAAGGGGTCCTCGGCTCTGATCCAACGATGGAGGGTGTGCCACGTGGAAGATCAACGGTCAAGAGGCGCTGGCTACCCTTCGCTGGATGGAGGGCGGAGAAGAGGCCACGTGTCGGATTGACGGTGGCTGCTAGGCCTCTTCTTCGCTCTGATCGGACGGTCCACGACAGATCTGGGTCTCCGGGGTCGAACGAACGACAGAGGAGGGTCCTGGAGGAACTCCTCACCGGCAAACTTCGCCGGAGGAATGTGAGCACGCTGGACCTCCGCACGGGCTGCTGATAGGTGGAACGTGATCGCTAAGGCCTCCCGCGTCGGTCAGGCTCCTCCGATGACGCTGGAAAGCTCCGAAGAGCTCCAGCGATGAAGGCGGAGCTTAAGCTCCTGTGCTGAATATGGAGGACCTCAGATGGTCCTCCTCAGACCTACAAAATGGCACAGAGAGACTACTGAGTCGAGGGCAAAATGCCTCGACCCGGTTAGAAGCGAGGAGGGTGAACGATGCGTCGGGGCGGAGGAGCTCCGGCGATGCGACGGCAAAGGATCTCGAATCCCAGTTCCGTGGTGAACTGGGTTGGATGAAGGGGTGGAGAATGTGCAGGGGAGAAGGGCGAAGATGAGGGTCGAGTCCGATGGTCGAGATATGGGCGGATGTGGTCGGAATCGACGGTCGTCAGCGAACGAGCGATTTGGGCGTAACTTGAAATTAGCTAAAACTAAAAGGAACGAAGCTTACCGGATGACCGGAGTCGACTGTGGGTGAGCTGCTGAAGCTCTGGGTCCTTGCCTCGAGGGCCGTCGATGCCCAAGGCTCGAGCACCACTCCTGGGCGGTGCACGACGACGCTAGGTCGTTGGATCAATGGTTGGGACTCCTCCTCCTCACCGCGACACCACCAATCGCTTGCTGTCACTCAGGCGAAGGTGAGGGAGGTCCTGGGATGGAAAGAGCTGAGCCAAAGATGCTGGAATCGTGCGGCGGAGCTCGGATTAAATATGGCTAGGGGTCCGGCTAAGAGAGGTTCGGGCGAGCTTATCGGAGCACGGACCCCGAGAACCCACCCCGGACGTGGATCAAGGTAGATCAAGGATGGATTAGGACCCGGGGTTCAAGATTTTGGTGATCGGATCGAGTGGCGAATAAATGGAGAAATCGGGTCAGGCGCACATGATCCGCGGGTTGTGGTCCAGGGGGGGAGTTGACCGGGGGGTCAACATCCCCCGTGGACCAATGGGAGGCGGCCACGTCAAAAAGATTTGGAAATTAAAATAAAATAGCAAATGGCCGAATTATGCAAAACTCAAAACATGAAAAAACATTTCTTTTATTTTAAACTATTTTTTGTGATTTTTATTTAATTTTTTTGAAATAAAAATGAGGTATGTACAATATAGTATTGTATACATAGGTATATACAATATTATATTTTTGATTTTAATTTTTAATTATTTATTTGTGTACATTTTTATTCTAATTTTATATTTTATTTATTTATAGGATAAAAATTGGAATATTTTGGTATTTTTATTTTATTTTTATTAATTACTTACAAGAGTTAAATAAATAGTTATATACACATAGACACATGGTCTATATACAATATTTATTTTGATTTTTATTTTTGTTCTTTTTATTTTATTTTTGGTTTTGTGATTTTTATTTTATTTATTTACATTATGGGATATGGAATATATACAAATTTTCATGGGATTTTCTTTATTTATTTATAGGGATAAATAAATAGATGAAGGCTTTCTATATACATGGTGAATATACAATAGATAAGGGATTTTATTTTCTTTTTTATTTTCTTTTTAATTTTCTTTAGTTTTTCTTCTTGTTATTTTAATTTTATATTTACAAATATATACAAATAAATACAAACCCACTTTTATTTTTGTTTTAGAGGAAAATATTTTTATTTATTTGTAGGTATATATGCACACATGAGCTTCCTTATCTCCCTCTACTTTGGTTTTTATGCGGTCAGGCCCATGCTGAGCCCTCCCTTGGGATTAGGTCGCTCAATATTTATTCTAAATATCTCCCTCTTTTTCTTTTATTTCTTTATTCTTTTATTTTTGCACAAAACATGCTAATTATTCATATTTACAAAATACATGCTGATTGACAATTATTTGTATTTACAGGAATATACATGTGTTTGGCAAAGGTTTTGTAGCTAAAATAAAAGAATAAAGAGTGATGAATGGGTATTCATCACCCCCCTATACTTAACTTTGCTAGTCCCTTAACAAATACTTATTTGAAAAAGAAGTAAAAAAAGAAAAAGAAAAAGAGGAGAATATACATGGATCAAGGTTGATTATTAAACTTGCCTTCATTAAATTGAATTATGGAGCTCGATCAGATCTTTGGATTATTAATGTGTCGGAACCTTATTTGGACTTAAGTTTAAAACTCAACAGCCTCTAAGATCCACTAATCTATAATCAGGACTCCTCAATAATCCAGATCAGAACAAGTCATCATACACAAACCCTGAAGACTATGAGTCTTTCCTTGTACTGTGTAAGTGAGGTAAGCTCTCCACCTCAGAAGTAGCAACTTGACAACCCTCCCCAACAAGGTAACTCTATGACCCTAGTCTGGCCACTCTTTCCTCGAGGAACGGGGTATTCCCTTCTAAGTTCAAGTTCAACCGGCTCAAGAAGAGGGGGAAGAGGAGAATGGACCATGGCCAGTGTAGCCATGTATCCTTGGGAGCTCAACCAGTGTGGCTAAGTCTCCCTGCTGCAAGCTACATAAGATGGAATCCATGAGCCTCAAGCTTTGATTATTGCACTATATACATACTCCGGTGGGATTATCATTTTCTATCAGACCCACCACTTTTTTGGAGTTATTTTCTTTTTGCATTTTTTAAGTGCATCTATACAACATATACATGTGCAGCATATATACATAAGGAGTTTTTCCTCTTGAGCCAGTAGACTATCCCTCTTTTGAAGCATTATTGCAACCCACAACTCCTGTCGTTAGACCTCATGGCAACCAGACCAAGTTGAGACGCACTTCCTTCACTAAAAGAAGAAGAGAGGTTCTGCCTAGAAGTACTACCCTCATATGCTACCCCAAGTCAAGGAAGACTGCCTCCTCACCACCTCATCCGTAGAGAGCTCAGTGCAAAGTGCTGGTCCAAGTCAAACCATTGTCTATATGAGTCATGTGTGTGTTGTTAAGTGCTCTACTTAGGCTCATTGAGATGACATGTGATCATAGCCTAGTGGACTCAAAGAATTAAGTCATCATGGACCTGAAAAGCCTTAACCCTAAGCTCTATAAGGTTCCTCTTAGAATTAGGTGGATTAAGATCTTAATCAAGCTCCATTTCCCAATTTAATTCCAGGCTAGTTTAAATGTCAACTATAATCCGGAAAAACTATATACATATATACAAAGATGCTATTTACACAATATTTACACAAATGCAAAATTTTTGAAAAATGTTTTGAAATCATGAATGTGTGCATGAATGCAAGTTTTGCAAAATATTTACACAAATTTACACAAGGTTTTTGAAAACTTTTGATTTTCAAAACTTTTTGGAAAAATTTTGTACTATATACATAGTTTTGATATGCACATATTTACACAAACTTTACATAAAAAGTTTTTGAAAACATTTTTACAAAAATAATTTGTACACTAGCTATGTATGTGCAAATAAAAGAATGTTTATTTACAGGGAAAATTTTTAATTTTTATGGATTTTTGGTTTTTAGCCATTTTTATTTATTAACACACTCACACAAAGTACGAGTTATGGCTAAAGTATATATGGAATATATACACCCCCCTATACTTAGCTCGAACGATGTCCTCAGAGTCAAGAGCGATGAAGAAGACATAACTCATGCTTAGTATAGGGAAGTGAAAAGGAAGGCTTTATACAAAGACGAATGAATGAATAGAAAATCAAGAGAACCTCAGCTTTTCCCCCTATACTTAGGATCAAATAATCCTAAGTATAGCAGGCTGTACACAAAGGGAAAACCGAGTGAAGAATGTACAGGGTCTACCCCCCTATACTTAGGGTAATATATCCCTAAGTATAGGGCATCAAGAACAGGGGTAAAAAGAATCAAAAGAATACTCGAGAGTCCAACATCCCCCTATACTTAGGGTAAAGTACACCCTAAGTATAGCATAATCAAAAGATGAGGAAAGGGATGTGGACTAAAGAATGGAATGATATGGACATCTGGATCTATACAGGTCGGGAAAATAGTGATAATCAGTCGTGAGATGCAATAGATGTGAGTCAAGAGACCACATCTCATGCAAAATGAATAGGGGCAACATCAACGACCCGCGGCTCATGATCTAGAAATGGCTTGAGCCGCTGGCCGTTCACTCGAAAGGTACTCTCAGAAGACAACTCAGATATATCAATACTCCCATTGTCGTGTACCTTTCTCACTAGAAAAGGTCCCTTCCATTTGCTCTGTAGCTTCCCTAGAAATAGACGAAGCCTAGCATCAAACAACCATACTCTCTGTCCAGGCTTAAAATGCTTGTGGCTGATATGAGAATCATGCCACTCCTTCACTCTCTCCTTGTACTGTAGGCTGTTTGAGAAGGCGGTATCACGAAGCTCCTCCATGGCTGCTAACTTTGCCCTCCTCTGATCTCCTACACTATATGGATCCAAAAGTATATCTGTGACTGCCCAAAGTGACCTATGCCTCAACTCAACAGGTAAATGGCACGGCTTGCCATAAACGAGGCGAAAGGAAGATGTGCCCAAAGGTGTCTTGAAAGACGTCCAATATGCCCACAAGACCGAGTCCAAAAGCTGTGACCAATCCTTTCGGTCAGGGTGGACGACTTTCTGCAATATAGTCTTGATCTCCCTATTCGACACCTCGGATAGACCATTCGTCTGTGGATGGTATGGAGTGGCAACTCGATGGTCTATGCCGAACTCGCTAGCAAGGGCCTTCACCTGGTCATTGATGAAATGAGACCCCCGTCAGATATCAATACTCGAGGTACCCCGAACCATGTAATGATATGCCTCCTCAAAAATCTGCAAACAGTCCTGGCATCTGAGGTTCAGGCGGGGATGGCCTCAACCCAACGACTCACATAATCCACGACCAACAGAATGTACTCGAATCCCTGACTCTTAGGGAATGGACCCATGAAATCGATGCCCCATGCGTCAAAAACCTCACAGAAGTGAATAGGCTGCATCGACATCATATCACGTTGTCCACAAGTGCCCATCCTCTGACGGTCAGTACACCTCTTCACGAACTCATCAGAGTCCTTGAAGAGGGTAGGCCACCATAGGCCGGATTGGAGCACTTTCTTTGTCGTTCTCCTCCCAGAGTGATGTCCTCCTGTCTCAAGCTTGTGGCAGTAAGGGAGGACGCTATGGTGCTCCTCATGAGGAATGCACCTACGCCAGACGCTATCCCCTCCTTCGTGGTAAAGGATGGGATCCTCCCAGTGGTAAGACTTGGCCTTCGCGAGGAAGGTCTCAAGCCTCTGCCTGGGCCAATCTTGTGGAACTTTCTTAGCAACAAGAAAGTTCACAATATCGGCGTACCATGGGAGAGAGGCGATAGCAAGGATCGCCTCATCTGGGAAGGTCTCACAAATAGGGTCAATCTGCTCAGAATCCTCAAGATGCTCTAATCGGGAGAGATGATCCGCCACCACATTCTTGACTCCAAGCTTATCCTTAATCTCTATGTCAAACTCCTGGAGTAGAAGGATCCATCTAGTCAATCTGGCCTTGGCACCCTTCTTTGCCATGAGGTACCTGATGGTGGTATGATCAGTATACAAGGTCACTCTAGATCCAATAATGTATGATCTGAACTTATCTAGGGCGAAGACTACGGCTAGCATCTCCTTCTCTGTGACTGTGTAGTTCCGTTGCGCGGAATCCAATGTGCGGCTAGCGTAGTGGATAGAAAATGGAACTCCATCCCTCCTCTGTCCCAGCACGGCCCCCACGGCAAAATCAGAGGCATCCGTCATGATCTCGAATGGGAGAGACCAATCAGGCGGCTGGAGAACAGGAGCCTCAACAACATATCTCTTGAGAGTCTCGAATGACGAAAGACACTTGTCATCGACAAGGAACTCGATGTCTTTCATCAGCAGGTCAGTCAACGGTCGGGCAATCCTACTGAAATCATGAATGAATCACCGGTAGAAACCGACGTGCCCCAGGAAAGACCGTAACTGCCGCAAATTTGACGGCGGTGCGAGTTTTCTAATGACATCTACCTTGGCCGGATCAACCTCCATGCCCCTGTTGGAGATGATATGGCCAAGCACCGTCCTTTGAGTCACCATGAAGTGACTCTTCTCCCAAGATAGCACAAGGTGAATCTCTATACATCACTGAAGGACTCGATTTAGGCAGTCAAGACAGGAGTCGAATCCGTCGCCGTAGACCGAGAAATCATCCATGAAGACCTCCAAGCACTCCCCTACCATGTCCTAAAAGATCGACAACATGCATCTCTGAAAGGTCGCAGGGGCATTGCATAACCCAAATGGCATGCGTCGGAAGGCGTATGTGCCGAAGGGACAGGTAAAGGTAGTCTTGTCCTGGTCCTCGGGAGCGATGGCCACCTGGTTGTAGCCCGAGTACCCATCCAGAAAATAATAGTGGCTCTTCCCTGCCAGTCTCTCAATGATCTGATCTATAAAGGACAGGGGGAAATGATCCTTCTTGGTGGCCTGGTTGAGTCGTCTGTAATCTACACAGACTCGCCAAAAAGTGGGTACCCATGTAGCAATCTCCTCTCCAGACTCGCTGACCATTGTAGTGATGCCCGTCTTCTTGGGCACCACATGCAAAGGGCTGACCCACTTGGAGTCGGAGATGGGGTAGATAAAATCGGTGCTCCACCATTTCGAAATCTCCTTCATGACAACCTCTCTCAGATTCGGGTTCAGCCGTCGCTGGAACTCACGCGATGGCTTCGCCTCATCCTCGAGATAGATATGGTGGGAGAACAAGGCCGGACTTATCCCCTGGAGATCGGCTACGCTCCATCCTATAGCCTTGCGGTTCTTTTCAATAACCCCCATCAGACGGGATTCCTGCTCTCTAGTCAAATCGGCGGAGATAATGACTGGGTACATCTCATGCTCACCCGCAAGGAACCTATACTTCAGCGACACAGGAAGTGGCTTCAGCTCTGGACAACTGGGTGCTGGTGGATCTGGCCTCTAAGAACTCTGCGTGAAGGCTGTCAAATCTGTATGGGAGGACTGAAAATCTATGTCACTCTCTGAATCTGGAGAAGGCTGCCCTGATGGATTGTCTCTGCTCTGTTCGGCATCTACCTCCTCCCTAGCTGCAGGCTCAGTGGAAGTCAGATCTGGTATGCACTCATCAAACTCAACCAAGTCAAAATCTGACTCCGAGGGATCTGTATCATCCAAGGTGGCCTCTGTACCACCATCATCACAAAACAAATCAGTTTCGCGGTCAAGAATCGGCTTTGCTGCCTCAAAAGTATCCTGGACCAGGAATGTGCTCTCCAAGATCTCCTCTGCTGGCGTCTCTGCATCAACGGACTCTGAAGGTGAGAGGATGGCCTGTGCATCTGGATCTGTCCAAACTGCCTCGTCATATGTGATCACAAAGTCGCAGTCCTGGTGGATGTCTGGCCCTGCATCTGTCATCTGCTCTGTATCTGAAGTAGTCTCTGAGCATGCTCTGTCTCTGGCTCTGCTGTCCTCGACCGTCTCTATTTGTACACTTTCGCCCTCGATGCGAAAGTATACCTTCCCGCTATCATGGTCGGTCACTGCCTTGGATGTGGCCAAGAACGGGCGACCGAGAATGATGGGGGTATCGGTCACTGACTCAGGGATCTCCATGTCCAACACTATGAAGTCCACGGGAATTGCAGGCCCTGAATCATGACGACAACGTCCCTCAGCAACCCCTTCGACCTCTTGACAGATCGATCAGCAAACTGAAGGATTGTCCTGCTCTGACGAAGAGTGCCCAACTCGAAGCGGTCGAGAAGAGCTGCCGGAAGTAGGTTTATCGATGATCCGCTGTCTAATAGAGTACGGTCGAACCTCTGCTCTCTGATGTGGCATCTGACATACGGGGCTCCTGAGTCTGGCCTCTTGGTCGGCGGACGGTTCTGGATCGCGAAATAAGTAGCTCTGGTCAGCACATGGATCTTTGAATGGTGGTTCCTCCTCTTCCTCCTAATTGTGGTCCTGTCTCTGAGTGAACACTGGAGTAGAGGGATGTGCTGCAAAGCCTCCTAAAGAGTCAGCTGAATGTGAAAACGGTCTATCATCTGCTGGCTGAACTCTTCCAGCTGTCTCTTTTTGGGATTTTCAATTTTCTTCCCCTTTCCCATCTGAAGAGCTCTAGGGAAGGGGATCACAGGGTCCTTCTCAGATGAAGGACTAGGAACGGGTCTGAGCTGCTCGACGGCAGGATCCACACATACATCAAGCACCACAGTAGGACCAGAAGAAAACAAACCCTTTCCTTTATTGCAAGAAATGTTCTGAGATACAGGTGCAGAAGGAAAAACTACAGGACTCTCAGACGTAAAATCGGTGGCATCAGCACCACCCTCGGCTGGTCGACTCGAAGCCTCAGTACTGCGCTCTGGCTTGGCAACATGGGTGGCCTCAGTACCACCTCCTCCAACTGGTGAAACGACGGCCTCAATACCGCTGGTGGGATCAACATCCATGGTGGCATCAGTGCCACCATCATCATCTCTAGCGACCTCAGTACCGCTCTCCTCCTTGCCTGGCGCTCTGGAAGTGGCCTCTGGGTGTCGCTCAGATGAGGCGCCGCCTGCTGGCATCCTATCGCTCCTAAGTGTGACAAAATCAGTATGAAACAAATATGCAGACATATCTCCAAATGTATCACTAGGAGTGGCATACTCAGTACAAAATACCTGCTCAGATTTCCTCTTGAGGTTGTTCGGATTGGGCTCTATCTGGGCAGGGATGGCGGCCTTCCCTATCACGATGTCCCGCATCTCCTGGCAGAACTCATCCATCTCCCATCGGAATGTAGCCTGTTGATCTGTAAGGAGGCAGCCTATGTCATCCAAGGCGGAGTTCTCATAGGATGGACCATGAGAACCTGACGGGTAGCCTCTCTGGTAATGAGGCTGCTGCTGCTGTGGCTGCTGGTGAGAGGGGTAGGACTGTGTTGATTCTGCGGCTGATGAGGCTGATCACGCCTCCAAGACTGTCCCTGCTAATAGGGACGAGGACCATACGACTGTGACTGCTGCTGCTGTGGGTACACTGGGGGCTGCTGCTGCTGGTGATCCCTCTGATGGCTGTACTGGCCACCCTGTCCTGACGGCTGCTGCTGGGACTAGGTACCTCCGGCCGACCAACGGAATCCGGGATGGTCTCGTCGGATACCGGGCTGGGGGCGGTCGTACCAAATCCCGTTGACATCCATCAATGGCTCTGACTCGTACGGGGCTGGCGAGAGTACTACCAGAGGCTGATCCGGCTGGTATACCACCATCTGCGTGTCCGGAGATGGCGGTGACTGGTAAGTAAGCTACGGCTGCTGGTACGGCTCTGCCTGTACAAGTGAACCTGTCTAGGTTGCTCATGGCTGGAGCGCTGGGACGAGCTGCTGCTGCTACTCGGATCGCCTCGTGCCTGAAGACGGGGTTGGGAAGCCGTCTGTGCCTCCTGGAGACACATGAGCTGTGTCTTCAGGTCACTCAGAGTCTGTGCCATCTGCTCCATCTGCGTGATGCCCTGGCACTGCTTCTTCTCAATAATCTCCATCCGGTCCAGCTTCTCGTTGATAATCCCCATGTCTGCGGCTGTGGACTCGGCCTGTGCTGCTGCCGCTGACGAACTGGATGGACCGGTGTCGACCCGTGCTATCCTATGGTACTGCACGGTTTGTGGCTGGGGTCGTCCCTGTATGTAGAGTCGGGTCTGGAACATCACCATATAGTTCTCGGCCATCTCCTCGTAGATGGCCCAGACCTGATCATGATCCTTGGAGTAATATGACCCACCACAAGAAGCATTCACCAAGCTCTGAAGCTCTGGTGTCAGCCCGCTGAAGAAGCTCTGAACTAGGTTCGGCTTTGAGATGTCATGGTGCGAGCATCTGTCAGACAGCTCATGGAACCTCTTCCATGCCTCGTGGAACTGCTCATTGGGGAGCATGGAGAAGTTGCTGATTAGGGCTCTAGCTGCGTTCGTCTGCCCGAATGGATAGTACTTGTGCAAGTACTTGGTGTAGAGCTGCTCCCAGGTGTAGACAAACTTCCCCAAGTGCTTCAGCCAGGTGGATGCTCTGTCTGCTAAGGAGAAGGGGAAGGCAATTATCCGTATGGTATCCTGGTCCACCTGACGGTCGTGGACTATGCTGTAGATCATCAAGAACTCCTGAAGGTGGAGATGGGGCTCCTCTGTGGCGAGCCCATGAAATCGGGGGAGGAGCTGCAAAGTGTTCATGGGAACTTGAAGTCCCCCACGATGGCTGGAAGTACGACCCAGTGATGCATCAAAGTCGATCCGGGGTTGTGTAATTCCCGCATCGGTCTCGGTGGATCTGTTGCTGCTGCGGCGGCGGCTGCGGCTGCTGCGGCAGCTGCCCCATGGTCGGGTATCCTCGGCCCGTCTCCGGGCTTGCGCTGGTCGCGAGCGGCTCTCAACTGCTCCATCTCACGCCTCATCTCTATCATGAATGCTCCCTGATCCCTCAATTGCTGCTGAACTGTCTCGAGGGAGGCGATCAGGGTGGAGTTGATCGCACCCTGGTCTATAATGAATGTCTGCTCAAGCTGGGGACCTCTGGTGCGGTAATCACTACCGCCGGCCATGGTCTCTGCAAAAGCAAAAGAGTCAAACTCAGGTGCCAATAAATCATCCGACAGTCTCTCCTCTGGCACTGGTATCTCGGACTCAGAAGAAGGGGGGTCGAGGGGGAACAGGGTGGAGTCGAACTCGGGTTCGAAGAGCAGGTCTCGGCTCTCGCGAACCAACCTAGATGAGCGGGCAGAAGTGCTGGGAAGCAGTGCAGCCAGAGGCTGCCTAAGAGACCTTCTGCCCATCATCTTGATCTGGCGAGTTGGGCGGATGAGATCTGGTAACAACTATGATCACAAGAAAACCCCCGATTAACCAACGCAATGCGAGCTGAAGACCGTAAAGGCTCGGTCAATTATCTTGTCAATTTTATTAGGCGATCAGTCAGGATAGCAGAGCGATTAGCGTGACCTTTTGGGTAATCCGATATTTTCTCAACCGACTGTCCCGTACATAAAGAGCCGGTAATCAGTCGAGAAAAATATCGGATATGGCTCTACCTAGTGTGCGGGTCACTCTCTCGCGCAAGCAAACCAGACAAGGAGGGGGTTGCTCTCCCCAAGACAAATTTTTCGGTGAGCATCTTTTAGGGTCAATAGAGTTAACCAGTCCCAATTTTATGATTTCTCTTTTTAGGTATTATTCAATAATCAAACAAAATCGCCTAACGAATATTTCGGTTCTCCTGATTATTAAGTCCAAAAATCAAGGGGGAGAAGTCAAAAAAGCCGATGCGCGATGAAATCAATGATGCATGCAGAGTAAGAGATGCGTACCTGACTCTAGCAGTCTACATGCAAAATGATCCGTGCAGAATTTTAAGACTGAAAATAAACTACCTAAATGGTGCATGCAGAAAACCGAGTCCCTAAACAGCAATTCTACTCGAAAGGACGGCTAGTCGACCACCAGCCTCCAATCCAAAAGTTCGGTCTCGGTCCACCCCTCCTCCTCCCTACAAATCGGGTTCAGGAGCAACGCTTGGCAGGGTGGGCTGCAGCACGTAGGCTCGAAGGTAGTAATCGACTATTTTATTAATCTTTTTATTATATGTCCAATTACCGATCTATACGTACAGGCAGATATATTAGGATGCTTGGATCCTAATTATTACATCACAGTCAAGTAGAAAATCCTAAGGCTAGGGGCTCAAAAATCTGCGAGAAACGAATAAGCAATAAAGAAATCAAAAACCACAAGAAAAACCGCGTAAAAACTGAGGGGCCCCCCAAGCACACCGGTGCTCGGCGAAACAGACCCCGAGAGTGTCTAAGTCTGAAGAAGAGTCCTGCTGTCCTGTATTATTACAATTATCCGAATAAGCTGGAAATAAAACCTAATCTACTCTAAGCTATTCCTCCCACACTCAGCTGCTTCCTCGCGCTCTCCTGCGGCTCCGTGCAGAAGGGAGCCGCCTTCGATCACCGCTGTTACGCCGGCTCCTCGAAAGTCGCCGCCTCGGTCCTCGAGCCCTCGCAAGAAAATAGCAAAGTGTCACAAACCAGAATAATGCAAATAAAGCTAGTAAAGCAAGACAGAGTATACATATTCAAAAATGAAAATAAAATAAACAAGCAAAACAACAAAAAAATAAAAGAAATAAAAATAAAATAAATAAAACAGAAATAAAATAAAATAAAAAGCTGCGAAAAGTCACGGACTCAGAAAAAGCCGCGGAAAACCGCGAAAATAAAAACAAAAATAAAATAAAAATAAAACGACTACTAAGCCGTGCTCCCTGGCAACATCGCCATTCTGATGAGCCAAATTTACAATAGACTAAGGTGGATAAAATATAGAGAAGGTCATTGCGACCTTAGCCCCTCGAGAAATCCTGCTCAACAAGAAAAATATAAGAGCAGACCACCAAACAAAGAGAAAATCAGAGAAAAAGAACTAGTGGCCCTGGCTATTGGATTAGCCTGGTATAGCAACCAGGGTCAGACTCAGGGAGCACGTGATGGCCTTACGGCCTAGGAAGTAGTCTAAAACGAATAAAAATAAAAGCAAATTATTTTTGGTGGATTTTTAGTATTTTTATATTTTTTGGAATTTTTAATTATAAAGAAAATAATAAAATAATAAAACAAGCAAACTTAAGCAATTATTTAATCACTCTAAAAAGGTCCAAAAAATCAAACAAAAATATTTTTAGTATTTTTGTATTTTTTTACTGTTTTTGTGAATTTTTGATAATTTTCTGATTTTTATAGAATTTTCTAAAAATGAAATAAGACAGAAACAAATAAAAACTGTCCAATCAAGCTTGGACAACCATTCAAAAATACTAAATGGTTGTTTCAAAGTCTGAAGGTATTTTTCCTATAAAATAGAAAAGAAAAGGAAAAATTAGGGACTGAGTTTATTATTTTTGGGATTTTCTATGAATTATTAGAATTTTTATAAGATTTTCAAAGTTTTCAATTTTTATATTTTCTAAAAACCCAAAAATGACCAAAATTGGTCAGAAAATCAAACACAACAAAACATACAAAATCTAAATTTTTTAGAATTTTTGAGAAGGTTTTAATATTTTTTTGTGATTTTTATATCTGGACAGACAGAAAAAGAGAGGTTTTTGAATTTTTAAAAATATTAAAGGGCTCCAAAAACTTCCCAAAAATTAGTGAAAATTCTACAAAGTGGCAGGAGCCACATGTCAAATTTTCACTTAATTTGGACGATATTTGATATTTTATTTACAAAAAATACAAGCCCACAGTCATAGGGACCTATTTGTCGTAAAAGTATCTTCGAAGAGCCTAAGAGTAACAAAAATAGAAGTCCAGGAGGTCCTGGTGTAAAAAGTCCAGGTTCCCACGCGCCACGCACGTGGTCTGGGCACTCAGGGACCTATATGCAAATAACTTAAGTCCTTGGACCTATTAGCAACAGGTGCTAAAAGTCCAGGGGCTAAGTTGTAAAAAGCCCATGAAATTCAACACATGCTCAATTAAAAACACTCACAGGGGCATATTTGTAAATATCTAAAGATATATTTCATTCATGAACAGACAGAATCTACAGGCCCATACATGCAATTTCACCAAAATACACGCGACGAAGCGCGTGTCCACAACACACAGGGGCAGAAATGCAATTAAGATAAACTGACAGGTCCTAGGTGCATTTTTTACAAAAATAAAAGAACTAGATCCGATATTTATAGGACTAAACAATAAAACAAAATAGAAGGGGGGCCTAAGTGATATTACCACACTTATTCATCCGAGGGTGGAGGATGCGCCACGTGGTGTATCCAACGGCTGCTGGTGGCCGCTCCTCAACAAAGGGGTCCTCGGCTCTGATCCAACGATGGAGGGTGTGCCACGTGGAAGATCAACGGTCAAGAGGCGCTGGCTACCCTTCGCTGGATGGAGGGCGGAGAAGAGGCCACGTGTCGGATCGACGGTGGCTGCTAGGCCTCTTCTTCGCTCTGATCGGGCGGTCCACGACAGATCTGGGCCTCCGGGGTCAAACGAACGGCAGAGGAGGGTCCTGGAGGAACTCCTCGCCGGTGAACTTCGCCGGAGGAATGTGAGCACGCTGGACCTCCTCACGGGCTGCTGATAGGTGGAACGTGATCGCCAAGGCCTCCCGCGTCGGTCAGGCTCCTCCGATGACGTTGGAAGGCTCCGAAGAGATCCAGCGACGAAGGCGGAGCTTAAGATCCTGTGCTGAATATGGAGGACCTCAGATGGTCCTCCTCAGACCTGCAAAATGGCACAAAGAGACTACTGGATCGAGGGCAAAAAGCCTCGACCCGGTTAGAAGCGAGGCGGGTGAACGATGCGTCGGGGCGGAGGAGCTCCGGCGATGCGACGACGAAGGAGCTCGAATCCCAGTTCCGTGGCGAACTGGGTTGGATGAAGGGGTGGAGAATGTGCAGGGGAGAAGGGCGAAGATGAGGGTCGAGTCCGATGGTCGAGATATGGGCGGATGTGGTCGGAATCGACGGTCGTCGGCGAATGGGCGATTTGGGCGTAACTTGAAATTAGCTAAAACTAAAAGGAACGAAGCTTACCGGATGATCGGAGTCGACTATGGGTGAGCTGCTGAAGCTCTGGGTCCTTGCCTCGAGGGCCGTCGATGCCCGAGGCTCGAGCACCACTCCTGGGCGGCGCACGGCGGAGCTAGGTCGCCGGATCAATGGTCGGGACTCCTCCTCCTCACTGCGACACCACCAATCGCTTGTTGTCACTCAGGAGAAGGTGAGGGAGGTCCTGGGATGGAAAGAGCAGAGCCAAAGATGCTGGAATCGTGCGACGGAGCTCGGATTAAATATGGCTAGGGGTCCGGCTAAGAGAGGTTCGGGTGAGTTTATCGGAGCACGGACCCCGAGAACCCACCCCGGGCGTGGATCAGGGTAGATCAAGGATGGATTAGGACCCGGAGTTAAAGATTTTGTTGATCGGATCGAGTTGCGAATAAATGGAGAAATCGGATCGGGCACACATGATCCGTGGGTTGTGGTCCAGGGGGGGAGTTGACCGGGGGATCAACATCCCCCGTGGACCAATGGGAGGCGGCCACGTCAAAAAGATCTGGAAATTAAAAATAAAATAGCAAATGGCCAAATTATGCAAAACTCAAAACATGAAAAATATTTCTTTTATTTAAAACTATTTTTTTGTGATTTTTATTTAATTTTTTTGAAATAAAAATAAGGTATGTACAATATAGTATTATATACATAGGTATATACAATATTATATTTTTGATAATGATTTTTAATTATTTATTTGTGTACATTTTTATTCTAATTTTATATTTTATTTATTTATAGGATAAAATTTGGAATATTTTGGTATTTTTATTTTTATTTTATTAATTATTTACAAGAGTTAAATAAATAGTTATATACACATAGACACATGGTCTATATACAATATTTATTTTGATTTTTATTTTTGTTCTTTTTATTTTATTTTTGGTTTTATGATTTTTATTTTATTTATTTACATTATGGGATATGAAATATATACAATTTTTTATGGGATTTTCTTTATTTATTTATAGGGATAAATAAATAGATGAAGGCTTTCTATATACATGGTGAATATACAATAGATAAGGGATTTTATTTTCTTTTTAATTTTCTTTAGTTTTTCTTCTTTTTATTTTAGTTTTATATTTACAAATATATACAAATAAATACAAACCCACTTTTATTTTTGTTTTAGAGGAAAATATTTTTATTTATTTATAGGAATATATGCACATATGAGCTTCCTTATCTCCCTCTACTTTGGTTTTTATGCGGTCAGGCCCATGCTGAGCCCTCCCTTGGGATTAGGTCGCTCAATATTTATTCTAAATATCTCCCTCTTTTTCTTTTGTTTCTTTATTCTTTTATTTTTGCCCAAAAACATGCTAATTATTCATATTTACAATATGCATGCTGATTGACAAATATTTGTATTTACAGGAATATACATGTGTTTGGCAAAGGTTTTGTAGCTAAAATAAAAGAATAAAGAGTGATGAATGGGTATTTATCACCGATCTACTCTGGGTGAACCGCCCTAGCATGACAAATGCCACCCTGAGCCTAACAGTCCTAGGCGCAAAATGAAGCATATCATAAGCATGGTTCAAAAAATCACACCTCGAGGCGCCCGAGGCATACGCTTCGAGGCGAGGCGGTGAGAAACCGTTCAGAGGCGAACGCCTCAGGCTGCATCTGCGAGGCGATCGCCTCAACACTCGGGGCGAGGTGAGGCATTCAGAGGCGAAGCGTGGGGTGAGGCGCACCTACGAGGCATTGCAGGGTTTAAGTGGATCACGTGCTTCGCACATGACCCACTTATAACTCATTTCCTCCCTTTCTCGCAAAACAGAAACTCCCGAAGCCCTTCCCTTCTCCCGACCAGGACACCAGTTCCCTTGCCTCCTTGCCGAAGGCCTCGCCATCACCAGTTCCCTCGCCGCCTGCGGGGACTTTCGCCCTATTCCGCGTCTCCTGCATATGTGCTGGGAAGCCCTCGGCCCCTCGCGCGCCTACGGTCTACCTTGCCTCAACCCTAAAATCCAGTTAGGTATGTTATTTCTAAAATAATTTGGTTGGTTATTTTTAGTACTAGCCTATAAGGCTACTAGCCTTTTTGATGCATTGACATTGTTTGTTGCATATGTATAGGAGTTGTAATCCAAATTTGGTTAGGTTATTAAAAGAATCGATTATGTTATCTTATAGTTATTCAACTAGCATTTCATATATTTTGTTAAATCATATGATTGTTGTTTATTTTTGTTGCTTGAAATCATATTATCGTAGAGATGCCGATGTCAAGGAAAGGCCCCAAGACTTCTGAAGGAAACCGGAATGATCCCGCATGGAAATATTGTGTTCAACTTGAGATGGAGGAGACTCAAAAAGCTAAAGGATATGTGTATGTTCAATGCAATTTTTGTGGCAAGAGAATTACTGGTGGAGTCGCTAGACTCAAGCATCATCTCACCAAGACCGGAAAAAATGTGAAAGGTTGCGCGCAAGTTCCTGATGAGGTGTTGAATGATATGAAGGCTATATTATCTTCCAACGAAGAGAAAAGTAAAATAGCAATGATGGAGATGGAAGAATTGTGTAGAGCTGGTAGTTTTGAGGTGCAAAATCCCTTTGGTGGTGGTGAAAATCAAGCAATCAGTCCATCTGGATCTAGCAACATGAAGAGGGAAAGAGGTCCCATGGACGTCTTTCTTGCCGTACCATCACCATTGGGAAGTCCAAGTCCAACGACTACAATTGGGATGAGTTGTCATCAAACTACATTGAACGAGACATGGAAGAAAGAAGAGAGAAATCGTGTGTGTCGTACCATTGGCAGATTCTTCTTCGAGAATGGGTTGCCATTCAATTGTGCAAGTAGCCCTTCCTTTCCGGCCATGCTTCATGCTGTCGGCTCCTTTGGAAGGGGATTGAAGCCTCCATCGGCTTACGAGCTAAAGAGTTGGATTTTGAAAGAAGAAGTGAAGAGCATTTGGGATGTTATGGGTGAGGCAAGGGCTTCTTGGGCGGAAATTGGTTGTAGCATAATGTCGGATGGTTGGACAGACGTAAAAGGTCGTTCTTTAATAAACGTCTTGGTGAACAATCCGAAAGGTACTTGGTTCTTGAAGTCTGTCGATGCGTCCGATAAAGTAAAGAATGCAACCTTACTTTTTCACCTATTGGATGGGATTGTGGAGGATGTCGACGAATGCAATGTTTTGCAGGTTATCACAGATAATGCGTCGAATTACAAGGTGGCTGGGCAACTGTTGATGGAGAAAAGGAAGCATCTTTACTGGACTCCATGTGCAGCCCACTGCATAGACTTGATGTTAGAGGATATCTTGAAATTGCCTCTACCCGCTTTTGTGTTCAAGAAAGCAAAAAGGATCATTAGATACATCTATGCGCATGGATGGGTTTTAGCCATGGTAAGGAAGCAAATAGGAGGAGATTTGGTGCGACCAGCTATCACACGTTTTGCTATGGCTTTTCTCACGTTACAAAAATTGATGAGCATGAAGGATCCTCTGGAGTCTTTTTTTTCTTCTAGTAAATGGAAGAAGAGTCCTTATGCTTCCAAGCCTCAAGGGAAAAGTGTAAGTCAAACAATTTTGAGAAGCAAAACTTTTTGGCCTGGTGTTGCCTATGTGATACGAACGACGAAGCCGTTGGTTATGGTTTTACGCATGGTGGATTCCGAAAAATATCCACCAATGGATTTCATCTATGAGGACATGGATAGAGCTAAGGAAGAAATTGCGAAAGCATTGGGTAATGATGAAACAAAATACCGAACATTGTGGGATATTGTGGATGACAGATGGGATCGCCAACTCCATACCAATTTGCATGCGGCAGCCTACTTTCTGAATCCTCAATGCCAATACGAACCTTCCTTCTCCAAATATTTTGAGATAAAAAATGGTTTGTTTGATTGCATAGCGAGGATGATAGAGGATCAAACTGTAAGGGAGAAAATCGATCTACAGATTGATGCTTTTAAGCATGCTAGAGGCTTCTTTGGATGGGAAAGTGCAATAAGTATACGAAAGAAGAGGAGTCCTGGTTAGTATGTATCTGACTTTGTTATTTATTTCTTTCAATTGATAAAATATCTAACATTAATTTTGTTCATGAAATATAATATTTTCAGCGGATTGGTGGTCTCAATTTGGGGATGAATGCCCCGAATTGCAAAAATTTACCATCCGAGTTTTGAGTTTGACTTGTAGTGCATCGGGTTGCGAGTGGAACTGGAGTTCTTTTAATCATGTAATATTTCGATAATATTTACAACTATATTATATCAAGATTTATGATTAATCTAATGATTTATTTTGGAAATCCACCACTAGATCCACACAAAGAGAAGGAATCGACTCACACAAGCCAAATTGAATGATTTGGTCTATGTGATGTTTAACCTAAAGTTGAAGCATAGAGAGATAAGGAGAAGAACAATGGAGGATCCACTATGCTTAGATGACGGGGATTCTAGTGATGAATGGGTGTCAGAGCTCCAAAGTTGTGACTTTGAGGCGTATCAAGAACTTGATGCAAATACCCCCATTGAAGATGAGGTTGTAGAAGCCGAGGATGAAGCTGATCAACAAGACAATTCACGTCGGAAGAGGAGGAAGGACAAAGGTAATGGCTTCCTATAATTTTGATTCTCGAATATCTTTGTTTATATTAAACACAATAGAAGTAAGTTAAGTAACATTATTGTTATCTAATTTAGGTAAAGCGGTAGTGGACGTCGATCATGAGGAGTTTCATGACGGTGATGATGAAGTTAGCGATGAAGGGGAAGATGAAGCAAATTTGAAGTATATGGATGACTCATTGGATGATCCAACAAGTAGCAGTTCTTCAGATGTTGATCTTTATGCAGATATTGCAGTTGGGCTTGGAGGCTCGGAACCTTGATTAGAATTTTCTGAAGTTACATCTTTTAGTATTTCTTTGTGTTTTAGAACTAGTGGACATGGACTAGAAGTAGAATATTCCAACTTATATTATGTTTTCTGAGCATTGTAATATTTTGTCTTGAACTTTTAGACTTTTACATTAGCCCAAGTAATCTATCAGCCATGTTTATTACTCTTCGTATCGAAAAGTTACTACAAATATTCTTTAATTGCTTTGGAACATTGAAATTTTATTAGATAATATTGTCTTACTGATATTATTACAAGATTCTTTATTAAATTACATAATTTGGGTGGGAAAACTAAGGCTTACGACTCGACCGCCTCGAGGCTACGCCTCGCCTCGATTCTAGGGTAACCGCCTCGTTCCGCATTTCGTTTTTTCCAACCTTGATCATAAGTAAATGGCAGAACGACCCAACAACAGCAGTGGATCCCAAGAAGGAGTCCGCCTGTTCTTTCGCAGGTGTTGTTGTTTTCCACCTCTCGGTCTTTTCATTGAACCTAGTTCTGCGGATAGTCCTGCAAGTCCAGTGTAAAAAAACTACCAGTAAACAACGAGTAGATGAAGAACCACTTATGGAAAATCCTGCAGTAAATCATAAGTAATTTGAAAAATAATAGCCATGTGCACATGTAGAATTTTTTATACCCATTAAGGCATCCGCGTGAGTTAGTTTAGGTAGGTTAATTGCACAATCACAGTCTAGTAGAAAGTGATCAACTAATCCGTCTCCATTGCCATATAGGTAGCAGAAGTAGCCAGCTTCTAGGCCTTTGTTTTCATAGCTTCTTGTGTGCGTACTTTATTACGAAAGAAAAGCAAACAGAAGCAGGCAACTCTTGGCAGCCTTAATTTGCAAAATAAGCTTGTAACAAGGAAAAGTAACCCCTCTATTGAGCATTCCCTCATAGCAAGCTTTTTGTTTGAAGCTTCCCTTGTCGAGGAAAACGAAGGAATGGGGTTCGACGTTAGTGCGTATCTGCATATATCTTGTCATCAAGCTTTCAGCGTCGACGAGGTGAAATAAGGTTAATCTATTTCTTAGGGCTATAGCCCCGTTATAGGATGCACCTCTCGTGGAAAATACATGAGTTATAGTAGTTTTTTAAAATTTCAGTCTATAGGATAGAGGATGCGCCATCGATAGTGTCTCTTGGTACTCTAAATTTGACTCTGCCAGAAAGGTCTGTGCTAATGCGAGAGGATCCTCTGCGGTACTGCAGTCTCTACATTAACCGCGCGAGTCGCTCGATCTTGATCGAGCAGTTCACACGAATTCGTATGCTACGGACCCCACAAAAGTGCGAATTCGTGCAAACCGCTCGATCAAAATCGAGCGGCTCGCACGGTTACTGCAAAGTCTGCAGTACCACAGACGATTCGGGTCCCTGTGCTAACATGCTCCAGGATTACAACAAACACCACGTAGTAGCACTTCCTTTGATTTAATGAAATTACTGAGGAAGCTTGATGCATAGCTGATGCGCATACTCGAGCCAAGTTGTCCTTGTTTGGACCTTATGATGAACACCCAAAGTGGATCTAAAGTTGACCCGCATCAACAATTCTCCAAAGATTTTTTGCTAGGGATGCTAGATTGAAAGCTTTGATGTTTAGGAGGTTCCACCCTCCAAATGGTTTAGGTCTATAGATGGCTTCCCATTTTGAAAGTTAAATTTTCGATCTTCTTGTTGGAGTTTTCCCATTCCAAATGAAATTTGATCAAACATTGTCAAATTTAGTAATCACAAAATTTGGAATGTATGAGAGGGAGAACGAATAAGTAAGCAAAGCTGTAAGGGCTGCATTTGCAACCTCGAAGTTGTTACTCTTTTCGAAGCTTTTTCGACTTATTCCCGATGGCATTGCGTAGTCTAGTGAAGTGCGGTGCCATGCCTAAGTAATCCATTGCTCAGTCATGTTTCACAAGACCTCCCATTTCAAGTGTGGTGCAAGGTAATCCATCGGTTTTGCATAAAAGGAAGGAGAATTTGCTAGTGTTAACCTTAGGGCGAGAGAGCATGGAAAAGATCCTCATTATACTTGATGTGTTTTTTATCGACGTATTTTCATTTTTTTATGAAAATTAGAATGTCATCGGCATATTGGATTTTTGATACCTTGATTTTTTGTTCCTTTGAACTGAAAGCATGATTCTTCCACTTCTTTATGCATTATGAAACATTCTATTCAGTATAAACATGGTGATGTTTAAGAGAAGTGGGGATATTGGATCCAATTGTTTGAGCCCCATAGATGGGGTAAAGATAGTGGTGTTTCTGTTATTTATTCTCACAGAGAGTTTCATGGTGCTAAGCAGTTTCTCAACCCATAGGATGAATTTGTTTCTGAAGCCCATTGGTTTTAGGCTAGTAAAGAGGAAATTCCAGTCTACAGAATCAAAAGATTTACTAAAGTCGATCTTTAAAACAACCCCATCGAAGTTTTTTGATCAACAATCAGAAATAATTTCACTTGCTTAGAGTGGATCTTGATTCATAAAGGCACACATGTTTTTAGGCATGTGGCGGTCTAAAATATGTTTGCATCTGTTCACTATGGCCCTTGAAATGACCTTTAAGTCGATATTGATCAGTGTGATCAGTCTAAATTTTTCGATACACTAAGCACTGTTCTTTTTTGGAAGAATATTAATGAATCCATAATTTGCCAAAGTAATGGGGTCATGTATTCCTCCCCTAACCGGGTCATAATGAAAACTCCTAAAGAGTTCCCAAAGGTCAGGTTTGAGAAGTTCCCAATAGTCATGAAAAAAGTTAATAGAGAAAATATTTAGTCCTAGAGATTTGTCATGCTTAAGGTCGAAAACCTCCTTTTTGATTTCAACGAGAACTCACCATCATAAAGCTCTTGGCCAAAAGCCATACCAGGTGTTAGTGAAACGAAAAGGGCAGCTCTCACAGTTGCATGCCGCATACATTTTTGAGAAGTCATCATGAATAATTTTTTTCCAAAAACATTGTGATCTATAGTAAGGTGATCACCAATGCATAGAGCATAAATGTTGTTACAGTTTTTCTTTTTTTTAAGCTGAAGATGTAGGAACTTTGAGTTTTTTTCCTCCCCATTTTTCTAAGACTTGTTTGATCCAGAGGTTCATAAGTTCATTCAGTTTGAACTTCGGTTTCTCCGCTCATAAGTTCATTCAGTTGAACTTCATTTTTCTCCCCAATTCTTTTTGTGGTTTTTCTTTTTGAAGCATGATTATTTTCTTCGATATTATGTTCCTAGCAACAAATCATAAAACAATGATTGTTCTTTGATTTTTTTCTTATAATCATTGTTAAAATAAGCAACAATTACTACCAATTTTAACAAATAAGTCAATGTAAAAATTGTTATTATATGAACCTTTAATGAAGAATGTAACATTCCTGGCTAATTACAAGAAAAAAAGATAATTTAGCAATGAATCATATTTCTTGGTATACTTTAAATATATAAATAAATAACAACATATTTAGATTATTAATTGACCTATGCCAATTTTGCTTTAGTGGTAAAAATATTGACTCAAGTTGCGTGACATATGTTTAAAAGTGCTACCTTAGCTTTTGTTTGATCGACAACCTAGATCAATAACATAGTCAAAAAAATTAGCTCACTATAATAATCAATCAGCTATGATAAATGAATTGATCAATTGTAGATATGAGATTGCCATGATGTTGTCATTGGAAGAGGCAGCATGATGTATGCTCGGCTTCATGTCAATGTGTAGAGCAGCTCGCCGTATATATTAGCTATAATTTCTCATAAGGTTCCTGATGCAACACTGAGTTGCATTGGGTTGTGATTATGCAAAGAGATTCATATGTAATTAATTGTATGCTTACATGATGCACCTTATAATATTCTCATTACATATGCATGTGGGTGGCATCGCAACACTCTCATCTTAGATAGGATTGTGAGTCATGTTTTACCCATCAAGAAAGAAAGCTCTGCCCTCCTTTCAACTAGTATATCAAATTTTGTTTGTCAGTTGTGTAGAAATCAACGTTCTGAAAGATGCAAACTCAACATACAACAACTCTACAGGGGAGAGACGTGGTAAGTATCCTTACAAGGAGCTGAAAGGAGAGATCAAAGGAAAAGAGGAAGAAGAGCCCAAGAATCTCAGTCCTCATCCGTGCTTCTTTTTGTCACGCAAGCACCTATAGCCCTTTCCTCTACCGAGTACTTCCAAGAAATGAGAATGGGAAGCAACATTGTATGCTCGACATCTTTTGCCCTAGTGTAGGCATGTGTGGGTAGTTGTGATGTCCCTAGGACCCCAATGCTCAACAACCCCTCGTACGCACCTCAGTCTCGCATTCAAAGGACAAAATACAAGTAAGATAGTAAGCAAATTAGAGGAAGTGTAAATGTTACGTTCTTTTTCTATTTTCATTTCACAAATAATACAAATATGACCATGCCCAAGGATGCATATAACCACATAATAACATCATAATATGACAAAAAATACATGCATCAAAAGTTGTCTCTCAAAAGTTTAACAAACTAAAAGAGGAAGCAACTGTACAAGATGACCTACAAAACGCGCATAATGACTGGTGAAGAAACCATAATAAAGCTCCGGGTCAATTAGATGCTATTGCCACAATGGCTCCTGAACATATGTTGGGATAGTACATATAGGGTATGTATGAGCAATTTATTAGTATGATTATAACACTAAGCACTAGTGAAAGAAAAGAACCGGGTGTACAAGTACTCTCCAATGTACACACACGCACTCAAACAAAGCAGCCTCTACAAGGCACGACTCAACTCACTAGGACACAACTCCGACAGGTGATACATAGATATAAACTTTACATATATATCATCACACCATGACCAACTTGGACGAATGAGGTTAAACAACCACTTCCGTGTAAACTGTCGTGAACTGCCCAAGTCCACTACCCATATGTGAAGGTTTACGATGACGTTGGGCAAGATTCAGGATACAAGATTGTTGGACATACGAGCCCATGGCGAGCCATTATGCAATAAATGTTATTGCAAATAATATTCCCTGATCTGAAACGAAGCATAACTAATTTACATAATAGGTCCCTTATTATAATTAGGGTTGTGTACCATGGCCATATTGATGATCATACAGTTGTTGATTCAATTGTTGAATCATAGAGGCTGGTGCTTGGATGAATTTCTAAAGAGATAGATTGAGGACTCATCAAGCACCATCAAATGATTATTAAGAGATGATCTCCAGCCTGAGTAGGAGATGACAATCCTTAATCTCATGGGCTGATATCTAACCGACCTCTTGATGCAGGTTTTTTGCATAGGAATACATATTCGGATGTGTTAGATAAGTTAGGTCAAAGAGTTGACTTAACGAGATCGAGATAACCAAAGACCTATATCGTATGCTGTCACGATATAGGCATGCATCCTCTGATCGGAGACAAATGTGTTAATATATGTTTGAGTATGTACATATAGAAAACCGATAGGTTGATGGCCTAATCAAGGTCTATGCACCATCACGGTGGTGTGCATACAAGGGCATATGAGTAGTACGATCTCTCAAAGAGATCATACAGGTTCATCTACTAAACTAGAAGACATGAGCTCACTCATGAGATATTGGGATCAAAATACGTGCATGGTCATCTCACTTTGGAAGCTTGACTAAATTTGTAGGTTTGATATATACTTTTGGAAAGTATATGATCAATACCTAGGTATGATATATGCTTTTGGAAGGTATATAATCGATACCGACTCCCAACGATCAAATGAGAAACTTAATGATAAAACCCTAAAGAAGACAATCTAAATAGACCTTAAACTTCGGGTTTAATCTAGGTCTTCCAGTATGCAGGATGTACATGTATTAGGAATACCTAAGGGTGATGTGATCATAAACAATTGTATAACCATGACGCTTCCATTCCGAGGGAGTGATGAAATAAGTCTGGATTTTAGTGACTGCTCTCAGTAGAGAAGTAATCTAATCTTGATCCAAATGTTGGACAGTGATCTGTACATGATTCAGATGCAATGAAAAGATTAGATTTCCGATTTTGATTTAATCAAACATCTATGGGAGGTCCGCAAGATCTGGATTTGATATATGATCTCAATATCCAAGTCACTGTACATGGGACGTACAATCGTGTTAACTTTGTCTCTAAGTATCTACAGAGAAAGCGCATTATTCTTGAAAGAGTTCAAGAATAATTCTATTATTAATAATATGTCCAAGTATTGACAATTAAATGTGAATGATATGAATATGATTCATATTATTTGGCTATATAAGAAGAGTTATCTATGATAATTAAATGTGATCTAATTATTAAAGGATGTGAATAATGTGAATGTGATTCATATTATTTACGCACATGAGAATAGAGATCCAAGATAAATAAATATGATTTAATTATCATGGATATGAATAATGCGGATAGCTCTATCCATATTAATCTTATATATTGTAATGTATATAAGTGAGAGATATTTGTAAATAACATTTACAATTTCAATGTTGATGTGAATTGGATTCAAATTTGATAATTAATTGACATGTAATTTACATTTTATTTTGGGCTGTGAATGTGATTCACAAATTTCCAATGGCATGATTGCAATGATCACAAAATAAATTGGATTTATTTTTGTGAAATAATTTACAACAAAAGTTGTTGCAAATTTTGAAGAGCATCATGAGATAATGCAATCTCATGAAATAGAAAAGGCATGCCACCTTCCTAAAGAGGAAGGTTGGCGGCCACCTAATCCTATATGGAATTAGTGGTCGTCCCCTCTTCATGTGGAAGGAGGCTTTCCTCCTTCCTATTTCTTCAAGGATGATTGATTTGGTTAAATTGGAATATATTGATGATTATTGAATATATTTAATTTACTTTAAATTAATTATTGTTGCAAATATTTTTACAACAAAATCATGGCCATTGAAAGAAACACAAATCAATCTCCATCATTGGATTTGTATTCTCCATGGATTGGGATCCATGCACTCCCAAAATAGTATAAATAGAAGGGTAACCCTAGCCTTTTATTGTATACACACAAGTTGAAGACAAAAACTCTCTCTCTCTCATTCTCTACACATCCTCTCTCTCTCTCTCTCAACATGTTGCCATCCACATGATGACCTAGAGAGGATCTTTGTCATCGTCTCTATGTCGTCGTGTTGCCGCTTCGACCACTCGTGGATCTCTATCTCCTTCGGTACACCTCATTCGTAAAGAAGACGCCGGATTTCGTCTGACGAGATCAGGAGATTCACCACTTGGATCATCAACATGGATTGCGAGGAGCGCGCCTTTCATCAACGCACTCGCAAGTGTCTCCTCCGACGATTTATACTTGAGACAGGAGGTCTCTTCGTTTAAAGACTCGAATGCAACCACACTTTAAGAGGTAAACCTAATGCTTGTTTGTGATTTAGATGAAACGATCCGAGAAGTGTTCTTGGATCATGTAGTTTCATCGGTTTAAAAATTTTTAAATCCCACTGCTCCAAGGGACTAGTGCGACCAGTCACTCCTGATCGCATATGATGCGATCCTCACACTTCCATGAAACACTTAAGGATTTCTTCATATCCTTAAAAGATGAGAAAACTAGTCACGTCAAGCATTCAATTCCAAGTAATCGAAATAACTATAGTTGCTTTTATTTTTCATTATCATCGGATACAGGTTACCAAGTATTAATCTGCTCCTACATCGACAACCTCCCATAACTTCCCTCATAGGGCTAAAACTAAGAGATAAATTAGTATAGCCAATGGAAATCGAACTTTTTATATTAACTTACATATTAAAGCTAAACATAGACTGCCAACCATGCAACCTAACATCAAAATTTATCGATTAGACATTGGAATATTACATCGGGAGCTAAGTATTACATGTCAATGATGTGACGCCCCGCCCCGCGGGGAGGACGTCGGACCTATCTCCCTAGGATCCAGATACTCAGCAATAGCCATATTCACACATCATGACAAACATTCGGAATGTAAAGCAGGAAAAGTAAATAATAAAATGCTCAAAGGACATTTATATATTCATGGTTCCCAAAAACATAACAGATTTGCAATAGAGTCCATAATATTTTATTACATGACTAACAACTTAAACTACATGAACTACAAAGGTATACAACAATTATTAAGACTATACAAGTGAAACTGTACCCTGTGTCTTGTACAAAGTGCGGAAGATCAAGCCACTACTGCTGCTCAACAACCTGTCAACCTGGATGGGTTTCCAAAGAAGTACGTATGAGCTAAAATGCTCAGTACAGTTAAAACAGGCTAACACTACACTAAGCAGAAAGTGTAAAAGAGTAAAGAGAGGGATGTTCATGTTCCATTATTATTCTTGTAGTTGCTGCTCATTATTCCAAACCACCAATAAGATTATTATTATAAGTTGCATGCAATTTGCTATCCGTACTCTACAAGTGTCATTATTTTTATTCATATCATGAGCTCACTAATTATACACTTATCTACATGCATTGTTTGGGATAATCATATAAGTCTATGCACATAAGTATAATATTCAAGAGATCTTGCTCTCATTTAGTTATTGGATTCAAACATTAATAACCAAACTCAACAGTCACAACATGTGCACTGGAGCAACTGACACAAGCCAACAAACCCCAACTCGAACTTCAACCCATTTACCCCAGCTTACCCATCACAAGGGGAATACCCGGGAACGAGTACACCGCGGCCAAACGGGACCGCACCGGATACACCCTTGTGATGAAGTACGAGTCTTCGACGAGTGCCGTACTAGGGACGCGGACACACCGACTGTACCCGTAGCACTACGTTCAACCGACAGAGTCGCGGAACACACCGACAAACTCGCGGAACTAGAACTAACACTCCATCTAGGACTCACCGGGACCACGAGAGCTGCGCCACACTCTCGGGTATGCTAACTTCTCTAACCATGACATATACATCCAAACGTCGATAAAGTGGTAATTCAATCTTACTTTTATTTATTAATTCAATATTTACTTAAAAATATTTCTACGGTTCGGTAGAGTTAACAATGATGTAAAAAGTGATTAGAGACATCTGATCATGCATTACTTTCTCACAAATAAGTATACGCTACCCTGCCACATGCCTACTCCGTCGAGCGACTCCAGATACAACCGGGCTGATAGGTGCAATGTCATCCAACTCGTCCGTTGGGGTCGCGGCCCTTCATGGCATCTACCCGGAGCCCAAGTTGTGCATGCCCAAACCCTTGAGGCACTTATCTCCGTCAACCCAACTGTCGTGAGGTATTACTCACAATATGATAATAATAGGGACCACAACTATTGCATGCTTCTAAAGCCTGACAACCTATAGATGTTTGAATCTGATGGTATAATCGTTAGTATATATATGTATTTCGTGACGGGTACTCGTTAATTTCTCCTCACAGTGCACGAGATGGATTTACTTGATAATCGTGGCATATGTAATGTATCCTAAATTAAGATAAGGTTGGTGGGCACAAAAAATTGATTTGCTCCTTGAGGGTGTAGTTATAACACAATTAATCCACATGTGATAAATAAGATATCTATACTCCCAGGTTCTCTGAAGTTCGACTGTTGTTCTAATATGTAACATACGATTTCTCTTCTTCTTGCTTTCTTGAAAACACTGTTCATTGCATTGGATAGATGATTACTTAGAACAATTAGGATCCTACCAAGTTAATGTCAACACATTTGTAATGATAGCAAAAGAATGCTAGGATATGAGAGCATCAATCTTTATCCACGTCTCCCTTTTGTTACTCGTGTTGACAAACTGTGTGACTCTATATTAATAGTTATATGAAGTAAATTATTGAAAGCATTATATGTCCGCATAATCTGTGCTACAGGCTTTTAATTTTGTAACCATCTATTTAATTAACGGGTGCAAATGGAATTGACAGTTTAATGGGCATCCATATTGCGTGAATTGTAACAGCCAAACGTCAATAAAGAATATGATTCGTCGATCAGATGGAACTTATTCAATTTGCCAGCGTATCCGTTTAACGTACACACATGAATTGCATCAAAACTCTAATCAAATTAATATAAGCTCCATGATTACGTGAATGCAAAGTAATGGAATCCGTTTCAAACCAAGAGAGACAGAACGCCCGATAATTATCGACCAAAATTGGAGTCGTGAATGTGTACCAGCCTATGGAGTATCATGCCTTTTATTTAGTTTCATAGCTATAGTCTTATCTAGTGATTGTGAAGGACTTGCCCCCTTTTTGTTTTGTCAAAGACCGAGATCATGATACTACTTCATATAATAAGATGCCAACAGATATTTAGAATCATTATTTTCTAGGAATCTAAGAAGATTCAAACATAAGATCACAAATCGTGTGACACCAACAGAAAGGAGGGATAATTCCTTACTAGTATATAAATCACATTCTAGGAATAACTAAGGCTCTAAGCATGTGCAAGCATATGGGAACAAGGTACGTGGAACCAAACAACAAGAGGGGGGTATTTATCGTTACGAGTTTATATTCCCATGCAGTCATTGATAGGTACCTTAAACCCCGATCAAATCAATCCATGTGACAACATATATTTACAGTACATCTTTAGTTCTAATAGTTTTAAAAATTATTTTGCATGTGGATTTCACAGAACATATTATTTATCCTATATATACATACATATATATATATATATCTTTAAGAACATGAACAACCATCAATCTTCACATCAAAAAGGGGGAAACCCAATCCAGCAAGAGGGACACGAGGGTCCATGGGATATAAACACAACGAGAAAATCACAAAGAAAAGGGCAGGGGGACCGTACCTATATGTTGTTTGTGCATCAACGTCATATGTCCATTCTAAGTAGTTCCACGCTTCATCATGATTACGAAAATCCTTTAAATCAAAATAATCCCTTGCTTAGATCTGACCCACAACAAAATCTTGAAATACAAGGAACGAGAGAGATGATCTTACATTTCTAGTGCTAGATCCGTGTAGAGGATGTCGAGGGAAAACTTCCCCACAAAAGTAATAGAGGACAACCAACTCCGCCAATGCTCCGTTGGAGTTCCAGCGATCTTGAGAAGGTGGGGGATGGTAAGTGGTGGCTAGGGTTTGCAAGTGAGAGGAGAGAGCAGCCCATGTGTCCTTTTATATCTCAAAAATCATACTTGGGCGGATCTCTTAGATGGATCTTGCCCAATCCCGTATAACCATTTCAGATTTGACCCATCCTCACTAAAATGATCATATTTCACTCATCCGATATCCGATTTACAAAATTTCAGATGCGTTGGAATCCTGACGACGATACGCATCCAACAAGTCATAATATGCTACAATCAGATCGAAATTGGATTTTTCATAAATTTCTTATTGAACCACAACTATTTGATTATCATCAACTTGACCAAGTTGTGGGGCTAAAACCAGGGGTTTCACATCATAACAATCTTAAAACAAGTCTCGTCCTCGAGACTTCAGGAATCGGTATTGGTAGTATTCTCTGTCTATTCATATCATATGTTGTATACATCCACGATATCATACCTAATATCCATTACATCATGTAAAGATATTATTGGGGTAGGACATGTGTCTATTACGATATGCGAAAGGCTTTCTACATACCTTAAAGTTATAACTTTTGAAAAGAAAAACAATCCTAATATGCATCTTTCTTAGCTTAAGGGCGATAACAATCTTAAAAGAACTCTTCATACTCCTAGAGATGCACTCGCATATGCAATCTACTTATCACATGAGTGATAATAATCTTAATAGAACATTTGTTACCACTGCCAACGACAACTAATTTTAAGAAATTACAGTTGACACCTTCGACATCTTAAGAGAGTTCAAATTTCTTCAAAAGATGTACATGCATCTACATTCCACTTATCACGAGAGTGATAACAATCTTAATAGGACCTTTGTTATCGTGGTCAACGGTAATAATCTTTAGGGATTACAGTTATCATCTTCGGTGATAAGACTCTTAAAGTATCCTCCTTGTTACTCCTGAAAATGGATAAAATATCTAATTTCTACGCATCACAAGAGTGATAACCATCTTGATAGGACCTTTTATTGCGGTCGGGATAACAAATTAAAGAGGATCAAAATCATCAACCGATGATAAGAATATAAAAATTTAGAGTTATATCACACCTTCAATGGTAACAATCTTAAGAGAGTGCTTCACATTTCTTCAAAAGGTGCACCCGCATCTGCATTCCATTTATCATGAGAGTGATAACAATCTTAATAGGATATTTGTTATTGAGGTCAACGATAACAATCTTTAAGGATTGTGGTTATCACCTTTAGTGATAACACTCTTAAAGCATCCCCTTGTTACTCAGGAAGATGGATCCATATCCATGCTCTACTTATCACGAGAGTGATAATCATCTTGATAGGATCCTTTTTTATCGCAATCGGTGAATAACAACTTTAAGTGGATTATAGTCATCCTTTAATGATAAGAATATCAAAAAGAAATTTATATCACCCTCAATGAGTACAAGCAAAAGGAATGGTGTTATCGCAGCCAGCGATAACAATCTTAAAAAGAATCAAACCATATCTTTTAGTCCTTAAGCTTGTCTTACGAATGTTGACACTTATTAACCTTTTGACTCATTTCGATTATCATTCTTTAAGAAGGTACTAAGACATTTAAGCATCGTCATAATTATAATCATCAAGAAGGATATAATCCATGCGTCAGTACTATTTGTATAGGCATACCCTGCACCATCAAGCAATAAACAAGGAACATGTTTCATGAATATACTAATAACCATATTGTCTATACAAGAACATTTGATAGTTATCAGATTCATTACACCAATCACATGCCTTGAGTATATTTTTGTCCCCTCTCATCAACATCTTGATTCTCTCATACCGTGCTCTAACAATAACATTATGGTCTTACTGCGGACATTCAGCTTGACTATGACCCCTCTTACCACAAGTATAACATCTTCGAGGCCTGCTACTTCCTCTTGGTCTGTTTACAGAGGAACTTGTAATCTCATCATTCATTAGTTTCATAGGCAGAGAATAATGACTAGTGGTTGGATAAGGCATCAAAATTTCTTGGTCACCATTGTTATTTTCATTTAGATATGTCCTTTTCAATTTCTTTTCGAGGTGTAAGTCTTCCATTCGAGATATTACTTCTACTATCTCACGAATAGTGGATGGTCGACAAGAAGAGAGTCTGTGTTGAATATCGAGACGAAGTCCACACCAAAACTTTAAGATTCGTTCATCCTCACACACTTCAAGCATGGGTGAATGACGTGCTAACTCATCAAATTTGATCTGATATTCTCTAGCTGACATCGATCCTTGTTTCAACTCATCCAATTCTTTCCTTTTTCTCCTAATCCAGAAATCAGGAAGAAACTGTTCTCTAAAAGACCCCAAAAAATTGTCCCAAGTCAAGGGATGTGGTAAATGTCGTGATAAAGTGCTCCACCACCGCTTCGCATGCCCGCTCAAGGAGTATTCGGCAAACGTCACCCAACAGTCTTCAGGTGCTTGAATAATCTTGAGAACTTTCTCAATCTTTTCTAACCAAGCATCAGCATCCTCGGGAGTAGTATCTCCTACAAACTCTGGTACTTGACCCTTGCAATAGCTAGCAAAGATCTTCTGATGTTTTTGAAAAATATCCTCAGTAGATGGAGGGGAAAGTGGAACTTTAGTACCACCATTGCTCTGAAGGGTACGTATGGATTCTTCAAATCCATCAAGTCTTTGCTCTATGGTCTTTAGTATCTTGTCAATATTTTGGAGCATGTCCATCATCATTGCCAATTGTCTAGCA
Organism: Ottelia alismoides; assembly: GCA_037367405.1. Classification (NCBI taxonomy): domain Eukaryota; kingdom Viridiplantae; phylum Streptophyta; class Magnoliopsida; order Alismatales; family Hydrocharitaceae; genus Ottelia; species Ottelia alismoides. Next base: position 570,022 of record JAZKJV010004099.1, read on the forward strand.
ATCTCAGCGTTCGAAAGTGACATGATTCTGCAAGAATCAATTACACTCATAAGTCTCTATATATCTAAGTCTTCATATATTAGGATTCTTATACGGGAACCATTCCTGTTGGACTAAACATCATAGTCAGAGGACCCTGATGTATTCCATACATTTCGAATACCGTTAATAATCATAAGTATAAATGTTGGCTAATGGAGTATCCTTGCTCTGATACCATCTGTGACGCCCCGCCCCGCGGGGAGGACGTCGGACCTATCTCCCTAGGATCCAGATACTCAGCAATAGCCACATTCACACATCATGACTAACATTCGGAATGTAAAGCAGGAAAAGTAAATAATAAAATGCTCAAAGGACATTTATATATTCATGGTTCCCAAAAACATAACAGATTTGCAATAGAGTCCATAATATTTTATTACATGACTAACAACTTAAACTACATGAACTACAAAGGTATACAACAATTATTAAGACTATACAAGTGAAACTGTACCCTGTGTCTTGTACAAAGTGCGGAAGATCAAGCCACTACTGCTGCTCAACAACCTGTCAACCTGGATGGGTTTCCAAAGAAGTACGTATGAGCTAAAATGCTCAGTACAGCTAAAACAGGCTAACACTACACTAAGCAGAAAGTGTAAAAGAGTAAAGAGAGGGATGTTCATGTTCCATTATTATTCTTATAGTTGCTGCTCATTATTCCAAACCACCAATAAGATTATTATTATAAGTTGCATGCAATTTGCTATCCGTACTCTACAAGTGTCATTATTTTTATTCATATCATGAGCTCACTAATTATACACTTATCTACATGCATTGTTTGGGATAATCATATAAGTCTATGCACATAAGTATAATATTCAAGAGATCTTGCCCTCATTTAGTTATTGGGTTCAAACATTAATAACCAAACTCAACAGTCACAACATGTGCACTGGAGCAACTGACACAAGCCAACAAACCCCAACTCGAACTTCAACCCATTTACCCCAGCTTACCCATCACAAGGGGAATACCCGGGAACGAGTACACCGCGGCCAAACGGGACCGCACCGGATACACCCTTGTGACGAAGTACGAGTCTTCGACGAGTGCCGTACTAGGGACACGGACACACCGACTGTACCCGTAGCACTACGTTCAACCGACAGAGTCGCGGAACACACCGACAAACTCGCGGAACTAGAACTAACACTCCATCTAGGACTCACCGGGACCACGAGAGCTGCGCCACACTCTCGGGTATGCTAACTTCTCTAACCATGACATATACATCCAAACGTCGATAAAGTGGTAATTCAATCTTACTTTTATTTATTAATTCAATATTTACTTAAAAATATTTCTACGGTTCGGTAGAGTTAACAATGATGTAAAAAGTGATTAGAGACATCTGATCATGCATTATTTTCTCACAAATAAGTATACGCTACCCTGCCACATGCCTACTCCGTCGAGCGACTCCAGATACAACCGGGCTGATAGGTGCAATGTCATCCAACTCGTCCGTTGGGGTCGCGGCCCTTCATGGCATCTACCCGGAGCCCAAGTTGTGCATGCCCAAACCCTTGAGGCACTTATCTCCGTCAACCCAACTGTCGTGAGGTATTACTCACAATATGATAATAACAGGGACCACAACTATTGCATGCTTCTAAAGCCTGACAACCTATAGATGTTTGAATCTGATGGTATAATCGTTAGTATATATATGTATTTCGTGACGGGTACTCGTTAATTCCTCCTCACAGTGCACGAGATGGATTTACTTGATAATCGTGGCATATGTAATGTATCCTAAATTAAGATAAGGTTGGTGGGCACAAAAAATTGATTTGCTCCTTGAGGGTGTAGTTATAACACAATTAATCCACATGTGATAAATAAGATATCTATACTCCCAAGTTCTCTGAAGTTCGACTGTTGTTCTAATATGTAACATACGATTTCTCTTCTTCTTGCTTTCTTGAAAACACTGTTCATTGCATTGGATAGATGATTACTTAGAACAATTAGGATCCTACCAAGTTAATGTCAACACATTTGTAATGATAGCAAAAGAATGCTAGGATATGAGAGCATCAATCTTTATCCACGTCTCCCTTTTGTTACTCGTGTTGACAAACTGTGTGACTCTATATTAATAGTTATATGAAGTAAATTATTGAAAGCATTATATGTCCGCATAATCTGTGCTACAGGCTTTTAATTTTGTAACCATCTATTTAATTAACGGGTGCAAATGGAATCGACAGTTTAATGGGCATCCATATTGCGTGAATTGTAACAGCCAAACGTCAATAAAGAATATGATTCGTCGATCAGATGGAACTTATTCAATTTGCCAGCGTATCCGTTTAACGTACACACATGAATTGCATCAAAACTCTAATCAAATTAATATAAGCTCCATGATTACGTGAATGCAAAGTAATGGAATCCGTTTCAAACCAAGAGAGACAGAACGCCCGATAATTATCGACCAAAATTGGAGTCGTGAATGTGTACCAGCCTATGGAGTATCATGCCTTTTATTTAGTTTCATAGCTATAGTCTTATCTAGTGATTGTGAAGGACTTGCCCCCTTTTTGTTTTGTCAAAGACCGAGATCATGATACTACTTCATATAATAAGATGCCAACAGATATTTAGAATCATTATTTTCTAGGAATCTAAGAAGATTCAAACATAAGATCACAAATCGTGTGACACCAACAGAAAGGAGGGATAATTCCTTACTAGTATATAAATCACATTCTAGGAATAACTAAGGCTCTAAGCATGTGCAAGCATATGGGAACAAGGTACGTGGAACCAAACAACAAGAGGGGGGTATTTATCGTTACGAGTTTATATTCCCATGCAGTCATTGATAGGTACCTTAAACCCCGATCAAATCAATCCATGTGACAACATATATTTACAGTACATCTTTAGTTCTAATAGTTTTAAAAATTATTTTGCATGTGGATTTCACAGAACATATTATTTATCCTATATATACATACATATATATATATCTTTAAGAACATGAACAACCATCAATCTTCACATCAAAAAGGGGGAAACCCAATCCAGCAAGAGGGACACGAGGGTCCATGGGATATAAACACAACGAGAAAATCACAAAGAAAAGGGCAGGGGGACCGTACCTATATGTTGTTTGTGCATCAACGTCATATGTCCATTCTAAGTAGTTCCACGCTTCATCATGATTACGAAAATCTTTTAAATCAAAATAATCCCTTGCTTAGATCTGACCCACAACAAAATCTTGAAATACAAGGAACGAGAGAGATGATCTTACATTTCTAGTGCTAGATCCGTGTAGAGGATGTCGAGGGAAAACTTCCCCACAAAAGTAATAGAGGACAACCAACTCCGCCAATGCTCCGTTGGAGTTCCAGCGATCTTGAGAGGTGGGGGATGGTAAGTGGTGGCTAGGGTTTGCAAGTGAGAGGAGAGAGCAGCCCATGTGTCCTTTTATATCTCAAAAATCATACTTGGGCGGATCTCTTAGATGGATCTTGCCCAATCCCGTATAACCATTTCAGATTTGACCCATCCTCACTAAAATGATCATATTTCACTCATCCGATATCCGATTTACAAAATTTCAGATGCGTTGGAATCCTGACGACGATACGCATCCAACAAGTCATAATATGCTACAATCAGATCGAAATTGGATTTTTCATAAATTTCTTATTGAACCACAACTATTTGATTACCATCAACTTGACCAAGTTGTGGGGCTAAAACCAGGGGTTTCACAAATGATGATTCCTTGATTCGTCTATCTTATTATTCATTCTTAGCTCATTCCTCTAAGCAAAATAAACCAACTAAACCCCTTAAAAACTCTAATCAACATTGCATGTTTTGTTCATAATTAAGGGAAACTATTGTATATTAAGTTTCTAATAAAAACCCTAATTTGGTCCTAGTATATATGTCACATAATGTGTATATTCTTCTTTGTTTTTAACTTAATAAAAATCCCTGGAAATTAGTTTAATGTGTACATTCTTCTTTGTGCAAATAGTCTTTTTAATTAAAAATCCAAAAAATTAAAACAACAAAAACAAATATTTAATGTATTGATAATCAGATGATCGTCGAGGGATCCTAACATCCGACCTTGGAGGGTCTACGGTGCCCGACAAGTCGGGTCCTGTAATCTTTGTGTCGACTGCTCTCTTAATACTCGGATGCCAACAATCAAATGAATCAACAATCAACCCACAATAATGATAAATCAAAGAAATTGTGCGGGGTGAAATCTATTATACCATGTAAATAAATGTGTGTAGTGAATAAGTGCAGGGGTCGAACCACTGAGAGCTACAGGATAGGTTATTTATTCTCTACGAAGAAACATTAGATGTTTTGCGCATTTTTGGGGGTTTTATTTTTATGGATTTTTATTATTTTTAATTTTTTGAAATTTTTATTTAAATATTTTTACTTTATTTTTAATTTTGTAATTTTTATTTTCTTTTTATATTTTTCTGATTTTCCCCTTTTTCTTTTTAATATGTACTACGTATATATATGTATATTATAAGTAATATAATATGTATATAAATTCAGTAAATACGAAAAGGAGCCGTTCTTTTTAACTTTTTAAAGGTATTAAAAGTATTTATAAGTATTTATAATAATAATTAAATTAATAAGTATATAAGTAATAATATGTATAAATAGGCTATATAGGCTTTTATATTTATAAATATAGCTAACAATATTCAAAAATTATGAAATAAATTGGTTTCATAATTTTTATATTTTTCTTTTTTTGTGAATTTATGTATATTTTTTTTCTAATTTTTAGGTATTTTTAAAGTCTAAAATGCTCCAAATCAGGGAGTTAATAAATAGACCAAATTGATTTGAGATTTAAAAATAGGAAATAAGTTCAAAATTTCTCAAATCTATTTTAAAAATGTAGTATATTATATAAATAAAATTATATAGAAGGAAATTAATTTTTTGGATTTTATTAAATAATTCAATTTTTAGGGTTAGAAGGGGTTTTTCAATTTTTAGTATTTTCTTTTTATATTTTTTGTGATTTTTAGTTTGTACCTATATTATATAGTGGTATATAACATATAATTTTTTTGAATTTTTAGAAGTGTTTTTATATTTTTTATAATTATATATATATATAAACCGAGAATAAATAGCACCTAGATGATTTTTTATAAATGGAATAATATGAAATTGCTAAAATAAAATGGCAGCATGAATAAGCTTAATATGGATCACATTCATCTATTTTTCCATAATTTTCCAAGCATAGGAGCTATTTAATCCAAAATAAAATACATAAATTAATTACACTGTACTAGCAAGGGTGTATTTGCAATAAAAATGTAATACATGGCAGTGCATGCAAATAAACCACTAGTTTTGAAATTAATTTACAAATTTTTGTACTAAAATGAAATAATAAAACCCGCAAGGGTATGCCTACAAAATGTCCAACTCAGCTGACCTAGCTTGGACCTAAGTTCAATATACAATAAAAGCAAGGGTCCACTTGCAAATTTAAAAAAAATTAAACTTAAATATTATTATAGGATAAAAATGAAATAAAGAAGGGTAGTGGTTACTAATAAATTTACCCCTAACAGTGCTTTATCGGGTGACTCTAGAGCGTCCACGTGGCGTGATGAATGATCGGGGGGGGCTTCACTTCACCAAATAATTGAACGGCCTAGATTAGATCTGGGATGCCTTCCTTGATCAGGCATATCTCGAGGGCTCTAGAAGAACACCCAAAGAACTAGGCTCCGTCGAGCTTCAATCGTGGTTCTCTCCCACATCCGACCTCCTTTTTCGCGGCTGGGAAGCTCCTCAGCTTCCTGGAGGTGATGTGCATCTGCAGGTACCCTCAAGGACATCCGAGGCTCGTCAGAGGAACCCTGGAGCTTCAGCCATCTGAAACTCTTGTTCAAGCTTTGGGATGGGGAATGAGGTCTATCTCCTCGACCCTCTACTAAAGCTAAAGATGCAAAGGGAAAGCGAGCCCGTGGAGCTTCGGTGATGGTGGTGGAAGGATATCTGACTCCCACTTGATCCTTGAAGGATCAAAGGGGAAATAGGGGGTTTGATGGAGAAATGATAAGGTAATGAATGAGGCAGAAATGGGGGTCAGAAACGATGAGTTCATAACAGATTTGGGGTCGGAGCATAGTGCTTTGGCGTTTTTAATTATTAAAATTAAGCAAAATAACAAACAAATTAATCAAATTAAAACCTAAACTAAGCTAAGGAAATGAAATGTAAGGAAAATATGGTTACCTAGCATCTCAACGAGCCCTAGAGCTCGGAGGAGGAGAATCTCGCCAGAGAAGAACACTGGTGAACCTGGATCGCATCGCCCTAGCCTTCATCCACATTGTGGAGGATTGGAGCTTGGACCTATCACCACGGAACGTCAACAGGAAGGTTCCTTTTGGGGTTACAGCATAAGATCGGGGATCAAAACCAAAAAAATAAGCTGGAGGAGGGTATTTATAGAGATAGGTTCTGGCCAAAAAGGTGGAGAGATGGTGTGAGCGAGGACAATGGTGAGTGGAGATTTGAGTATGGGCATGGAAGAGGGACGAAGGGGCTATAGTAAGGTAGGTTACTCGATGAAAATGGGGAAGAGGCAAAGGTGTGAGAAAATGGAGAAAGGGGGTAGGTTAGGCTTTGACACGGCGAGGGGCAGGAAGCTGTACAGTTGACCCAGTCAACAAATGCTGGCATCTGGTTGGTCCACGTGGACCAACCGAAAAAATGGGATCTTTCAATCCTTTATAAAATTGATAAAAATTATTAAATGATTTATATAATTTTTGGTCAAAACATGAAAAATACTTGTAATTTTATGCAATATTTAATTATGATTTTTATTTATTTTTACAAGTTAATTTATTGTATATTAATATTTACATGTATATATATAGGTAAATACACATGTATTTTGTATATTTTTATTTTATTTTGTATCTTGTATTTTATTATTTTATGCACATAATTTACATATTTATAATTTATTTAAATACATATTTAGATATTTTTATTATATTTTTCTTGAGTTTATTTATGCACTAATATAATTATCTATGTATATTATATGTGTATATTATAAGCATGTTTTACCTAAATATTAAAGTACCTTATTTATTTTAATGTATTTTTAATTATTTTATTCTAATTTTATTATGTACATATATTTTAAATAATATTTACAAATGTATAAAAATATAGAGACCTAAAAATACAAAGAATAAATATACTGAATATTGTATGCATGTATACCGCATAATGAGGACCTAAAAGCTAACTTTTGCATCTCAACTCCAAATTAAATGAAATCACCTTCATTAAATAGATAATTTAATTTTTATGAATAATAAAGGTAAGTTTGATGAATTTTAAGTTTGTATGGAGAAGATACATGTTTGCAAAATTTTCTTTACGGTTTTTATTTTGTGTGTCTCGGGAACACTGTGCATTATTTTTTATTGGAATAAATTTCATATTTTCTTTACATTTTTATGTACAATATTCTTGTTGAGAGTTTATTGATTTGAGATAAATAAAAATAAAAAAGGTCCTAAAAGATAATTATTGGTTATAAAATTAAGGTTTCTGTATTGTGTTTCTGTACAATTGGCTGCCCTATCTCCCTCTACTTTATTCCTTATCGACCAAGACATCGTGATGATTGGGTCTCGGGGTCTAGGATCATTCAGTATCTTTGACACTTCATCCTTTTTCTTTTCTTCCTTTACTCTTTTATTTTGGGATTAAATACAATATATTGTACAGTATTTTATACAGTATTTTATGTGAATTATTGAGTGTTATTTTTCACAAATTAATGATATATACATGCATTTATCTAGGGATTTAAGGACAAAGTGAAAGAATAAAGGTGATGAAATGGAGATTCATCACCCCCTATACTTTTCTTTGCTAGTCCTTAGCAAACGCATGCAAATAAGTGCAGAAAAAAGAGAAAAAAACTTGGAACATTTTTTTGACCCCCGAACTTGTCAATTGAAATCAAAGTTTGGAGCTTAGTTAAGACCCCTGGATTCTTGTTTCGTTCAAAATCACATTAAGGTTAGGAAGTGTGACACAATAGATAGCCCTTAGGTTTATAATCCTATCATCTAGTTCAATTTACAGTCTGGTCAGAATCATCCTCTCAGTCACATACTCTCGCAACCTTGAAATGGTAGAACCATGTGTGTGAATTTTTCATCTCTTCCTAAACAAATCACTAAAATATAAAAGAGTCCGCTCCTCTGGTAACTCATCCTCGTGGAGACAGATATAATCTTCTAAGAACAGGTGTTGCCAATTTCACAATTGAAATGGGGGAGAAGCTAGAAGAATGGAAAAAGAAGTGGGAATGAACCAGTGTAGTCTTCATTCGTTTGTGATGATTGGTTAGTGTAGTTGAGTCCACACCAAGAAGCATGCTTTTTCTGGAAGCTCAATTTTTTGTGGAATTGTTGGTGTGTTCTTCTTTTTGGATTTTTCTTTTACTTTTCGTTGCTCTGCATTCTTGTTTGTGCCCTGACATATATAGAATCTTTGATCTACCCATGTTTTAGGGTCTTGGAAAAAGTTGCACCCATAGACAATTCTGCATCTGAAGCATTGTCTCGATCCGGTCTCTAATCTTTGATATCATGGTTACCATAGGAAGTGAGTTAGAGTACCGATTTCGACAATCCCCAAGAATGGTTCCCGAGCCACCCTTGACGAAGAGGCACAACATTGTCCCGACTTAGACTTCAAGATTTTTCAACAATCCATCTGGGTTGAGCTAAGTGTTAAGTGTGATATTTGTAATCAAGCTACTGTCTCAAGTGTCGTAATATGATGGGTTCTAGTTAGACACAAAGAATCGACTCATGAACATAGTCTCATGGAACCTAAAGAATTAAGCCAAGGTGACCCAAAGTATCTCCATATTGATCCTTAATGGGTTCCTCTGAAATTAAGCGTATTAACGTCTATACCGAGCTCCCATCTTCAAACTTTGTCTCAGCCTTGTTCAATTATCTTGACCTTTCCAAAAAAATGCAAATGCTATGTACAATGCAAGAAAATCTTTTTGTGAAGCAAATTTCTAATTTTTGAACTTTTTATGAAATTTTGAAAAAGTTTTGCAATTTTTATGCAGTTTTTTGAAAACATTTTTGATAATTTTTAAGGATTTTCAATTTTCCAAATTTTTAGTGATTTTTAAAAGGGTTAGTGAAAGAGTTATGTACAAGTATTTGCATGGATGTGCATCACTGTTTACAAGAAATGGTTTAAGAATTTACACTAGGTATTTACAGGAATTAAGTTAGTTGTTATCTACAGACTTTTATACATTGATTATATATGTATAAACTGTGTCCGGGTTATTATTACTCATAATTATGTACAAGATTCTCAAAAATAATTGAAAATATTTTAACAAATACTTTTGAAAACTTAATTTTGAAAATAATTTGTACAAATAATTTTTTAAATGTTTCCAAATTTTGAGAATCATTTTACAAAGATTTTTAAAAAAGTACTTATAGATTTTTTGAAATATTTTTATAACCATTGTCTAAATCATTTGCAAGTAGATTTTCAAAAATTTTATTTAAATGAATGAAAAGAGTTTTTACAAAAAATTGAAAAAGTTTTTTACAAACAAAAGTTTTCCAACCGATTTTTGAAAGATTTTCGCAGACATTTTACAACAATTTTTCAAATCATTTTGCAAAATATTTTCACATCAGTTTATCAATCATATTTACAAAGATCTTTTTGAAAAATTTTATACAAATAATGTTTCTTTAAAGTTGATTACTTGTATATTATTGTCCATATAGTATTTTATCCATATTATTAAAAATACGCAAGTACGAGTTACGGCTAAAGTATATACAACGTATATACGACTCCCTATACTTAGCTTGAGCTATGTCTACATTGGTCAGAGAGAAAAATGAAGGCTTAACTCGTGCTAAGTAAAAGAAAGACTGTACTACAATGACTAAATAAAGAATGATAAATCGGTCATCCCCCCATACTTAGGATCAATTAATCCTAAGTATAGAATACAATATATAAAATAGAGATGATCAAGGATTCAATTTATGAAATCAATGTACTCGACTTATCCCCCCATACTTAGATTAAAATATCCCTAAGTATAGACAAAGTATCAAAAATTAAGAGATAAGCAAGAGAATGGATAATGAATAACCCGAATACAATCCCCCCCATACTTAGGATGAAGCATACCAAAGTATAACATTGATGAATGGGGTGAGGGTAACACGAAAGAAAGAATCGGAAAAATAGAAATGAAAAGAAGAAATCTAATCAAAGATATTTATGGGAGCATTGTACATCCCACTAAAGTTGTTGAAGAATTGAATTCTTCATTAAAATTACTTGTACAGAGTCGACGACAACCAAGAATGTATCATGCTATAAATATGGATTTAGCAACTAATCATTGACTATGAAGGGTTGCGTGTCAGCTGACAATTCTGATATCAAGACACTTCCATTGTCACACACAGTTCTGACTCCGTAAAACCCTATCCATTTGCTCTTTAATTTTCTTGGGAAAATCTTCAATTTCACGTCGAACAACTACACTTTCTATCCAGGTTTGAAGATCTTTCATCTGATGTGCTTGTCATGCCAACACTTGACCTTTTCTTTGTACATCAAGCTGCGGTCATACATGTAATTTCTGAATTCCAATAGTCTGTTCAGATCCAATTTTCTCTATTGACCACCTTTCTACGAATCGAGGTTGTAGATATTTACTGCCCACACTGACTTGTGAATTAATTCCACAAGAAGGTAGCATTGCTTCCCATATACAAGATGGTAGGGTGACATACCTAGAGGAGACTTGTAGACCATTCTGTATGCTCAAAGAACTGAGTCCAGAAGTTGTTACTAGTTCTTTCTGTCCGACTTCACAAGTTTCTGCAATATCATCTTGATTTCTCTATTAGACAACTCTGTCAAGCCATTGGATTGTGGATGATAAGGAGATGAAACTCGGTGATTGATACCATACTCCATTAATTTCTTAACCTCTTTATTTATGAAGTGGTTGCCTCCATCTGAAATCAAAATCTTTGGAATTCTGAACTGCTAGATGATGTTATCTTTCAGGGATTTATAGACTATTCTGTTATATGCGGCTCGAGTTGGGATGGATTCCACCCAACAATTCACATAATCTCTGACAAGCAGGATGTATTCAAAGCCTTGACTATTGGGAAATGGAGATGGGCATGTTGTCTTTAACACCAATGGTTTTCCCATTTTTTGGCAGTCGGTACGTGCTTTCACATATTCATTCGCATCCTTGAATATTGTGGGCCACCAGAAGCAGCACTACAATATTTTCATTGTCGTTCTGCTTCCAGAATAGTGTCCACCATATTCGAGCTTATGGTAGTGCTTGAAGACACTTGTGTACTCCTCCTGAGGAATACACTAATGCCAAGTCTGCTCCTTCCCTGAATAGATATGTGTCCTCCTATTCGCAAAAATGAATGTTAAACAAGAACTTTTCCTTCTTGATTTTCTTCCAATCTTGTGGAATCACCCTGGAGATGAGGTAGTTCATAATATTAGCATACCATGGAAGAGACCGAATGTTGAGGATGGATTCATCATGGAATGTGTCTGTGATCAGTGTACCGCTCACCTGAGTATCTTAGCTTTCAATTCTCGATAGATGATCTACCACCCATTCTGAACTCCAGGCTTATCTTTGATTTCCAAGTCAAATTTCTGAAGGAAAAGGATCTGTTTAAGTAGACATAATTTATCATCCTTCTTCTGTTGTAAGTATTGGATGGTCGAGTGGTCACTGAAGACAATAACCTTTGATCCAAGAAGATAGAATAAGAACTTCTCTAATGCAAAAACTATAGCCAGCAACTCTTTCTCTATGACTATATAGTTTCGTTGTGTTTCATTGAGCGTCTTGCTAGCGTAGTGAATAACAGATGGCAGCTTATCCCTTCTTTATCCCAAAACAGCCCCAACTGCAAAATATGATGCATCTGTCATGATCTCTAAAGGAATAGACCAATCGGGTGATTGTAGGGCTGGAGCCAAAGTGACTAATTCTTTCAACTGATAAAATGATTAGAGAACCTGTTGATCAACAATAAACTCAGTCTCATTACAAAGTGGCTCAGTGAGAGGTCGGGCAAGCTTGTTGAAGTCCTTGATGAATTGGTGATAGAAGCTGACATGCCTTAAGAATGACCTCGCATTTTTCTCATTCTGAGGTGACTTTAGTTTAGAAATTGCATCCACCTTTGCCTGGTCGACCTCCATGCCACGCTTGGAGATGACATGGCCCAACACAATTCCTTTTGTAATCATGAAGTGGATCTTCTCCCATGATAGTACAAGATTGACTTCACAACACTTTTTTAGTATTTTGTCTAGGTGCATAAGGAATGAATCAAAACATTCACCGTAGATGGAGAAATCGTCCATGAAGACTTCGAGAAAAATTTTAATCATGTTGGAAAAGATGGCAAGCATGCGCCTCTGGAAAGTAGTTGGAGTATTACAGAGTCCAACGAGTAACCTTCTAAAAGCATGGGTGTCGAACGGGTAGGTGAAAGTTGTCTTCTATTGGTATTCAGGGGCGATCGACACTTGATTGTACATGGACTACTCATCTAAGAAACAAAAGTATTCTTTCCCTACAAATCACTCAAGAACTTGATCAATGAATGGCATAGGGAAATAGTCCTTCTTTGTTGCTAAATTCAGACGGTGGTAGTCAACACACACCCATCAAGATGTTGGTACTCGGGTAGAGATCTCCTCTCCTTATTCATTCTTCACCGTTGCGAGCCATGATTTCTTGGAAACTATATGCAGGGGCTCAGCCATTTGGAGTTGGAGATGGGATAAATAAAACATGTTTTACACCACTTCATGATTTCCTTCATAACGACGTCATGTAGTTTCGGATTCAGTCTTCTTTGAAATTATCGAGATGACTTGTAGTCATCTTCAAGATATATATATATATGTTGTGAACACAAGGTCTGATTTATCCCTCGGATATTGGATACTTTCCAACCAAATTCCTTGAAATTTTTTTCCAAAACCTCGAGAAGGTGAGATTCTTACTCTGTGGTCAGCCTATTGTCGATAATGACCTGATACATGTGCTCTTCGCCCACAAGGAAAGCGTACTTCAGACCTATTGACAACGGTTTGAGTTCTGGTGATTGTTGAGCTTGTTTTGCGGTCACTTTAGAAATGGTGCTGGTAGATGGTTGATCTGCTTGATTCAGTAAGGTGATGTCCACCTCTGTCACTGCTGGCTCTGAAATAAATGTGCTGAACATATTGTTGTACATGCGAGCCCACGGCGAGCTATTATGCAATAAATGTTATTGAAAATATCATTCCCTAATCTGAAATGAAGAATACATAATTTGCATAGTAGGTCCCTTAGTACAATTAGGGTTATGTACCATGGCCATCTTAATGATCATACAGCTGTTGATTCAAATATTGAATCATAGAGGCTGGTGCTTGGGTGAATATCTAAAGAGTTAGATTGAGGACTCATCGAGCACTGTCAAATGATTATTAAGAGATGATCTCCAGCCTGAGAAGGAGATGGCAATCCTTTCTCTAAAGGCTGATATCTAACTGACTTCTTGATGCAGGTCCTCTGCATAGGAATAGAGATTCGGAGGTGTTAGATAAGTTAGGTCAAAGAGTTGACTTAATGAGATCGAGATAACCAAAGTCCTATGTCGTATGTTGTCATGATATAGGCATGCATCCTCTGACCAGAGACAGATGTGTTACTATATGTCTGAGTATGTACATTTGGCAGATTAATAGGTTGATGACCTAACCAAGGTCTATACACCGGCGCGCTGGTGTGCATATAAGGGCATATGAGTAATACGATATCTCAAAGGGATCATACAGGTTCACTACTGAACCGGAAGACATGAGCTCACTCATGAGATATTGGGAAGAATCAAATTCCATGCGCATGGTCGTCTCGCTTTGGAAGCTTGACTGAATTTGTAGGTTTGATATATACTTTTGGAAAGTATATGATCAAGACCTAGGTATGATATATGTTTTTGAAAAGTATATGATCAATACCAACTCCCAATGATCAAAATGAGAAACTTACTGATAAAACCCTGAAGTAGACGGTATAAAGTTGATCTAATACTTCGGGTTTATTCTGAGTCTTCCAGTATGCAGGATGTACAGGTATTGGGAATACCTGAGGGTGATGTGATCATAAACGATTGTATAACCATGACGCTTCCATTCCTAGGAGTCATGAAACGGGTCTGGATTTTAGTGACTCCTCTTAGTAGAGAAGTAATCTGATCTTGATCCAAATGTTGGACATTGATCTGAATGTGATTCAGATGCAATGAGAAGATTAGATTTGCGGTCTTGATTTAATCAAGCATCTATGGGAGGCCCGAGATCTGGATTTGAGATGTAATCTCAATATCCAAGTCACTATACGTGAAACAATACAATCGCCTTGTCCTTATCTCCAAGTATTCATGGAGAAAGCGCATTATCCTTGAAAGAGTTCATGGATAATTCTGTTGTTGATATATGTATCCGAGCATTGAGAAAATGGATAATTAAATGTGATTTAATTATCATGGATAATATGAATTTGATTCATATTACAAGGAGAGTTGTCTTAGATAATTAAATGTGATTTGATTATCAAAGATGTGAATAATGTGAATGTGATTCGCATTATTTAGGCACATGAGAATAGAGATCCAAGAGGATTAAATGTGATTTAATTATCAAGGATATGAATAATGTGGATAGCACTATCCACATTAATCATATATATTATAAATGTGATTTATAATATATAAGAGAGAGCTATTTGTAATTTACATTCACTAATTAAATGTTGGTGTGAATTAGATTCACATTGGACATTAAATTGAAAATGTAATTTACATTTTATTTTGGGTTGTGAATATGATTCACAAATTTTCAATGGCAAGATTGCAATGTCTATAAAATAATTATGAATTATTTTTGTAGAATAATTTACAACTTTTGTTGTTGTAAATATTGGAGATATATGCAATCTTGGAGATTGCATTGGAGTCTCCCTTTCCTAATAGGAGAGGGGGGACAACCACCAATCCCTAAAGGAAAGGGTGGCCGTCCACTCTTCCTATATGGAAGGGAGGAGCCTCTTTTCCATTATCTCCAATGTTAGTTGATTTAATTTGGTAATTGAATTATATTGATATTTCAATATATATTTAATCTAAATTAAATTAATTATTGTTGATTTTTAACAACACAAATTTTGGCCATTAAAAGAAACACAATCAATGAGAGCCATTGGATTTGTGTTGTCCATGGATTGAGATCCATGGATCCCAAAATATTATAAAAGGAGACGCACCCCTTTGCTCTTCTTTACACCAAGAGAACATAAGTCTCTCTCTCTCTCTCTCACATTCTCTCTACACGCCTACTCTCTCTCCCTCTCATGGCCGTCCACCATGGATGCCCTAGAGGGGTTCTCCATCGCCGCAGCATCATCATTATGCTGCCCGATCGTCTGCTCGTGGATCTCTGTCTCCTTCGGTGCGCCTCGCTCGTGAAGAAGACGTCGGATCTTGTGTGTCGAGATCAGGAGATCCACCGCTTGGATCATCAACATGGATTGCGAGAAGCACGCGATTCATCCCCACGCTCGCAAGCGTCTCCTCCGTCGGATCGGACTTGAGACAGGAGGTCTCTTCGTTTAGAGACTCGATCGCAACCACGCTTCAAGAGGTAATCCTAATAATTGTTTGTGATTTATATGAAACAATCCGAGAAGTGTTCTTGGATCATGTGGTTTCGTCGCATGATTTTTTTTAAATTCCACTGCATCGAGCTACTGGTGCGACTAGTCGCTCCTCGTCGTATTCGATACAACGCTCACGCTTCCCTGATGTGCTTGAGGATTATACCATATCCTTCAAGTGGTATCAGAACCTTAGGTCGAAGGTTTTGGATATGATCCATAAAACCGAAGGCGACTTGGGTTCGTTAGGGTTGCGAAAGTTTTATCGCATTTCATTTTTGCATCTCTATTTAGTGATTATTTTTGGACCTTTTTAAATTGTTTAAGCAGAAAATAAACTTGTATTTTGTTCCCCGTTAAATAAGGAAACCATAGGATCTGAGTTTACGTAATTTGGTTTCCATTTGCTCGAGATATGGTTGTTTTAATGAACATGTATTCACTGTTACGAGAACTGTGAATCTTAACGTAATTGAGGAGTTAATTACTATTTAGAAACGCCTTGAAATGCGTACAAATCACATAGGTTTTGTTGTAAATCAAATTAGCAACCTATGAAAGCTTACTTTGCTTAATTTGGATTCATATTGATTGAGATATGCTAATTTTAGTAAGTAGGGGTCATTGCTGAAATTACTTTCCTAATCAAGAACCATGTGATTGTCAACTAGTAAAATTAATTGTTAATTTCATGAAATAATTATGAAAAATATTTGATAAACATTTAATGATGATTATTTCCTTAATTTACTTGGCCTCAACGAATAAATTGATTAGATTTGATCTAGATCATAGTTGGAAACACAATCAACAAACTCCTTGCTTGAATAGGATTGGGAATTTGTCTAGCAAATTTCCTTATAATCAAAAATGTTTTGATTATTACTATATGGTATAATTTCGGTTGAAGAACCTATGATCATCTCAAGTACAAAGTGATTGACTCGGCATTATTTTTTCTCGAGGCGGATATGGTGTCTAGTCGGGGATCGCTGGGGTAGCGGGTTGCACCAGATGCGGTCCGTCCCACTCCCGCCGGTACTGGCCATGACAGCAGGTAGGGAACGAATGATGCCTGAGAGATCATGATGTATTTTCTAATTATTAAAATTCGAATTAATACGTATTTGATATAATACCATATATTCAAGTAAAAATCAAATTTGTTGATTGCATTGGATTGATAATAAATTTAATATGATTAAGTTAATTATATCCAAATTAAACACTCTATTATGAATAGAGTTATTATTTCCCTTAGAAGAATTAATTATATGAATATGATTCATAATAATTAATTAGAATTTGAATATGATATGGAGGATCAAATAAGTGACATCCATGGTCTCCCGTCAAGGCCAAGGGTTCCGTCGCCAGATATTGTATATAGGAGATGCCTGTCTGAAGTGACAGCTCCTGCATATGAGCCATTTGGATCGGGCTCGTCGCTTCTCGAAAGAGTAAGGACGTATGCATAGTGACCCCAATAGCAAGTCCTCATATTATTGGGGCGATATTGGATTGCGCATAGCGAGTTGTATTCATGTTGACGGTTGGTTCAATTAATGACAGGTCAACATCACCTTAGGGATGGTGGGCCCGGGTGTTAAAGACCGAATTAGGAGATGCAAGTTGGACTTGCAAGGCGGAATGTGTTCCCGCTTCTTTTTATCTGAGTTACAGATTCTCATATTATTGGGATGTAACAAAGATAAGGAAGGAGATCCCAGATCTTGCTTGAGATATAATGGTAAGTATATCTCTTACATTGAAAGTGATTAAGGGAATGGACTTTCATTGTTGACATGGCAAGACAACTTTGATATAAAAATTCCTAAATCAAAGTGAATTATATATTTATATATGTTTATGCAAATTTCTTATTTCAGATAATCCTTTTTTAATCCCACTCAATGTTATACTCAATAATAACCGGTAGAATATCATGGATTGGACCTATGATCCAGATATTGTACTTGCAATTGGAAACTTAATGTATGTGGTTGTAATGTGCAAGTTTCCTCATAATAATGAGGAATGATGATTAAATAAGACAATAGGACTAAAACCCTAGGATTTGTATGTCTCTATGAGTCTTGATCTCATCGAATGTACTTTTGAAGTGACATGTCGATAATGATCGTAATTATCAAAATAATCCTTATAAAATCTAAGAAGATGTTCTGGCATACATATGTGCTCTCAACATATAATCATGAATGGCATGGTTCTCTGCATTATGCAGAATGGTGGCTTTATAGGAGATTATGTATTCAAATTGTTTGAGTACCTACCTGAACCTAAGTTTTAAGAGTTTAAATGGATGTAGATACGATGAGTGTCATCATTCTACTATCTATACTCTAGTCATTCAAGAAGCTTCATAATATTCATATTGTATGAATTGAATGAAGCATGTATAAATGTTAAAATACTCTTATATTGAAAATTTTGATTTTAATATAAGAGATCCTTTGTCTTAAGCAATGGTTGCTTATAAATAAAGGGAGGGCAGTGGAAGCATGGTTGGACCCAAGTAAGAAGGAAAGTCAAAGAGTTGATTGTACTTTTGTGACTTCCATATGACATCCAAAGAGTTGGATGAATGCCAATACTGTAATAAGTTGATGTGTTGATAGTATGACTATCAAATCTATCTAGAATACTTAGAGAAGGAATCATATAGTACATCAGAATAATCTACATATAATCATTGAAATTGACTTATTTATTTGATAAGATAAAGTCTAATAATTGTATCTCAATCTTCTAATGAAACTTGCAATTGGTTGCATCTGTATTAGAATATTAGAAATTTGATCTTAAGGTTTAACGGTCATCCATGTTGGAAGTGATGCAATTGTTGCAACAATTTTCATGGGATCAATAGACTTCATATTTTCAGTGGGAGCCCTTAGTCTTAGAGAATGTCTCTGTGACCTGGATATTATAATACACTCATAAGTTTATTTCCAAATGTTGGAACTAAACATGAATTCTGGAATAAACCTATCATAGAGAGTTATGATGGATATATTTCAGATATTAATCTAACATTAGTGGACTCCGCTAAATTAGAAAATTAATGAATGGTTCATTAAGATTTCTAATACTGAAAATTAAACCTTTAAAGATCAATAGGAGGATAAAGATCATTTGACAATGATCTGACATCATGTTTTGGACATATGTCTATTGATGAGATCAATGGACAAGTAAGAGATGAAACTTTAGAATGTCTAAAATTTCAAAACTTGCATACTTATGAATATTGTATTCAAAGTAAAATGTCCAATACACCCTTCTTTAGGAAAGGTGTAAGATGTCAAGGTATTCAGGATCTCATACATATTGATGTATGTGAATCATCTATATCATAGTAAACATTATGGATATGTGATATCTATTGATGATTATGTATGATATGAGATTTCTTCTCTTCACCTAAGAAACCTTTGAAATGTTCAAAGATTATATAATTTTGGTTTAGAACCAAAGTTTGAAGGAAGATGAAATGAATTTGATCTAACCAAGGTAGCTTGTACCTATTAGATGAATTCAAGGAATACCTTATGGAGATTTGAATATCATTCCTATCTCAATCCTCCTAATGAACCTTAACTCAATAGAGTTGTAGGTAGATACAGTTGATCATGTGTGACATGATTTGATCAATGATTAATCTTCGCATAATTATCTCTTAGTTTCCAGGTAGATATATATGTGGTAGAGACTACATTATATATCCTAATAAGGTTCCAAGCAAGTAAACTGGAATTTAGCACTTAAGAGTGCTACTTCATTAGGAAAATAAAGGATGGTATTGTATACCTACTTTATGACCTTGAGATTCTTAAAAGATCTCATCTTTGAGAATATGATTCTTAGAGGATGACTCTCTTGAGAATCAAGATGAAAATGAAGTAAAGGAACTCATTTAATCTTGAGAAGATAATGAGGCTCCTGAAATCGGAGACTAAGTAGACAATTAAAGATGAAACACTAACACCTCTTCAAATAAGTTTGATGATTGATTCCGTGTGTCAGTTGAATCTGACGATGATCTGACTTCATGTGATGAAGGTTCTGAAGATCATAGCATGGAAAGATGGATGTTAGCAATAAAGTCTAAAGTAGACTTCATATACAAGTGTTGTATATGGACCCTCGAGGATCCACCTATATGGGTAAGACCCAATAACGTTAAAAGATCTTCAAGAGAAAGAGGGAACCTGATGAGAAGTTAGAGACCTTCAAAGCATGGTTCGTAGCCATGAGCTACTCATCAAAGAGAAGACATTGCTTGCGATGAGACTTGCTCTTCAATGACCATGCTTAAACCCATCAGAATATTGCTAACCATAGCTACACAACTTGACTATGACATCTTCATGATGTAAGTCAAGATTGCATTCCTCTATAAATACCTCTCTGAGGACATTCACATGAAGCAGCCTCAGGGCTTCATGGTTGAGGAAGGAAAGATGTGCAAGTTAAAGAACTCCATCTTTGGACTCAAATAAGCTTTTTGTAGTTGGAACATAAGATTTGATGAAATTATAAATGTTATGATTTCAGATAAAATCTTGATGAATCATGTGAAGCTTAGTGGGAGTGCCATTGTGTTCATTGTGCTAAATGTAGATATCCTAATCATTTGAAATGATCTAAGGATGATAATAATAAGTGTTTTATAATCTGGTTGTTCCATACCTCGAGATATGATCTCAGGGATACCTCTTAGATCTTAGTTCTGAAGTTGTTCAAAAGCAAAGAGAAGAGGGTATTGGGACAGTCACACTAATAGTACACCTTGGATATTTCCATTTTCTGGAAAATTCCAAGAAAGGTTTCTTTTCCTCAAAGATATGGTACTGACCTATCTAAAGGGATAGCACCTCAAAGAGTTGAGGATGTGAATGCAAACTGCTTGCGCTTGTGCATCAGTTCCAAGAAACCGGGTGTATGCTAGATGTGTACAAAAGCCAGATGTCTACCATGCAGTGGGAGTAGTAAACTGTTACTAATCCTACTATGGTGATAAAACACTTGATTGTAGTAATAACAATATCTTCATAGAAGGCAAAACTTTTGAGATAGTGATCTCAAAAGTCTTATCTTCAAGAAATTAAGGTCTTAACTGTTGATACCTTAGGAGATAGAGATCTCTAGGAATTTCTGATAAGGACATATGGTTATAATGATTATCGAGCTATAGTGTCAAGGACACTATAACAATATTGAGTATTGGTTGCATAAGATGCAACATTCACATTGGATGCGAGCACTGTTACATGGGGAAATGCAAGTGCCGTAAAAGGACTTGGTATAGTCTCTTGGGAACAGAGTGACTGATCAGCTTACCTAGCTATTTTTCTAAATAGCCTATGATTGTCACATGAGTGTGGGTTTAAATGATTATCCCATTAATGTCTTTTTGGGCTAGTGGGAGATTTTTGGACATGCGAGCCCACGTCGAGCCATTATGCAATAAACGTTATTGCAAATATCATTCCCTAATCTGAAATGAAGAATACATAATTTGCATAATAGGTCCCTTAGTACAATTAGGTTATGTACCATGGCCATCTTAATGATCATACAACTGTTGATTCAAATATTGAATCATAGAGGTTGGTGCTTGGGTGAATATCTAAAGAGTTAGATTGAGGACTCATCGAGCACTGTCAATGATTATTAAGAGATGGTCTCCAACCTGAGAAGGAGATGTCAATCCTTTCTCTAAAGGTTGATATCTAATTGACCTCTTGATGCAGGTCCTCTGCATAGGAATAGAGATTCGGAGGTGTTAGATAAGTTAGGTCAAAGAGTTGACTTAACGAGATCGAGATAACCAAAGTCATATGTCGTATGCTGTCATGATATAGGCACGCATCCTCTGACCAGAGATAGGTGTGTTACTATATGTCTGAGTATGTACATTTGGCAGACCAATAGGTTGATGACCTAACCAAGGTCTATACACCGGCGCGCTGGTGTGCATATAAGGGCATATGAGTAATACGATCTCTCAAAGGGATCATACAGGTTCACTACTGAATCGGAAGACATGAGCTCATTCATGAGATATTGGGAAGAATCAAATTCCGTGCGCACGGTCATCTTGCTTTGGAAGCTTAACTGAATTTGTAGGTTTGATATATACTTTTGGAAAGTATATGATCAAGACCTAAGTATGATATATGTTTTTGAAAAGTATATGATCAATACCAACTCCCAATGATCAAAATGAGAAACTTATTGATAAAACCCTGAAGTAGAAAGTATAAAGTTCATCTAATACTTCGGGTTTATTCTGAGTCTTCCAGTATACAGGATGTACAGGTATTGGGAATACCTGAGGGTGATGTGATCATAAACGATTGTATAACCATGACGCTTACATTCCTAGGGAGTGATGAAACGGGTCTGGATTTTAGTGACTCCTCTTAGTAGAGAAGTAATCTGATCTTGATCCAAATATTGGACATTGATCTGAATATGATTCAGATGCAATGAGAAGATTAGATTTGCGGTATTGATTTAATCAAGCATCTATGGGAGGCCCGAGATCTGGATTTGAGATGTAATCTCAATTTCCAAGTCACTATACGTAGAACAATACAATCTCCCTATCCTTATCTCCAAGTATTCGCGGAAAAAGCGCATTATCCTTGAAAGAGTTCATGGATAATTCTGTTGTTGATATATGTATCCGAGCATTGAGAAAATGGATAATTAAATGTGATTTAATTATCATGAATAATATGAATTTGATTCATATTACAAGGAGAGTTATCTTAGATAATTAAATGTGATTTGATTATCAAAGATGTGAATAATGTGAATGTGATTCACATTATTTGGGCACATGAGAATAGAGATCCAAGAGGATTAAATGTGATTTAATTATCATGGATATGAATAATGTGGATAGCACTATCCACATTAATCATATATATTATATATGTGATTTATAATATATAAGAGAGAGCTATTTGTAATTTACATTCACTAATTAAATGTTGATGTGAATTAGATTCACATTGGACATTAAATTGAAAATGTAATTTACATTTTATTTTGGGTTGTGAATATGATTCACAAATTTTTCAATGGCAAGATTGTAATGTCTACAAAATAATTATGAATTATTTTTGTAGAATAATTTACAACAATTGTTGTTGTAAATATTGGAGATATATGCAATCTTGGAGATTGCATTTGAGTCTCCCTTTCCTAATAGGAGAGGGGGGACGACCACCAATCCCTAAAGGAAAGGGTTGTTGCCCACTCTTCCTATATGGAAGAGAGGAGCCTCTTTTCCATTATATCCAATGTTAGTTGATTTAATTTGGTGATTGAATTATATTGATTTATATATTTAATCTAAATTAAATTAATTGTTGTTGGTTTTTACCAATACAAATCTGGGCCATTAAAAGAAACACAATCAATGAGAGCCATTGGATTTGTGTTGTCCATGGATTGAGATCCATGGATCCCAAAATATTATAAAAGGAGAGGCACCCCTTTGCTCTTCTTTACACTAAGCGAACATAAGTCTCTCTCTCTCTCTCTTTCTCTCTACACGCCTACTCTCTCTCCCTCTCATGGCCGTCCACCATGGATGCCCTAGAGGGGTTCTCCATCGTCGCAACGTTGTCGTTATGCTGCCCGATCATCTGCTCGTGGATCTCTGTCTCCTTCGGTACGCCTCGCTCGTGAAGAAGACATCGGATCTCGTGTGTCGAGATCAGGAGATCCACCGCTTGGATCATCAACATGGATTGCGAGAAGCACGCGATTCATCCCCGTGCTCGCAAGCGTCTCCTCCGTTGGATCAGACTTGAGACAGGAGGTCTCTTCGTTTAGAGACTCGATCGCAACCACGCTTCAAGAGGTAATCTTATTACTTGTTTGTGGTTTAGATGAAACGATCCGAGAAGTGTTCTTGGATTATGTGGTTTCGCCGATGAATTTTTTTTAAATTCCGCTGCATCGAGCAACTAGTGCGACTAGTGGCTCCTCGTCGTATTCGATACGACGCTCACACTTCCGTAATGCGCTTGAGGATTATACTATATCCTTCACATATCTGCAATGAATTCTTCATGTTCGGTCTGGCATGAATCTTCTTCAAACATGCTGATTAGTGACTCGGATTCTGACTTCCAATCAGCAAGTAAGCATGGACTGACTATGCTATTCAGGTCCTCCTCTGAATAGAGAATTTCCTGTTTGACAATGTCATTCAGAGAAAGATGTTGATCGCTGACATCAACAATATCACAATCTTTTGTAGCTAATTCTAACTTCCCTCCAGCAGATGTTGCTTTCATCCCATTGACCATATCCATGGTGACTTTGTCCTTGCATGAGTGAAACATGATCTTCCCAGACCCGTAGTCAACGACTGCCTCGACTGTTCTGAGAAATGGTCGTCCTAGAATGATGAGAGCCTGGAGTAATGGTGCATGGGAGTCCATATCTAGGACTATAAAGTTAACCGGAAATTACATGTTCTACATAGTTACGATAACGTCCCCCAACATACCTGTCGGACGCTTAACAGATAGATCTGCAAATTGTAGGATCATCTTGTAGTCTTAAGCGGCGCAAGCCAAAATTCTTGCAGTAGTGAGGAGGGCATGAGGCTTATTAAAGACCCGCTATCAAGCAGAGTCTACACAAAAACTTGGTCAAAAATCAGGCATCTGATGTCGGGTTCTCCCTTGTATTTCTTCGTTTGAGGGAGGTCACTGATGGCATTCACTGTAGCCATGGTCAATATGTATTTCTCTCCTCTATTGCATCTGTTATTGCAACTCTGACGCTTTGAGGTGCATGCTTATTCGAATCCTTTCTTTACTGCTGGAATATATTCCATGGCCATCATGAGTGGCATTTTCAAATAAGATTTAATTTCAACCACTCTTGGGTCGGATAATGCATTTTTCAAATTTTAATTTTTTTAATATTTTTCATAGCTTTAGAAAATGGAATATTCACAAAAGAAAATTCATTATTCTTAATTCCAGACTTATTTACTAATGATTGTCGAGAAGAGGATCCATCATGCAAAATGGGTTAAAACATATGTACATGAGCTTCAGCTTCATCGGGCGACGCTGGATTGACTTTTGGTGCTAGCTCCTCCCAGGTTGGTCCTTCTGGGCTTCGTCTCTTCATTTCTTTTTATAAATTTTCTTTTTGTTTTTTTGTATTTTCTCTTGATGGTGGTAGTGGTGAGCGACTGGTGCTGGTGTCGCTCCTCCATCATATTCTTCCTCACCCGGCTCGGCTGTTGGACGGTTGATGCAGAAGATGACTCTCCAAAAGAGGCTTTATTTTTCCCCTTGGTGGTGACTGATGGATGCAATACTCTACCTCTCCTAAGATTCACAACATTATATTACATATAATCTGAAATACCTGACTCGGGTCGATCGGTGGAGACATCACAAACTACCTTCTCTTTGCACTTGAAATTATTGGGGTTTTCCTCAACATGCGTTGGAATGGGAGTTTTGGTAATATTGAGGTCATCAAGCTTCTGGGACATATTTGCTAGGCCCTTGACATGTTGAGCCAAACAGTCCAAGGGTGTTTCACAGGAGCGGTCTCAGATGATTCAGCATATTAACAATGTTGCGAGTGATACTACATAGGCTGGGAACTCTGGGAATTATGCTGAGGAGGAGGAAGTTGTTGCTGATGAAATTACAGAGGAGGAGGATACTGGCTATGAGAAGCACCCACATACTAGTGGTATGGTTTTTTTACAGAATTCTCATGTATTACTAATCATGGAATATCAGGTACAAGAATTTTGGCAAACTTATTACAGATCACTCTCCATACATGGAGTGATAATGACATACTTTTTCTAACTTATGTGCATGAACAACCATGCTTCTGTTTACATGAAGGATCCGCACATGGGGATTCACTTGCTTTTCTGCCAGAATATGCTCAAAAAGTCTCCGGATTCTCCATGGAGGGCTTTTGGCGTTGTTCATTATTTCCACTACATTTTTGTTGTCCGAGCTTATACTGACTTGATTCTCTACAATGGAGGTAGCTAGATGGATTCCCAACTGTAAAGCGTATGCCTCTTCCTCTAGTGGGGAGGCAGCTTCCAGCGTAGAGCATTTGGCACAGACCAGTTCCTTTTCACGATTGTAGCATATCGCTGCGATCATTGCTATATTATTCTTAAAGGTTGCATCTACCAGTATCATGGCTTTCGTGGTTTCCTCCATGCTTGCCCTTGTATGATTAATGGTGTTTGCAGTGCCTATCTTGAGATTGTACATATGTCCTAAAGAGTCAAGTATTTTGTTGATTTCCTTGTTGGGATCTGGCTTTGTCTGTGAATGCTTGGCCATGCATCGATCCAACCAGATTTGGTGTAGCACCGTGCATGCCATAATAAATTTCCATGATTCTTTCTTGCAGTCCTTTAGAAATGTCAAGGAAGTGACCATAATGTCTTCTGATTGCAATGTTTTATATGAGAAGGCCAACCAAATTTCTCTTGTCGTACTAGTTGTATGGTTGGTATTGGTGGTATGACGGTTGCTAGTATTGTTGATTCTGCCTCCATGTGTTCTAATATTGCGAAGGCTGGTGTTGCAAAGGCTTGTTCGACTGGACAAACCTCCCACCCTGATGTTGGTGATACATCCAGTAGCCAAAGATTAGCCCTATTGTTGTCTTCCTGGACAGGCAAATTGGGCATCATTATTCCATATGACGTTCACCTCTTGGATGACAAGTGGTGGTGGTGAGAATGGATCATAAGAAGGGGGCTAGGTCTCTGGTTGTTACAAAACAATCTGTTGAGACAGTAGCAGCGTCAGGTGCCTGCACGTAGTATACGTGTTGGACTTGAGGTTGACCTGCACTCAGGTGAGGCTGTTATGGAGATGATGGCTCTTTCTACTCAGCTAGAGAGGTGGTTGTCGAACTCACATACTACAGGGTATTAATAATGCTCACAAGTAGCTCTAGATGCTTTCAAATTTGGTCCAGCTTGTCCAGGTGTTGGGTCCTTTGTTCGATCACGAACAATTTCTCCAAGTCGTGTGATCGCTTTCCATTATATCAACTTTGGATAGGTGGCTCCCGATGATGCTGAGGTTGAAGCTCTCGTCCCTATCTGCTTCACTAGATGTCGCCATATTGATAGGCTTGTGGTGGATCTATGGTTATCGCAGATATGATAGGGATGAGGATAGAGTGGCCTCTCCTTCGGCCATCTCTTCAAATATCTGTGAAACAACATTTTCATCCTTGTTGAAATGGGAGCCACCACATGCAACATCCATGAACCTATGACTTTCAGGAGTGAGCCCCCCCCCCCCAAAATGTTGGACCAAGCTGGTATGAGGAATCTAGTGGTGGGGCACTTCTCTTGTAAAACACAGAATCTCTCCAAGGCTTGATGCATTGATTTCACAGTCCTTGGGAGAAATTATTGATTTGTGCTCTCATTTGATTCAAACGATCCAATAGATAATACCTCTGGAGGAATGCAGACTTCAATTCCTCCTAGGTCGTCATGATCTTCCTAGATGATTGATCCAATATAAATCCTTGTCCTAAAGGCTGAAGGGAAATGTCGCCATCTTGACTACGTCCAACTGAATGTTGGGGTAGTGAGTGGTACGACCGATGCAAGAGAATTGCTAAAGATGGATATACATCTCTTCGTTGGTGTTTCTGTGGAACGAGGGCATAAGAGCAAGAAACTGCATGAGTTTAAAATGTTCATGGACTATAGGGATTTTATCTACTATGTCATTTTGCTAGCACCACGATTGTAAGTTTCTTTGAGAGTCGGCTTGCGACTCTCTCCCTTGGGCTCATCTGTGGGCCCTCCACGGTATCCATATTATGGTTCATCATCTCCTCCCCCTCCTCCTCTATTCTCTCTCTCCTCAAATCGTCCAACATTTCTTGGAAAACGATCTGGGCAAGAGATTGATCTGTCAGCTGATGTTGGATGGCTTGGATGGATGCAAGCAATTGTGCATTAATGGAGTTCTGATCAGGTTGTCCCTGACATGGTCGATTCGGTCCCTTTCCCTTCCCTTTAGGAGCCATCTATGAATCTAGCTCAGAGGATATGATCTGCATGAGGTCCAGTGTTGGCTCTACACAAACATATGTATCACATTCAAACTAGAATTCAGTGGTACCAAGTGAAATGGATGATCTGGAGTTAGTGTAAATTCCAGGTGTATGTGAATGGAGCAATTGATATTGAATAAAATCGATCTCCCTCCACAAGGGATGAATGGCAGGACAAGAGTGATGCTGATTTATTGAAATAAAGGAAGAATTCAAGGATTCTGGAGATCGAAACGCAAGATCCGAATCGAGTTCTTGGGAATCACATGGAATTATTGATGATGTCGAATCCATGGAATCGATGTGGGTGTAGGGGGGGCCGACTAAACCATCAATGAGTTGACATCTTGGAGAGAAGCGAAGTGGATGAGGAATGGAATACGATGATGACCAATGGATGAGGTGAAGAGGAAAATAGTAAAGGCTCAAAAGTGAGCGGGGCAAGAAGAAATAAAAGCAAATGTAAGGAAAAAAGGGTGCAAGTGCGTAGGACTGGATCTTTGACCTAATCTAATTTAAACAAACACAATACAAGTAAAGACTCACCAACCCAACATAATATGAAGCCGTGAGAGTTTGGCTATTTTTATCTTTTCAATTTTATTGTTATTTTCAGGCAATCTTTGAACAAGTTCTTATAAGCTAACCCTATAGGAGAGTGCATACTATCAGAAAAGTATCACGTACTTTCCACTTCCTTTGTAACATGTAGTATGCACTTTTTCAAGAGAATCCCTGATAATGGGTCTGGATCCACTACTCAGCCAAAGAATAGAAGAGGAAGCCAATAGGCAATACCACTACTTTCCCCACAAGTGAGGTACTCGGACGCAAGACGATGAGACAGACACACTCGTGAGGGCATGACCTAAGCTCAATAATTCGGACCAGGTCAGATGTTCTACACAAGGCGAGAACACCATTGTCGACAAGGCCCTACTCGCCTACGTGCGCTAGAAGTGCCAATGCTTCATGAATTCAGTCAATAGTATGGCAGTATTCAAGCTGGGTTTTAGGCTTTAATCATTATGAGTCATTCCTCACTAAGTCTGGAATGTACCTGAAAATAATGTGGACTTTATGAACCCCAAACAATGAATGTTCGTTAGGAATTTTAGTTAAAGTCAAATTATTAGACGGTCCTCTTGTTTTAATATTTTGATTTTCACTTTTTTGAGTGTTTTTCAAAATAATACGCCTAATGATTTTTTTGTATTTTCTTTTGAGTCCTAAATGATACAAAAATAGGAGAGGAGTCGGAAAAGCTGTGCAAGTTGACACTAAGGTGGAAATCTCACCTTAGCATCTAATGATGCATGCCAAGTTAAGAAGACATACAGTGCTTCCCAGCTCTCTCCACGCGGTATGCAAAACAGAATTGAAATATTTACACTACATGCATGATATGAAAAATGATTGAAATCGTCCTAAACAATAATTGTTATTAATCGTGAAGAACTAGACGTTGAATACCTTGAAGAGAAACCCAAAAGTACAGTCTTGGAGACTCTTCCGTATCTGTCACAGTAAATCCTACTAGCACTGTATAGAGTCTCTCATGACACTCTGTTTCAAGTCCAAGTAATCAACAATTTAGTTTGACTAAGTCCAAGCATAGAGAACTAAAGGTGCATGCTTTTAATTAGGCTTGGGAACTATTAATCATGCCACACAACCCTTAGTCTATGGGTTCGATCAAAGAACACAAATAAAAAGAAGGCAAAAAACTCAAATCATGGAAACAAATAAAAACGAAGGGAAAATAGGGAGAATGAGAATAAGAAGGTAAAGAAAATGCAAAAAACCGTCGAGGCCCACAGGTGGACAATCACCTGGGCAATGGACCTCAGAGTGTGGCAATGTTCAAAATGTCCAAGTACGTATATTATTACAATTATTTATGCAAGATTAAAAAAGAGTTTTTCTCTCACAAAATAAAAGAAAATCTACACTAAAAACCATGCTCTTCTCTCTCTTTGTCTCTCTTTCTCTTGCTCTCTCCAATCAACCTGAAAATAAGAGGTTGATATCCTCGCAGCACGGGTGCACCGTCTTCCTAAGAAGTCACCTTCTCCATGTGGTCCCTAGCAAGAAATAAAACAATTATTTATAAAAAGAAATAAAAGAGATAAGAAATGCATATGAATATGTATACTTTAAACCTATCCTAGGCATTGATCCCCAGCAACGATGCCAATTGATAATCAGATGATTGTTGAGGGATCCTAACATATGGTCTTGGAGGGTATGTGATGCCTGATAAGTCAGGTCTGGTAATGGTTGTGTCAATCGCTCTCTCGGCACTTGGATGCCAACAATCAAATGAATCAACAATCAACCCACAATAATGATAAATCAAGGAAATTGTGCTGGGTGAAATTTATTATACCCTGCATATAAATGTGTATTTTGAATAAATGTAGGGGTCTAACCACTGAGAGCTACGGGGATAGGCTATTTATTGTCTACAAAGAAACAATAGATGTTTTTTGTGTATTTTGGGTTTTTAAATTTTTGTGAGTTTTGATTATTTTTAATTTTTGAAATTTTAATTTTATATATTTTAATTTTGTTTTTAATTTACATTTTTTCTTTTTATATTTCTTCTGATTTTTTATTTCTGTTCTTTTAATATGTACTAGGAATATATATCTATATATGTATATTATAAGTAATATATATAATATATAAAAAATATAAAAATTCCATAAATACAAATAGGAATAGTTCTTTTTATTTTTTAAAGGTATTTAAAAGTATTTATAAGTATTTATATTATTATTATATTGATAAGTATATAAGTAATGCTATGTATAAAGAGGTTATATGCCCTTTTATATTTATAAATATATCTAAAAATATTCAATCCTCATAAAATATTTTTTTTGTCTTTGTTATATTTCTCTCTATTTTTGTGAATTTTTATGTAATTATTGCTAAATTTTATTATTTTTAAAATCCTAAATGCTCCAAATTAGGGAGTTAATAAATAGATTGAATTGATTAAGGATTTTAAAATAAGAAATAAGTTCAAAATTTCTCAAAACTATTTTAATATGTAGTATATTATATAAGTAAAAATATACAGAAGAAAACTAATTTGGGGGATTTTATAAAATATTTTATATTTTAGTGTTAGAAAGGTTTTCAAATTTTAGTGTTTTCTTTTTATATTTTTGTGATTTTTGGTTTGTACCTATATTATATAGTAATATAACATATAATTCTTTTGGAATTTTTAAAAGTGTTTGTATATATTTTGTATTTTTAAATCTAAACATGGAATAAATAACACCCAAATTATTTTTAATAAATGGAAAAATATGAAAAATGCTAAAATAAAAGGGTAAGGTGAACAAGCTTAATAAGGAGCACACTCATCTATTTTTCCATAATTTTCCAAGCACATCTAAAATAAAAGACATAAAATTAATTACAATGTACTGGCATGGGTGTATTTGCAATAAAAGTGTAATACATGGTGTGTGTGCAAATAAACCACAAATTTTGAACTTAATTTACAAATTTTTTATAATAATAAAATAATTAAACCCATAAGGGTACGCTTGCAAAATGTCCAACTGACGTGGGGGACCACGTGAGCAAAGTTGGCTTGGACCTTAGTGTAATATACAATAAAAGCGAGGGTCCACTTGTAAAATTTACACAACTTTTTTAACTACAAGTATTATTTACAAGACCAAAAATGAAATAAGGAAGGCAGAGGGGTTACTAATAAATTTACCCTTAACAGTACTTTGTCAGGCAGCTCTGGAGCATCCACATGGTGTGATGAAGGTGTTGGGGGGCTTCGCTTCGCCAAATAATTGAACAGCCTAGATTAGATCTGGGTCGCCTTCCTTGATCGGATGACTCTCAGGGGTTTTATAAGAACACCCGAAGAACTGGGCTCCGTCGAGCTTCAATCGTGGTTCTCTCACTTGTCCGGCCTCCGTCTTTGTGGATGAGAAGCTCCTCATCTTCCTAGAGGTGATACGTGATAAGAGAGATCTGCCTAGCAGTTAAAATGATTTCTGTTGTAGAATTGAGGAGACAAATCAATCTATCAAACAAAAGACAGCAAGTAGGAGAGAGAGAGAGAAAACTAATCAGAAATATCAGGAGTCTCTCTCCTATATTTTATTATTTCACTAGAATATAGAGTGATATATATAGTAGATCTATGAAAATACTCAAGCAATGAGCTCTAAATCAACAGAAAATAAAACCACAACTAAGTCGGAAGTAAAAGAATAAAATCTTTATAAAATCACGATGAAATTCCTCAAAATTCGACTCGAAAATAAATCGTAAAAAATGCTATCAATGTGGTGTCCATAAATGTCCAAAATAATCCTACAATATCCAAGAGTCAATGTGAACAAATTGCAAAAAAATAAAATGTTCTTTCAATTTGGTCCCCTATCAAGAACCTATTTATAAGAAAAAATTTTGGAACTTGCACTTAGGTCCTCACACAGGGATCTAAATGCAATATTCAAAACTTCTGGAACTAATCAGTCAAGAGGTTCTATGAAATTTTTCACCGCTTCACATTTTACGGCCATGATTATAAGTTGTGTGGGCGATCTAGGTCTTTGGTGAGGGACGTGTGGTGCCAAACTGCACCTCGTGTTCTTGATAGTGTTCTTCCCCAAAACTGAAGGTGATCGACGACGATTCTTCGACTTCTCCTCAATCTCTGACGAAGATGCAGCTATGGCAGTCCTCCGGTAGGTCTAGAAGGGGGTCGCCTACCCCCTTCAAGCTCCATTACGGTAGGAGTTGATTGAAGATTGGCGGGGAAAGCTTTGAAGGCCGGCTAGGGTTTGGGAACCTAGAAAGATGAATTGTGGCTCGATTGATCGACGAGGCAATGAAGATAGCTCCTGATGTTGGCTCTAGAAGATCGAAGATGAAGATACATATGCTATGAATGCCTACAATTGAAGATTTAAAGCTCGATTTCTAAGGAAATCGGCCAAAAGTTATGTGCTCTAGCTAGTGTAAATGGGTTCTAGAACATATGATGTATCAGATGAAAAATTGGGGTGGATTGATCTCAACTGAGAATGGATTTTGATTGCAACTGAGATAAGAGTTGTTAGGGTATCTAATGGCATAATTAAGAAGGCTAATGCAACATGAAAATCGATGAAATTAAATGGATGAATGAGAAGATACCTGCGAAGAAGAGGGTATATGACCATCGGGGGCTTGCTCGATGGGTGGTCTATCAGGAGCTGGACAGGCACGAGGTGGTGACGCACGGTCGGGTGAGGCATTGGAACTCTCCTCCAACACACCTCCTTCCACGCGGGGTGACTACGAGGTGTTATCACCATCGGAGGTTGCCGGGGTTCGGTGGAGAAGTTGGGTGTCGGTTACTTTGTTTTGGAACTGGAGAAATTTTGGGAGAAGTTGGTTTGAATGGTTGATATTCATGGAGTTTTATAAGATGATAAACAAAGGTTTGTGTTAGATCTGATAGCGGGCATGTAAACTGGATGTTAGGAGTACGATTTGGACAGGTTAGATTGAAGAATGGAAGTAAAACTGAGTGGGATTACCTAGGTGAAATGAGGTGGTTGAAACAGAAGCTGGAACAACTTCTTCGGAAGAAGACGGTTGTGATGCTGACACGTGTCAACACCACAGTGGTCAGAAAAATAACTATAGTATGAATTGGATAATAAATATTAAATAGTATTATTTTAAATGGGTATAAAGATGAAAAGTTTAGATAAATAATTTTCTAAATTATAATATAATTATTTTTATAAATAATATTTATTTAGGGTTTTGGAATTATTTAAAATATTAAATAAAGGTTTTAATTTCTGATTTTTTATAGATAAACTACAAGATCAAGAAAATAATTAAAAATTATAAAATCAAGTGTTCTATAAATAGTAGGTCCCAAAACTGGCTTTTTGCAAATGGACTCCAATTTTAGTGAATCACCTTCATTAATTAGAGAATATTATTTTATGAACTTTAAAGTGAGTAGAGTAAATTGAAGTTCGTATGAAGAAGTTAGGAAGTTAGGAAGTTGAAAAATTGACAAGTTGTAAACCAGATTTCTTGGCATATATATAGGTGGAGGATTTTTGTTTTAATTTTTATACTTTTATATACATTTTTATAAACATATAAGAAAAGAGTTTGATGAAAAATATGTACAAATGAATTAATTAAAAATGGTTGAAGTTTTGATAAATAATGAATAAATAAGGTTAATTGTTCTATGTGCACAATTAATTATTTTTATTGTTTTCTTCCTTATCTCCCCCTACTTTATTGTTTGCCAACCAATCCATGTTAGCTTGGTCTCAAGGGTTTGGTTATATAAATATATCTTGCAGCTATATGCTAATTAGTCAAATTGTACAATATATACATATTTATAGCCTGTCTTCTTTTCTTTCTTTTTCCTTTTATTTATTTACATGTTTTTAATGCATAAAAATGTATTTTTATTCATGAATGGTAGTTTGCTAAAAATATGTGAATTAATGAATATTTACATGCATTTGTTAAGTGTTTTAATACAAAAAGCGATAGAAGTGTTGATGAATCATGGATTTATCAACCCCCTATACGTAAACTTTGCTAGTCCCTTGGCAAACACTTATTTGAAAAATAAGGAAAAAGAAAGAAAATTGAGTTTATTTTCCTAAATAAATTCATGAAGCAGACAAAGGACATAGCTTGGTCGAGCCTTAAACAACCATTTTATCGGAGCCTTAACTAGGATTAGAATTTTAATCTCAACGGTCCTCAATTTCTACAAATCCTTTTTAGGTTCACCTCAATAGCCATCTCATGACTTATCCATATCGCTAACTCTTTCAACCTTGAATTCAATTTGTATGGTGTGAGAATTGTGTTAGCTCTTCATACTTAAAGAAGCAAAGAAATCATCCATCCCAACAATGCACTCCAATTTGTTCCTCATTCGGCTACTCTTTTCTCGGGAAGGGGGGTATTTCCTTCTAAGGTCAGATCATGTTGTGTCCACAATCAAATAGAGAGAGAATGTAGAAGAATGATAAAATAACTTGAGTGTGACCATTGTAGTCACATCTCCTTCTGAATTTCAATCGGTGTAGCAAAGTCACCACAAAGATGTGCAGGCTTTTTGGAAGCTTGGACCATTGTGGTCATATTTGTATTTGGCGGTTGGCTTCTTTTTGGTAGAATTTATAATTTTGCCTGCACTACATCAATCTTTTATGCCCCTACGGATATAGCATCTTTTGTTCCGGTCCATTTTTTGGGGGTCTTGGAAACATTGTGCATGCAGATCCTTCCCTCATTCGAAGCTTTATTTCAACACCATAACTCTCGTCTTTAGGCATCCATACCACTAGATAAGGATGAAAATGCACCCTAAAGTGAACTGCCCTTCGCAATCTCATGCAAATCGAACTAAGTGCAAAGTGCATGTGTCCAAAAATGATTCACTGTTGGAGAGTTAAATGGATTACACCAAGTGTTCTACTAAGGCAAGTTTAAGTTGAAATTCAAACATGGTCTCATGGAACCCAAAATTTAAGTCAAAGACCTGAAGAGTCTAAATTTTAGCTCCTAACTAGGCTCCTTACAATGAAATTCAAATGCCATAATCAAGCCCCATCCTTTAGACTATTCCCAATCTTTAGTTCGAAAAATCAAACGTTATGAAAAATGTTATTGCAAATGCAACCGTGTTTTTGTGAAGTACATTTTTCTGAATTTTATTCTCTTTTTACGGATTTTAAAGATATCGTAATTTTAAGAATTTTAGGACTTTATTTTTTTATGGATTTTTTAATTTTTATAAACGAGAGTACTTATAAGAATTTTTCCATCTCCTTATTAATAAAATGGCTACCCCCGTCAGAAATAAGAATACATGGAATTTCGGACTGTGAAATAATATGTTCCCCCAAGAACCAACATTCGGTCTTGCTATCATGGTTCGTGTGGGTATAGCCTCCACCCATCTATTAACATAATCTACATCCAGAAGAATGTACTCAAAGCCACTGCTTCAAGGAAACAATCCCAAAAAAATATATGCCCCATGCATCAAAGATCTCACAAATGATAACTAGTCACAATAGGATTGCATCTCTAGCATTGACTATCCCTCCTACTCTCTGACAATCCAGGCAACTCTTCACATTTGTGCATGCATCTCTAGTAAGATTCAACCACCAAAATATGCTCTGGAGTTCCTTCTACGTTGTCATCTTCCTTGAATTATGTCTCCCTACCTCTAAAGAATGGCACAAGATGAGGACACTATTGTATTCCTCCTGAGGAATACATCTCATGTAGACACAATCTGATCCTTCATGAAAAGGATCGGATCCTCCCAGTGGTAGTATCGTGCCTCAGAAACTAGCCTGACAACTCGATCCTTCAGCCAACCCAGTGGACCTTTTTGTGTGACCATAAAGTTCACTATGTCTGCATACCATGTAAGTTCTATAACTGCAAAGATGCTCTCGTATAGAAATCTCTCTGCAATCTATGGCATGTACTCATCTAAAGGCTTCTCTATCTGTAATCGGGAGAGGTGATCAGCTACCACATTCTTTAACCCAGGTTTATCCTTATTATCCAAATAAAATTCCTGAAGTAAAAGAACCCATCTAAGAATGTGTGCCCTGGCATTCTTCTTATCCATCAAATATATGATAGCTGGTTGATTTGTATACATTGTAATCTTGGGACCAAGAAGATATGATCTGATTTTGTCCAATGGACATACCACTGCCAACATCTCTTTCTCTGTCACTATGTAATTACATTGAGTGCCATATAAAGTCTGATTGGAAGTTAATAGCAATAGGAACTCCATTCCTACTCTGTCCTAATACAGCCCCGATCGCGAAATCTGAAGCATATCATGATCTCAAAGGGAAGAGACCAATTAGATGGCTGTACAGGAGCATTGATAATCATCTCTTTCAATGTGAGTAAAGAACTAAGACATTTGTCATCTACTAAGAACTCAATGTATTTGCCTAATAGTTCAGTTAACTATTGGGAAATCTTAGAGAAGTCATGAATAATTCATCGGTAGAAACCGACATGCCCTAGAAAAGATCATAGTTGCTTGATGTTGGTTGGTGGCTCGAGATGCTTGATGGCATCCACCTTGGAAAGGTCAACCTCCATGCCTTGCTTGGAGATGACATGCCCTAATACAATCCCGTGTAACCATAAAATGGCTCTTTTCCCATGACAAAACGAGATTCACCTCACAACATTTCTGAAGAACATGATCTAGGTGCGCTAAACACATCAAAGGACTCAATATTGACCGAAAAAACATCCATAAAGACCTCAAGAAAGTCACCTACCATGTCCGCAAAAATGGCAAGCATGCACCTTTGGAATGTAGCAGGGGCATTGTACAAATCAAACGGCATCTGTCCAAAAGAGGACGTGCCAAAGGGACATGTAAAGGTAGTTCTCTCCTGGTCTTTAGGAGCTATAGTGACTTGGTTGTATCCGAAGTAACTGTCAAGGAAATAGATGTACTCTTTCCCTGACAACCTCTCTATGACCTGGTCTATAAATGTCAAAGGAAAGTGGTCCTTCTTTGTCGTGGCATTCAATTTCTTGTAATTAACACATGCTCACCATGGCGTGGTTACTCTCTTGGAATCTTCTCTCCGCTCTCATTCTTGACCATATGGATTCCTGACTTCTTCGGGACAATATGTAATGGTCTAACCCATTCAGAGTTGGAGATGGAATAAATAAGCACTGCATCACACCATTTATTTATCTCTTTCCTGACAACATCTCGTAAAGTTGGATTCAGTCTATGTTGAAACGCTCTAGAGGGTATGTTGTCATGATCAAGATAGATATGGTGAGAGGACAAAGCAGTATTTATTCCGCAGAGATCGTATACAGTCCACCTAAATAGCCTTGCGGTTTATTTCAAGAATCTCCATCAGACGAGATTCTTGCTCTTCAGACAAAGATGAGCTGATAATGATAGGAAACTGTCGATGTGTATCGTAAGGAAAGCATATTTCTTATTTGATAGCAAGTTTTTTGGTTCTGACAAGGTGGAATCTGGCTCTTTTGTATCCTCATCCATCTATGTACAGGGAAATGTACCGATGGTAGATGTGTCTACAATATGGTTATCCACCATCTCAATTTGCTCTAGATTCGGACTATAGAAGATATCTAAATAATATGAAACAACATCATCTAGCTCTCTATTGTGCTCATCCTCGGAATGACTAGAGGAAAATAACTCAGCTAAATGAAAATATGTCTCTAGCTCATCTGAAGTGGAGGAATCATGAAAATCTCAGAATCTAAAATATATGCAATCAAATCCTCAAGTGTCAGCTCCATCTTCTCATCTTTCATGCTAAAATATAGAGTACCATCAGAAGAACTGCAAATGAAGTCTCGGACCCATCCTCTGCTAGGATATCATGGTTCTCTACCTGATACCTCTCAAGGTCATCAAAACGAACTTCATCCATGTAATAACATGTGTCTAAGGAACTCATGACGTCTAAACTGATTGTCGACGTGGTACTCAAAGTGGGTGATTCTCTTGCCATCTCTATATGTACTTTTTTACCCTCAGTATGAAAAGATACCTTTCATGTATCATAATCAAAGAGGGCCTTCGTGGTCTCCAAGAAAGGCCTCCCAAGAATGATTCGGATAAGGTGTAACTGTGTATTGCAATCCATGTCTAGGACAGTAAATTCCACTGAGAACCGCGGACCCTGTATAGTCATGATAATGTTCCTCAACATGACCCTAGGTCTTTGTACTGATCTATCAGCACACTGAAGGGTCGCATGGGATTTGTGAAGAGGACCCAACTCGAGCTTGTCGAGTAGACAAGATTGTAACAAAATGATTGAGGACCCGTTATCTAAGAAAGTGCGATCAAATGTTGCATCTGATATCTCGTATCTGACATAATGTGCTCTTGAATCTCTTTTCTTCTTTGATAATCTGTTTTGTGCAGCACGAGATGTGGCCTTGGTCAATATATGCTTCTCTATACGTGACTTCTTTTTCCTACATGTGGAACATCTATTCTTCAACTACTACTTGAGCGTAGGAAAATGATCCAAGGAATCGTGGAGTGGAATCTTCAAAAAGATGTGCTCTTTCAATAATCATTTTATCTTAGTAGTAACATCATATTTTGGTATTTTTCTTTCCTTTTCAATACAAAGCATCGGAAAAAGGAACAAACTCAGGAACAACAAAACTTTCCTTTTTATTTTCATCCAAATCATCACAAATGGAATCAGCATATACATCGGGAATCTCAGAAGTATGTACAAAACTCGTGAATACATGGAAGGAAATAGAATCATTCGGAGTGTATGCATTGTCTGGCAAGGTATCATCATCTGAGTCTCCTATGTCCCTATCAACAGTCTCTGCGTTTCTCCCATGTATGGCATAATCGTGGACATCATGATCCTCATGGTGGTCCTCCTCCTCAGCAACAGAATGTGTATCATCAACATCATGGATCGACTCTCGCTCATCATCATCGTGTGCCCTCTCCTCCTCTAGATCAGGTTCTCGTGGATGTATACCACACCTGAGACAAATGAAGTTAGATAAAAATTCAGGAAAAGTGACTATACCTGTAGTGATGTCTACCTGATCTGAATGTTGCTGCTTATTGTTTGGGTTCATTTAGGCTGAGCTAGGAGAGTGGTCTTGGGCGCAACTAACTCATCTAGACAATGGTTACCCCTTCATTTATGTCCTACGTGCATCCTGAAGCATGCTCAACATACCCATGATCTGGTTCCGTGACAAGGATTGTGCAGATATCTTTGCCTTAGTGGTCTATCCCCGGCTCTCTACTCTCTCCTTCTTAGAAGTGTGTTGCAGTTGTGGTATATATGGCTGAGGAGATCTCTGAGGTGTAGTCTTGTTGCTGGTGATGATATGAATGCGGATGTGTAGAAAGAGACTAATAAGAATATGGTGGTCTTTGATATGCATGATGGTGAGACTGCTGCTGTGTATATGGTTGTCGATGCTGGAAGTGTGGACGTCCATGTTGTGGCTGAATCTTTTGCTAGTGGTATACGCTCTGAGGTGTAATATGTGCTGGTGACTGATATTGAACAGGAGTGTACCATACACCGTTGATTTCAAGAGTTGAAGAGTGATCGACATCATCAACTACAGGGCTCGTGATCTAACTGTGGTTGGCAGTGGATGAATCCTCATGCCAATCCTACTACGGAGTCTCAATACAGCATGCCAGCTCAATCTGAATATATTAAATCTAATAGGTGGAAGGAGTAGGTAAAGACCTCTGTGTAGGCTGAAAAGAGGAACAAATTGACCGCTGGTACTATAGTTGCATCTCGGTCACTTTATTCGTCAGATCACTCATTTGTTGTGGTAATGAAGAGAGTTTCTCCAACTCTCGCAGTTGCTGCAAATCTTGTACTTGCTTCTCATTCACATCGACTAATGTAAGTTTCTCACTAATAAAGCCTATGTTAGAGCATGACTTAGAATCATAAATATGTGTTATCTTCTGATGATCTCATTGGTGTGGTGGCTATGGGTCCTTCTAGAATGCCTGAGTAGAATCTACAACTCGTGTGTCCTCTGCCATCCCCTCAAAGATGGACCAAATAGACTCAGCATACCTATTCAAATAGTTATCTCAACATGCGACGCTCACTAAGCCCTAAATATCTGGTTGGAGTCCTCCAAAGAAGTTCTATACTAGCACCTTCAATGGTATCTCATGATGAGAGCACTTCTTAGTAAAATCCTTGAATTTTTCCCATGCCGCATGGAACGACTCATGTTAAAACTGCATAAAATTGGAGATCAGACTCCTCATCGCATTCGTCCAACTCAGAGGAAAATATCTACGCAGGAAGGTTGACTTGAGGTCATCCCAAGTCGAAATCTCTCTCCTTAAATGATTCATCAAATATAATGCCTTATCTATTAAGGCGAAAGGGAAAGCCTTGAGGCGTATAGCCTCCTGCGTAACTTCTGTATAGCTCGGTGTTTCACATATCAACTCAAACTGCTGTAAAAAGGTGAACGACTCCTCTAACATGTCTCATAGAACTTGGGAAGCAAGGAAATAAATGGCAGTCTCAAATCGTATGGCCCTTGATTCGATGGTAACCGAATCCAATGTTGTAGCATGCTAGCTCAAGGGTAATACTCATCTATCAAAGTAGCGGGAACCACGTTAGGTGGTAGTGGGTTCTAGGCTCCTACTCTCAACACAATGATCTCAGCTCTTACCTCATGCTGGACTTTACATTAATCTCATATTTGTGTACTCATCAGTTGAACTGTGTGTCTAGAATCCCTATTGTAATATCAATAGCTGGATCCGGTCTCTCATCAACATGTCTCTCCTTAACTGGTCTCTCCTCAACATCTCGCTCATCGACAGGTGCCTTCCCTCTAACAATGATGTCTGTCGAATCCTCTGAGAAGGAAAAAGTTTCTTAAGGAATCAGTGAAAAATATGCAGGAGAAATAGACGAAAAACTAAGGTGAGGGTTTGACTCACCTCGTGACTAGGTGGGACCGACTTGGGAAGAGGGTCATCCCGAGTCTATGAAGATGTACGTGAGGCAGAGTACACCAAAATGACTCTCCATGGTTAGAGGAAAGTGCTTGCAGTTGTGATCATGTACCGAAGAGTGATACACGGGTACTTAGGGCACAAGTCTAGGGATTTTTGGCCCTATCCTTAGGGTTACATCCTCACCCACTCTGTTTGGAGTTTAATACCTACAATAATGAGGGGTTTGCTCTCCCAATGCAATTAAGTCTAGTTTTTTTATTTTGGGGTTAAAGTTTCAAAAGAAAAGATCCTTTTTTATTTTTTAAGATTTTCACTTTTTTGGATATTTTCAAGAATGTCTAACGCGAGTTCGATCTCCTTTATTTTCAAAAATTGTGTCTCATGGAGAGGGAAATCACATAATGCTGTGAAAAATTATGATGCATGCAGAGATAGAAACCATACCTGAGTCTAGCTTAATGCGTGCAAAATGATCCGCGTAGAAAATATAAACCTAAGCTAATGCATGAAAAAGTCGTGAGTACCGTCCTAAACCAACATCTCTAGCATAAGAACATATTAATTTTCAAATAGATGAATTACGCCTATGTGTGGATTAGGGTAGTCGATTCTACTTTTACTCGTCAAATCAAATAAGAATTCACCCTAAGTTTTCATGAAATCATGTGGAACAAAGAAAAAGGTCAGAAAATCAAACACCGTGGTAAGGTCCCCCCAAGTGCACCCACACTTTGCGAAACAGACCCCGAGAAGAAAGTAGAAATGTCCAGTCTACAAGTCGGAATGTCTTTAGTGGGCCTTTTCCACGAAAAAAACATACAAGTGGCCCTACCTCTCTCACCAAAAATAAAAACACGAGCAAAAGCCTTGAACTATTAAAAAGAAATAAAAAATATCGCCCTTGAAAAAATACGAAAAATCTACCATCAGACTCACGATGCTCTTCTGCAATCAGCTCGTAAAGGAGCCTAGTCTCTGCGATCTCAGCCAGCTCGACTTCCTTAGAAGATGGCTAATCCTACAGGCCCTTAACATAGGTTAGTATATATATAAGAAAATCAAACATAAAGCTCAAGCAAAATCAGAAGTAAAAAAAGAAACTCAAAAATTGAGAAAAATAATAGTTAAAAAGCTGATAGAAATCGAGA
Source organism: Ottelia alismoides (assembly GCA_037367405.1). Taxonomy (NCBI): domain Eukaryota; kingdom Viridiplantae; phylum Streptophyta; class Magnoliopsida; order Alismatales; family Hydrocharitaceae; genus Ottelia; species Ottelia alismoides. Next base: position 612,785 of record JAZKJV010004099.1, read on the forward strand.
AAATAAAAATCTAGAAAAATTTAACAAAATACAACACACAAAAATCAAGAAGAAATCAAAGAAGATAAAAGAAAATAAAACTGAGAAAATTGAGAGAAAATCAAACAAACTAAAATCGAGAAAATCGATAAGAACAGAAAGAAAGGAAAAAATCACAAAGAATAAAATCTCAAAAATCAAACGCAGTTATGCCTCCCTAGCAACGGCGCGATTTTGATAAGCGAGACCTCATAGCGGTTAAAATGATGTCAGTTGTAGAACCACAGAGACAAACCTTTCTATTAAATGAAAGACAACAAATAAGAGAGAGCGAGAGAGAAAATGAATTAGAAATATGAGGCGACTCTCTCATATATTTTATGGTTTCACTATTTCTTTTATCGAGCAAGTGTTCTTAGGTTGAACAGAAGGAGGCTGAAAGTCGAGCATTAATTTTTAAACAAGAAAAATTTTTGTGATTTTTTTAATCTCCTCTTCTTCTCTGAGAAAATCATTTTTTATCAATTTTAGTTTTTGTATTTTTATTTGATTTTTAATTTTCCAATTTTAATTTTATTTTTCAAACGGATATTTTTCTAACAAATGTGATCTACAATGTAGTAATAGATGGTAGAGAATATAGAATGACACTATCTATAGTAGATCCACGAAAATACTCGAGCAACGGGCTCAAAAATCAACACAAAATAAAACCAAAATAGAGTCAAAAATAGAAGAATGAAATCTCTATAAAATCATGAATAAAATCCTCGAAATTTGACTCAAAAATAAATTCATAAAAAATGTTATCAATGTAGTGTCCATAAATGTCCAAAATAATGCTACAATGCCCAATGTCAATGTGAACAAAATATAAAAAAAATAAAGTGTTCTTTCAATTAGGTCCCTGGTTAGGGACGTAATGTAAGAAAAATTCTGGAACTTGCACTTAGGTCCCTGCATGGGGTCTAAATGCAATATTTAAAACTTCAGAAATCGATCAGGGTGGTCTATGATATTTTTTCCACAGCTTTGCATTTTAGCGGCCAGGATTATAATATGCATATTTATTAGGCGAAATGAGGTGGTTGAAGTAGAAGTTGGAACAACTTCTTAGGAAGAAGATGGTTGTCGTTCTCACACGTGTCAGCACCACAGTGGTCAGAAAATTAATTATATTATAAATTAAAATATAAAAAATCCTAATTTTTAATAGGTATAAATATGAAAATGTAGAAAACTAAATTACCTAAATTATAGTATAATTTATTTTTATAAACAATACTTATTTTATGAATAAATATAATATTAATATATACATATACAATATACTTCACAACTAGCTTTTATATATAATATTTTAATAAATAATATATAGTTTGTATATTTTATTATTAATATAATAATAAATATTAGTTAGAAGAATATTTATAGATTTTAATAAATTAATTTATATATATACACAGATATATAGCCTGCAGTTCAAATTCGTCTATATTTTAAGGTTTTTGAATGATTTAATATTAAATAAAGATTTTTATTTTTGATTTTTTTTATAATCAAACTCTAAGATAAAGAAAATAATTAAAATTTGTAAAATCATGTGTTCCATAAATATTATGTATAGAATAAAATAAATAGCCCAGAAACATAGTTGTCATTAGGCCCCAAAACCGACTTTTTGCAAACAGACTCCAATTTTAGTGAAATCTCCTTCATTAATTAGAGAATGTTATTTTATGAAATGTTAAGGTGAGTATAGTGAAATTGAAGTTAGTATGAAGAAGTTATGAGGTTTGGAAGTTGAGAAATTGACAATTTGTAGACCAAATTTCTTGACATATATAGGTTGAGTTTTTTTATGATTTTTATACTTTTATATGCATTTTTATAAATATATAGGAAAAGAGTTTGATAAAAAAAATATGTACAAATAGATTAATTAAAAATAGTTGAAGCATTGGTAAATAATAAATAAATAAGGTTTATTGTTCTATGTGCACAATTAATTATTTTTATTGTTTTCTTCATTATCTTCCCCTACTTTATTATTTATCAACCAATCCATGTTGGCTTGGTCTCAGAGGTTAGGTTATATAAATATATCTTACAGCTATATTTATATTTAATTAGTCATACTGTATAATATATACATATTTACAGTCTACCTGGAACTCCTGTTCTTTTTTTCAGAGTTGTGGAGATTCAGTCGCCTGGAACTCCTGTTCAAGCTCTGGGATGGTGCTTCGGGTGGCTTTCTGAATCATGATCCTATGCAAAATGATTAAGGGAGCCGAGGTTTATCTCCTTGGCCTCTATTGAAGCCAAATATGCAAGGGAAAGCGAGTCGGAGGAGTTCCTGCGACGGCAGTGGAAGGAGCTCCGACTCCTGCTTGATCCTTGTGGGATCAAGGGGAAAATGGGGGGTTTGATGGATAAATGATCATGGAATGAAGTGAGGTGGAAATGGTGGTCAGAAATGACGAGTTCACGGTAGATTTGGGGCCGGAGCCTAGTGCTATGATGATTTTGATTTTTGAAATTAAGCAAAATAGCAAACTAATTAATCAAATTAAAACCTAAACAAAGCTAAAGAAATGAAATGCAAGGAAAAGATGGTTACCTAGTGGCTCAACAAACTTTGGAGAAGGAGAAACTTGCCAAAGACGAATGTCAGTGAACCCGGATCGCACCGCCCTAGCCTTTATCCACGTCGTGGAGGATTAGAGCTAGGAGCTATCACCAAAGAGCGTCAACAGGAAGGTTCCTCTTGGAGCTATAGGATAAGATCAGGGATCAAAAACAAAAAAGAAGTGGGAGGGGGTATTTATAGCAACATGGTCCACCCAAAAAGGTGGAGAGATGGTTGGAGCAAGGATAGTGGTAGGTAAAGATTCGAGTATGGGCATGGAAGAGGGACGAAGGGGCTACAGTAAGGTGGGTTGCTTGATGAAAATGGGGAAGATGTGAAGGCAAGGGGAAATGGAGAAAAGGGGTAGGTGAGGCTCTAAAACGGGCAGGGGTTGGATGTTGTACAGTTGACCTGCCCGGTCAACAAACACTGGCATCTAGTTGGTCCACGTGGACCAACCAGAAAAATGAAATCTTTAAATCCTTTTATAAAATCGATAAAAGTTATTAAATGATTTATTTAATTTTTGGTTAATTGTGATTTTTATTTATTTTTACAATTAATTTATTATATATTAATATTTACATGTGTATATAGGTAAATACACATGTATTTTGTACATTTTCATTTTATATGCACGTAATTTACATATTTATAATTTATTTAAATACATATTTAGATATTTTTATATATTTTTCAGAATTTATTTATGCACTTAAATAATTATGTATGTATATTATATAAGCATATTTACCTATTTATTAAAGTACCTTATTTATTTTAATGTATTTTTTAGTTTATTTTATTCTTATTTTATTATGTGCATGTATTTTAAATAATATTTGCAAATTTATGAAAAATATAAGACACCTAAAAATATAATAATGAATATATTGAATATTATATCTAGGTATACTATACAATGAGGGCCCAAAAGCTTAATTTTGCATATTAACTCCAAATTGGTTGAAATCACCTTCATTAAATAGATAATTTAATTTTATGCACAATAAAGATGAGCTTGATAAATTTTAAGTTTGTATGGAGAGGATACATGTCTGCAAAGATTTTTTTGCGGCCTTTTATTTTGTGTGTCCTGGGCACATTGTGCATTATTTTTTATTGAAATAAATTTTGTATTTTTCTTTGTATTTTTATGTACAATATTCATGTAGAGGGTTTATTGATTTGAATTATAAATTAAGAAAATAAAATAGGCCTCAAAAGGTAATTATTTGTTATAAAATTAGGGTTTCTGTGTTGTGTTTTTCGTACAATTGGCTGCCCTATCTCTCGGGTCTAGGATTACTCAATGTCTTTGACACTTCATTCTTTTTCTTTTTTTCCTTTATTCCTTTATTTAAGAATTAAATACAATATATTATACAATATTTTATACAGTATTTTATGTGAATTTTTTAGTGTTATTTTTCACAAATTAATGATATATACATGCATTTAGCTAGATATTTAAGGCCAAAATGAAAGAATAAAGTTGATGAAATGGATATTTATCATGTACATGAAATACCTACAAAAAATTAAAGTTTGTAGAAACAAGGTCTTTTTCATTTTTATTCTTCATGAAATTTGTAGATCTCATTAGGATGAACAATTTTCGTGTTGAACATTTTTTATTTTCAATTACTTACTATTTATTTTTTATTTATTTTATTATTTATGAATTTTTCTTATTGGACCGCATGGCTGCCTCTGGGTGCACCACGTGAGCCGACCCTTCATCCCAATGCACCTTCTCCTGGGTTGTTGGATCCCTTGATCCAATGGCACACATTCACTTCATCCTACTTTTATAAGCACTACTGGACCATCGTAGTTGTCTTACCTTTGACCTAGGCCCATCAGGGTCAATGGATTTCAAGATCCAAAGGTCCTTGATCTTCATTAATATATGATCGTCCTCTCTCTCTCGCGCGCACGCGATCACATGCATGGTGATGCTCCTTCACCCCATTTGCCCTATCACCGCACATGTTGCCTCGCCATTGTTCCGGTAGCCAATGACATCCAAGTCATCCCTCCTTCATGCCAACCACCCATCATCGACTCACCATGCACCCTTTCATACTCCCACTTGCTCCCAACCTACCACCCACTCGTTGACCCTCTCCATAAAACACCACCTCCTACCAACTACTTCATTTGTTGATCCTCTACTTCAAGAGAAGAGAGGTTAAGCTCCTCCAACCCCCATGTGATAGCTGAAGAAGACGAGTCGAGTGACGACAACCTCGTTGGCGAGATCCAGTGGTGTTCTCCATCGTCGCAACTTCTCTTATTGAGCTACATGAGCCTGGGTCTTGTCGTGCCCTTGAGGGACAACCAGCAGAAGCTCCAAGATCCAACATTTCTAGGCATCCCATCACCGTATATAGGCAGAACCATCTCTCTTTCCCACTTTCTTCTTCCCTTATTCCTCTCCTTCCATTTTCTTCTTTTACTACTTGCTTTCTATGTTATTGTTTGATTTTCCCCATCATATTCTACTTTTTATTGAGATTGAAAACCCAGAACCTAACATCCATCTGATTCCCTCTTTCCAATATGTCATACCCCATCACCTCATCGAGATTGACCTCTGCAAGGGCACAATTTTGGGTCTTTCATCTTTTCCATTTGTAAATTATCCTCACCACACATTCACATTACCCTTCATTCACCACCATGACACCTTATTCCTTCTTCGAGCACATGAAGTTCGAGAGCCACCTTTGCCTCCTTTGCAGGTGCAACATCAACATCTCCACCTTAAGTTACAACAACCCTCGATCGTGTTTAGAGATTGGAAGATTTTCTGCTACCGATTCTTGCTCAAGCTTCAAAACAATGGAGAGGGAGCCCTCTCTCCACTACCATATGCAATTCCATCTCAGGCCCAGAAGAGTCCTCCATTATAATTGAGAATGAGGGGAAGTGAAGGGAATATCTTTCCTCGAAGTGTGGTGATCTGCTTCCTTTCCCTCAAGCATCAGTAACCCAACCATCTTCGAGGCTTACATCATCTTCAACGGTACCTTTAATGCTCTGTCTTTTGTCAACGAGCGAAGAAATCTATCGACATAGAGCTTCACAGATGTCCTCTAGACTGTAAACCTTTAAGTACAAGAAATCACTAATTCTAGGTTTCCAACCATACTCAGTACCAAAATGAGACAATGACCACTCTATCTTGTAGCACTCATCGGCACCTTTCCAACGAACCTAAGAGCATCAAAATTGAAGTTTGTATGAGGATGTTACATGGAAAATAGAAACAGCTTATGTCTTTCGAATCTGGATCCGGACCAGGATCTAATTAACATGAACCTATGTACAGGGGTTGCTCCCTGATGAATCGTTAATCGACTAACTTAATTTGGTCTCATTGTAATAGGACCAATTATCGATTTATCAGAACCGAGAAGATGTATCTATGAAGAGTGGCTCGACTAAATTTACCTGGATAAGTCCAAGGCCGGACACAAGGACACAATCTTACTAGTCTTACTTAATTAGAGTCCAAATATGTTAATTAAGCTAATTGAAAGGGCAACCTAGGTCAGTATGCAAATCAATAATGCATGCTCTTTTTATCAACTTTCAATGCAAATATATTATAATGATAGAATGATGAAAATGGATGCAAAAGTATATTGCACAATACAAGTCACCGACAATACAATTGTGATTTTGTATGAATAATTAATCACCTTGAATACTCAAGCATCTAAATTTCAAATTAATGCTCAATGATGAATCTCCAATTAATCAATTCTGATAAATACTTTATTTCAGTAGTTCTTAATTGAATGATTAATGTGATCAATCATAAAAATCCCTCCTAAGCTAATTCTAATCAGAAAGTAATTATTTGAAATAAGTCCTAAATAGATTCTAGTTATCCAAGATAAATGACATTGTAAAGTGAGAAATAATCTAATTAGTCGATCACAATGGATCAGGTAATCAATAAATAAAGATCTATAGAACTCTTTAATTTTTAATTTTACGTAAACATAAAAAATCAAAAATAACATACCACATTAAAGAGCATCACAAGACCTTCAAAATGATACAAAGTTCATTAAATTTGGGAACACGATTTATAAGTTATTCAATTTTAAAAATGGGGGCATAAATGCAAAGAAACTTCAAATAAAAATACATAAAGTCTTACACATAGGTCCTCATAGGGACTGAAATGTAAATATAAAAAGCCATACTTAACTTTTACAGGATACCTGATGAGCGTTCGAGCGACAGAGGTTAAGTATCAGATAAGGTCGTTGCGACCTCAATCACCAGAGCCGAACTCAACAAGAAAACAGAGACCACCAATAAAATCAATCAAGCATGAAAATCAAGGAAAGCAGTCTTGCTAGTTATTTAACCTGGTATAGCCACCATGGTCGAACACAAGGAGCACGGGATAATCCTACGAAGTAGTCGAGAATTCAAAGAAGAAACAAAAGTATTTTTGGTGGTTTTTAATTTTTAAAATTTTTTTATATTTTTTGTTTAAGAAAAAGAATAAGAAAATAAAAAAATTACACTCAAACAATTATTTTCAAATTCTAAAAATTATCAAAAATTCAAAATAAAAATATTTTTATATTTTTAAGAAAATAAAGAGTTTTGGGTATTTTATGGGCTTTTTCAGATTTTTACATAATTTTTTAAAAATAAAAGAAAGACAAAATCAACAAATAGTGTACATCCTGGATAGAAAGGTAATTTTAAAATATTTAAAATGTCCCCTAAATTCCTGGCAGTAATTTTATGTGAAAATAGAAAATAAAATCTAACTACATAACTTGAAAACACATTTTTTTATTTTTATGGAATTTTTAATGATTTTTATAAGTTTTTAGGTCTTTTGAGAATTTTAGGTGTTATAAAAGATAATGAAACACAAAAGCTACAGAAATTAAAACACAACAAAACAAGCACTTGGGAATTTTTGTGGATTTTTAAGGGTATTTTTCTATTTTTTATGGATTTTCTAAAATAGACGTACTCTACTTTTAGGGGTTTTGAATTTTTAAAAATAACAAATAAACTCAAAATGTGTCAGAAAAATTACCAAAATTATTACACGGTAGCAAGAGCTACTGGAAGTTTTTTGGGAATTTTTGGAATAGTTTTGATATTTATTTAATTAAGAACCAAACATACAGGTAGTAAGGACCTAAATGCAATTATTTTAAGTTGTTGGTCTAAATAATAATAAGCACAAGAAGTCCAGGGTTGATTTTGTAAATTTTCCAATTAAATCCAGCACATGCGTAAATTCAATGCTCACAAGGGTATAATTGCAATTTCAGAAAAACATTCATTCAAACATGAACATCACAAAGATTCAGGACTAAATATGCAAAAGCACCACAGTTCACGTGACAACACACGTGCCTCGAAACACGGAGGAGTAAATAGCAAATAGCAGAAACTATAGGGATTGGAATGCAAATAAGTTCAACTACAACTTTTATTTTACAAACTAAAACATAAACATAAACAAATGCTGGGTAAAAAGGGAAATATACCCTTGCAGCACGTGAGGCGTGCGTGGAGGGGACGCATGGTGGTCGCTGGTGTGGTGCGATCGTGCGGCTCTTATAGATGTCAGGTGTCAGATCTGGCGGTCCAGAACGGTCGGGGATGTGGGGCACAGGTGAACATCAGATCTGACATCCAATGGCCCGACTCCTCTACTTTGTCGGCGTCTGGATATGATCTGGAGGAGTAGGGCTGATCCAACGGCGTTAGAGTAGCCTGGACGAACAACTCTGGGGCGAACTTCACCGGAGCCAAGGAGGAGATCCCCAGCTCCAATGGTCGATTGGGAAGCACTGGATGGGTCATGGGAAGCCTCGACGTCGACTGAACGGATCAGATGGAGGCTCCACTGGTCGGATGGACGTGGCGACGATGGGGACCTGGAGCTGCTCCTGCGAGTCTCGGATGGAAGGAATCGAGGGTCTTCAGCGCATGCTTTCACCTGCAAAGGGTAGCTGGGACTCAGGGCAAGGCTTTGGTCTGGGTTATTGGAGATAGAAAGCAAAGAAGCGACAGGGGGCGGGCTTCGATCTCCGGCGAAGGCAAGAGAGGAGATCTAAATCCTGATCTCAACCTAATAGACAAGGGTCAGGGTGATCAGGGTGCGGAGCGAGATGGGGTCGAGCTTGCGGTATGATCGGAGTGGCTGGAAGTGGGTGATGGAGCTCTGAACGGCTGGTCAGAGCAAGCGAAGGGACGGCGGCGGCAAATGAAAGATTCGGTCAAAATGGAAAAGGTGAAGGGTAAAAGTGATACCTGAAGGCCTGGATAGGCTCCTGAGCTCCAGGCGAGGGTGGTCGTCGGGGTAATGGCCTCGACCTCGATGCGACAGTCGGGGAAGGCTACTCACGGTGGAGGTCTGACCATGAAGGGGAAGCTACGGCTTTGCTGCACCAAATAAACCACCAAGCGACACTCCAGGCATCTATCACTTAGCTGGAGGTGGCTAGGGCAAGAAATGGCAGCGAGGCACGAGCTGCTGTCCTGGGGGAGCGGATGAGAGGCTATATAGCATTCCTAGGCGGTTGGAGAAATCGAGCAGTAGTACACGAATCGAGGAAGATCCACACCTTCCTAGGGATCCGCGAAGGTCGCGGATCCACAAGGACGGTACGGGCGAATAATCGAGGTAAAAGGTTGTGTGATCTGATCGGGAAAAATAAGAGAAATCGGTCCAGTGATGCAGTTGGGTTGGGTCAAGCCCTGGAAGAGGGGGTTGACCCGGGTCAATATTCCGACGTGGACCAATCAGAAGTGGTGGGGAAAAGATAAAAACTGCTGCATGACAAAATAACAAGGAAAATAAAAGATAAATAGATTAAAAATAATAAATGAATTTAATTTAAAAAATGAATAAAATGAAAAATGTTTATTTTTTTAAAGGAGTTTTTATGTGATTTTTTTATTTTTTTGAAAAATAATTTAATCTATATACAATATAGAATATTATATACAGGTATAATATACCTATGTATTTTGTAGAATTATTTTAAATTTATTATTTTTACAAAAATACCACAATTTTATATTTTATTTATTTACCTTTCTCAAGTAAGATGCATTAAGGATGAGGAAGGTCATGTGCTTGTTACTCAGAAGGATATAAATACTAGGTGGGAGCAATACTTCCATAAACTTTTCATTGGGGAAGGAAATAGAGAGATCACTTTGGGTGATGTTGCGTGTAGTGAAAGTTACTTTAATCGTGCAAGCTATAGACGAATACAAAGAAAGGAAGTAGAGGAGGCTTTGAAGGTTATGAGACCCGAGAAAGGTGTAGGACCGGATGACATCCCTGTAGAAGTATGGAGATTTTTAGGTGAGCGTGGTTTGACTTGGCTTACGAATCTATTCAATGTTATTTGGCAAAGCAAGAAAATGCTTGAAGATTGGAGGAGGAGTATCGTGGTGCCTCTTTATAAGAATAAAGGAGACATTCAAAATTGTTCAAATTATAGAGGTATCAAGATGATGAGTCACACTATGAAAATTTGGGAACGTGTGATCGAAAGAAGGTTGAGGCAAGTTTCCAACGTAAAAGAAAACCAATTCGGATTCATGCCAGGTCGCGCAACGATTGAAGCCATCCATTTGTTGAGGAGAACAATGGAGATTTATTGAGCTAAAAGGAAGAACCTCCACATGATCTTTATTGATTTGGAGAATGCTTATGATTCTGTCCCACGAGAGATATTGTGGAGAGTATTGGAGAAGAGACAAGTACTTATCCTATACATTAACCTCATAAAGGACATGTATGATAGGGCTTTATCTTGTGTACGAACCCCGTCTGGGAAGACTGGATATTTTGACATCATCATTGGTTTACATCAAGGTTCTACTTTGAGCCTATTTCTTTTTACTTTGATTATGGACGAGTTGACAAGTCACATTCAGGATGAGTTACCTTGGTGTAGGTTATTTGCTGATGATATTGTGTTAATTGACGAGACTAGAGATGGAGTAAATGAGAAGCTTGAGGTCTGGAGACATGAGTTGGAGACTAAAGGATTTCGTATAAGCAGGGCTAAGACGGAATATATGGAGTGCACCTTTGATGGAAGCAATAGTGAAGGAATCGAGGTGAAGATTGGTGACGATAACATTCAGAAGAGAGACTCATTTAGATATTTGGGATCTATTCTACAACATGATGGGGAAATTGATGGGGATGTTACTAATAGAATAAATGTCGGCTGGCTAAAGTGGAGAGGAGCCTATGTTGTTCTCTGTGATAAGAAAATTCCTTTAAAAATTAAAGGAACGTTTTACAAAGCAGTCGTGAGACCTACTATGCTTTATGGATACGAATGTTGGCATGTGAATCATAAACATGTGCAAAGAATGAATGTAGCAGAAATGAAAATGTTAAGGTGGATGTGTGGACACACACACGTAAAGATCGGATTCGGAATGATGTAATCAGAAAGAAAGTTGGTGTTGCTCCGATCGAGGATAAGATGTGAGAAAATCGCTTAAGATGGTTTGGACATTTGCAAAGAAGATCAGCTGATGCACCAGTTAGAAGATGCGAGTGTTGGGATGTTGAGCGACTAAGAGAGGGTGTTTTTACGAAGGGATCTTAGTTTTGTGGATATAAGCCCCGGTTGACTCAAGATAGATCTGAATGGAGGCGAAGAATCCATGTAGCCAACCCTACTTAATTGTGGGAAAAGGCTTTGTTGTTGTTGTTGTACAACATAATTTTTGGAGTACGCAGTAATTTTTATTGTATTTTATTATTTATTTATAGTTTGTTTTTATTTTATTTTTCTAATTTTTATTTTATTTTTAGAAATATATGTAAGGAGGTAAAAAGAATATTTTATTTTTATTTTGTCAAAAATAATTTATTTATTTGCACTTATGATATATACAATATAGAGTAGGCCCTATCTCTCTCTACTTGTTTTATTTAGCGATCAGGCCAATGCCTGGCCTTCTCTTTGGGTTCTGGTCACTCTGTATTTATTCTAAATACCTCCTTTCTTTTTCTTTTTCTTTATTCTTTTATTTTTGTACAAATACATGCTAATTATGTAATATTAACACATGCATGCATATTGCTAACTTATTGTATTTACATCTATTTACATGATGCTTTGCCAAGATAATTAGCTAAAATAAAAGAATAAATAGTGATGATCAAGGATTCATCGCCCCCTATACTTTACCTTTGCTAGTCCCTTGGCAAACACTTATTTGAAAAAAGAAGTGAAAAGAGAAAGAAAAGAAAAAGAAGGAGAACCAAGGTTGATTATTAAACTTGTCTTCATTAAATTGGAGTATGGAGCTCAGTCAGACCTTTGGATTATTAATTTGTTGGAACCTTATTTGGACCTAGGTTTAAGACTCAACAGCCTCTAAGTTCCATCAATCTATGGTCAAGACTCCTCAATAACCCAGATCAGAACAAGTCTACGTACACAAACTCTAATGACTATGAATCTTTTCTTGTACTGTGTAAGTGATATGTAGCTCCCCACCTCAGAAATGGCAAAGTAACATCCCCCCTCAACAAGGTAACTCTAATGCCCTAGTCTGGCAGCTCTTTCCTCGAGGAGAGGGGTATTCCCTTCTAAGTTCAAGTGCAACCGACTCAAGAAGAGGAGGAAGAAGAGAATGGACCATGACCAGTGTAGTCATATATCCTTGGGAGCCCAACCAGTGTAGCTAAGTCTCCCTGCTGCAAGCTTCATGAAATGAGAATGGGTAACATGAGCTTTGCTTTATTTGGCTATATACACTCCGGTGGGTATTTTATTTTCTATCAGACCCACCACTTTTTTTGAGTTTTTCTTTCTTTTGCAAATTTTTTTGTTGTGCATATGTACAACATATCTACATGGTGCAGCATATATACATAGGGACTTTTTCCTCTTGAGCCAGTAGACTATCCCTCTTTTGAAGCATTATTGAACCCACAACTCCTGTCTTTAGACCTCAACACCACCAGAACAAGTTGAGGCGCACTTCCTTCACTAAAAGAAGATGAGAGGTTCCACCTATAAGTACTACCCTCGTATGCTACCCCAAGCCAAAGGAAACTGCCTCCTCACCACCTCATCCATAGAGAGCTATGTGTAAGGTGCTAGTGCAAGTAAAGCCATTGTCGGTGAGAGTCATGTGTGCGTTGTTAAATGTTCTACTTAGGCTCATCAATATGACATTGATCATAGCCTAGTGGACTCAAAGAATTAAGTCACCAATGGACCTGAAAAGTCTTAACCCTAAGTCGTATAAGGTTCCTCTTAGAATTAGGTAGATTAAGGTCTTAACCAAGCTCCATTTTCCAATTAAAATCTAGGCTAGTTTAAATGTCAATCCATGATTCAAAAGAATGTACAAGTATATACAAAAATCTTTTATGCAAAAGTTTTTGAAAATGTGCAAAAAGTTTTGAAAAATATTTGAATGTATGCATGGATGAAGAAGTTTTGCAAATTATTTACAAACATTTACAAGGGTTTTTGCAAACTTTTGTTTTTCAAATATTATGACAAAAAATTTGTACTATATACATAATTTTGATACCAAACTTTTACAAAATTTTTACAAACAAAACATAATTTTATAAATTCCTTTCAAAAAAATAATTTTATAAATTGGTATGTATGTGCAAGAAAGAATTTTATGTACAAGAAAAATTTTAAAATTTGTACTATATACATAATTTTGATACCAAAATATTTACAAAATTTTTACAAACAAAACATAATTTTATAAATTTCTTTCAAAAAAATAATTTTATAAATTGGTATGTATGTGCAAGAAAGAATTTTATGTACAAGAAAATTTTTAAAATTTTTACGATTTTTAAATGAAGGATTTTAGCCATTTTATTTATTAACACACTCACACAAAGTACGAGTTATGGCTAAAGTATATATGTAATATATACGACATCCCCCTATACTTAGCTCGAACGATGTCCTCAGAGTGAATCAAGAGTGATGAAGAAGACATAACTCATGCTTAGTATAGGGAAGTGAAAAGGAAAGCTATACTACAACGACGAACCAAAGAATAGAATGAAGAGGGCTCGGTGTCTCCCCTTATTCTTAGGATCAAGTAATCCTAAGTATAGAAGACTGTACATAAAGGGAAGACCAAGTGATAGAATGTATAGGGTATACCTCTCCTGTGCTTAGGGTAAAATATCCCTAAGTATAGGTAGCAAAACAGAGGTAAAAAGAATTAAAAGAATAATCAGGAGTCTGACACCGCCCATACTTAGGGTAAAGTATGCCCTAAGTATAGCATAATCACAAGATGCATATGGGGTGTTGGACTAAAGAATGAGATGATATGGACATCTGGATCTATACAAGGCGGAAGACAGTGATAATCAGGCATGAGATGCAAATGATGTGAGTCAAAGACCACATCTCATGCAAAATGAATCAGGGCGACGTCAACGACCAATGGCTCATGATCTAGATATGGTTTGAGTGATGACCGTTAACATAAAAGGTAGACTCCGATGACATCTTGGATAGGTCAATGCTACCATTGTCATGTACCTTTCGGACCAGGTATGGTCCCTTCCACTTGATCTGCAATTTCTCTGGAAATAATATAATCCTGGCATCAAACAACCATACTCTTTGATCTGGCTCAAACAGCTTATGGATGATATGAGAATCATGCCATATCTTCACTCGCTCCTTGTACTGTAGGCTGCTCGAAAAGGTTGTATCTCTAAGCTCCTCCAGGGCTGCCAATTCTGTCTTCCTTTGATCTCCTATACACACTGGATCCAATAATATATCTGTGACAACCCAAAGTGACTTGTGCCTAATCTCAACAGGTAAATGGCAGGGCTTGACATAAATGAGATGAAAGGGAGACGTACCCAAAGGAGTCTTGAAGGAAGTCCGATATGCCCACAAGACCGAGTCCAAAAGCTGTGACCAATCCTTTTGGTCTGGGCGGACTACCTTCTGCAATATAGTCTTGATCTCCATGTTCGATACTTCAGCAAGACCATTGGTCTGAGGATGATATGGAGTGGCAACTCGATGGTCTATGCTGAACTCGCTAGCAAGGGCCTTTACCTTGTCGTTGATGAAATGAGACCCCCCGTCAGATATCAATACTCTAGGTACCCCAAAACGTGAAATGATATTCTTCCTCAAAAATTTGCAAACAGTCCTAGCATCTGCGGTTTGGGCGGGAATGGCCTCAACCCAATGACTCACATAATCCACAGCCAACAGAATGTACTCGAATCCCTGACTCTTAGGGTATGGACCCATGAAATCGATGCCCCATGCGTCAAAAACCTCACAGAAGTGAATGGGCTGCATCGGCATCATATCATGTTGTCCACAAGTGCCCATCTTCTGACAGTCAGCACATCTCTTCACGAATTCATCAGAATCCTTGAAGAGGGTAGGCCACCATAGGCCGGATTGGAGCACTTTCTGTGTCGTTCTCCTCCCAGAGTGATGTCCTCCTGCCTCAAGCTTGTTGCAGTATGTGAGGACACTATGGTGCTCCTCCTGAGGAATGCACCACCGCCAGACGCTATCCCCTCATTCATGATAAAGGATGGGATCCTTCCAGTGGTAGAACTTGGCCTTCGCAAGGAAGGCGTCAAGTCGCTTCCTGGGCTGGAACTTTCTTGGCAACAAGATAGTTCACAACATCGGTGTACCACGAGAGCGAGGCGATAGCAAGGATCGCCTCATCTGGGAAGGTCTCAAAAATGGGATCAATCTTCTCAGCTTCCTCAAAATTCTCTAATCGGAAGAGATGATCTGCCACTACATTCTTGACTCCAAGTTTATCCTTAATCTCAATATCAAACTCCTAGAGTAGAAGGATCCATCTAGTCAGTCTCGCGTTGGCATCCTTTTTACCATGAGGTGCTTGATGGCGGTATGATCAGTAAAGATAGTCACTCTGGATCCAATGATATACGATCTGAACTTATCCAAGGCAAAAATTACGGCTAGCATCTCCTTCTCAGTGACGGTGTAGTTCCATTGCGCGGCATCCGATATATGGCTAGCATAGTGAATGGAAAAAGGCACTCTATCCCTCCTCTATCCCAGCACGGCCCCTACGGCAAAATCGGAGGCATCCGTCATGATCTCGAATGGGAGAGACCAATCAGGAGGCTGAAGGACAGGAGCCTCAACAACTAGACTCTTGAGAGTCTCAAATGACGCAAAACACTTATCATCTGCAATGAACTTGGTGTCTTTGATCAGCAAATCAGTCAACGGTTAGGCAATCCTGCTGAAATCATGAATAAATCGTCAGTAGAAACCGACATGCCCCAGAAAAGACCGTAACTGTCGCAAGTTGGATGGTGGATTGAGTTTCCTGATGATATCTACCTTGGCCGGATCAACCTCCATGCCCCTGTTGGAGATGACATGATCAAGCACCGTCCCTTGAGTCACCATGAAGTGACTCTTCTCCCATGATAAAACAAGATGAACCTCAATGTAGCATTGAAGGACGCGGTCTAGGCAGTCAAGACAAGCATCAAACCCATCACCATAGACCGAAAAGTCATCCATGAGGACTTTTAAACAGTCACCCACCATGTCCGAGAAGATGGACAACATGCACCTTTGGAATGTCGCCGGGGCATTACATAAACCAAAAGACATCAGTCTGAAAGTATATGTCCTAAACGGACAGGTGAATGTCGTCGTGTCCTGGTCTTCGAGCGTAATGGTCACCTGATTGTAGCCTGAGTACCCGTCAAGGAAGCAATAATGACTCTTCCCAGCTAGCCTCTCTATAATCTTATCAATAAAAGGCAGCGGTAAATATCCTTCTTGGTGGCCTGGTTCAATCGTATGTAGTCCACCCAGACCCTCCAAGAAGTGGTATCCATGTAGCTATCTCTTCTCCAGACTCACTCACAACTATAGTGATGCTTGTCTTCGTGGGCACCACATGCAATGGACTAACCCATTTGGAGTCGGAGATGGGGTAGATAAAATCGACGCTCCACCATTTGAAATCTCCTTCATAACAACCTCTCAAAGATTCGGGTTCATCCGTCGCTGGAACTCACGCGATGGCTTAGCGTCCTCTTAGAGATAGATATGACGGGAGCACAGGGCTTGACTTATCCCCTGGAGATCAGCTACACTCCATCCTATCGCCTTGCGGTTCTTTTCAAGAACCTCCATCAAACGAGATTCTTGTTCTCCGATCAAATCCGCTGAGATAATGACCGGGTGCATCTCATGCTCACCCGCAAGGAACCTATACTTCAGCGACTGCGGCAAGGGCTTTAACTCTGGGCAACTGGGAGCTGGCAAATATGGCCTCTGAAAAGTCTGAGTGAAGGTGTCCAAATCTGCATGGGAGAACTTTTGCTGATCATGAAAATCTGGTGTAGACTACTTTGCTGGTGTATCTGTACTCTGTATCGGATCAGTCTCCACCCTAGTTGTTGGCTTTGTAGGAATCATACATGGTATCAATTAATCAAACTCGGCCCAATCTATGTCTGACTCCGAGGGAGCTGAATCTGAATCACAAGGAAAATATATTGCCTCGTTATTCTGAACACAGTCTGCAGCCTCAAATGTGTCCTCTACCAAGAGTGTGCTCTCCAAGCTCTCCTCTGCTGGAATCTGGGAATCTGTAGAGTCTGAATGTGAGAGGATGGTGTTGTACATGCGAGCCCACGGCGAGTCATTATGCAATAAATGTTATTGCAAATATCATTCCCTAATATGAAATGAAGAATACATAATTTGCATAATAGGTCCCTTAGTACAATTAGGGTTATGTAACATGGCCATCTTAATGATCATACAGTTGTTGATTCAATTATTGAATCATAGAGGCTGGTGCTTGGATGAATATCTAAAGAGTTAGATTGAGGACTCATCAAGCACCGTCAAATGATTATTAAGAGATGATCTCCAGTCTGAGTAGGAGATGGCAATCCTTTCTCAGTTAGGCTGAAATCTGACCGACCTCTTGATGCAGGTCCTCTGCATAGGAATAGAGATTCGGAGGTGTCAGATTAGATAAGTCAAAGAGTTGATTTAATCAGATCGAGATAACCAAAGTCTTATATCGTATGCTGTCGTAATATAGGCACGCATCCTCTGACCAGAGACAGATGTGTTACTATATGTCTGAGTATGTACATTTGGCAAACCAATAGGTTGATGACCTAATAAAGGTCTATACACCGACGCGCTGGTGTGCATATAAAGGCATATGAGTAATACGATCTCTCAAAGGGATTATACAATCACTACTGAACCAGAAGACATGAGCTCACACATGAGATATTGGGAAGAATCAAATTTCGTGCGCACGGTCGTCTCGCTTTGGAAGCTTGACTGAATTTGTAGGTTTGATATATACTTTTGGAAAGTATATGATCAAGACCTAGGTATGATATATGCTTTTGGAAAGTATATGATCGATACCAATTCCCAATGATCAAAATGAGAAACTTACTGATAAAACCCTGAAGTAGACAGTATAATGTTGATCTAATACTTCATGTTTATTCTGAGTCTTCTAGTATGCAGGATGTATAGGTATTGGGAATACCTGAGGGTGATGTGATCATAAACGATTGTATAACCATGACGCTTCCATTCCTAGGGAGTGATGAAACGGGTCTGGATTTTAGTGACTCCTCTCAGTAGAGAAGTAATCTGATCTTGATCCAAATATTGGACATTGACTTGAATGTGATTCAGATTCAATGAGAAGATTAGATTTACGGTCTTGATTTAATCAAGCATCTATGGGAGGCCCGAGATCTGGATTTGAGATGTGATCTCAATATCCAAGTCACTATACGTGGAACAATGCAATCGCCATGTCCTTATCTCCAAGTATTCGCGGAGAGAGCGCACTATCCTTGAAAGAGTTCATGGATAATTCTATTGTTGATATATGTATCCGAGCATTGAGAAAATGGATAATTTAATGTGATTTAATTATCATGACTAATATGAATTTGATTCATATTATAAGGAGAGTTATCTTAGATAATTAAATGTGATTTTATTATCAAAGATGTAAATAATGTGAATGTGATTCATATTATTTGAGCACATGAGAATAAGTTATCTAATATAATTAAATGTGATTTAATTATTATGGATAAGAATAAAGTGGATAGTAATATCCAATTATTCATAATATATTATAAATGTGATTTATAATGTATTAGAGAGAGCTAATTATAATTTATATTTGTTGATTAATTACTATGTGTACTGGATACACATTGTGTAATTAATTGACAATGTAAATTATATGTTGTTTTGGGTTGTGAATATGATTCACAATTTTTCAATGCCAAGATTGCAATATTCTCAAATATAATTGTGAATTATTTTTTATGAATAAATCCCAACAGAAGTTGTTGGAAATAAATAGAGGAGAAATTAAAGGAGGCATGAAATCTCATGGAAATCCATGAGATTGCCCCACATGTAATGTGGTGGGCGGCACCCATGTCCTATTTGGAATGGGTGGCCGTCCACCTTGATTATACATGAAAGATTTGATCTCCATGTATATTCTCTCCTTATTTTGTTGATGTAATTTAGGATTGATTTATATTTGATTTTGTCAAATATATTTTAATCTAAATTAGATCATAATTTGTTGGCTTTACCAACAACAATCTTGACCATTGGATTGACATAAATCAATCTCATCCATTGATTTTATATGTCCCATGGATTGAGATCCATGGATCCCAAAACCCTATAAATAGAGAGGCATACCATGCTCTCTCTTTACACACAATGCTTGAAAAGCACATCTTTCTCTCTTTCTCTCTACACGCCTACTCTCTCTCTCTCCCTCTCATGGCTGTCCACCATGGATGCCCTAGAGAGAGTCTCCATCACCGCAACGTCATCGTTATGCTGCCCGATCGTCTACTCGTGGATCTTCGTCTCCTTCGGTGCGCCTCGCTCGTGAAGATGACGTCGGATATCGTGTGTCGAGATCAGGAGATCCACTGCTTGGATCATCAACATGGATTGTGAGAAGCACGCGGTTCATCCCCGCGCTCGCAAGCGTCTCCTCCGTCGGATCGGACTTGAGACAGGAGGTCTCTTCATTTAGAGACTCGATCGCAACCACGCTTCAAGAGGTAATCCGATTACTTGTTTGTGGTTTAGACGAAACGATCCGAGAAGTGTTCTTGGATCATGTGGTTCCATCGCATGAAAATTTTTTTAATTCCGCTGCATCAAGCTACTAGTACGACTAGTAGCTCCTCGACATATTTGATACGATGCTCACGCTTCCGTGATGCACTTGAGGATTATACCATATCCTTCAGATGGCTCGTGAAACGGGATCAGTCCAAGCGGCTTCATCATCAGTAATCACAAAATCGTATTCCTGGTGTACATCTCGCTCTGCCTCTATCAACTGCTCCGAATTGCTGAGCTGCTCTGAATAGGCTGAATCTCGTGCTCTCGTCTCGTCGATCGTCTATATTTGTATACTCTCGCCCTCTACGTGAAAGTATACCTTCCCGCTATCATGATCGGATACCGCCTTGGCTATGGCCAAGAATGGGCATCCTAGAATGATGGGGGTATTGGTCACAGACTCAGGGATCTCCATGTCCAACACAACGAAGTCCACGAAGAATTTCAGGCCCTGAATTGTGACGACCACGTCCTTCAACAACCCCTTCGGCCTCTTGATAGATCTATCAGCAAACTAAAGGACTGTCCTGCTCTGTCGGAGAGGGCCAAACTCGAATCGGTCGAGTAAAGCTGCCGGAAGGAGGTTGATGGAAGAGCCGATGTCTAATAGAGTCCGATCGAATCTCTACTCATGTATGTGACATCTGACATAGGGAGCTCCTGCATCTGGCCTCTTGGCTGGCAGACAGTTCTGAATGGCGAAGCAGGTGGCACGAGTGAGCACATGGATATCTCCATGATAATTCCTCTTATTCCTTCAGATGGTAGTCTTCTCTCTCAGGTTCCTCTGGAAGAGAGGGATGTGCTCAAGTACCTCCTGTAGAGTCAGCTGAATATGAAATTGATCTATCATCTGCTGGCTGGACTCTAACTGCTAGCTCTTTTTTGGATTTTCTTTTTTATTCCCCTTAGCTAAGCGGAGTGCTTTAGGGAAGGGGATGGCTGGTCCCTCCTCAGATAGAGGGCTAGGAATGGGTCCCTGCTGTTGAGAAGAAGTAGAATCCATACAAGTATTACCATGCACCACATCTGGACTCGAAGATAAAGAACCCTTTCCCTTATTAATTTTTTTGAAGTCCCGAGATACAGAAACTGAAGGAAATGCAATAGGAATAGAAGGGGTGGCCTCAGTACCACTCACGGTATCTAAAATCGCAGCATCGGCACCGCACTCTAGCTCAGCATCAGAATATCTGGTGGCATCAGCACCACCTCCTGCAACTGGTGAAACGACGACCTCAGTACCATCAGCTGGATCAACATCCTTGGTGGCATCAGCACCACCATCGTCATCATCATCATCATGAGCGACATCAACACCACTATCCTCCTCGTCTAGCACTCTTGCATCCTCGTGGTGTCGTCGCTCAAATGAGGCACTGTTGGCTGGCATCCTACCGCTCCTAAGTGTAACAAAGTCAGCATCAAATGTATGTGAAGTAATATCACCCAATGAGTCACTAGGAATGGTAACCTCTGTAAACTGTACCTGCTCAGACTTCCTCTTCAGGTTGTTCGGGTTCGGCTCGATCTGAGTGGGTATGGTGACCTTGCCCTTGATGATCTCCCTCATCTCCTGGAGGAACTCATCCATCTCCTACTGAAATGTAGCATGTTGATCGGAAAGAAGGCGGGCTAGGTCAACAAGTGCTGGGTTATCATAGGCTGGCCCATGAGAACCAGACGGGTTGCCTTTCTGGAAGTGAGGCTGCTGCTGGGAAGGATGAGGAGGATACTGTTGAGAGTACTGTTGAGGCTGCTATTAGTGTTGCCTCCACGGTTGTCCTTGCTGGTAGGGATGAGGAACCTGCTGGTAATGTTGCTGTTGATGTGGCTGGTGTGGGAACGAGGGCTACTGCTGTTGGGACTGGTTGTACTGCCCACCTTGAACTGGAGGTTGTTGCTGGGATGAGGCACTTCTGGCCGACCACTGGAATCCGAGATGGTCTCGGCGGATCCCAGGCTGCTGTCGGTCGTACCATATCCCGTTGACTTCCATCAACGGCTCCTACTCGAAAGGGGTGGAGGGAGAACTGCCAGGGGCATATCCTGCTGGTACACCACCATCTGAGTGTCCTGAGATGGTGGTGGCTGGACGTACTGGTGCTGCGGCTGCTGGAACGGCTCCGCCTGAATGTGGTGGACCTGTCTATAATGGGCAGAGGGCTGGGTCGAGTTGATGCTGCTGGGGTCAGCTTGTAACCTAAGACAGGGCTGAGAAGCCATTTGTGCCTCCTAGAGATACATGATCTGGGTCATCATGTCACTCAGCGTATGTGCCATCTGATCTATCTGTGACATGCCCTGGCACTGCTTCTTCTCAATGATATCGATGTGGTCCAGCTTCTCGCTGATGATGCCCATATCAGCGACCGACGACTCTTCCTGTGATGTGACTGCTGAAGATGTGGAAGGACCTGATCGACCCGTGATATCCTCTGATAGGTCATGGCCTGTGGTGGGGGCTTCCCCTGAGTGTCCAGACGGATCTGGGACATGACGGTGTAGTTCTTTGCCATCTCCTCATATATAGACCAGACTTGATCCTCATCTTTGGAAAAATAGGATCCCACACAAGATGCGTTTACGAGCCTCTGCAGCTCCGGTGTCAGCCCACAAAAGAAACTCTACACAAGGTTGGTCTTGGATATATCATGGTGTAGACACCGGTCTATGAGCTCTCTGAAGTGGTCCCATGCTTCATGAAATTGCTCGTTGGGAAGCATGGAGAAGTTGTTGATGAGGGCTACGCTGTGTTCATCCGGCCGAGTGGATAGTACTTATTCAAGTACTCGTTCCGGAGCTGTTCCCACGACGTCACATATCTCCCCAAATGCTTCAGCCAGTAGGTTGCTATATTGATAAGGGAGAACAGAAAGGCCATCATCTTGATGGTATCCTCATCCATGAATCTGTCATGGACCGTGCTGCAGATCATCTCAAATTCCTAGAGATGTAGATGCGACTTCTCGGTGGCTAGCTCGTGAAATCTGGGCAACAACTGGATCATCTGAGGAGGGAGCTTGAAATCTCCCAAAATCGCAGGTAATTGAATCCATCGGTGCGTTAGAGTTGTACCAGGTTGTGCAACTCTCTCATCAGGTGTGCTGGTCAGACAGGCTCCTATGGCTCATCGAGATGCGGTCCATCTCCTCCCTCCTAGCTCTGGTATATCTCCACCACCGGCTCTATTCAGATCGCCTCTGTCAGCTCACATCCGAGCCATCTCCCTGCGTATATCGGCCATGAAAGCTCCCTGATCTCGGATCTGTCGCTGCATCGTATCCAAGGAAGCTAACATGGTGTTGTTGATGGCGCCCTGGTCAAGAACATATGTGTGGGTCTGGGCTGGTCCATCTGTGCGCTCCTCACTGTTGGCCATCTCTTGGGTTTCTGCAAAGGTAAAAGACCGAACTCAGGTGCCGTCAAATAAATATACATCTGCCTCGGTCTCTGCTCAGGCACCTCGGGACTGGAAGAAGGGTGGTCGAGGGGGAACAGGGCAGAGTCAAACTCGGGTCCGGAGAGCGGGTTTGAGCTCTCACAAACCAACCTAGATGAATGGGGCGGAGTGCTCGAAAGTGGAGCAACCAAAGGCTGCCTAAGGGATCTCCGGCCCATCATTGTGATCAAGCAGAAGGCGGATAGGATCTGGAAACAAATAAGATCAGGAAAAAAGACCACCAATTCACCTACTCAACACTGAGCTGGTGATCGTAAAGGTTTGGTATTTTCACTTGTCGATTTTATTAAGGTGATAAGTCAGTCTAACAAAGCGATTAAGCGAGCTGGTAGGAACCCGACACTCTCAGGAGACTGGCCTGATCCCGAAGCTAGATCTTTCCCATCCAGTACAAGTTGCGGACCGTTTACCGGCTACCCGATCAACTAGCTTGTAAAGGATATCGCAGCCCGCTTTACCGAAAATCGGAGCGATCCTCACTGGAGAACAACTAACCCTGAAATCAGTAGTCTGAAGAAAGGTCGGGTATGGCTCTAGGCTAGTGTACGGGTCACTCTCTCGCGCATGCAAACCAAACAGGGAGGGGATTGCTCTCCCAAGACAGATTTTTAGATGAAGTGTCTTTTAGGATCAAGTATGTTTAGCAATCCCAATTTTATGGTTTTCTCTTTTAATGTATTTTTCAATAAACAAACAATCACCTAATGAATTTTTCTATCTCCTGGTTATTTTTAAGTCCAAAAATAGGGGGAGAAGTCGAAAAAGCCAATGCACGGTCAAACACTATGATGCATGCAATGTCAGAAATGTGTACCTGTCGCTAGCACTCTACATTCAGGGTGATCCGCGCATAAATAAAAGACAGAAATTAAATTATCTATATGATGCACGAAGAAAACGACCTTAGACGAAAAATTTCTACACGCAAAGAACAGTAGCTAATAGGTCAAAGAGAGAGGTCAGAGTCCGATCTCTGATGTCGATCGGTATCCTCCACAACGGATCCTGCACGCGTTGTATACAACCTCTAGCGACACATGACCTCTCAATTGACCAAATTAGCTTTTCCTTGTGATTTAATTAATTATGTCCACTTAACGATCTATAGGTGCAGGCAGATAATTAGGGCCGGGACCTTAATTAAGTACGTCACAATCAGATAGAAAATCCTAAGTCTAGGGGTCAAATTCTTCGAGAATCAAATAAAAGAAAAATCGAAAAAGCAAAACTGGTGAAAAAAATGCGATGAGGTCCCTCGAGCGCACCGGTGCTCGGTGAAACAGGCCCCGATAAAGCCAAGTGTCCAAAAGTCTCTGGACTTGTATTATTATTATTATTATTATATAAAAATGAAATAAAATGCTAAAAGGCTCAAAGGATCTTCTAGAACTTCTGCTCCTCTTCTCCTACGCTCTCATGCGGCTCGATGAAGAAACGAGCCACCTCCGCTTTGCTCGGGTGCTCTGATGCTCCTAGGAATGTCGTCCTCGCTCATCGGGCCCTCGCAAGAAATAAAGAAACAAAATATATGTCACATCACAGTTATGAAAAATAAAACTAGAAACAAATAAAGAAAGAGAAATAAAAATAAAAAGCAAGAAAAAAAGAAAAGAAAAAATAAAAAGAAAAAGAAAATTCTAAAAACCGACTACTAAGCTGTGCTACCCGGCAACAGCGCCATTCTGATGAGCGCTCGATCGACAGAGGTTAAGTATCAAATAAGGTCATTGCGACCTCAATCACCAGAGCCGAACTCAACAAGAAAACAGAGACCACCAATAAAATCAATCAAGCATGAAAATCAAGGCAAGCGGTCTTGCCAGTTACTTAACATGGTATAGCCATTAGGGTCGAACACAAGGAGCACGGGATAGTCCTATGAAGTAGTCGAAATTCAAAGAAGAAGCAAAAGTATTTTTGGTGGTTTTTAATTTTTAATTTTTTTTATATTTTCTTTTAAGAAAAACGAATAAGAAAAAAATAAAATCACACTCAAACAATTATTTTCAAGGTCTAAAAATGCTCAAAAATTCAAAATAAAAATATTTTTATATTTTTAAAATATTCAAGTGTTTTTTGTTATTTTATGGGCTTTTATATAATTTTCTAAAAATAAAAAAGGACAAAATCAGCAAACAGTGTACAGCCTCGATAGAAAGGTAATTTTAAAATGTTTAAATTGTCCCTAAATTCATGGCAGCAATTTTACGTAAAAATAGAAAATAAAATCTAACTACATAACTTGAAAACATTTTTTTATAGAACTTTTAATGATTTTTATAAGTTTTTAGGTCTTTTTAGATTTTTAGGTGTTTTATAAAAGATAATGATACACAAAAGCTACATAAACTAAAACACAACAAAACAAGTACTCAGAAATTTTTGTGGAATTTTTAGAGGTATTTTTCTATTTTTTATGGGTTTTCTAAAATAGACAGACTTTGTTTTTAGGATTTTTGAATTTTTGAAAGTAATAAAAAAACATAAAATGCATCACAAAAATTACCAAAAATATTACGCAGTAGCAAGAGCTATTGGTAATTTTTGGGGAGTTTTTGGAGTAGTTTTGATATTTATTTAATTAAGAACCAAACACACAGGTTGTGAGGACCTAAATGCAATTATTTTAAGTTTCTGGGCTAAATAATAACAAGCACAAGAAGTCCAGGATCGATTATGTAAATTTTCCAATAAATTCCAGTACATTTGTAAATTCAACGCTCACAGGGGTATAATTGCAAATAGAAAAAACTTTCATTCAAACATGAACATCACAAAGATTCAAGACTAAATATGCGAAAGTACCACCGTTCACGCGACGACACGTGTGCCTCCAAACTGGGAGGACAAAATAGCAAATACCAGAAACTATAGGGACTGGAATGCAAATAAGTTCAACTACAACTTTAATTTTACAGACTAAAACATAAACATAAATAAATGCAGGGTAAAAAGAGAAATATACCTTTGCAACACGTGAGGTGCGCGTGGAGGGGACGTGTGGCGGCCGTTGGCGTGGCGCGATTGTGCGGCTCTGATGGACGTCAGGTGTCAGTCTAGTGGTCCAGAATGGTCGGGGACGTGGGGCGCAGGTGGACGTCAGATCTGACATCCAACGGCCTGACTCCTCTTTTGTGTCAGCGGTCCGGATATGATCTAGAGGAGTAGGGTTGATCCAACGGCATTGGAGCAACCTAGACGAACAGCATTGGGGCGAACTTCACCGGAGCCAAGGAGGATATCTCCATCTCCGATGGTCGATCGGGAAGCACCGGATGGGTCGTGGGAGGCCTCTGCGTCGACTGAACGGATCAGATGGAGGCTCCACCGGTCGGATGGACGTGGCGACGATGGGGACTTGGAGCTGCTCCGGCGAGTCTCGGATGGATGGAATCGAGGGTCTTCAGCGCGTGCTTTCACCTGCAAAGGGTAGCTGGGACTCGGAGCAAGTCTCTGGTTCAGGTTATTGGAGATAGAAAGCAAAGAAACGACAAGGGGGGGGGGGCTTCGATCTCCGGCGAAGGAGAGAGAGGAGATCTAAATCCTAATCTCGACCTAATGGACAAGGGTCAAGGTGATCAGGGTGTGGAGCGAGATGGGGGGTGAGCTTGCAGTATGACCAGAGTGGCTGGAAGTGGGTGATGGAGCTCCGACCGGCTGGTCGGAGCAAATGAAGGGACGACAGTGAAAAATGAAAGATTCAATCGAAATGGAAAAGGTGAAGGGTAAAGGGATACCTGAAGCTCTGGATAGGCTCCTGAGCTCCAAGCGAGGGTCGTCGTCGAGGTGATGGCCTCGACCTCGATGTGGCGGTCGGGGGAGGCTACTCGCGACGGAGGTCCGGCCACGAAGGGGGAGCTACAATTTTGCTGCACCAAATCAACTGCCAAGCAGCGCTCTAGGCAAATGTCACTCAGTTGGAGGTGGCTAGGGCAAGAAATGGGAGCAAGGCACGAGCTGCTATCATGGGGGAGCGGATGAGAGACTATATAGTATTCCTAGGCGGCTGGATAAATCGGGCGGTAGTACACGAAACGAGGAAGATCCACGCCTTCCTAGGTATCCACGAAGGTCACGGATCCACGGGGAAGGTGTGGGCGAAGAATCGGGGCAAAAGGTTGCGTGATCCGATGGGGAAAAATAAGAGAAATCGGTCTAGTGACGCAGTCGGGTCGGGTCAAGCATTGGAAGAGGGGGTTGACCTGGGTCAATATTCCGACGTGGACCAATAAGAAGCGGTGGGGGAAAAGATAAAAACCGCTACAAGACAAAATACTAAGAAAAATAAAAGATAAATAGATTAAAAATAATAAATGAATTTAAATTAAAATGAATAAAATGAAAAATGTTTATTATTTTCAAGGAAGTTTTATGTGATTTTTATTTTTTTGAAAAGTAATTTAGTCTATATACAATATAGAATATTATATACATGTATAATATACCTATGTATTTTGTACAATTATTTTTAATTTATTATTTTTAAAAAATACCCTAATTTTATATTTTATTTATTTACAACATAATTTTTGGAGTATATAATAATTTTATTGTATTTTTATTATTTATTTACAGGTATATAATAAGTAAAGAAGGAACTATATATACATATATTACGTATAAGAGAGAGAGAATTTTATTTTATTTTTCTAATTTTTATTTTATTTTTAGAAATATATGCAAGGAGTTAAAAAGAATATTTTATTTTTTATTTTGTCAAAAATAATTTATTTATTTATACCCATGGTATATACAATATAGAGTAGGCCCTATCTCTCTCTACTGGTTGTATTTGGCGATCAGGCCCTAGAGTAGCCTTCTCTTAGGGTTCCGGTCACTCTGTATTTATTCTAAATACCTACTTCCTTTTTCTTTTTCTTTATTCTTTTATTTTTGCAGAAATACATGCTAATTATGTAATATTAACACATGCGTGCATATTGCTAACTTATTGTATTTACATCTATTTACAAGATGCTTTGCCAAGATAATTAGCTAAAATAAAAGAATAAAGAGTGATGATCAGGGATTCATCAATACCCCCTGTACGGGGGGTATTTTTGCAAATAGAGAAAGTTATAGGATGCATGTGCAAAAATGCCAAGACCACGTGCACCTAGGCTCGAACAATGAGAGTTGGCTCGGAATGGTGCATACCTATGTAGCTCACCCTGGTGCTTCGGGTCTGGCTCGATGCTCCCGAGGCTATAGGGAAGGAAATAGAAGCTCGAAAGATGCATGTGCCATAATATCATATTGATCCTATGGTAATTGTACAACATCACAAAGACCAAGCTTCACCTTGCACGGTAGTGGCAAGGAGGATCTCTGGCGATGTCCTTATGGCTCCTCCTTACTATGATGTCATGGTTGAAGGTCCAGACACATTGCTGATGGCCTGACGAAGATGCTCGTGGATCAAGAAAGCTCTGAGGAGATCTGGGCTGCTAAACAGAGCAAAATGGAGGAAATCGGAGCCAAGTGAAGCTCTCCAATCAGTGAAAATCTTTTATACATGTAAGGTTAGTTGATGAAGACAAAACACAGGGAGAAGTTGTGGAGTGAATGAGGTGATTAGAGGGCTAAACAACAACAGAACGAGGAGGATCCATATTTGGGTTCTTCCTAGAGGAAGAAAGGGATCAATGTGGATTCATAAATGGAGAGATGGAGAGGGAGTAGGAAAATGAGGGTGAAGATGGGGGACATAGTTTGAATGTGATAAAGTGTTTAGATGAAGAAAATACTGGGAAATAGAGCATGAATTAAACAAGAAATCACACATATATGAAAGTGAAGTTTACCTAGAAAACTATGGAAGAGGAAGAAGATGAATCTTAGACTTGAATCGGATATAATTTTCCTTATTGTTGTCACTTCACCAAGTTAACTGGATCTGGAAGCTCTAAGCTCTAACAGTTACCAAGGTGCTGAAGCAAGATGGAGATTCACATTGGATCACATCGAAGATTTGTCACCGACGACATGCTTTATCTCGTTCTCTCTCTATCACTGGAGTATGGAATAGGCTAGGATCTCTCCCACACAAGGGTGTATGGGTGGTTGTGATGCTGGAGAAGGGGTTTTGCGGAGTGAGGAGTGGTGGTTAGATGGTTTAGGGCGGATGTTTCAACCATCGCTCCCGACCACACGAGAGGAAGATAACAACTTAAGAACAACTGGCAAACACGATTGAAGTACATGCTACGTTTTGGTGGTGGTTACAATCTCAAAGATCATGTGGTAAGGTCTTGAGAAAATGGCAAAGAAGCGTGGTTGAAGAGATGTGTCATTTGGGGCGCGTTGGCTGGAGTTTGAAGGTGATCATCGCCATTGGATCTCACAATCCAACAATTGAGAGTGGTCCACTGATCAATGGATTGATACACATCTTATCAGAAGATCATATGGCTCTGGAAGGCTACGGCGATAGAGGGCTCTCAACTGTCTGATCGATCTGATCAGACGGTGGAAAGTGGAGGCGGTATAGAATAAGGGGTCGGGTCATATGGCAAGCAGAGGTGGCACCACGTGGCCCAATAGAAAAAAAAGAAATGAAGTAAATCAAATAAAATCAAAATAAATTAGTTGAAGAACTCAAATTTAAAAGTATTCAACATGAAAGTTGTTGATATTCAAGATCTAAAATTTTCATGTAGAATCCTAAGTCAAAACATATCATATTTATATAGATATACGTTTGGCAAGTATTTTTAAGTAAATAAATATGCTTATTTTAATTCCTTTTGTGATTTTTTATTTTTGATTTATAAATAACTCAAAACAAATATATAATATATTAAACTATTTTTTATGGATTTTTTAATAATAGGAAATCATATAAAATAAGGGCACAATATTAGGTTTACTTATATACAATAATTAGTGTTAACTAATTATAAAGAGTTAATAGTTAATTTGAATTAATTAACTGAATTGAATTATTTAAGCTAGAGGGATAATAACTAAAAAATGATGTTAAATCAAAGATTTATCACACCCTAAGTAGTCTTTATAATTAGATCATTTATCCTTGCCGGAGGTCTGCCACCAGAGATCTTTTCGGCAACCGAATCGAAGATCCGAAAATGCCATTTCAAAGATCTCAATGTGTGGAGTCGTGTCGTGGGCATAGAATTATGCTAAACATCATGGAAGACCAATTTAGGGTGAGAGCATTGTAGGGGACAACCCCGAGGTACAATTTTTCCCTCCATTCTTTCCTCGATTCGTGTTATAAGGTCAGGTTACTAGAGTTATGAGCTACCTATTACCGGAGTTTTTGTCGTGTTTTGAGCCAATTTTCGGTGTGACGGGTAACTTCTTGCATCACATTTTCAGATTTTCCAGCCAATCAATGGCTTGCATGCACGATCCAAAAATATATTCTTGTTGTAGATGTTAGCAGGAACACAATGGTGTAGTTGAATCATCAATCAGAGTGATTTCGTAAGACATTACCGGAGTGGTTCTGTATCATGCCTTAAGGTTGATCGATCATTTGGCTCAGAATGATATATCATGGTTGGATTTATGATCGATTACTATTGATCAACATTAAAGTTGGATGATCGATCATTTTGGACTGTAAACCCATTTGGACTTAAATTTTATGGATTTTGATCATAAAAATGATGTAGACCTTATAGGGCATTAATATATATGTTAAATGGTTGGATATAGCAATGAATTGATAATCACATGAAATGGATTAAATACATTTGAAATGAAAATAAAGTATGCAAATGGATTCGGTGAGGTCCAGTGAGAATGACCTTGAGCATCTATGTGTACCTTCGTACCTGAGTTTCGGCTATTAGGACCAACAATCGAGTTTCTCGTTATAGTTTTGAATTCATGCTGCAGTGTATGACTTTCAGTGGTGCGGAGGTAGCTTGGAGTAGCACCACCAAGGGAGGGGCATGCACACTTGGGGGTTCGAGTAGATAAATTAGATGGTCGCATTCCTGACATATCGTTGGCCGGGGACTACTTGGCACACCGGTGTGCCCTTTTTGCCCAGTACACAGTCTTGATTTTCAGATGTGTGGTGCCAAGTAGTTATGATTGGTTGTCTAGCTTTGTTTCTTTCACTTAGCATTGACACTCTTGTACTAGTCTGTGTAGGCCACATTAGTTGGTATTTCTAGTGGAAGCATTAAAAGCGAAGTTCCAGGAGTTGGGGTTTATCTGAAGGAGAAGGTTCATGACTATTTCAAGACTGGACTTTCCCATGGTCGATTACAGACCAGTGGTGAGGGTTGGCACATGGTAAAGTGTGGGGTTGGACTTGGCACACGATAAAGTGTGGGACTTCATGAATTACATAAAGGGTGGTATCACAAGGACAAGAATAATTATAAGGATCAATGACCTATATTTTCTGGTCAGTTTCAGTGTGATGTGGCTTTGCACAGCTACCTACTTATGTACACTTTCTGGCTAGTGGTTCTTTCTTAGTTTTTTTAGCATTGTACCGAGCAACATTGCTCATGAAGTACCTACTTTCGTGAATCTGGAAGTTCTCAAGAGCACCTATAGCGGTCAGCATCTTGTCTAGTTCACTTTTATTACATTGTTGTTACTTTTGAGTATGTACACATGTTGTAGTTTTTACTACCTTTACTTGTACTTTTTGGGAGATAATGTTGGCATATATGTATGGACATTCTGGTGTACATGTATGAATGCATTTTACAGACATGGTTATATATGAATTCATCTATAAATGTTCATGGAAAAAGTTTAATACATTTTCTACTGCCTTTTATGCTATGTTTCTATTGTGGTTTTGTGCTTTGAATGTGGGATGCATTACCTGGAGGATCATCGAGTATCTAGGTTCCGTTGGTGTCACATAGATCAACTCCAATCCATATCTTCTACACCTTGCAAGGTTCGTCCTCAATTCCGGGCTCTGTCGATCCCCTTACACCGCCACATCGACTCCACATTAGCCTTGTCTACACCAAGCCTCCCTAACCTTCGCTAGCTCTTCCTTGACCTTTCAGGAGTCTCAGCATAGCAGTAGAGCATCATAGGAGCTTCCAAAAGTTCGTTGGAGCTTCTCTCGCTCTTGACCGAACATAGAGGAGGATAGAGAAGAAGTTGCAATTGGATTAGGCTACGACCTGATCTAATGGCTCGGAGATGTCGTCGTCACTGTTCGATCAAAGCCTACAGAGGATCCACCATGTTTGCCCTATGCCTTATCTGGGCCATCAGATCATTTTGATATGACAATGTTGGATCAATTTTGAGCCGCCCCTTCCCCACTAGTAGGCTTGGAGTGCCCAAGCCAGCCCGATCTCTCTACGTGGACCCACGCCTTATCCACAAACTGAAGCACCGCCCGAGCCTCGCCTTACATGTAGGAGGCATGCGAGCGGGAAATTGCAATGCCTACCCTAAGGCATTCCATATTTGCACTACGATCCAGGCATGTGCCCATCACATGTAGATTTAGGGAAAATTACAATTCTGTCCTAGTGAATTCTCCAAATTACAAAACATTTCCCGCTCGCCTAGAAATTCGACACAGGACCCACTTTAGGTTTATATTTTTGCATATAAGCCCATGTCTTGTTGTTTTATTAGTATTTAATTAGTTTTAATAGTATTTTTTGTATTTATGTCCATGGATTTTGTTGTGATAACTTGAGCATATGAACTCCATTTTTATTGAAGTTGGTCTCGATAGAAAGGTATTTTAATTCCCTACATGATTATGTTCTTTGTTATCTAATTTGATTCACGTATAAATAACTAATTCAGATATTTTCCCTCATTTATGGATATTATCTCAATTTTTTATTAGTTGTACATTGATCCATTAATTGCAATTAACCGGAAAGCTTAAAACTTGTAGAATTTAATGATGGAGTTAATTTACTGATTTGTGATGATCAATTCCCTAATTAGATGATATTTATGGATTAAGAACCTTAGGGATTTATACTTTTGTGTATATTGATCTTTACAT
The DNA here is from genome assembly GCA_037367405.1 of Ottelia alismoides. NCBI lineage: Eukaryota > Viridiplantae > Streptophyta > Magnoliopsida > Alismatales > Hydrocharitaceae > Ottelia > Ottelia alismoides. The sequence continues at coordinate 646,078 of JAZKJV010004099.1, forward strand.
TGATTTTAGAACATTAATCAGGCTTTGATTTGAGAGTAATTTTGATTGGATCTGAGTTGGAGATTAAACATTAACTTTAGGAGTGTTGTGTGTTGATTGTTTATGCATTTCATGACATGGCATTGATTGTGTTGCATCTTTAATTTCACATAAAAACTCATAAAAAATCATGCATTGCACAAAGTTAACTAATAGAGCCCTAGATTAACCAAATCAACTAGTTAACCCTAGGTTAAAGCCACTAAGTACACATGTCTCCTTGTGTCAATCATAGGGCCTACGTAGGTTAAATAAACAAACACCACATCTCTTTACATAGATATATAGGCGTGTGGTTCTTATTGAGTCTCTTAAGTGTCGAAATGCAACATAATTCGCATTAATTAACTTAAGTATTTTAAAGCTCGCTAGTCCCCTAGTCAAGGCAACTTGGGTCGCATCCATGGAGGTTTCTACCCGGGATCCAAGGGTGCATGCCCATCCTTTGTAGTCAATAACTTTAACTACCAATGCACCACGAAAGATGCACCCGTGTGCAATACAAATTCCATGCGAGAAAACCCGTCCATGGAAGACAAGCCACAACAAAACCACAAGCTACTGATGTCAGTAAATGATTTAGATATTTTTCACCTACAAAATACGATATTCTTACTCATGAGACTCACTGCATGATATTATTCATTTAATTATAAGCTAGATCCATTTTCCATTATACTTATCCAATAGACACATAATTACATTTATTTATTTTGTACCATAAAACCCTATGCATGTCTATCATTTTAGATTGCAAAATCCAATTTAAACCATGATCCAGGTCCATCAAATTAGGGTTTATCAATCATCTCAACTTAGATGATCAATCAACCATCATTGATCCTTCAATCCGCAAGATCGATCAACATTTGACCTTATCAATTAACCTAATCAATCATGTAATCTTACACGATCGATCATAACTAAGGTTGTGGGCAATTTATGCCAAAATTTTGTTCCAAATTTGAGAAGTGAGTGAATTCATGTGTTCCTCTTTTTGGACATGTGGGCCACCGAAGAACCATTTCTGCAATAAATATTATTGTAAATTAGTTATCAATAAAAGCATTGATTGTTCACTCCCTTTCTAAGCTAATAATATGCATGTACTTATTGGGTCCCTCTGTACAAAGGGTTATGTACCTTGGCCATCTTGAGATCATACAGTCGTTGACCAAATAGTTGGATCATAGAGGATGGCGCTGAGTTGAATATCTAAAGAGTTAGATTGAGTACTCAATCAAGTCAAGTTATTATCAAGAAAGGATCTCCAACCTGAGAAGCAGATGGAAATCCCTACTCCAAAGGCTGACATCCAACCAACATCTTGATGCAGGTCCTCTGCATAGCAATAGAGATTTAGAGGTGTTGGATGAGTTAATTCAAAGAGTTGACTTGGTGAGATCAAGATAACAATATCCTATGACGTATGCTATCATGATATATGCACATCCAATGACCAGAGACATATGTATCACTATATGTCTGAATATGAACATTTGGCATACTATTAGGTTGATGACTGATTGTGAGGATGAGTAGAGGCACCTAATGTACGGTCATGGGGGAGCTTACGGTGTCCGACAAGTCGGATCCATCAATCGTTGTATCGACCCTCTCTCGGCACTTGACACGTGACTCAATCAGCTCATAATAACAATCAACCCATGAATAATATATGCAATAAAAAGAAGGTGAGATGAAATTTATTATAAGGTACAAAATGTGTGTATAGCACGCAAGTGTAGGGGTCTAACCTTTGAGAACAACGGAGTATAGGTATAATTATTACTAACTAATAATAATTTTTGCACTTTTCTATATTTTTCTAATTTTTTTATTTTTTTAATTATAATTGAATTTTTATGAACTTTTAATGATTTTATATATTTTTATATTTTTTAAAGTTTTAAATTTTTATTTTCTTTTTTATTTTGCAATATTTAGTTTCTTTTTTATTTTTAAGATATAATATATAAAATAATAATGTGTATTATATAAGTAATATAAGATATATATAGTATATATAGGGTTTTATATTATTAAATATATATACTAAAAAATCAGAAAATAAAATGTTTTTTTTATTTTTTATTTTTTATTTTTTGACAATTTTTAAGGATTTTTTTAACTTTTATGTATTTTTAGAGTATCAAAATGTATAAAATAGTGAGTTAATTAATATAGCCAAATTATTTTATATTTTAAAAATAGAAAATAAGTTCAAAAATTCTCAAAACTCTTTTTAATATATGTTATATATTATAAAAAATATAATATAGAAAGCATTTTTAAGATTTTAATTGAAAATTTTCTGATTTTTCTATGTTTTTAGGGTTCTGTAATTTTTATGGTTTTTGTACTTTTAGTGGTTTTTGGATAGATGGTAGAATATATAATAATATAGGTATTATAAATTTTTTGGAATTTTAAAATTGGTTTGATATTTTTTTGGATTTTTATAATTAGACAAGGAATAAAAAATTATTTTTTAACTTTTTAATATAAAATTATCTTAAAATGCCATGCAAAAAATATATGTGATAAATATAGCTAGCAAGCACCGAATATAATTTTCCTACAATTTTCAGAAATAAAATAATATTGTTAATAATATATACATAAAATACGATTCTAGAACTAGCAGGGACCTTTTAGAAATTTAAAAGTAATATAAATGCATTAAATAACCTTAAAATCAAAGTCCGGGCACATATGCAATTTCTTCAATTAAATCCACATTTTATATATACCTGGCTCGGCTATTAATGAAATTAAAGTAAATATCAGGCCCTTACATGTAATTGTCCCAAAATATAACACTTAATATACTACTTTTAGGGCTAAACAAAAAATACCTAAACCCAAAGGGCTTAAGTTGCAAAAAGTCTAGCACCTCTTCTACATAGGCACGCGAGTTGACCTGAAAAGAGACCTATATGCAAATAAAAGGGAATGTAGGGGTCTGCTTGCAAATATCACATAAAATATTACACATACAAATATTTACATGGTTGTTTAAAAATTACAAAAAGCGTTAAGGGGTGTTTTAATATTTATCCACTAAGGTGTTTTATCCAACAACGCTCCTTGTACCACGTAGCCTTGCTTAACCCAATCGGCGATTGGAAGAGGGTGTTGTTTGCCTGAAATCTAGGGCCCAGATTAGATATGGGCCTTGCTCGTAATACGACAGTGTATGAGGGGCCTAGATGAACACCCAAGAACACCGTTCAGGCACTGCTTCAATAGTTGAAATCTCCTCATTCTGACATCCTTCTCCACCTCTGATGGGTTCAAAAGGTTCCTGCTAACTCCCTAGACCTGCAGATGGTATTCATTAGCTTCCAGGTCCCATTGATAAGGACCCAGGGGTCTCGTTGTTCTCCACGACCTAGAGTACCTAATGTGCGTCTAATCCATGCTCTCGGTTGGTTTTCAAAGCATGGGCCTGCAAAACTTCAGTGGCTCGAAGCGACAAGCCTCAACCAAGAGTTGAAGCTGGATAGAAAATGGGGTGAAAGGGCAATGAAGCTCTTGGTAGAGATGGAAAATGAGCTTTGATTCCTAGATCTGTACGTGATCCGAGAGATTTTGATGGGAGGAAGGAATATGAAGGGGATGGAAATGGAGGTGTAGTGGCAGGTCAAAAATCTAGAGCTAGAAGCTCCAGCAAACTAAAAATTGAAATTAATGCTAACCTACAACCTAAAGGTTAAAATTGAAACCTAATCTGAGATGTTGGAATGAAATGCAGCCTAAAGACCTAAGTTATCATCTTGTACCTGACCTGGATCGGGGAGTAGAGGAGGTTTATCAGAGGTGCTCCAACGAGACCTGGACTGCCACTTCTGCAGTTCCTTCTCCACGCCACAGCCTCCGGGAGTCAGCTATTGTCACCAGAAAGCTCCAGCGTCTTGAGATTGGGGGATATACAAGGCTAAAGGGGATAAAAAGCCAAAAATGGAGGAAGAGGTTTATTTACAAAATAGAGTTTTTATGTGGAAAGGTCACGAGATTCCAGAGATTTCGCCAAAAGATTGGATTATCAAAGCATAGGGTGAGGTTCCCAATCGTGGGGCACATATTTTTGGTGAAGGAGTTGAGGCATATCGAGCAGTCCACCAGGAGTGAACAATTGGAGCAGAGAGGGGAACGAGACGTTCTAACACGGGCGGCGGGGAGGATGTACACTTAACCTGGAGATCAATGAAGAAAATGCCCCGATTGGTCCATGTGGACCAATCAGGGAAATTCATGGATTAAATACCTTATTAATTCATTTAAAAATAGTAAATGATTTTATTAATTAAAATTCAAATTAAAAAATGTTTATTATTGTATGTACTATTTTATTATGATTTTTATTTATTTTTCCAAACTTATTTATTAGGTGCTAATTTTTATATGTATACATATATGTATAAATACATGTATTTTAGGTATTTATTTTTTGTATTTTAGATTTTATTATTGTATGTACATATTTTATATATTTATGATATATTTAAATGCATATTTACATATTTTTATTTTATTTGTTTGGTTTTATTGCATACTTAGATAAACAGGGGTATATATATTGTATGTATAATATACTTATATAGTTTAGGTACATTATTTATTTAATGTATTTTAATGCTTTTATTTTATGTTTATATTTTTAACATATTTCAAATAATATTTATAAGTATAAAAAATATAAGAAAAGTAAAATAGAAAGAATAAATAAAATGAATACAATATATCGGTATATTGGACAATAAGACCCCAAAAAGTCAGCTTTGACATCTTAACTCCATTTCTAATGAAATTACCTTTATTAGATAGATAATTTAATTTTATGAACAATAAAGGTGAGTTCGGTGAATTTTGAGTTCATATGTAGTAGATATTGATCATTGAAATTCGGTTTGTGGCCTTTTCACCTGTGTAACCCAGTCACACGGTTCATTATTTTTCTTGGTAATTAATTTCGTATTTTTCTGTGCATTTTTATGTATAAATTTCATGGTGAGGGTTTAATTATTTGAGGTGTGTAGAATGTAAAATAAAATATGGTAAAAATGATTATTTATAGGGAATTAAATTAGGGATTCTGTTTATTTTCTGTATAGTTAATTGGCCCTATCTCCCTCTACTTTATTCCTTGTCGACCAAGTCAATATTGGCTTGGTCTCGGGGTCTAGGATCATTCAGTATCATTGATACTTCATTTTCATTTTCTTTTCTTTGCTTTTATTCTTTTATTTTGGAATTAAATACATGTATTAATACAGTGTCTATAAGTTAAATAATGAATGTTATTTTGCACAATTTAATGTTATTTACATGCATTTAGCTAATGATTTAAGGCCAAAATGAAGGAATAATGGTGATTAAATGGAGACTCATCACCCCCTATACTTGCCTTTGTTAGGCCCTAGCAAACACTTTTGATAATTAGTGCATAAAAAGAAAATAAAGAAAAGGAAAGAACTTGGAATAATTTTGACTATTAAACGTGTTTTAACAAAATCAAAGTTTGAAGCTCAGTTGAGATCTTTGGATTTTAAGTTTGTTCGGAACCACATTCAGGTTAGGAATTGTGACACAACAACCCTTAGGTTCCATGATCCTCTATTTAGGTCAACTCAGCATCCTGGTCAGAATCGTCCGTTCAGACGTATATTCTAGTAACCTTGAAATGATAGGTACCATGTGTGTGAATTGTGTTAGCTCTTCCCAGAAAAACAGTTGAACTATCATGTAGTCTCCTTCTTTGGTACTCATCCATGGGGAGATGGATATTTCCTTCTGAGTTCACATGTGTGCTAGTGCACAGTGAAGGAGGGAGAAGCTAGAAGAAAGGGAAAAGCAGTGGAAAACGACCAATATAGTTGTATTTCTTTGTGAAGCTCGGTCAGTGTGACCAAGTCTCCACCAAGAAGAGACCTTTTCTGATAGCTCAAAATTTTTGGAAATTTTAGTGTAGACTTCTTTTTGGATATTTCTTTGTTTGGTATTTCTCTGCATCCTTATTTTTTCCGTGACGAATATAGAATCTTTTGTTCTTCCCATATTTTTGGGGTCTTGGAAAAAGTGTGCTAGAAGATCATTCCTCATCCGAAGCTTTATTTCAATCTATTCTCCAGTCGTTAGATGTCCATGCTTCCATAGAAACAGTAGGTTGAAGTATCGGTTTCGGCAGTCCTTAAGAATGGTTCCTGAGCCACCCTTGATGAAACGGCCTAGTATCATCCTGACTTAGACTCCAAGACATTTCAACAATCCATCTGGATTGAGCTACATGCTAAGTGCAAGGTCTCAAGTCAAGTCCTTGTCTTAAGAGTCGTACATATGACATTAAAGGTTCTAGTTAGACACATTGAATCAACTCATGAATACAGTCTCATAGAACCTAAAGAATTAAGTCAAAACAACCTGAAGCATCCTAATTCCAGTCCTTAACAGGTTCCTCTGAAATTAAGTGGACTAAGTTCTAGACCAAGCTCCAATCTTCAGATTTTATTTAGACTTGTTCAATTATAATTATCATTCTGAAAAATGCGCGTGCAATGCAAGAAAATATATTTGTGAAACTAGTTTCTGATTTTGAACTTTTATGATTTTTTTTCAAAAAGTTTTGCAATTTTTATGCAATTTTGAAAATATTTTGCAAATTTTTATAGGTTTTGAAGATTTTAGGGATTTTTCATAAGGGTTACTGAAAGGTATATAAACAAATATTTACACAGGAGTGAGTGCATATTTACAGGGTGTAGAATCTACACTAGGAATTTGTACATAAGTTAAGTGTTATGCACATGTTTTCTTTACAAGGGATATATATGTTTTATAAATAATTTTATTACACTTGACATTTTGAAAACTTCATTCTGCAATTAATTTTACAAAAAATTTACAAACATTTACAAAGTTTGGAGATTATTTTGCAAAGATTTTTCAAAGGTATATATAGATTTTTAAAAGTATTTTTGCAACCATTTTCGAAATTACTTGCAAAGTAATTTTTAAAATATTTTTTCAAATACTTGACAAATTTTTGCAAACATTTACTCAGATCTTTATAAAGGTTTGAAAAATTTTCACAAAACATTTTCCAAACGGTTTCAAAAGATTTTTCAAGACATTTTTACAAGCATTTTCAAATCATTTTGCAAAGTATTTTTAAACCAATTTATTAATAATATTTAAAGTTGATTTATTGTATACTCGTACCCAATATAATACATTAGCCATATTATTGAAAATGCAAAAGTACGAGTTATGGCTAAAGTATATACGACGTATATACGACCCCCCATACTTAGTGCAAACTATGTCCTCATAGTAATCGAAGAGAAATAAAGGAAGATATAATTCGTGTTGAGTATAGAAAAGTCTATACTTCAATGATTGAAATAATGAATAAGAAGTCGATCATCCCCACATACCAAGGATTAAGTAATCCTAAGTATAACAGACTGTATACAGGACAAGGATGATCGAGGATCGGAATTTACAAATCAATGACTTGGCTTGTCCCCCCCCCCATGCTTAGGGTGAAATATCCCTATGTATAGACAGAAAATCAACAAGTTGAGAGACAAGCGAGAGAATAATAAAGAATAACCTGAATACACTCACCCCCTATACATAGGATGGAGTATATACTGAGTATAACATAGATGAATGGGATGAATGAAATATAGAAGAAAAAATAATTAATAATTGAAATGAAAAGAAGAAAAGAAGAAAAATTAATCAAAAATACATTTAGATGCATTGTCTGAATCTTGTGATGCTACAAAGAGATCTTCATCAAACATGACTTGAATAGAATCGACAATGGTCAGGAATGTATCATGCTCTAAATACAGCTTCAACAATTGACGGTTAACAACAAATGGTTGTGCATCAGATGACAATTCAAATATCATAATGCTTCCATTGTCACGCACAGTTCTGACGATGATTGGCCCTGCCCATTTGCTCTTTAATTTACCCAAGGATATCTTTAACTTCGCATTAAATAACCGCACTTTCTGTCCAAGCTCGAAAGTCTTTCGTCTGATGTGTCGGTCATGCTAGTGTTTGACCTTCTCCTTATACATCGAGTTGTTATCGTATGCATAGTCTCGAAATTCCAAATGCTTATTCAGATCTATCTTCATGTTCAGCCCACCCTTATATGAATCGAGGTTACAATTGTTCATTGTCTAAAGAAAAATAAAGAGATTCATTGCCCAAATCTTCATCTTGGATTGCGAGAAGCACACATCTCATCAACGCGCTCGCAAGTGTCTCCTCAAAGCGGTCTCTTCCTTTAGAGATAATGACGCAACCACACTTCAAGAGGTATTCCTATATCTTATCGTGGTTATGATGAAATCATTCGAGAAGTATTCTCGAATCATGTGGTTTCATATCTTTATTTTTCAAAATCCTGCTGCCCCAAGCAACTAGTTCATGCTTTTGTGATGCGCTTAAGACTTTTTTCATAATCTGCAAGTAATGCTTTGATTTCTTGCTGAGAAATAATAATCTACAGAAACTCTTAAATTAGTAAGTTGTCAATAGGTAAGAATTGCACCAACAATCTATAGATGTAGACCTGCAAATATATCTATCCACAAAATTTACAATTATCAAAACAAGTCTTCGAAACACAACATCCATAGACCTGGGAATCATAACATTACTATGCATAATTTTTTGGATCCTCTTAAGGAGCTTTGTCGCTTCAATTTCCAAGAATCCAAAGGTATCAAAACTGAAAGGGATGAAAACATGTTGATTGTCAATACAAGCCTTCTCGTGTTTGGCAACTTTAGTTGAGGCAACTTTCTGTGCAATGCATCCTGCAATAAAATCACCTTTTATCGAACCAACAAATGGAGAAACTCCACCAGTCAAATCAATACACGTATGTTTTCCTATAGCCCATCCAAAAATAAACATCTGTTGGCCTGAGTGTGGATCTTCCCTCTTGTGGATCAGTCAAAAAATTCACAGGTACTTCTTTCTTTGAAGAAACCCCAGCCTGCTTGAGTACATCATAAAAGGCATCCCTGATAAGATCATGTCTATTATTAAAACCTGAGAGTTCACGACAATGAACTGCATGCTCCCCAAAGATGTCCAGGCAAGATTTGTGGCATACTGGCATGCCTCATCAACTGAAAATAGAGGAATAATTAGGTGATATCTGAGAATAGTACGATACTCAATAGGTGACATTCATTCCAAGGACATCAATAGGAATAACTAGAAGGAAATCTTGAGCATGGTCAGATTGCAAACATTGAAAAATTACCTTTTGTCTAGTAGTCATGTCAAACTCAACTTCAATTTCTTTAATGATTTTGCCAGAAAGGGAACTGGCCAAAGCATTATGGACTTTAGGGGGGTGATGAAACCATGTTTCATGCCTGTAATTCATTGAAATTAACCCCTTCTCTTAGGCTAGGTGTCAATAAAAACCAGATAAAGTTTTGTAATTATCAGAGTCTTTGAATAAATTAAAAACCACAAAAAATCACAAAATTAAAATCCGTGGTGTTTTTAGCCTTAAAAATAATCTCAAAAATATTTTCTGCCTTTTAATGATCTCATCTCCGTTTTTGGTCAACATAGAACTTGTAGATCTCATCGAGATCTACAACTTTCATGTTTTGAGTTTTTTCAAATTCGGCCATTTATCCCCTCATAATTCATTTTCTTTATTCTAATAATCTGATTGGGCCACGTGGCTCTTTCTGGCTGAGCCACGTGGCCCGGCCCCTTTGCCCTTGCCGCTCTCTCTCCCTGTTGTTGGATCTCTTCTTGATCCAAGGGTCCCATTATCTCTACGTGCACTCTTTGACCCCCGCCGTCTGATCAAGCTCCTGATCTCATCGCTGCCATTCGCTAGCGCCGATCTCTCCGTATGCCACGCATCACATCCACCATCGCCCGATCTTCTTCTAGGGCTTATATCTCCACCACATACTCCTGTTGCGATCTCTGCCACTCGATCATTTCATCAATTTCATTACAGTCGCTTGTTGGCGCCTTGTGCTCCGCCCTCCACGTGGCACTTTGTGCACCATTCGATCTCGCAGCCGCGATCTAATCAAGACCGCTCTTCAGCGTCTGCCCCTCGACCGTTGGATTGTAAAATCCAACGGCCAAGCGTCGTCGTCAACCTTCAGCCCTCTCTCTCCCATGTTCACCACATCATAGGGCCACCTCGCCCTTCCTTTTTTTCCTCGTCTCCAACCATCTTCTCCACGATCCCAGTATCCCACGATCGAGCCCGATCATCAACCATCCTCGTGCAACACCAGGTCATCCACATCGTCCTCTCCACTACTCCATCACTCCCACGCAAGTCACGACCCTTACCTGAAACCACTTCCTTCGCCACTTCAAATACTCCTCCTCCGCCACCAGTTAACCCTGTCCACCTTTATGCGGGGCTCCGCCTAGCCCCTCTCCTCCTCCTCATGACAGGGGGAGGTCCGATAGAGGCGCGACGACAATGCTAGCCTCCGGTGTTGACTCGCCGCCATCCATGGTTGCGTCGCGGAGCCTCGCCTTTGCTCGAGCTGCCCCACCTAGCTGAGGGGGTCCAGTGAAGACCCGGGGTTCAATTGAACCCCAAGCCCAAGCTCCGACCAGCATTATCCTCCAGGTAAGCTTCCTCAAACTCCCTTGTATTTTTTGTCTTTCTTCTCTTAATTAATTAGGCTGCGATCAATCCCTTCATCCGCCATTAACCACCTCGTTAGCTTCGCCACTTAACCCCTACTCACGCGCTCACTCCGATCACCCAATTCTTCCTTCACAACCTCAGGTCACCTCCGACCCAACGTCCTCCACGACGGAGGAGCTCCGAGCTGCTGCCTTCTTCGTTCACAAAAGCTCCCCCACTTCACTCACATTCACGCCCCCACGCTTCAGCTATTGTTATTAACCATGCAGGTCTTCAAATCTTTCAATGGCCGGAGCTCCATTGGAGCTGACTTCATCAAACTCATCGCCGACATACGAGCTCCGATGACTTGATCCAGGAGGTCTGGCAGCTTCCCCAAGCTTCCAGCTACCTCGACGTATGTCAAGGAAGCTCCGAGGAGGTCCCATGTGTCTGAGCAAGAGCGGCGGAGCTTGGGCTCCTTTGCCGGAGCTCGAAGATCGCCACCGGTTGCAACAGAGGAAGGAGGAGCAGGCACCATTGGATGCTCCTCCCCGGAGTCCATCCAACGGTACATCACTAGCCATGTTGTACATTAGAGGAGGATACAGCCACCGTTGGATCCTCAATATCCAACAGTCTACGATCGGCCACGCGTCAGCTCTAGACGTCCTCCAAGCCATATAACCGGACCTTGAGGTTCTTATCTGCCGAGCCTGCATCGAGCCTCCCCAGAGCTTCGATCTACTCTGAGCCTCATACGAGCCCAAGCCTGGAGGCTCATACAGTCCGAGCCTAACCGAAGCTACTCGAGTGTTCTCCGAGCCTCAGCGTCTACCGAGCCTGGAAGCGCACGTGCAGGTCATGTGCATTCTGGGCAAATTGCAGGGAGGCCCACTAGAATCTTCAAATTGCAACCAGGACCTGGAATCACGTGCCGACCACGTGTATAGTGGGTATTTTGCATTTATACCCTTGCGGGTTTTAATAATTACAAAAATACCCCTGTACATGTGGGTTATTTACTGGGAAGGTCTGGAATTTTCTTTTAATTGCATTTTAGACCTTCCCAGGGACATGTTTGCTATTTATCTTTTATGTTTTCTTGTGTTTATGCCCTCGGCTTCACTCATGTATATCTTGAGTATCCTAGCTCCGATTAAGTCGATTTCAGTGGCATTTTGAAGCTCTTTTCATTGTCTTCTTTATGGCATACTTGTCTTTCAGATTTGACACTACGAAATTTGATGTATTATTTTAGTGGCTAATTGTCTTGATTTCAATGCTTATCATGCCTATTTTTTTACATGAATGAAAATAACTTCATTATTTGACCTTGATTTGACTTCTAATTAAATGGCTCAAGTATTTCTGATCTAGGGCATATTTTCTTTGCATTTCATCGCATATATTTGCATGATTAAAAACCAAATAAAAAACGCATGTTTCTTATTTTCTTAATGCATCTAGTCTTGTATTCATGCACCCATTGACCTACTATCCATTGATCCAACACTTAATTAAATGAATTTAAGTCCAAATATCATGAGAAAGGCTCGTGTCCCTGAGTTCGACCTTGGTTATTTACCAAGTAAAATAAAAATACATGACCATTTGATTTTTATTGACATATCAAATTAGATGGTCTTTGACGGACAGAATCCAGCCCGACTGCGATGACCATTGAGTGTTAATTCCGCACTCTTAAAGGGCTGGATTTTCGGCCTGTCAGGGGGATAATATCCTTGTTAGCAAAATAAGTAAGGTCTAAAGATGGAAGTATGACATGTAAGCCCTCCACGGTATCGAGAAAATCAAAATCCATATCATGTATTCCATTGCCTCGTAAAATATGGTCTTGGAGAACCCAAGATTGAGATTTAGAGGCCACAAAAGTATATGAAGAAGTCTCAATAGCATAGTGCAAACTTAAGCCATCGAGCCTGATGGGTAAGGATGCCACCCACCATTGAAGGTCGCCAAAGAAAGGGCCTCCACAAAATACAATATCCTCAATATCTCCATGTAGCCCTTTGTCAAAACATATAGCATCTTGCTTCATGTATGCGGGTTGACATATCCTTAAGTAAAACATGAGCTTGGTTGAACTCATACAAGATCGCAATAAAAGAATCTCACTTTTTGGATCATCTAACTATGGAAATAATTGTATTAAGTCAATAGCTTTGGTGGCCCTCCTCTTAGCCATGTCTTCAACAAATCGGTTATCCATACTCACTGCACCTCTAAGTAATCTCACTCCTAGCACATGCTTCTCAATATCCATGGGAAACAACCCTTTGTAGACCTTCTGTCCATCACATGAAGGTTAGAAGAGCTCGTTTTTTTATATTCAGAACAAACCCCATCTCTGGGCCTCTGCGTTGTACAATGTCAAGCACCTTGTCCACCTCCAATGTGTCCCCGATGATAGTCCCACCATTAAGATACCAAGCGTGGAGAAGGAGTTTACAGTTGTCTTTAATCTCATGAATAAGTAGGTGCAATGCAAGAGAAAATAGAAGTGGGCCTAGGGGATCACCTTGCTGCACTCCAATGGTTGGCCATATATGATTGTCTCCAATATATAATCTGATAACATGAACATAAAGAAACTCCACCCATAAAGAAATAGATGGACATTGCCTCCAAACTTCACGAAAAATCAAAGATCTATCTATCAAGTTGAAAACATTAGAGAAATCTACTGTAAGCATGGAGAGAGATCCGTCACCATGAAGCTTGCTCAAAAGTTGGTTATTGATGTGTAAAATGACTTCTACTCCTCAAGATACACCAACCAAAGTCATTAATATACTTATACATCTCTTTACCCACCCTTGTCATAGCAAGTTTAGATATTAGACATCTCCTGATAGTGCCCACTGCAATAGGATGTATGTCGTTGTCAGGTTTGAGTAGTGGAGTAAGAGTTGCAGAGGCTACAAACTCATCCAAACTCAAGTGACATCTCCCACCCATCCATAAATTAACTACCATGTTGATCGCACGTAGGAGATCAGTGGCAACTGCAGACCCCTTCCCACAAAGAGCATCTGAAAGGTGTTGAGCTCTCAGGCCATCTCTACCACATGATGTCCCTTTAGGAAAAGATTTGATAGATTGTAAAATGGCATCTACATCGGTTGTAAGAGAAGTCTCTGAAATCAAGATATCTCTCAAGGAAGAAGGTGGCTTATATGGATATTTAGCCTCTAAGGCTTTCATGGTATCTTCATTACAAGGAACCACTTCTAAAGAGCACAGAACCCTTAAGGCTGCTGAAAAGTGTTCATCTGACTCTTTGCGAAGGAACTGCTAAATGTTGGAGTTTTGATTCTCCTCCAAGAAGTTGTTCTGATAAGACACGAAGTCCCTGGTAAATCATATTTCAAAATATCGCCCACCAACTTGGTGAAACCGTTTGTACTGCCCCAAGAAGTGAGTGAGCTTATAATAAGTCGTTGTTGCAAGACTTTCTATTGCTAGATCTTCTATCCGTCTATTCGTAGGCTTGAATACATGTTGTGTGCAGTGGAGAAGAAGTAGCAATCTTACCTAAGAAGATATGGATCTCATCCCCACAATAACTTGGTGCAAAGATGTCTTCAGAGCTTGAGAGAAAGCAAGATGGTAACTGGGAGGAATACTCTTAATTGTGGTGATAGGAGCTTTGAAAATACTATCAAGCTATGTAGCATCAACAACCATCTATGACCCTAAGCCACCTCAGTGTCATCTGTAACCCGAAAAAGATCGTCGTCAAGATGGCAAGCATGGGTCATAGCTTATATCTTCATGCACTTCCTGCACATCCACTAATCAAGGGCCTTCAAGGTTCCTTCTAAAGTAAGATATATATATATATATATATATATATCAAGATCATTCTTGATGATGTCTCACAAAACAGTAGAATGCTCGTCGCTGGAAAGATGTACCCTTTTGATATGAGAGATTAAGCATGTAAAATATTTACTTCCCTACCATCCGAGCAATAGTGAAATTTCAAAAAGGACACATCAAGCCACATGTACGACATGAGACACCCAATGTCTATATATTATAAGCTTGCGAGAACTCACTATGTGATTGGAGTAAGGGGGCACTATTGGACATGCGAGCCCACGGCGAGTCATTATGCAATAAATGTTATTGTAAATATCATTCCCTGATCTGAAATGAAGAATAACTAATTTGCATAATAAGTCCCTCGGTACAATTAGGGTTATGTACCATGGTCATCTTAATGATCATACAGTTGCCGATATAATTATTGAGTCATAGAGACAGGTGCTTGAATGAATATCTAAAGAGTTAGATTGAGGAATCATTAGGCACCGTCAAATGATTGTTAAGAGATGATCTCCAGCCTGAGTAGGAGATGGCAATCCTTTCTCATTTGGTTGATATCTGACCGACCTCTTGATGCAGGTCCTCTGCAAGGGAATAGATATTCGGAGGTGTCAGATTAGTTAGGTCAAAGAGTTGACTTAACGAGATCGAGATAACCAAAGACCTATGTCGTATGCTGTCACGATATAGGCACGCATCCTCTGATCGGAGACAGATGTGTTACTATATGTTTGAGTATGTACATTTGGCAGACCAATAGGTTAATGACCTAACCAAGGTCTATACACCGGCGCACTGGTGTGCATGCGAGGGCATATAAGTAATACGATCTCTCAAAGGGATCATACAGTTTCATTACTGAATCGGAAGACATGATCTCACTCATAAGATATTGGGAAGAATCAAATTCCACACGTGGTCATCTCGGTTTAGAAGCTTGACTGAATTTGTAAGGTTTGATATATCCTTTTGGAAAGTATATGATCAACACCTAGGTATGATATATGCTTTTGGAAAGTATATGATCGATACCGACTCCCACTGATCGAATGAGAACTTTAATGATAAAATCCAGAAGGAGACTGTCTACAAGAGATCTAAACTTCGGATTTGTTCTTAGTCTTCCAGTATGCATGATGTACAGGTATTAGGAATTCCTGAGGGTGATGTGATCATAAGCGATTGTATAACCATGACGCTTCCATTCCAAGGGAGTGATGAAACAGATATGGATTTTAGTGACTCCTCTCATAGAGAAGTAATATGATCTTAGTCCAAATGTTTGACATTTATCTGAATGTGATTCAGATGTAATGAGAAGATTAGATTTGCGGTCTTGATTTAATCAAGCATCTATGGAAGGTCCGCAAGATCTGGATTTGAGATGTGATCTCAATATCCAAGTCACTATGCGTGGAACAATACAGTCATCATGTCCTTATCTCAAAGTATCCGCGGAGAAAGCGTGTTATCCTTAAAAGAGGTCATGGATAATTTCATTGTTGATATATGTATCCGAGCATTGATATATTGATAATTAAATGTGATTTAATTATCATGAATAATATGAATTTGATTCATATTATTAGGAGAGTTATATGAGATAATTAAATGTGATTTAATTATCAAATTTGTGAATAATGTGAATGTGATTCATGTTATTTGGGCACATGAGAATAGAGATCCAAGATGATTAAATGTGATTTGATTATCATGTACATGAAAAATGTGGATAGCTGATGAATCTACGTTTCATCATCTTTATTCTATCATTTTGTCCTTAAAAACTCTAGTAAATGCGTGTAAATAGGCTTAATTTAGGCTTTTTATCATCCATGCATCATTGTGTAAATAGTGTATAAAATGCGGTTTTTAAAGCCAAAATTATATAATAAAGAAAAGAAAAGAAAAAGAATAAAATATTGTAAATATTTTATGACCCAAAATCCCAAGACCTGGGCATCTCGATGACTAGGTCGACAAAGAATAAAGTAGAGGGAGATAAGGGTCGGAATCTAATAAAATTCCTTTATTTAATTCATTTTTTTATTCATTTGGGACCTATTTTTAGTTCTACTTTTTATACTTCAAATAAAGAAACTTTATACATGGAAGTTGTAGATAATTAAATAAAGAAAAATACAAAATTAATTTCATATAAAAATAATATACAGGTCTAAAGTTATGATCTGAATAAGATTCCAAAATCCCAACTTCCCAGACCTGTATCTCTCAAATAAAAACTCGAAATGTATCAAAATCACCTTTAATTGTATATAATTTTCAATAATCTATTTAATGAAGTGGTTTCGTATTTTTTGGAGTTACGGTTTGAAAGTTGAGTTTTGGACCCCTATTGTATGACTATACTGATTAAAATATTCATTTTATTTATTATTCATTAATTTTACTATTTCATATTTTTATTATTTCATAAATATTATATGTGTACATATTAAAACTGGAATAAAATGATAAATAAAACATTAAAAATAAAATTCTTGTATAAAATACATAGATGAATTACCAATGTATAGTGTTAGAACCACATTTTTGGCCGTTTTCGCCGATTTTTGGAGGACACATCGTGCATCTTTTCACGATGAAGTCTTCTTGACTTTTTCTCCTCTTATATCCACCATACACGCGTAAGGTATATATTGAGGATTGGATCATGGATTCATCGTATTATCTTCGATACACGTTGTCTGACCCCCCTCTGCTGTGCGTCAGACCATTAGTTTTTGCCCACATTCTCCAATTTTTGTAGGCAAATTCTTTCACCAAATCACTGGGCTTCCTTCTTGACTTTTTCTCCCCATACATCCATTATACACGCCCAATCATTATATTGAGGGTTGAGTTGTCGATTCTCTAGATACACACCGATCTTCTTGCCATCTCACAAACTCTCTAACCAGCCTCTGCCACTCCTGTCAGAGCCTCGTTTTTATCCGTTTTCTCGGATTTTCAAGGACGATCGTTTCACCCAATCGCTAAGCTTCCTTTACGACTTTTTCTCCTTAATGTATCCTTATACACGCTCAGAGGTTGCTTGAAGGATTGGATCAATGATTCGCTAGATATCCATCGTTCTTTGGAGCCGCCCACCTCACACGAACAAAACACCTCATCTTCTTCCCATTTGTTTTTTGAACCCTCTTGGACCCATTTTGGCCGCCCTTCTTGGAGCTCAAGATAGATTGAAGTGACAGTGAGCTCTCCAGCTCCTCAGAGGCGCGGCTAGGCGAGTCGAAGGGCGGCTCCACCCCTACCTTCGGCCACCGACCGTCGAGGTTCCACCATCCTGGTTTCTAGGCCAGTCGAGGTCATTTTTTTGCTCGTTTCCTTGCTCTTTATTCACTTGTAGATCATAGATTTATGCTAGCATTTTGTTTACTTGTTTTTTAGTCACTTAATCACTCAGTTCACCCCTCGTCGGAGCAAGCTCCGGCGAGCTTCCAACCCATCATTTCGACTTTCATTCATCCTCCTCGACGTAGCTCACATCTCACTGACGCCATCCTCCGCTATTCTATGTATCCTCACACACAACCCCCTCCATCTTCGGCCACATACGATGGTCGGAGCACATCCTTATTCCCTCACCAAATGGAAGGAAAACCCATTCATATCCCATTTTTTTATGTACCTAACATCTTGGCCAAGTTTTGTACTCGAGCCCTTCTTCTAATTGCATGTACATCGGAGCACTTTCACGCACATCCCCTTATTGTCCAAGTGCAGCTTGACGCCACCTAGATTAGTGGCAAGTTTTGCGGCCATACCCCTACATTTTTGGCATATTTCAAGAAGTTTTCGAGTATATTTTTGAACTGCAGTTTCGTAATTAGTATTGCATCTGCGCCCCTGTGTTGTAATGGATATAACTCATTCATCTGAACTCATTTTTTTGTGAGATTTTTTTACTAGAAAGCCACTTAAACGTTCTACATCATATCCAAATTTCAGAATTTTCTGGTGTACGAACTATTTATGGCACATTTATGAAATCAGAGTACTGATTGGGCTTATTTTGTTGACAACGCTTTAAATACTCAATATCACTTGCTCATTTTTGGATATGTTGTATGAATTCATAGGGCCGATTCAACAAAAGATATTGTGATTTGTGTCCTGCAGAATTTCTACAATATTTTGAGTGATTGATTTATTTCTTGAGCATCTTTCATCAATTTGAAAATCTAAAAATATATCCATGTGCCCCTGAGTTTGTTCTCCAATCAAGAATTTTTGTTTTATTTTTATCCTCTTGTTTGATTAGTCAAAAAAATCAAAAACATCATTTCCACCTTCCTGTAGTCTTTTATTTTTAATATATTCATTACCTTTTTGAAAAATTCCAAAAAACTTATATTTTGTTTTTTTCTTTGTGTTTTAACTTTAGACCAAAAATCTTTAAAAAATTCAAAAGGAAACCCCTAAAAATAATAAAATACCAAAACTCTTCATAAAAATCTTAAAAAGTCCACACAAATCCTAAAAATACAATTTCAGTTTTTGAATTTTTCCTATTTTGTTATCTTTATTTTAAAATTAATTTGAGGAAGTTTTGATTCTATTTGATATTTTCATCCTCATTTTAATTTCGGCCAACAACTTATCTCACTGTTTACTAGTATTTTTGCCCTTAAAAATACCAAAAAATTAGGAAAAATCTAGAAAAAAATCATAAAAACATTAGAAAAATATAAAAATCACAAAAACATTCCATTTCATGTATTTTGAGCATTTTCCCCTATTTTTATCCCTCTCTTATCTCTAGTGTACATATATATTCCTTATATACATTATATCTTTATTTAAAGAAAAAGAAAATATAAAAATACAAAATATAAAAAGAAAATACAAAATTAGTAAATTAAAAACCCAAATATAAAAATATAAAATCAAAAATTAAAAAAATATAAAATTCAAAACCCACAAAAATAGCCCTCGTAGGCATTTAACCACTTTCACATTTCTGAGCATTATTGCCTTATTCTACATGTTTGCTCACTGTGTTCGACACTCTACATACTTGCACTATACACATATTTTGTAGAGTTATAATAAATTTTAACTCCACACTTTGATTTCCATTGCTTGATATTATTTGTGGGTTAATTGTTGATTTAATCGGGATTTACCGAGGGTCGCTGCAGTGACTTTGTCTCCGCCTTGTGTGAGACATAGACCCTAGTATCTCGCGGTTAATCAAATGGTGCCGTTACCAGGGAGCAACATCGCTTAGTTCGGGTTTTTGCTTGATTGTGATCGTTTGTCTTTTTTTGCAATTTTCTTTAGTTGCTTTATATATATATATATATTGTTGAGCTATCTAACCTCCTCTTTTGTTGACTTTGTGCGAGGAACCGCGGATCAACGGAGGCGCTCCACCCTAGGCATCTGTGCACCCACGTGAAGCCGACTCTGCTCGCCTTGCACCGAAGGAGACTTAGAGGAATTTTGAAGACCGAGCTCTTGTTTATTTTCTTGTATTTAGTTATTTTTGTAGTTCAAGTGAGAGAGAGACATTAATTTGTAATAATACAGGTACTCAGGACACTTGGACACTCGGGCCCAATTTCCAAGTGATTGTTCACTTGGGGGCTCACTGTTGTTTTCTCGTATTTTCTTCGCATTTTTTATCATTTGTTTTCCGGTTTTATTTTATTTCTTTTGTGTGATTGAGCCTTAGTTTTAGGAGTTGCTTGTCGATAGCATTAGGTCCAAACACATTAATCACCAGTGCATGCTCATATATTCTACGTTTTAGACTTAGTCAAATTTTGAAATTGTGCTTCACGCTAATAGCAGTTGCTCATCTTAGGGTGATTTCATCACCTTTGCATTTGCATATAGTTTAGGTTTCAATTCTGTTGAGCATCTTTGCATGTAGAGTGCTGGAGGAAAGGTGAACATTTCTCTTTAGCATACATCATTGATTTGCCGCTTGCATTGCTTTTTCGACTCTCTCTCTGATTTTGCCAACCTAGGTGCTAAGTAAAATTGACTCCTCATTAGGCTCATGCATTTTCCATTAAAAATCCGTTTCTATCTTTTTCCATCTTCTGATTTCTTTTCCTCTTTTTTTCTTTTCTTCTTTTCATTTTCTATCCTCTTTATCTATCAAAAAGGTGTCGCCCCTTGTTGACAGTCTTCTGTACTTAGGACGTACTTTGTCCTAAGTATAGGGGGGTGTACACCATGAGTTTTCATTTATTTCGATCCTCTCCATTGCCTCCTCTTCTTGTCTATACTTAGGGATATCTTACGATCTGAGCACAATCTGTTTATTCCCACCCTTGACCCTCCCTGCTTTGTGTACAGTCTGCTATACTTAGGATTATTTGATCCTAAGTATGGGGGGATGGTCGACTTATCATTCGTTCATTCCTTCATTCGTTAGACTTGTCTATACTCAGTACGAGTTCTGTCTTCTCTTTTCTCTCCGATCTATGAGGACATAGCTCAAGCTAAGTATAGGGGGTCGTATATACGGTGTATATACTTTAGCCATAACTCGTACTTTCGTATTTTTCATTAATAATTATACTTAAAAATTCATTAAAAACCTTAATAAAATGATGTGATTATTCCTCAAAAAAAATTGTAGTTACTGATTAATAAATCAAGTGAAAATGTTTTTTGCAAAATGTTTGAAAAATAGTTTGAAAATATTTGTGAAAAATCTTTTGAAAACTATTTGGAAAACGTTTTGTTACATGTTTTCAACCTTTGTAAAACATTTTGTTTGAAAATTTTATTTTCTTTGCATGAAATAAAAGGTTTGAAAAATGATTTGCAAATGGTTTGAAAAATGCTTGTAAAAATATTTTGAAAAATCTATCTATACTGTTTGAAAAACCTTTGCAAAATGATTTTCAAATGTGTGTACATGTTTGTAAAGCCGTGTGTAAAAATTATTTTGGACTAGAGTTTTCCAAAATTGTTTGAAAACCTTTCAAATAAGCTTGAGGAATACATACATCTCACCAAAATTCAATATATATATATGTATAAAACTGACCACTTACCCTTGTAAATTCTTAAAATCCACTTCTTGTAAATATAAGAAGCACTCCCGTGTAAGTATTTGTACCTAGTTTTTAGCCAAAAAATTTTGTTTTCAAAAATCCCAAAAATATTTGCAAAATTAAAATACCAAAAACATTTGAAAATCTTTTTGAAAATACAAAAAAATGCATATGCATCATCATCATCTTTTCAAAAATCCATAAAAAGTTCAAAATCTTGAAAATTGCATCACAAAAATATTTTCTGTATTTGCATAGCATTAGCATTTTTCGGATTGAATTTGATAGTTGAACAAGTCTAAATAAAATCTGGAGATTGGAGCTTGATTGGACCTTAAAATATACCTAATAACAGGAACCTTATAGGAACTGGGTTCGAGGGACTTCAGGTCTAGTTGACTTAATTCTTTGAGGATCACGAGACTTGGTTCAATGGATTCTTGACTGCCTAAGTAGAGTATTTTGGAGCACACGCACGACTCTTGTTGATAATGACCTAACTTGGACACCTGCACCTTTCACATGGCTCAACTCAGTTGGAGTGGTGAGGGGATTGGATTTACCGGTATGAGACGCATACAAGTGGAAACACTTGTCCTCCTCTAAAGAGGGAAGTGCACCCCAACTCATCCAGTGATGAGGAATTCTAAAGACAGGAGAGTGTGGGTTGCAATAAAGCTTCAAAAGAGGGATAGTCTACTGGCTCAAGAAGAAAAACTACCTATGTAAATGCTGCTGTAAATAGTATTTCAAAAAAAGAGCCAGGCCTATTCAAAAATAAAATGTCTGCCAAAGTATGTGAATATGTTGTATAGAAAATAAGCAAGCTTGAGTTCCCAAGTCAAATATGTGAGCCTGCAGCTGGATGACTTGACTACACTAGTCTTGCATCCTAGGATAGGTAACTACACTGGCTACCGTCCATTCTTCTCTTCACCCCCTCCTCTTGAGCTGGTTGCCACTTGAACTTAGAAGGGAATACCGCGCTTCTCGAGGAAGGAGTTATTGGATTGGGGAATCATTAGATTGTCATACTGGAGATGTCAGTCTCTTTGTCATTCTAGTTGGGGAGAGCCACAATCACTTACACTGTACGAGTCAGATTTATAGTCGTAAGGGTTTGCATATGAGTTGAAATATTTCTGACCTGGCTATTGAGGAGACTTGAGCAGAGTTTTGGGATTCTCAGGGACTGTTGTATTTCAAATCCGGTTCTCATTAAGGTTCCACCCGTACTTAAATTCCAAAGGTCCGACTTAAGCTCCAAACTTTGATTTTGTGATGACAAGTTTGATAATTAAACTAAATCCACTTTCTTCCTTTTCTTTTCTTTATTTTTCTTTCTGCACTTATTGCATAAGTGTTTGCTAGGTACTAGCAAAGGCAAGTATAGGGGGATGATGAATCTACGTTTCATCATCTTTATTCTATCATTTTGGCCTTAAAAACTCTAGTAAATGCGTGTAAATAGGCTTAATTTAGGCTTTTTATCATCCATGTATCATTGTGTAAATAGTGTACAAAATGCGGTTTTTAAAGACAAAATTATAGAATAAAGAAAAGAAAAGAAAAAGAATAAAATATTGTAAATATTTTATGATTCAAAACCCCAAGACCTGGACATCTCGATGACTAGGTCGACAAAGAATAAAGTAGAGGGAGATAAGGGCCAGAATCTAATAAAATTCCTTTATTTAATTCATTTTTTATTCATTTTGGGACCTATTTTTAGTTCCACTTTTTATACTTGAAATAAAGAAACTCTATACATGAAAGTTATAGATAATTAAATAAAGAAAAATACAAAATTAATTTCATATAAAAATAATGTACAGGTCAAAAGTTATGATCTGAATAAGATTCCAAAATCCCAACTTCCCAGACATGTATCTCTCAAATAAAAACTCGAAATAATCAAAATCACCTTTAATTGTATATAATTTTCAATAATCTATTTAATGAAGGTGGTTTCGTATTTTTTAGAGTTACGTTTGAAAGTTGAGTTTTGGACCCCTATTGTATAACTATACTGATTAAAATATTCATTTTATTTATTATTCATTATTTTTATTATTTCATATTTTTATTATTTCATAAATATTATATATGTACATATTAAAACTGGAATAAAATGATAAATAAAACGTTAAAAATAAAATTCTTGTATAAAATACATAGATGAATTACCAATGTACAGTGTTAGAACCACATTTTTGGTCGTTTTCACCGATTTTTGGAGGACGCATCGTGCATCTTTTCACGATGAAGTCTTCTTGACTTTTTCTCCTCTTATATCCACCATACACGCCCAGGGTACATATTGAGGATTGGATCCGGATTCGTCCTATTATCTTCGATCTTTGGAGCATGTTCATCACGTTGTCTGACCCCCCTCTGCTGTGCGTCGGAACATTAGTTTTTGCCCACATTCTCAAATTTTTATAGGCCGATTCTTTCACCAAATCGTTGGGCTTCCTTCTTGACTTTTTCTCCCCATACATCCATTATACACGCTCAATCATTATATTGAGGGTTGAGTTGTCGATTCTCTAGATACACACCGATCTTCTTGCCATCTCACCAACTCTCTAACCAGCCTTTGTCACTCCTGTCAGAGCCTCGTTTTTGTCCGTTTTCTCGGATTTTTCAAGGTCGATCCTTTCACCCAATCACTAAGCTTCCTTCACGATTTTTTCTCCTTGATGTAGCCTTATACACGCCCAGAGGTTGCTTGAAAGATTGGATCAACGATTCGCTAGATATCCATCGTTCTTTGGAGCCGCCCACCTCATATGTACAAAACACCTCATCTTCTTCCCATTCGTTCATTCCCACCCTTGACCCTCTCTGCTTTGTGTACAGTCTGCTATACTTAGGATTATTTGATCCTAATTATAGGGGGGATGGTCGACTTCTCATTCGTTCATTCCTTCATTCGTAACACTTGTCGATACTCAGTACGAAAACATACGAAAATCACAAAAACATTAGAAAAATATAAAAATCACAAAAACATTCCATTTCCTATATTTTGAGCATTTTCTCCTATTTTTATCCCTCTCTTATCTCTAGTGTACATATATATTCCTTATATACATTATATCTTTAGTAAAAGAAAAAGAAAATATAAAAATACAAAATATAAAAAGAAAATACAAAATCAGTAAATTAAAAACCCAAATATAAAAATATAAAATCAAAAATTAAATAAAAAAATATAAAACTCAAAACCCATAAAAATAGCACTTGTAGGCATTTAACCACTTTCACATTTCTGAGCATTATTGCCTTATTCTACTTGTTTGCTCCCTGTGTTCGACACTCTACATACTTGCACTATACACATATTTTGTAGAGTTTTTATAAATTTTAATTCCACACTTTGATTTCCATTACTTGATATTATTCGTGGGTTAATTGTTGATTTAATCAGGATTTACCGAGGGTCGCCGCAGCGACTTTGTCTCCGCCTTATGTGAGACATTTAGACCCTCGTATCTCACGGTTAATCAATAGCACTATCCATATTAATCAGATAAACCATAAACACGATTTATAATATATTAGAGAGCATTTGTGATTTATATTTATTGATTAGTTATTGATGTGAATTGGATTCACATTGGATGATTAATTGAAAATATAATTATATTTTTTTGTGTTGTGAATGAGATTCGCATAATTTCAATGGCTTGATTGAAATTTTTCACAAGATAATTTCGAATTATTTTTGTGAAAAATGTTTTCAACAAGAGATCAGGAGATATCATGAGATAATGAGATCTCATGATAATTAGAGGAGATAGACCCATTCCTCTCAAGAGGAGTAGACGGCCATTACTCTCCATGTGGAGAGGAGTAGCCGTCTCCTCCTCATTATCCTATCTCTAGTCAAAGGTGATTTAATTTAGAATTAATTATATTCATTTATCAATATAAATTAATTTAAATTAAATCATTGGTTGTTATGTTTTTACAGCAACATCTTAGCCATTGAAAGAAACACAAATCAATCTCATCCATTGATTGTGTGTTGTTCATGGATTGGGATCCATGGACTCCCAAAATCCTATATAAGAAGAGGCACCCCTTGCTCTTTGAGGAACATGTTTGCGACATGAAATCAATTGCTCTCTCTCTCCCTCTCTCTCTCTACACGCCAAGAGTTCTCTCCCTCTCTCTCTCTTGTGTGGTCGTCCACCATGGAGCCCTTGAGAGAGTCGCCATCACCGCAACATTATCGTTATGCTGTCGGAGTATTTGCTCATGGATCTCTGTTTCCTTTGGTGTGCCTAGCTCGTGAAGAAGATGTCGGATCTCATTTAACGAGATCAGGAGATTAGCTGCTTGGATCATCAACATGGATTGCGAGAAGGACACGTCTCATCATTGCGCTCGCAAGCATCTCCTCCGTTGGATCGGACTTGAGACAGGAGGTCTCTTCGTTTAGAGACTCGATCGCAACCACGCTTCAAGAGGTAACCCTAATACCTAGTATTGGTTTAGATGAAATGATCTGAGAAAGGTTCTTGGATCTTGTGGTTTCATCACAATAAAATATTAAATTCCGCTGCATCGAGCAACTAGTATGACTAGTCGCTCCCGATAGCATACGATGCGATCATCACGCTTCCGTGATGCGCTTGAAGATCTCCCCATATCCTTCAAGTGGTATCAAAGTCAGGTTGGAGGTTTTGGATTCGATCCATAAACCTAAGAAGATTTGGGCTCGTTAGGGTTCGTGAAAGTTTTATCGCATTTCAATTTTCGCAGCCCTACTTCGTGGTAAATTTCGGCCCTGTTTAAAATGTTTAAACAAAAAAATTCAATTGAATAATGTTTCCCATTTATTGGGATTTGAGTTTACGTGATTTGGAATCCGATAACTCAAGATATGATCGTTTTAATGAACATATATCCACTGTTTCGGGGATGGTGAATCATAACGTAATTAAGGAGTTGGTTACTATTTTGACATGCCTAGAAACGAGTGATTATTACTTAAGTTCTATTTTAAATTAAATTAGCAAACTTTAGAAACTTATTTTGCATGATTTGGATTTAAAATGAAACTGGAAATTGCATACTTAATCGAGAATCTTGTGATTGTCAATTAATTTTTATAGAAATTAATGATTAATTTCTTGATATAATTATTTATAAATATTTGTAAAATATTTAAAGATGATAATTATTTCATTAAATGACATTTCTTTAACCAATAATTGATTAGATATGATCTATATCACAAATTGGTTACATCATACACTTTCCATCAAACATGTTGCTTGAATAGTTTTGGGGATTTGCTTAGCAAATTTCTTTATAATATTAATCAAAATGGTTTTGATTATTACTATATGGTATAACTTCGGTCGAAAAACCGATTATCATTTCAAGTACAAAGTGATTGACTTGGCATTATCATTTCCCGAGGCGGATATGGTGTCCAATCGGGGAGCGTTGGGGTAGCAGGTAGCACCGTGTGCAGTCTGTCCCACTCCCATCAGTACTGTCCATGACAGTGGATAGGGAACGGATAATGCTTGAGAGATCATGATGTATTCTTCTAATTATTAAAATTCAAAATAATATGTATTTGAGATAATACCATATTTTCAAGTAACAATTAAAAATATTTGTTGGATATTAATTGGATCATTGATCTAATGTGTTTAGATTAATTGGAATCCAACTAAAATTAAAACACTCTATCATGAATAGAGTTGTTATTTCCCTTGGAAGAGTTAATCATAATGAATATGATTCATAATGATTAATTAGAATTTGAATATGAGGTGGAGGATCACATAAGTGACATCCATGGTCTCCCGTCAAGGCGAAGGATTCTGTCGCTAGGGATTGTATGTAGGAGACATCTGTCCGAAGTGACAACTCATGCATACAAGCGCATCTCGATCGGGCTCTTTTCTTCTCGAAAGAGTAAGGTCGTATGCGTAGTGACCCCAATATCGGTTTCTCATATTATTGGGGCGACATTGGATTGTGCATAGCGAGTTCTAATCCTGTTGACGGTTGGTTCAATTAACGACGGGTCAACATCACCTTAGGGGTGGTGGGCTTGGGTGTTAAAGACCAAATTAGGAGTGCAAGTTGGACTTGCAAGGTGGAATGAGTTCCCTCTTCTTTTTATCTGAGTTACAGTTTCTCATATTATTGATATGTAATAAAGATAAGAAATGAGATCTCAGATCTTGCTTGAGATATAATGGTAAGTATATCTCTTACATTGAATGTGATTAAGGGAATGAACTTTCAGTGTTGAAAGGCAAGACAACTTTGATATAAAAATTCCTAAATTAAAGTAAAATGTATATATATATACTTATAAAAAATTCCTTATTTCAGATAATCCTTCATTAAACACACTCAATACTATACTCAATAATAACTAGTAAATATCATGGATTGGATCCATGATCAAGACATTGTACTTGTAGTTGGACACATATTGTATGTGGTTGCAATGTGCAAGTTTCCTCATAATAATGAGGAATGACAATTAAATAGATAATAAGACAACAACCTAGAGTTTGTATGTCTCTATAGTCTTGATCTCTCATCGAATGTACTTTGGAAGTGACATGTCAATGATGATCGTAATTGTCAAATAATCCTTATAAAATCTAAGAAGATGTTTCTGGCATACATATGCTCTCGACATTCGATCATGAATGACATGGTTCACTGCATTATGCACAATAGTAGCTCTATAAGATATGATGTATTCAAAATGCTTGAGTACCTGCCTGAACCGAAAGTCTTTAAGAGTTAAGATGTATGTAGATATGATGAGTGTCATCGTTCTACTATCTATACTCTAGTCATTCATGAAGCTTCATAATATTCATATTATATGAACTAAATGAAGCATATACAAATGTCGAAATACTCTTATATTGAAATCTTTTAAATTCAACATAAGAGATCCTTTGTCTTAAGCAATGGTTGTTTAGAGATAAAAGGAGCACAGTGGAAGCATGGGTCGGACCCAGGTTAGAAGGAAAGTCAAAGAGTTGGTTGTACTTCTATGGTTTCCACACACATATGACATCCAAAGGGTCGGATAAATGCCAATACTGCAATCAACTGATGTGTTGATAGTATGACTATCAAGTCTATCTAGGATCCTTAGAGAAGGACTCAGATAGTGCATCAGAATAATCTATATTTATTTGACATTAATATTGGTTTACATCAAGGTTCAACTTCGAGTCCATTTCTTTTTACTTTGATTATGGACGAGTTGACAAGTCACATTCAGGATGAGATGCCTTGGAGTATGTTATTTGCTGATGATATTGTGTTGATTGATCAGACTAGAAATGCAGTAAATGAGAAGTTTGAGGTCTGGAGACATGCATTGGAGACTAAAGGATTTCGTATAAGTAGGGCTAAGACTAAATATATGGAGTGCACTTTTGATGTAATCAATGATGAAGGAATTGAGGTAAAGATTGGTGATGATAACATTCAGAAGAGAGATTCTTTTGGATACATGGGATCTATTTTGCAACATGATGGGAAAATTGATGGAGATGTTACTAATTGAATAAATACAGGCTAGCTAAAGTGGAGAGGAGCCTCTGTTGTTCTCTGTGCTAAGAAAATTCCTTTGAAAATCAAAGGAAAATTCTATAAAGCAGTAGTGAGACATGTTATGCTCTATGGATCTGAATGTTGGCTTGTGAACCATAGACATGTGCATAAAATGGCAGTAGCAGAAATGAAAATGCTAAGGTGGATGTGTGGACAGACACGTTGGCATCAGAATGAAAGTTGATGTAACTCTGATCGAGGATAAGATGCGAGTAAACCACTTAAGGTGGTTTGGTCATTTGCAAAGAAGGTCAGCAGATGCACCAGTTAGGAGATGCGAGTTTTGGGATGTTACGCCGGCTAAGAGAGGGCGAGGAAGGCGAAAAAGTATTGGAATGAGACTATACGAAGGGGTCTTAATTTTTTATATCTAAGCCCAAGAATGACCCAAGATATATCTGAATTGAGGCAAGAAATCCATGTAGCCGACCCTACTTAATATGGAAAAAAGCTTTGTTGTTGTTGTTTGCATCTCTTTCCTCTGGTTTGCTTACAAGTAAAGGAGCGGCGCAACCTTATGTGGAGCTTCACTAGAGTTCCGCCGCGTACGTCAAAGGTTTCTGGAGCCCTAGATTTGGAGAAGAACACCGCCAAGAACATGAGGCAAAGTCTCGCGCCATGTGTTTCCCAATCAACATTGAAAGACATCTGATCTTAACTTTTGGATGAAGAGATAACATTTATACAGAGACCCTCCACGAATTTTTAATTTGCCCAAAAACTCATGCTCATTGAAGTAACTCACTTGTGCCATTTTAATATTCAAGTAGGTAGGTACACATGTATATATTTGGACCAGTTGTGATACCAATTGTGGTTTCAACATAGGATAAGGGTGAATTGTGCACTATACAATAGTCCAAATAATGGTTGCAGATTAAAATTTTAAAATCTTTAAGAGATTAGAGATGGAAGATGCACACCTCAATGTACACGTTGATTTAAACGTGGAAACTCAAGTAGGGAAAAATCATGACTCATAACGTCCCATTCTAGGATTTTGACTTTGATATCACAAAGAAGATTGTGTCCATTAGTTGCACGGCTTGAAGCTGAGGGTAGAACAACCTCATATTCAACATGTACCCTTCCTTAGATAAATCCAATGAAAGATTTTATCTCATGCGAAGAAAAGAACTCATAATACATATTCATATAAAACAATACTAACAAAAAGCAAATACATTGTTAGAATATAACCTTAATATCACAAACATTCTCGAGCTTTGATGGAGATTGAATAAGGTGTGCGATGTTTGTTGGAGACCAATGAAGTTAAAGAGTTAAGAACTCAATAGCACAAAGCTTAGCAAACAAATAATCACTCTTTCTTGACTTAGATGAATATGACTGTAAATATATGTCGTGTATGTTGCAATGGGTCGTAAGGGTATTATTTATATTATTTAGAGTGCCGAATAGCATTTAGAAATCCACAAATATGATTAGAATACAACTAAGAAATAACTAGAATATTAAAGCACAATCTATAGAAAGTTAGATGGCTTAAAAAACAAATCACTGTGTTGAAAATCAAACTATTAGACTGAATTAAAATAATAGTTGATTGAAATTATTATGGATAAGACAACCTTCAAAAATATGAACGATGGATGAAACGTAGTGGGCATTAACATGCTGAAAATGAGAGCCAATGTGCATATTTACTAGATTAGATTTTAGTCAAGTGGTACTTTAAGTTAGTCAACTTAAAAATACTTTACTCGACTAAAAGTGATTGGTCGACTGATTTGATTTTGACTTATTTTTATTGGACGGGGTAATAGTCAAAATATGAGCTCTGGATGGAACGTAGTCAACTGAAATTTTGGGTTAGTCATAGTCAGTTGGTCCAAATCATTAACCTGCTAAAAATGAAAGCAAATACTTAATAAACCGATATTTTAGGTCAGTCGACTGAAAAATACTTTACTCGACTAGAGGAGACTAGTCGACTGATTTAATTTGAACTTATTTTTTGTCCATGGATTAATGGCAGATAAAACTATAATATCTTATGTCAACTAAGATAAAAACTACGTAAATGCTCTAACTTTTCATTGCTTGCAAAAAAAGTCGTAGTTTGTTCTCCTCTATTTATTAAGCTTCCTTAGCTACTTTACTTCTTTCTATGAGCCTTTGAGTTTTGATCTTTGAGTCTTGGGGTTTGCTTTTTCTAAAAGAAAACATATGAAAGTTTTACTCCCAAAGGAGGGTAAAAAGAACAAAAAGGTAGGAGGATAAGAACAAAAACCTACCGATTCGGTAAGGGAAGAACCACGACTCTTGACTTAGTAGAAAAAGAACCAAAAGGAAACGCAAAAAAAGAACCACGACTCTTCTACCAAAAAGTTAAACATACTGCAAAAAAATGTGCAACGAACTCTTTATCATTATCAACATGAGTCACTAACATGTTTTCCATATAAAAGCATAGACCCATGAGGGGATATTCCAATTAAGCTCAACAAGCAAACTAATGAAATGACCAATAGCATCAAATACCACCTTAATAAAGTAAGTAACAACAAAGGAAGGGAAAAAAGGATCGCCGCTACAAAGGTTATAGGAAGTCGCCAAATTTGAAAGATAGCTAGTGGAAGACCAAAGTCTAAGATCAAAGGCATAACTAGTAGAATCTATAGAATGAAATAAATTTACGACCAGAACACGACCCCCAAAGGAAGTAAACCTAGCAACACATTGACATTATACAGGCATAGAAAGGCCAAGACAAGGAAGGAAAAGCAAAAGGCAATAGAAAAGTGAAGCCATACCTAAAAAATTGAAGGGATCTTGTGAGAGGACACAACAAAAGGCAAAAGAAGACATGAGAGAAAAAAAAACACAAATCCAAAATCTAAGTACTAAAACGGAAAAGAAACACAAGAAGGCACACATAAAGAACAAAAAGAAGCGCACGAGTACAAAAAAATTATTGAATGGGAGGAAGACATGACGTGGTAGGAAATAAAACACAATCAAAAATAAGACTCCAAGAAGGATGGTGAAAGAAAAAGAAATCAAGAAAAAGGAAAGTAGAGCACCAAGCATTACCAGGGACAAACAAACCTAAGAGCACTAACAGAAAACCTAAAAGGAGAATAAGAACACAAGAGAACAATAAGAGGAAAGGGGAAACACAAAAAAGAACACAAAAATACAACATTATAGGAAGCAAGAATACAAACCAAAGAATTCTAACAAATAAGAAGGGTGGAAAAATCAATACAACTACGGATAGTTCAAAGGCAAGTAGAACACAAATCCTACATCAAACAAAGCCTAGAGTAGAAGGATATTGACAATAATAAGCCAAACGATACCAAGAAAAGGAAGTTGTAAAGGAAACAGGGAAAGTTACATAATACCACCACAAGAGAGAAGCCATACGAGAGAGCAACCACCAATATAGAGGCAAGCGAGAAGTCCCCACCCACAATAATGTCGAAGGTAGCAAGAGTCACGACAAACCATCGAGCATCGCTTAGACCCATGTCGAGGAGGATCTCCAAGCTCGAGGTTCAAGGCTCCATTTAGAGAGCCAATCTCAAGGTATGATGCTCAAGCATATAGCTTCGATGAACTAAAGAATTTGTACAAGAATCTTAGTATCAAGCTCGAAGTTCATCCATGCAAAGCCTAGAACAAAAAAGGAAGGAAGCATTCCTTGGA
The DNA here is from genome assembly GCA_037367405.1 of Ottelia alismoides. Classification (NCBI taxonomy): domain Eukaryota; kingdom Viridiplantae; phylum Streptophyta; class Magnoliopsida; order Alismatales; family Hydrocharitaceae; genus Ottelia; species Ottelia alismoides. Next base: position 678,964 of record JAZKJV010004099.1, read on the forward strand.
AATGGACCTTTTAGGGAGAAGCGGGTGACCCCTACCAGAGAGTCAGAACCACATTGGTTCAGAGGCACCACTAGCAAAAGAGAAATCCTCCTCCTAAGGAAGAATGCGAAGGAGAGAAGGGAGATTAGGCAAGAGAAAGTTATAGAAAGAGTGCGAGAACGAAAAAAGGATCAATACTAAAGTCAATAAGGATAAGTGTTCCAATGTTTTCAACCATGTGGGCATTGCATGAAAATGTGGTCATGCCCCAGCAAAGGCGAGAGAGACCCAACAATATCTACACCTTAAGGGGGCGTTCAGTTCGGGAATAAACAGGAATAAGGATGGAGAATAAGGAGAATAAGGGTCAATTCTCCGTTCGATTGGAGTATAGGAATAAGGGGAATAAGCTAGAATAAGTTCTTTCTTTGTTCAGCTGGCTATAGGGGGTTAAGGAATAATGTTTGAAAGTTAGTTAATGATGTTTGTTGTCATTAGATTATGTGAGTTCAAATATACCATAAATTGCTAACATGTAATCGTCACTTACACCCATCCGATTTTCCAACTCATAATTAAAAATCCAAATACACAAAGACAAAGTTTAATGTAAGCTCACATCACAACAAAATCCAAATTTCTGGTCACAATTCCAAACTTTAAAGCATCAAGATCCAAATTTCAACTAGCTAGGAGCATGGGAACAACCAAAATCAAAGTTTCAAGGCTCTGAAAATCTTCTCCCATCAAGGGAGACATCGGGAGAAATGGGATGACATAAAAATCGTAGAAAGCACTTGAGCCATGCTTAGAAAAAACCCATCTAATCACCAGTCAAGCAGCATATTATCTAGAAATCAAATCAAAAATTGGGTGGATCTGGTGGAGCAAAACATCAAAGGGAAAGTCATAAAAGGCATATCAATCATAGCGGCAATTAACATGACCAAAATGGAGCAGCTTAAAGAAAAACAATAAATTCTGCCATTAGAATCAAAGATGATCATCATAGGGCCCTCATAACATTCTCCCATCAAACAGGCTACCAAGATGGCCATCATAAAACAACATCAAGAATCACATGAGCCAAATTTGCAGTCATCAGGATCCAATCCATCATAGAGCAACAAATGTGTAGCTCTCACGAGGACAAATTATCATAGTAGCTGAATGGGACATGCTCAGCAGTAAATTCCATACTTTGAAGCATCAAGATCCAAACTCCAACTAGTCGGGAACATGAGAACAACCAAAATCAAAGTTTCAGGGCTTGGTAGATCTTCTCTCATCAAGAGAGACATCAGGAGAAATGGGATGATATAAATATCATAGCATGCACTTGGGTCAAGCTCAAGAAAAAACCCATCTATTCACCAATCAAGCAGCATATTACCCAGAAGCCAAATCAAAAATTAGGTGGATCTGGTGGAGCAAAGCAGCATTGGGAAATTTAAAGAAGCCATCCCAAACACAAACCGAGTTTCATGACCTAATTGGAGCAGCATTACCGAATCCTATTGGGAAAAGTCGAAGAGTTATTTATTCCTAGGAACCCTGGGCTCTTTTATATAAAGGAGAAATCTATGGGTAAATTACATAAGATGGATATAAAGAAATAAATAAAGAAAATGTACACAGAGAACATAGAAATATCTCTACACTCCCCTTCAAGATGGAGCATAGATGTCAATCATGCTCTGCTTGGAAGAACACTTACGAAATGGCCCTCTGAGCAATGCCTTGGTAAAGATATATGTCGTTTACTCTCCTGACTAACATGTGTGGTAAAAGTCAAGCCCTTCTGAATCACATCTCTAGTATAATGATAGTGTACCTAAATATGCTCTGTTCTTTCATGGAATGCAGGAATGTTTACAATGAATAAGGCGGCATGATTATCACATTGTAACTTCATTGGTAGAGGTACATTTATATGTAAATCTGCTAGCACTCCTCGAACCCACATCATTTGTGTGCTTGCTTGTGTCATAGCCCTATACTCAGATTCGGCACTTTATCTAGACACAACTGTTTCTTTCTTACTTTTTCAAGAAACAAGAGAACTGCCAACGAACACCGCGAAGCCCGAAGTAGACTTCCTGTCCTTAGGACACCCTACATAGTCTGCATCAGCACATGCAGAAACAGAAAGAGTTGCTCCTTTCCTGAATAGTAATCCTACACCTAGAGAAGATTTAGGTATCTCAATATCATATATATATAGCATCCATATGCACATGTCAATGCTACTTCATGAACTAACTCACTCGACTCACTGCAAAAGAGATATCAGGTCTTGTGATAGTATGATAGAGAATCTTCCCACCATCTCTCTATATCTGCTTCTGCCAACCTCGTATGTATCATCATCATATAACTTCCTAGGATCCATAGGAGTAGTAGAGGGTCGACACCCAATCATTACCGTCTCAACAAGCATGTATGTAACATACGTCCTTTGGGTCATCACAAGATCCTGTGCATTCCTAGCAAACTCTAACCCTAAGAAATACCTTAGGGTGTCAAGATCCTTAGTAACAAACTGACGACCCAAAAATTCTTTTATCATCTCTATCATGTGCACATCATCTCATGTAACAAGTATATCATCAGCATAAACCATGATAGTAATAGTACCTCTGAGTGTTGTCTACACAAACAATGAATGGTCAGCATTTGACCTCTTGAACCCTTTCCTTTCTATCAGATCTAAGAGATTATAAAACCACGCCCTTGAACTTTTCTTAAGTCCATATATTGCCTTATGGAATCTACAAACCTGCTGACTCTCCCCCTCATTAGCAAACCTTGGAGGTCGTTGCATGTAGACTTCCTCTTGTAGATCTCCATACAAAAATGTATTCGTAACGCCTAGCTGAAACAAAGGCCAATCACGTACCACAGCAATTGAAAGAAAGACACGTAGAGTTGAGTGATGAGCAAATGGAGAGAAAGTGTACATATAACCCACACTGTAAGCATGCTTAAATCCTCATGCCACCAATCTTGCCTTGTATCGATCAAGGCTCCCATCGGTATGATGTTTAACAGTAAACACTCATTTGCAACTGACAACAGATGTCCCGGGAGGAGCAGATACCAAACTACAGGTACTACTTGATTGTAGAGCAGCCATCTCTTCCTCCATAACTAAGCGCCGGCGACTATCCTTCAAGGCCTCATAATAATTCTGCGGAATGTTCACGGCAGATAGAGAAACTACAAATCTCTGGAATTCCTTTGTCAGATAATGAAAGAGACCTGGGAAGCAAGTGGATATCAACCACAGGTGTGCTTTTGCTTCCTAACTGCAATGGGTATATCCAGGTCATCGGGAACCTCCTCCATCCGTGGGCTAGTTTCCTTCGATGATCCATGCATAGATACATCTCCAGACCCATCATTAGAAATATTGTTATCAGAACAAACATGAGGCATGTTGGATGATGGGTGATGACCATGAGTAGATGCAGACTGACGGGTATAGAATCTTGGTAATAGTGGAACAATGGGCACATGCGACTGTGTAGAAGGAGGTGGAGGTGGTGGTGGTGGCAGTGGAACAGCATGCACAAGTAAAAGAGACGACGGACTCATAGGAGGTGACATGTAAACCTCACTATCAGAGTCTGATGAATCCAACCTGTCACCTGTAGGGGAGAAATACATCACATACTCAAAAAATGTCACATCAATGTTGATCCTGCGCAATGGATCATAGCAGTAGCACTAGTATCACTTCTGAGTCCTGGAGTACCCAACAGGCAAACATTTGACAGCTCTAGGAGAGATCTTATCAAGACTTGGAGCCAATTGGTGGATGAATGCAACATAGCTAAAAACACGAGGAGTAAGTGGGAACAACTCCTTCTCAGGGAAAGCTATGGAGAAAGAAATTTTCTCGCCTAAGACAGATGAGGGCAAGTGATTCACCGGATAACATGGCGTAAGAACTGCATCACCCAAAAACGAATGTGGGGCACGACTCTGAATGAGAAGAGTCTGAGTGAAATCAAGTAAATGACGATGCTTTCTCTATGCAACACCATTCTGTTGATAAGTGTAAGCACAGGTTGTTTGATATATAATATCACTGGATGAAAAGAAATGTGATAGAGCACGGGTACAAATTTCCAAAGCATTATCAGTTCTCACAAATTTCACTAAGGAAGAGTAAACATTTTGCACTTCATTGATAAAGGTTTTGATCACATCCCTTGCTTCAGATTTATTCTTCAATAAAAAGACATATGACAAGCAAGAAAATCAACAACAACAATAAGGTAAAACATGTGTCCCTGGTGATCAGGAACATAACTTGGACCCTAAATATAAACATGAAATAACTCGAAAGGGGAGCTATCGCTCCGACTCTGATGACTAAGAAAAGTATACCGATGATGCTTTCCCAATTGACACGCCTCGCACTAGAAGGATGAACCCGATGAAATATGTGGTAAAATATGACACATCTTCTGGAGAGGGAGGTGGTCAAACGTAGGTGCCAAGTGAAGGGAGAGACTAGTCTTGTTGAATGATAGGATAGGCATGTATAGGGAGTTTGGACTAGGCGATAAAGACCACTCTTCTTACGGTCACAGCCAATCACCTTACCTGTAAGAATGTTTTGAAAATAAGAAACGATGGGCTAAAAATAGCCTGACAATGCAACTCCTTTGTAATCTGCCGAAATAACAAATTCAAAGAAAAATATGGAGCATGTAACACATTCTGCAGATGCATCGAAGATATCAAACTGATCTCCCCATGCCCTATGATTGGGGAATGAGTCCCATCGGCTATCATGACATTTCTCCCTAGAGGAACCTATCTATATGATATAAACTGATCTCTATCCCCGATTAAATGGTATAAAGCCCCAGAGTCCATAATCCACTCTATAATTTCATATCCATGACAAGATGTAAAAGCATAAGCACTACATGAGGTGCTAGTTGTAGCAGAGGTACTGACAAAGGAGAAAGCTGCTACATCTGAGTGGTCTCATGGAGATGGTGAAGAAGCAGGAGGCATGATATCTCACAGTCTGGATACGAAGTCATCAAACCTCTGATATAAAGTAGGAGTAGCTGGAGACTCAACCTGCTCCGCTACATTGGCTAATGCCTAAAAACCATGCTTGGAGTAGTATGTATCCTATGTATGGCATGGACGATGACAGTACGTGCAGGGTTGGCGAATGCGATCTCCTCTACCACGAGGTCTGCATCCACGAAAAGAATAAGAGCCTCCTCTACCTTGGGAGACTACCATTGCCGAAGAAGTATGGCTAGTAGTAGTGGACGGAACAATAATCCTTCTAAGCATGTGGAAAGCTTCCTCTATGGGAGGAATAGTAGCATCTGTGAGAATCTGGGAGCGAGTAGCATCATATTCAGGATTGAGGGTTGCTAGGAATACACAAACCATGATAGCATTCCTATATGTCTTCTATCGCTCTGGAGTAGCTGTGAGAAGCATGAACCTGTGGAGCTTCTCAAACACCCTATGCAAGGATGTATACAACGAATGAAGAGGCCATCCATTCTACTTGAAAGTAAATATATCATGCTGGAGTTGAAGGATCTTGGTCTCATTCCTCGCTTGAGAATAAGTTATTGTGAGGATGTCCCACAACACCTTATCTGTGGGCTGATGTAACACATCATCGGAGATCTCTATCGTTAATGTACCTGAAAGCCAAACTTTGGTGTATGCATCATCCGCCTCCCATGAGGCGTTAACCCCAGTTTTCTCCATCGGCTCATCCTCGGTAAGAATATGCATCTTACCATTAGACTTTATAAGGCTTATGAACTACATAGCCCAGAGCTCATAGTGTGTCCCATCCATCTTGACAATAGGTGTTGGACCTCTGAAAGCACTTCTGGCGGGTACGTCGACTTTATTTTCTAACATATTGTTGGATGAAGATTATTAGTGTTTTGTAAACCAATGAATGAATGTTTACACAGACATGTGGGGATTTGAATGCATATATAGACTTATAAATCCATCAACCCAAAGGGATCAAGATTCAAGCAAAGAGGGTCGTAGGCCAAAGACAATAGGAGGCCGATGGCCAAGGGAAGAGAGACCGACCCATGAGGCCGGTGATGGTCGGCACCAACAGGGTCAGCTACCAAGAGAGGAATCAAACCGCTTGCTCGGTGGTGGCACGGTGGGAAGGCGGGAGCGAAATCTGGCCGGTTGCTCGAAGGCTCGGTGATGATGCGGCAGGAATGAGGGAGCGGTGGTCGGGGACGACGGCGGCAGCGGGAGGGGGTGTGGGTAGGTTTAGGGTTAAGGTACGGAGCTTCGGTCTTGGACCGCTACTATGATACCATGTTGGGAAAATTCTAAGTGTTGTTTATTCTTGGGAATCATAGGCTCTCTTATATTTTGGAGATACCTATGGGTAAATTACATAGGATGGATATAAAGAAATAAGGGATTTTATCACTTGTGCCCCTCCGAGATATCACAATATCAGTTATGCCCCTATCTTTTTGGTAATATCAGTTGTGCCCCTCACTTCTTGCTATTTTATCACTTGTACCCCTCGGGTTAGTGACCGTCCATCCACAGTGCAAACGGAGGTTAACTTTGAGGACATAAGCGGAAGTAATTTAAAAAAAATCTTATGTGGTACCCTCTTCCTCATCCTCTTCTTCTTCCTCCTCTTCTATCCTCTTCCTCCTCCTCCAACCTCCTCCTCCTCCCTCCCCGCCCCCGCCCCTGCCCCGTACCACCCAGCTCCGCCCCGAGCTCCCCTCCCCAGCGCCACCCCCTGTCGCCCTCCGCCCCAGCCTTCAGGACGCCCCGACCTCCCCCCACCCCCTGTGGCCCCTCCCCGGCGCCGCCCCCCGCCCCAGCCTCCAGGCCGCATCTCCTCCCCCATCCCGCACCTCCCCCTCCACCCCCCCCCCCCCCCCGCGCCCCCGCCCCAGCACCTCCCCCTCCCCCCCGCGCGCATGCACCTGCGTGAGCCCGACGTTCCCAAGCCTTCCCACCATCTCCCGCCCGAGCACCTCTCCCTCCGCCCCAAGGTCATCCCCCTGCCCGGGCGCCTCCCCCTCCGCCCCGAGGTCTTCCCTTCTGCCCCCACACGCTTCTCCCCTATCGCGAGGTCCTCCGCCCGCCCCCACACCTCCACCCAACCTGGGCGCCTCCCCCTCCGCCCCGAGGTCTTCCCCTCTGCCCGTGCATGCCTCTCCTGTGTCACGAGGACCTCTGCCTGCCCCCACACCTCCACCCAGCCTGGGCGGCGCCCCTGCACGCCCCGCCCCGAGCTTCTCCCCCTCCACCGATGGTGCCCCTCCGTCGCACCGCCCTCCAAAGCCTGCGGGCTCCAGACTGCAGCTGTCGCACCTCCGCGACTCCAGCGGCGCCGCCAACCTCCTCAAATCCTCTGATTTTATTCTGACCATAATACCCTTCTTAACCATACCATGATTTGAATAAACTATGGTTATTTTAATTTTTTGACGGTCAATCTGACGGAAGGGCACAAGTGATGACGGAGCAAGAAGTGAGGGGCACAACTGATATTACCAAAAAGATAGGGGCATAAGTGATATTGCGATATCTCGGAGGGGCACAAGTGATAAAATCCCAAGAAATAAAATTAGGAAAAAGTACACGTAGAACATAGAAATATCTCCACAAATCCAAAGGGAGGTTTTAACCCAAGTTCTCCAGACTGATATTAGAACAGTTGAGCACATGTGCACCCACCAAAAGATAATCCCATGCTCAATCAATATTCACTCATCCCAGCAAAAATGAAGAAATTATGGATATTATAAATTCATAGCATCCATATGTACACTCCAAGAAAACCCAACAACCAGTAAACATACAACATATGAGAAATTAGAGATAAATCTAAGATGAAATCCAACCGCAGATTATGCGACCAAGATAATAGCCAACATGTAGAGGCTAAAAATGGCATAACTATAGTAAACCCGATCATGGAAGCAACGTAGAGCAAAGTTTGAGTTGTTACCTCATAATCCAGCAAAGGAAAGATGAAATGTGAAGGCACAAGCAAAGGATAAAATGCACAATAAGGGCATGCGATGAGTGATCGAAGGTCGATCTCCAATCCATTTTAAGGGTGGCAATGGGTTATTAGAAACCCTAGATTCCATGTCGTGGGACATGTTGAAGAAGATAATTCGAGGACTTACCGAGGACACCTCGTCATTATATCCGGAGAGCTCCGTGAAAGATTCAGAAGCATCTCATACGAGGACTAATCGTCCCATTGATGGCTAAGTAAAAGCGACCTACCAAAGATTCGCACTTCAAGGGTGAAGGTTGAGACCTGCGTAGGGAGATGGAAGAGCAGAACAAACGGGGGATGAAGAGAAGGGAGGGGCCCATTGGGTAAGACATAGCGCAAGTGGGGGGTGCCTGCGGTGGCCGTTGGCACAAAGACGAGAATAAGGATTCACTGGAATAGGGTCGAGGGCGAGGGAGGGAGAGAATAGCCATACGAGGGGAATGAAGAGAGAGGTGGGGAATACATCACTTATTCCTAAGCTTATTCCCCAACCGAACAAGCCCTAAAGAAGAGAGAGAGAGAAGATGTTCTCTATCTAACAAGATGTTCAATTTCTAATTTTTGTCTAAGTGGGTGTAAAAGATTATATTTCTAAGTTCAGGAAGTTTATATTGCAGCTCCATTTATAAAAAGAAAGTTGAGACAAAAGCTTTAAAAACATAATAAAAATAATATTAATATAGATTTTCTTATTATTTTGTATTCCTAAGGGTACATATTAAACCCCTAAGAGATGCTGGGCTACCTCAATTCTCCCAAGACTTCACTCTTGAACCTAGATTTCTGATCGGGCAACAAAATCTATGTTCTAGACAAGAGATTTTAATCTGTATAAATTGAGGTCACTAGTACGTATGTTTACCAATAACATTAATGTTAAGACATTTCAATAAATAAAGAGAAGTGTCATATGCATTCTACCATCAAAAGTGCTTGGAATGGGATTCTTCAACAATCCTATTGTATGCTACATCACCCTACTCCCCTTCATTTTCCATTGTTCAGCTATATATTTATTTTGGACCATTTGTTGTTTCATGTACCAAATTTGTACACATGATGTCGAGCATCAAAAATGAGCCAGGTTGGATATTTTTGGCTTAGTCCACTAACCCAACCAAATGATGAAATTGGTTAAATTAATTGAGTCTTTCGGATTCTGGGTCAAGTTGGACACCAATCATATATAGGTATGAAGTTGGTTGGAAGGACAAAAATTTTCCACAAAAACAATACAAATTACCACTTCCTGACTTATGAATTGGACCCATCCAACACAAGAAATATTCGTTTATTATATAGTATTTATAATTTAAACTCTAAATATTTAGTTTTCACGTTTCATTATCTCATACAAGTTCTCAACCAACTAAAGAATCAGCCCGAAAACTCATTTGAATTGTGTTCATCCTTTATCTTTCGCATTCTTTCACATCCTTTATCTTACGCAAACCTAAATCCTTATTGTCCCCCGACTCCTCCAGCTGAGGATTAACCTTTTCACCATTGCTTAACTCAAGCAATCCAAACCGTCCACCCAAACATCTTAATCCAATCTAATTTGATAGTGATGGCAGCATTTTGTTAACCCAAATCGAATTCAAACCCAGAATGTTATTAGATTTGAATTATCAAAAACAAACAAATGGTACATCTTTTGCAACACAAACCCATCCAAATGAACGGAAAAAACAGCCCGTACATGACATCCTTACTGGGAAAGGATACAAAATAGTTTTTTTAACTAAAAAAACACTCGAATAAACGCTATTTAAAAAAGATAATTAGAGCAGAGATCACATTGCATCCACACGTACAGGAAAAGTCTTAAGACAAACGTGTTTGTCTTCTTTTTACAGTGATCATAAGAAAGAACGGGACCAAACCTTGGAATTATATACAGACATAAAGTAGAAGTGGAGAACCAACAAACAAAAAAGGTGAAGAACTAAACATACAATTGTTTATCAGTTGTGATATGCCTCATTCACAGGCCAACTTGCTGTCAAAACTGCTCAAGCAGATAGCGAATGCCTGGAATGCTGACAATGGGTATCGGTAATCCATGGTAAATAGATCCCTGCCAATCTTGCCAAACTGAAGAATAATCTTATCATGGTCACCGGATCCTGTCTGCGTAGTTCCCGTACCCGCAACATTGTCTCCAGATTCTCCTGAGGCCGCGATGAGCTGAAAGTTCTTTACTGAAGCCACAGTGACGCGTCCCCGAAAATTGAGGCACCAGCACTGCAGTTGCTCATGCCACCTTGGGGGTTTGTTTTTCAAAATCAAAGGAGGCCCTTTTCCACAAACGTCAACCGAAACTTCTGCAAAACGTGAACTCGAAGAAATCTGTGTGGGTTCGCATAATTTAGGACCTCCACTGGCACAACTAAGGGACTTTGAGCGTGAAAGGGAGATGTTTGCAAAGGACTCTTCAAGCAAAGAAGGAGAATTATCGTTGAAAGAAGGAACAATTCCATTCGGTTCAAGTGCAGAAGCAGGTATGGAGGACATAATGCAGCGCATACGCCGAGGTCCACGTGTCCCAAGCATATTCAGCTCATAAGTGATTTCAGAAATTTCATAGTTTCCAGAAGGAACCTTTGGGGAAACTTTTCTGCTGTAAAATCGACGGCTTGAATGCCTAGCAGATGCTATGGCTCCTCGGTATGGAGGTAAGCTATCAGAAACAGTAAATTTTGTACCAAGAAAATTGGATCTGTATTACGATAAAGGGTAACAAATGCATCAATTAGTCGAAACAAGTTTTGTGATGAAAATCACTGAAATGAGTAATCTTGCCAGATAGAATGCACCATTATGAACAAAAATCACATATATAAGGACTATCAAGTCTAATTGCAGGAAGCATCTTAAGGTTCCCCAAATAAGAAATTCATGTTGTAAACTTAAGCAAAATTTCATAGAAAACTTGGTAAAAATCCATGTGAGAATGATAGTTGCACAAATTTCATGCAGCGTTTTTTGAAGGAACCTTGCAGTGATTATTTAAAACAACCACCATGCAGTAAGAGTCAAAGATGGCGAGCACTTTTCTTTAGCTTTGATATTCTTTGAGAATGATGGGACTTAGACCATAGTCTATCAGTGGAAACTTAACTGCTCAAAACATAAAAGTGGATCACATTTGGTAAAATTACTTAAGGAATGCTTTTGTGCTTCTAGCAAACAAAGACAGTAAATGTCTCCACTATATGTAAAAATTAGCAGCTGCGGCATACTAAACTCTCTCTATACACACACATACATATGGTGGGGAAGCATGCACTCTGAGCTGCATATAACTTCCATTTTCATCGCCTCTCAGCCACTTGTTTGCCTTGGAATTTGAAACTGCATGAGCTCCAAAACCAAGTTGCAGTCGCTCATGCCGAGACAGAATTAATGGTGATTGGGAGATGGTGAACACAAATTTCTGCAGCTCAGCAACATATTTTCTTTTTCCTCTCTCTCTCTACATATAGAGAGAGAGAGAGACCATCTATATAGACCCGGGGGGGGATTTGCAAAGGAGGTATGTTAATGCACTAGTTAGAAGATGTAAAATAAATTTAGGATGCTGACCCGACTAAGAGAGGGCGAGGAATGCCCGAGAAGAGTTGGAAGAAGACTATGCAAAGGCATCTCATTTACTTATATCTATCCGAGAATGAACCAAAATAGATCTGAATGGAGGCAAAGAACCCATGTAGCCGACCCTAATTAAACATTGTTTTTTCTTGAAAAGGAAAATAAAAATTTATGTCTGCAAACTATCAAGATAGTGATTACAAGGATCAGTGGTCACCTCAATCTTCCCATGTAGCTTATGCTGCTGGACGAGATATCTTTTGCTGACACAGATATAATATATTCAGAATGAGAAGGCCGTCTAACTTTGCGAGCAGCCATGAGAAACTTTCCATTCTCTGCAGAAAAAAGAAGGAATAAATATTGCCACCATAAAAAAAAATCCATACTCGGAAGCAGGCCTCAATTTCTCAGGTCATGATTAGCAGTATGGGAATTGGATATTTGATATTTGAAATGAATGCAGTTTCCTCTTCGCATCAAAACGATGGTGATCAAGAACCTACTTCAATAGTATGGTAGTTGAGCAGGGAGCCTTCCACCTTAAGTACAAGCATTTAAACCCCAGTAATTATGCTACCTCAAATTAAATGCAGATCAAGTCCCCATTCATACTCGTGTGCCTTAAGTCAAATGTCAGATCAACTTAAAACCTCATTTTACTGCATTCAACATGGTTGACTGTTTGTGTTAGCACCAATATCCAGATTCTATCCCTATAACCCAATTACCCACTACTAATGCTATCACAAGTAACTGGCTGACTTGCCTCTATTTCTAAGTATTCCCAATTTCGCAAGCACATACAAGGACCTATCTCTGCTTCTATTGCTATGCACATAGGCCACATCATGCTTTCTCAGATAGCATTCAATGTTCAAAAAGGATTTATCAATGACGGGATACCTCTCTCCTAAGTTCCTAACTACTTCACCCCTAACTAGAGCCTAATCTATTTGACGTTTGTGTTGTTTTACTAATCATAAAGACCTTACATCTCAAAATCCTGTCCTTAACAAATGCACTGTGACAAGAAGAGGATTTTTGCCGTATAGGTTCCTCTTCCCCAGCATGATTTGCTGGTATGGGAAAGAATAAAAAAGTAAGCAAGAAAGCAAATGAAAATAAGTTTTTTAATAAAATTTTGCTACTAGAACAGAGTTTTATAGGTAAACATAATACACCATATACTGCCTCCATAATAAGGTAGGGGTAGATTGGAGAAGATGGAGATAGACAGTAGGGGAAAAGGTATTCCACAAATGCTTCCATGCCTTCAAGTATCCCTCCTCTCTTACATTGGCAAGGGAGGGCAAAGACAATCAGACTTTGTCCAAAATAGAGGGATAGTGGTGATTCCTGGGACTTGTCACTAGAATTAATTAATACATTAACCGATACAGGTTCTGTATTTGCAGCATCTCCTACAATCAATAATGGTTTGAGGAATGTTGTGGGAGGTTTTTGTCCTCAACAAAGAGCAAGAAGTTGTCATGTAGAGTCGGCTTTTTGAAGCGGTGCATTGGTTATAGTTCAGAGGGTGGCGATCATCAAGATTACACGCATGACTTGGAAGTGGCGAGGATTCCATTTTTTGGCTAGATGACTGATGGGAGTCATGGCTAGAGGTTCCCAAGGTTTCCTGGGTTGGCTCATGATAACCAGTGAATGTCCTGAAATACAAGAGAAGAAGGGGTCAAAATGGCACGACAATGCAGATCCTTTATGATCTGACTCATAGAAAAAAAATTCATCTGAAAATCAAGAGCATATAAAACATTCTGAAGGCGCATTTATGACGTCAAATGCACATTCCCCTGTCATGTAATGGGTAAGTAAACTCTGCTCGCAATGACGACCCATCTATCGGAGGGTATATACCTGTAAGAACTGAAATGTGCTCTTTCTCCACACAGATGCTATGAAGTACCAGAGTGATAGAGTCCACGATCTACTCTATCATAACAACCCTACTACAACTGGTAAAAGCATAACCTAGAGCTCGAAGAGGCTCTAGCAGCGACTGCAACATATGGGGAACCTCTAATACTGCCAGCAACATGAGTCATTATCTCCCTCAAATGAGAGACAATATCATAAAGGCGTGAATCAGTGTGAGGAGCCAAACTGTCTAGAGGCTCAATCTGTTCGACCACACGAGCAGATGCGGGGTATCCATGCTTTTGATAGCATGTATCCTTAGAATGGACTGGACAACATCAATAGGTGCAGGGTCCATGCTGACGTCCACCTCCTCTGCCACGAGAACCATGCCCTCTGAACTGTGTAGAACCTCCCATGCCACGAGATATAGCCATTGCCGAGGATGTCTATGTGGTGACCAGAGGGGAGCGGGGCAGCGGATGGGAGTAGAGTCTAGAGTCTGGAGTGGTACATGCGGGAGGCCGGAGGGGGGTAGGGTAGCGGGAGTGGAGTCTGGAGCGATGCCGGTACCGGTGCCTGCGGGAGGTCGAAGAGAGGGATTTGGGCTCGAAGGGGGTTAGGGAAAGAATTCTTGTGCAGGACTCAAGAGCCGAGAGTGGAAAAGGAAAAGGGAAATGGAAAATATCTTAATATGTGAGTATATATAGTTATCGAGTCGAGTTCTCGAGTTGAGCATTACCCAACTCGAGCTCAACTCGATAACCCTAACGAGTCACAAATTCAAATCGAGCTCGGGCTCGTTAACTTTTCGAATCGAGCTCACAAGCTCTTAACAAGCTAAGTTCGAGTAGAGCTCATCGAGTTTGAGCTTTCCTGATAACCCTACTGAAGGTGATGGTGGCGCAGGAGGCATATATAGTCAGACGAAGTCAACGTCACATGTAGGAGAAAATTACAAGACCGACTCAAAGAATATGACATCAGCACTAACGTAGTACTTCGATCTAATAGAGGATCAAAGCATCAATACATACCCCTTCTGGGTCCGAGAGTAGCCCACAATAATGCACTTGACAGCTCTGGGAGAGAGTTTGTCATGGCCAGAAAATAGATGATGCACAAATGCCACAGAGTCAAAGACACGAGGTGGTAGTAAGAAAAAGTCCTTATCAAAACGCAATCGAAAAAAGAACCTTTTATCTAACACAGAAGACAGCAACCAAGGTTGCAAAATTCGGTACTCGGTACTTGGTCGGTTGGGCCACTGACTAAGGATTAATCGGCAGTCTGACGACTAATCGAATTTATTCGACTTTAATCGGCTTTAAATTTTATGATTATTTTAAATATATAACTCATTGTTGTACCTATATTTACATAGATTTTGTACATTTTTATACTATCATAATAAAATAAAAAAGTAATTGAATTTAAATAAAACACTGATATTATAATAAATTCGCTTATAAAAAACAAAAGATATAAGACTATGGTATCTCCAAGCAAAAAAAATTGGTCGACTAGTGTACCTAGTCGGAATTAGTCGGTACTCGATCGGCCACCCCACTGACTAGACTAGTCGGACCTACTAGTCAGGCCAATCGGGCGACTTTTACAACCCTGACAGCAATAGTTGACCAGGTAGCAAGAAGTAAGAACCGCATCACCCTAGAAAGAATGGAGAGCCCGACAATGGATAAGAAGAGTCGTGGTCACGTCAAGAAGATAACGGTATTTGTCTTCTGCTGAGAAGTGCACAAAAGGTTCGATGTATAATACTGAGGGACCTGAAGAATTGAGACAATAGAATGGTACAAAACTCCAAGGCATTATCAGATTGGACATATTTAACAATAGAAGAAAAAAGTATTCTTTACCTCATTAATGAAATTTTAAATGACAAAACATGCCTTAGACTTGTTTCTCATAAAGAAAACCCACAAAAGTCTGGAATAATCATTAATAGTGACAAGATAAAACATGTGTCCCTGATGGTTAGGAACATGACTAGGACCCCATATTTCAAAATGAACGAGCTAAAGTAAAGAACTGCTACTACGACTCTAACACACTGGGAAACTAGAGCAGTGAGGCTTCCCAAGCTACCAAGCCTTGTAGACAGAGGTGAAATATGTGGGAGGACTCTACACAGCTTTTGTAGAGGAAGGTGACCGAATCAAAGGTACCACATGTATTATGGGATAGAGCCAGTGAGAACGGAAAAGGCACATGCATAAGGAGACTGGACCAATCTATCAAGACCTCCTTGCTCGTGGCCACATCCAATCACCCAATCTGTAAGTGTATCCTGAAACACAAAAGATCCTTATTGATTAAACTAATAGATAGTAAATTCATAGAGAAATCAGGTGCAGAAGCGCATTCTGCATACGCCTAAATGGTGCCACATATGCCCTTTAATCGGGGAATGTGTCTCATATGCAATAACAATATATCTTATTGGGGGTATGGATCTGTAGGACATGAATTGGCCTCTATCTCCGTACAGAAGATGAGAAGCGTCATCATCCATAATCGACTATGTCATGTTTGCCCTGTCATAGCTGGTAAGAGCATATTCTATAACCCGAAGAGCCTGAAGGAACACTATAAGTGGTGGCAGTATGAGTTATAATCTTCCCAACAAATGAGACAAAATCGTCAAACTTTTGATTAGCAGAAGTTGCAGAAGGCTCAACTCGCTTGGCAACATGAGCAGAAGCGAGATAACCACGCTTCTGGTAGCAGGTAACTACGAAGTGGCGTGAACAATGACCAGTAGGTGTATGGTTGATGCAGGCACCCGTGCCTGCCTTCTCTACCACCGACACCTCAACTTTTAAACTGAGATGGACCTCTTTTGCCGTGAATTATGGCCATCGTAGAGGGGGTGGACGTAGAAGGAACGGTGATCCCGTTGAGTCAGTTGTAACTTATAAGTCTCCTACATATGAGGTAAAGACGCACCCGTAAGAAGCTGAATGTGTGCCGCATTCCTCGCATGAGAGTAGTTCCTGCGAAAATATCCCACATTGCCTTGGTAATGGGTTGATGAAGGATTCCAATGGCCATCTATGTGGTCAGAGTACCAGATAGCCATACATGCACAAATGTATCATCTTGCTTCCACGAAGCATTCACTCCAATCTTGTTGGTCAGCTCAGATTGCATCAAGGCCTTAAATGTCGGTTTCGGTCACCATTTCGGTGACGACCAAAACAGAATTTCGATGGAATTTTCAGTCAAATTTCGATCGAAATTTCGATCATTTCGGTCATTTTTTGTACTAGGACCCCCATATTTCGGTCATTTCGGTCGAATTTCGATTTCGACTGGATATCGATATTCGACAGAAATTCGACCGAATTTCGCTGAAATTTTAGGCCATGGATTGCATCTATATGTGCTCCTTGTTATTGCACTCCATGATGGTCATAACCTACAAGGACCACAACTCATAGTTGGTCTCATCCACCTTTACAATGCATATCGAGCCCTTGAAGGCACCGAAGAAAGATAGGTCACTCTCGTTTCCTGACATGATGATAAGAAGGTTGATACGAAACTCGATTGAGATTACAGACCGATCACAAAGGTGTCTATGCAATCATATGGGAATTGGTTGTGGGTGCAGACTCATACCATAACCGTCCCCATCAATCTTGACGCTTGGTAGGGCACACGGATGTAGCGTAAGGCCTAATTTCACCAAAAATTCCCAAAATTAGATTGTTTGGGGATCTTTTGGGGAGTAATGACCCAAAATCAGATTACCACAAACCACGTGGAGCCACTAGGATCCAAATCAACGGTCGACGATGAAGCAATGGCAGTGCTTGGGGTTGTTAGGGTGTCTGGCGACGGTGTCGGAGAGCAACCGGTGGCACTGGAGGCGCCCACAACTGCACCTGAGGAGGCGCAGGGGTGTTGCAGGGCCTAGAAGTCCTCCGCAAACCACATGAAGTTGCTAACTTGCTACGCAACCTAGGACTGCACCGCCAATCCTGTTGGGCAGCAAGAGTCAGCAAGGAGGGGCCATACAGATCGACGACAACGGCGAAGGGCATGGGTAGAGGTCGACATGTAGGGGTTGGGGGTTCTAAGGCACAGGGCTCCGATCTAGGAATATCACTCTGATACCATGTGGAGAGAAAATAATGAAATGATTATTCATGAGGCCTTAGGATTCTCTTATATAGAGAGGAGAAACCTTGTTGGGAAAATTATATACTATAGAAGAAATAAAAGAGAAATACATAAAATGTGGAAAGAAAAATAACTCTCAACAAAGAGGATATTATAAAATACAATAGCTCAATTTAAACTCGAAAAAGCTACTTGATTATTTTTTATCTAAAATCAACTTGGAATCCTCCATCAAAGAGTACAACTTCCGGAAGTAGTCACAAAAAGGACCTACCTCTAGACAACCATCCTTTCAAAACTTAAAGGGCGTACCACCAAGCATCCACAAAAGGCAAAAGTCCCCACTCTCTCCCTTCTTGATAGGTAGATAGCACCGCCAAAATTCCTCCAAAAACCATCAGCATTAGAAGTATCCATTCATTCCAAGTCCATGCCCTCTAATGGGACTGGCTCGTAATTGTTCATTCCAACTCCACACCTTCAATTGGCATGGCTCGTTCTAAATAAAGGACATGATGGGTGACTTCCCTGAGAGGAGGGATCACTTTTCGCCACTAGACTTTTAACAAGTTCAATTCTCGCCTCCTTTCCGGAGACCTAGCCCAGCGAGATAAGCAAGGCCACCAACTTGCATTATATATCCAGGCGACAAGTCATAGAAACTAAAAAAACAAGTTATAATACATATAAAATGATGAGAGCATATTATAAAATACAATAGCTCCATTTAAACTCGAAAAGGCTACTTGATTATTTTTATCTAAAATCAACTTGAAATCCTCTATCAAAAAGTAAAGCCTCTAGAAGCAATCACAAAGAAGACCTAAACAGGCATCCTTTCAAAACTTAAAGAGCGTACCACCAAGCATCGAGCACATGAGAGGAGCTAAGTATGATAAGAAGGATCATCAAACAACTACTGAAAACATGAAAGGCAATTTCACCCTCCCCATTGTAAGGTTAATCCTGGAAGGCGACCGCAGATGCCTCAAAGGAGCACGTAAAGCAAGCCGCCCCCCTAGAGCTCCCACAATTAAGAGCAATTATATGTAGTCTAAGGGAAGGATATGACGAGGCGTACCCAAAATACAACCACAACCACAACTAACCCTCTCAGAAAGATTGAAAGGGCATGAACATAGACTTCTCCATATTAATCCAGCTTCATTCTAAACAGATTTATTCTTGAATAAAAAACAAGACTTCTATAAACATTCTAGCATTACACATATCTCACCCATGAGTTATGAGCATCTAAATAGACCCTATAACATTTAAAAGTTCTAATATAATGCAGAAATGAACTTAGATCTGCATATAGAAAGACAATCATGGTATGCAATTGAAAGGACACTACAATGATGATCGCTAATATCAAAGCCACAACCCAAAAAAGATCAAATTGTCTAGAACCCATAATCTAAGCAATTGAAGGCAACTAAAAAGGGAAACATTACCTGTGTCAAGTCCCAAAAATAGCTTATAAGTAGATGACGATTTGCTCCTCTTAATGTAGCATTGGATGGGGCCACTTCGAGATCCAGGCTGTTGAATAACAAGAATTTATAGCATTACTTGGTATAATGATTCCTTGTACAAGTTAAAGAACAATAAATAAAGATTCAGTGGAGGCTCAAAGAGTTCAATCCCTAATTAGTTGTTAAAAAATGCATTACTTAATGATAAAAATCAATGAGCATTGTGCACGCAAATCCTTCAAACATGATCTGGAGAAAAAGAATGCATACTGCGCACTATAGAGTGTCGCATAATACCTTTTCTTCAATAGTGATCTCCCAAAAAACTGCCCACTTGTTTGATAAATGATGGTAACAAATGGTCATTAGACAGAAAGACACAATACCCCATTAACAAATAGCAAGTATCAATCTGTAGAAAGCTCCATCATGAATGATAATCCTGATGACAAAATTGATTGAAGCTTGATTGCTTCAATTGAAGATTCCATCTAGTTCTAATGATCTTGAGAACCGTCCTTGTCTTTACCATCTCTTTATTTGCACATCCATGACTAGCAAATGATGTTGAAATGTTAAGCTTACACCTGGGATTATTTTGCAGTTTTTGCAATACAAATGTTCTCTTCCTTGTTGCAAAGTAATTTTTTTTGAGCCAAAATACTCCTCATTCTTGAATAGAGTGTTTGCTATAAAAAGATTGTAGAGATAGTTTCATTATTATTATTTTACGTATCCAGTTGTTATTTTTTTTCTTATTTAGACTCCTTTGTAATTTACCCTTTAGGTCTCTCCCTATATAAGAGAGCCTAGGGTTTTTCTTTAATCATATCGAAGACTCCTTTCTTCTAACATGGTATCAGAGCCGCCCTAGGGCTTTTCCCTCCCTTCCCCACCCGCCGCCCCTCCCTCTTTCTCTCTTCTAGCAGCCAGCGGCGCCCGGAGTCCCCTCCCAGCGCTCTCAGCCGCCGACCCCAGCGGCTCCCAGCCGCCAGCGGCCCCCGCCGACCCACCAGCGGCTTCCGCCGCCCCCTCCAGCGGCTACCAGCCGCCTCCAGCTGCTCACCAGCGGCCCCAGGCGCCTCGCCAGCGGCCTCCAGGCGCTCTACAGGTCCCCAGCCGCTCCTGCGGCTTCTAGCGGTGCTCCCCTTGCTGCTGTAGGCCATCCTCTGGCTTCCAACAGTTCATAAACAGCGCTCTCGAGGCGATTCAAGGGCTGTAAGCCTTCTTGAAGGCGTGCCCTAGACCCCTCCTCCTCCGGTTTATGGATTTGAGTGCGTAAAGTCTACACACGTACTCAAATCCGATGAAGTCGGTGTAGACGTTCATCAACGTGTCAATTTTTTTTCCCTTCGTCTTCTCCGAGCAGCAGTATGTCAGAATCAAAAGTCGATTTGCCCTCCACCGGCGCATTCAAAGGTCCTGCGCCAATAGTCAAGATGGACGGGTCTAATTATGAGCTATGGGCTATGCAGTTCATGAGCCTCATGAAATCAAATGGTAAGAAACACATTCTTACCGAAGATGAGCCTGCGGAGAAGACAGGGATCTACGCCTCATGGGAGGCTGATGACGCTTATGCGAAAGTCTGGTTGTCTGGTACATTGTCGATGGAGATCGCTAACGATGTCCTCCATCAGCCCACTGCTAAGGCGATGTGGGACATCCTTGCTGCTACGTATTCGCAGGTGCGAAACGAGACCAAGATGTTGCAGCTTCAACATGACATCTTTACAATGAAGCAGGCCGGCCGACCTCTTCACTCTCTATATACATCCCTGAGAGGGATGTTCGAGAAGCTATACAGTACTATTCCTCTTACTGCTACTCCGGAGCAGCAGAAGACGTTTCGGAACGCCACCATGGTGGGCGTTCTACTTGCAGCTCTTGATCCTGAATATGATGTTGCACGGTCACAGATTCTCGCAGATGCAGTAATTCCTCCAGTGGAGGATGTCTACAGGAGGCTCAGTCGCATTCCAGTTTCCTCCAGCCCCTCTATTCCACCCCCATCTGCGATGGCAGCTTCGCGTGGGAGAGGTGGACCGTTTTCTGGACGTGGTCGTGGACGTGGCCGTGGACCTCAAGGAAGAGGCCGCTTCAGTCAGACATGTTCTTATTGCCACCGCACGTGACACTCAGAGGACACATGCTATTCTAAGCATGGATTCCCAGCCTCGGCACGTGTTGCAGAGCATTCTCAGTCTCCAGTATCCTCTAC
This sequence comes from Ottelia alismoides, assembly GCA_037367405.1. Taxonomy (NCBI): domain Eukaryota; kingdom Viridiplantae; phylum Streptophyta; class Magnoliopsida; order Alismatales; family Hydrocharitaceae; genus Ottelia; species Ottelia alismoides. The sequence goes on from JAZKJV010004099.1 coordinate 700,337, forward strand.
TGCTGATAGTCGATTTGATGAGCTAGTGGCCCGTCTCCGAGATATCATGCCACAGTCATCTGGTAATGTGTCTGGTGGCTCCTCAGATATTGCCGCCACTGCCTCTGCCAGTTCATCTGCCGCTGCGAGCACCTCAGGTAGATCTCTTGCATTCACTACATCGCATGATATATCTGACTGGGTTATAGATTCTGGAGCCACGCATCATCTCTGTCGAGATCGAGGCAGATTACAAGCCTACAGAGATATTTCTCCTGGTCGGTCAGTGCAGATAGCAGATGGTACATATTCGCCCCTGGTTGGACGGGGGGGTTTTCTATCCTCCACTATGCAGCTACAGAATGTTCTACATGCTCCTGAGTTCTCAATGAATTTGCTATCTATTAGTCAGATTACGAAGGATTTGAATTGTCGTGCTATATTTGACCCGTCTTCTCTTATTTTTCAGGACATACTCACGGGCAAGGTGATTGGCTGTGGCTCTGAGCAGAATGGTTTATATCGACTGGTTCGGGACTCCTATGCTGGCGCCTCATCTCTTTCTGCTGGACCAGTCTCACCGTACATTTGGCATCTCCGTTTTGGTCATCTTCCGCTCCAGAAAATGCGTCATCTTCTGCCTCAGATCCCTCCTAGTTCGTCTTTCCGATGCGAAGCGTGTCAGCTGGGAAAGCATCACAGGTCGAGCTTCCCACGTCGTCCGAGTCGGAGCAGTAGCTCCCCTTTTGAGTTGTTACATGTTGATATATGGGGTCCGAGTCGTGTTCCCGATCATCAGGGGCACAGGTTTTATCTTGTGGTAGTGGATGATTACTCGCGTGTGTCATGGGTTTTCCTTTTGAAAAATAAATCTGAAGCAGGAGATGTTATCAAGAACTTGCTTAATGAAGTGCACAATGTTTTTTCTACCTCTGTCAAATATGTTCGAACGGATAATGCCCTTGAATTCTGTACACGCTCACTTTCTCTATTCCTTTCATCAAAGGGAATTATTCATCAAACCACATGTGTGTATACCTCACAACAGAATGGTGTGGCGGAAAGAAAGCATCGCCATCTCTTGGATATTACCCGAACACTGTTGATTCAGAGTTGTGCTCCTATTTCATTCTGGGGCGATGCTGTTCTTACTGCATGTTATCTGGTTAACCGAATGCCATCCTCAGTTCTTGGTGATAAGATACCTATCTCTCTTATTTTCCCAGACAAGGAGTTATTCTCACTGACTCCACGTGTTTTTGGTACTGTGGCTTTCGTTCATCGTCTATCTCCCGGACTTGACAAACTCTCTCCTAGAGCAGTCAAGTGCGTTTTTGTTGGTTATTCCAGAACTCAAAAGGGTTACCGGTGTTATGATCCTGTGACTCGGCGGTACTTTGTGAGTGCTGATGTCACGTTCTTTGAGTCGGTCATGTATTTTTCTCCTGCGGGTGACAGAATGGTAACATCCACTACCACTGATGATATCTATGTTCCTCCACCACCTACATTGAGTACTCCTGAGTCGTCGTTTGTACCCGTCTCCATGCCAGTACCACCACCTCCACCTCCACCCATTCCACGGCCTACCATATCACCGTTACCCAAATTCTATACACGCCGGTCAGGTCCTGCTCAGACTACACACCAGCCAATCACCACGCCTCAGGTATGTTCAAATGGCATTACTACTGACGGGTCAGGTTTAGTACACGTGCAGGATCCTTCAGTACATGCAGATACTAGCCCATCCAGTACGCCAGATGGAGATCTTGATGTCCCGATTGCCATTCGGAAGCAGAAGAGGCAATGTGCCTCTTATCCATTTGCGTCACAGGTATCCTTTCACCGTCTTACTGGTGATTTTCAGAAGTTTGCTAGAGCCTTGTCTTCTGTGGATATACCACGGACATACCAGGACGCTTTGCAGCAGGATTGCTGGAGATTAGCAATGGAAGAGGAGATGAGGGCCCTACAGTCTCGTGGTACATGGTCTTTGGTCCTTGCGCCGTCTGATGCCTCAGTTGTGAGCTGTAAATGGGTCTTCACAGTCAAATATCATGCATATGGCACGCTGGATAGGTACAAAGCACGCTTGGTCGCCCGTGGGTTTACACAAACCTACGGTGTGGACTACATGGATACATTCTCTCCAGTGGCAAGACACTCTACTCTTCGTATCCTTTTATCAGTTGCTGTAGTCCGTGATTGGAATATATCTCAACTAGATGTCAAGAATGCCTTTTTATATGGGGACTTACAGGAGGAAGTCTACATGCAGCAGCCACCTGGGTTCACTGCTGAGGGGGAGAAGCATATGGTCTGTAGACTTCACAAGGCTATATATGGCCTCAAACAGAGTCCGAGAGCATGGTTCCAGAAGTTGTCCAGTCTAATTGAGCAACGAGGGTTCAAGAGGTCAAATGCCGATCACTCATTGTTTGTCCAGAAGTCATCGGCAGGTACGGTTGTTATTATGGTTTATGTAGATGATATCATGGTTACAGGAGATGATGCTCAGGGCATAGAGAGGGCGAAGGCATTTCTTGGCCGTCAGTTTGTTACAAAGGACCTTGGGACTCTGAGATACTTTCTAGGCTGGAATTTCCAAGGAATGCACAGGGTTTGGTAATGACCCAACGGAAGTACATTACGGACTTCCTGACTGAGACTGGCATGGATGGTTGCAAACCATCAAGTATTCCCATGGATCCCAACGTGAGGTTGTATGATGGTGATACTGATGAAGTAGATAAAAGGAGATATAGAGAAATGGTGGGAAAACTCCTCTACATTACCATAACTCGCCCAGACATTCAATTTGCAGTTAGCAGGGTGAGTCAATTTATGGAGCAGCCAAGACAGGTTCACATGGATGCGATACACATGATACTGAGGTATCTGAAGTCTTCTCCAGGGTCAGGGCTGCTATTCAGAAAGGGCACAGACTTATCCATCTCAGCATATGCAGATGCAGATTATGCAGGATGTCCGAAGGATCGGAAATCAACCTCAGGGTATGCAGTCTTTGTTGGAGACTCCTTGGTTTCTTGGAAAAGCAAGAAACAAACTGGTGTGGCAAGGTCCAGTGCTGAATCCGAATATAGGGCCATGGCTCAAGTCAGCACGGAAATGATGTGGGTTCGTTCAGTACTAGAAGACCTATGTGTAGCGGTGCCCCTACCTATGAAGCTTCAGTGTGACAATCAGGCAGCATTGTTCATTGCCAATAATCCAGTCTTCCATGAACGGACCAAGCATATTGAAGTTGACTGTCATTATACTAGGGATCTGATCCAGAGAGGGTTGATATCTACTACACACGTGAGCTCAGGAGATCAGACTGCAGATGTGTTCACCAAGCCATTGCTCAGAGGACCCTTTCAGAAATGTTCATCCAAGCTGAGCATGATAGACATCTATGCTCCACCTTGAGGGGGAGTGTAGAGATAGTTTCATTATTATTATTTTACGTATCCAGTTGTTATTTTTTTTTCTTATTTAGACTCCTTTGTAATTTACCCTTTAGGTCTCTCCCTATATAAGAGAGCCTAGGGTTTTTCTTTAATCATATCGAAGACTCCTTTCTTCTAACAAAGATCATACACCCTTCAAAATCCAGTATGATTTTTCCCTACACATTTTTGTTCCCAAAGCTATGGCCTTCATGGACTCTAGCATACCGTGAAGCAACCTTTCCTACATGTCCATTTAAATATCCACTTATGCAAATCTTATATAGCAAGTTGGTGAAAATTACATCAGGTGTACAATTGAATAGAAAAAGAGCAAACTTATTAATAATCTCAGAAATGTTCTAATAGTTTAAAATTCCCGCGGCAAATGCTAAATGTGAACTTGTATGTTCGTGCAAATGTGTATTCATGTCTTAGATGGTCACATTCTGAACGTTTTGCTTATTGCTGATAAAGATTTTGCAAAGTAGATAAGGGATAAAGATTCTCCCGTGTTCATGGAAGTGGACTGAATGAACCTGTTAAAATAGAAGATTCATAATATTCATCTTGAGTTTCTTCAATTTGTAGAACTATATGCGTTCATGAATAGCCAAGTTTGTGAATCGTCCTTATATTCTGTATTTTCTTTGAAGTTATAATTGATTTTTTTTTTGAAAGCTTAATTGATTTTTATATAAGAATCTCAGAATAGTAACAGAAATGCAAATGAGATGTGCGAGACGGTGGCATCTTGTATCCGAAGGGTAGCCAAAGAGATACTAGGCAAGTCTAAGAGAGGAGTTCCAGGCCAAAAGGAGGCTTGGTGGTCGAGTGAAGAAGTGCAAGAGAATCTTAAAATCAAAAGAGCTTGCGTTAAGGTTGTGTATAAGGATATAACAGAGGAAATTGTCACAAACTACAAAATAGCAAAGAAGAAAGAAGGTTGTAAGCGAAGCTAAGTCAAAAGAGTATGACGTTTTTGTACAAAAAGCTTGACTCTGAGGAGTAGGTAAAAGGATATATTTAGATTGACCAAAGCAAGAGAAATAAAAACCAAATATCTATCTCAAGTGAGATGCAGTAAGGATGAGAAAGGACATATGCTTGTTACTCAAAAGGATATAGAGACTAGATAGAAGCAGTATTTCCATAAGTTTCTCATCGTGGAAGAGAATAAAGAGATCAATTTGGTAGATCTCGCTAGTAGTGAAAGTTACATGAATCGTGCAAGCTATAGATGAATACAAAGGAAGTAGAAGAAGCTTTGAAGGTTATGAAACCTGGGAAAAATATAGGATCTTATGACATTCCTATAGAAATATGGAGAGTTCTAGGTGAATGTGATTTGACTTAGCTCAAAAATTTATTTAATGTTATTTAGCGAAGAAAGAAAAAGCCCGGAGAATGCAGGAGAAGCATCATGATGCATCTTTACAAGAATAAAGGAGACATTCAAAATTGTTCGAATTACAGAGGTATCAAACCAATGAGTCATACTATGAAAATTTGGGAATGTCTGAAGAAGGCTTATGATTCAGTCCACGGAAGATCTTGTGGAGGGTTTTGGAAGAGACAAGTACATGTCATGTACATTAACCTTATAAAGAATATGTATGATGGGGCTTCATCTTGTGTAAGTCTCCAGTTTAGGAAGACTGGCTATTTTGACGTCAGCACGGTTATGCATCTAGGTTCAGCTTTGAGTCCATTCCTTTTTACTTTGATTATGGATGAGTCGACTAATCACATTCAGGATGAGATACCTTAGTGTATGTTGTTTACCGATGATCTTGTGTTGATTGATGAGACTATAGATAGAGTAAATGAGAAGCTTGAAGTTTGAAGACATGCCTTAGAGACTAAAGGATTTCCTATACGTAGGGCTACGACTGAATTATGAAGTGCACAGTTGATGGAAACAATAGTAATGGAATCGACCTGAAGATTGGAGAAGATAACATTCAGAAGAAAGATTCTTTTGGATACTTGGGGTCTATTTTGCAATTGTTAGAATATGTCCATAGATGGGTAATTGGATCCCTCCAGCGTCCAAATTCAATACCACATCCACATGTTTAGTCCCACATGGCCTATGAATGGGACTCGATCTTACTGGTGAGGCTGTATAATAAGCCCCACACCACATGTATTAATTAAGAGAAAAGAATAACATATATTCCAACCCTTAGTGGTCTTCTCATGTGGTTTCATCTCGCTCCCTGTGGAGTAGAGTTCCACGTAAAATCTCAATGTTCCTTCATGTTCTTTATCTTTAATTAAGCTTACGCATTATCACTTCTACATGATATCAAAGCAGGTTCAATTCTGGTGAATTATTTTGAAGCTTTTATTTTATGATTATGTTCATGTTTGTAAAGTTCAAGAAAATTCTATAGTTCACAGAACCATAATTCAAGCAATAGTCAACTATGATTAGAGCAGGTTAAAATCGGGGGTCCTCATGGGACCCTAAATCTGCAAGGCAAGCGGCACAATACACATCGAGGGTTCCTCTACTGGAACCCTAATTTCATCGGTAAGGGTTCCTCCATCTTCTTGGGTTCCTAAAACCCTCGATTTTCAGGCTACAAACAACGCAACCCTCTCGTGCGATCAACAATACAGGCCCATCTTCCTCCAAGGCGACTGGCTATGAAGACACATCTCCGCGTAGCACAACCCACACGTGATCAGTTCCAATTCTTGAAAAAAACTGAGATGGTGAAAATATCGCCAGGCATAAGAAAAAGAAGAGGATGGTAGGTGGTACAACTCCAAGCCATCTCCAGCTCACTGGCGCAACCACCATCCCGATTAGCTTCACCAATCAAGGTCTTGTCTCCAGCCGACTACTACATGCGCGCAACTCCGATCAACTTCCACAACTCCATGCAACTTTGGGCTCCATCAACTCCATCCCCACTCTCCACAAGTACCCTAGGTGGTGGTGTAAGCACGAGCAGTCCCTCTGCGACCAGCAACTCCTCCCTCCAGCGAGTTATCTCTCCAGCACTGCCAACAGCAACTCCTATCGCCTTTTCTCCCAATGATAAAGGTAGAGCCAAATCCTTATGGAAACGACGATAGATCATGAGGGGCCCCTCCGACAAATGCACAACAACCAGTGACCCCACCTTTTCCTTGGATCCCCTTGGCAGAAAGGTTTAGGGTTCCCTGAAGGGAACCCATCTTGTGTGTGCGAACACAGAGAAGGGGACCTGGTGTCTCATTTATTTGGGAATCCTCTTTTAATTTCATATGGGACTTTAAAGTCCAAAGTACTGAGACTCAATTGCCTCCAGATAGGCTCTCTTTAAGAAAACCAATTGGTATCTATGGGAAGAAGAGGGTCTTCTGGGCTAATGGGATGTATACTTATGGGAAGAAGAGGGTTTTCTTGGCCCAATTGGGTTTCATGTGAAAAAGGGGGTGCATTGTATTTGGTTCCGATCGGGGCCACAACTACTACAATATGCAAAAAAAAGGGAAGGCCTGAGATAGAGAGAGAGAAAGAAAGGTCTGATTAAAAAAAGGGAAAAAACAAAAAGGAGACGAATTATGTGAAAGACAAAAGAAAAGAAGAGAAGGAAGGATTAAAGAAAGAGGAAATGCCAAAAAAATATTTGAGATTGGTCTTTGTTTTCCCCTCTTCAGTTCTTCTCCCAACTTGTTCGGTGTCATCTTTTCCCAACAAGTATGGGAGAGGGGAGTATTATGTGAGAAGTCCGCATAGTCTTGATATGGGCTCAAGCTTTTCATGTGCACCATGTATGATCATTGTTCACGAAGGCGGTTTGTGCGGCCGCATATGCGCATGCGACCTCCTCAACGCATCACATACATGAAGCCACCATCTATGCATCATTTGTGCATATGTGGGCCGCATATGGGGGTTATGCGGCTGTATATGTGCATCGTGCGCCCTCTTCCTGTGTGGCCTCTTAAATGGGTACTCGATCCGGATATGATAGGGTTATGGGAAGTCCGATAGGGTTAGGTGAAAACCCCATACTCGCTTCCAGAACCCCCGATAGGGTTTAGCAGAAGCTCTCGAGACCCCTCTGTCTTCCAAAACCCCTGATAGTTGTCTCCAGCGCCTCCTCCAAACTCCCCCTCCACCGCCTCCAATCATGCAAAGCTCCTTTGCCCCCAACCGTGTGAAGCTCCTCTGTCTCCAATACTATAACCGAGCAACTCCGCCACTCCGTGTAAAGATCATTCGCCTCCAATGGTGTTGTGCAGCCCCTCCGCTACTCCGTGTGAAGCTCCTCCGCCTCGCAGCTCCTCCGTGATCGTGATAACCTTCGTCAGGTAACCCTAGATCCATGTTTTCTCTTATTTGATGCTCTTTTTTATGTTTGATTTTTTTGAGCCAACTTAGCTTGTTTTGTTTATTTGAATTTCAGTTGTATAGCCATTTAGGATATGTTTGAATATCAGTGTAGTCTACTAAACTCTGAATGCTCCTTTTAGAATATGTTTGAATGTCCGAATGTCAAAAAAACCTTGATATTTGATTTTTTTATATTTAATTTGTTTGATATTTGAATGTCATTGTAGTGTACGTTGTAGTGTACGTTATTGTTTAGCATATGAACCGTAGTTGATATCTTACTATATTCTACTAAAATTAAGTAATTACTAATCTAATTATGACCTGTAGTTATTAACTTTAATTGGTAACTTTTATTTTTCTTTGATTTTGAAATTTATATGTATTATTTTGATTCTATATATTAAATCAGACCATATAGTACTTTTTTTGATGATTTTCTATGATTGAATGTTAGGTAGTTATGACCTCCAGACTACCATCTGACAGTGGTTCTTCTCCTATGTATGGAACTAGAAGCGATCATCCTACTCAGAGCGATACAGTTGACTTCTTTGTTCCTCCTCGATCCGAAGATCCGAGATGAAAGCATGCTTATCTAGCGAATTTGAGTAACCCTAGCATGGTTGCTTGTCATTTATGTCAGAAAGTTGTGATGGGAGGGATCAATCGCATGAAGCAACATTTGGCTCGTATAAAAGGAAATAAGGCATCTTGTCCCAATGTGATTCCTAAAATAAAGAAAGAAATTAAGGACAACATAGAGGAAATTAAAGTGAAAAGGAATGAGAAGATTGCGAGGATAAAAGGCCTTCAAGAGCAAGTCTCTATCAAGATTAAATTGATTAATCAACCCTTGACTGATGGAGAAAGGGATGAGAAAAAACCTAGAACTTCAACAGAAGATGTGTCAGTGGAGAGTCTCCACCAATCCACAATCAAAGATACCTTTGTCCAGGAGGAGTGTGCGCGTGTGAATTCATTCGTGGCAAAGCACTTCTATGATAATGACATCGCTTTCAATGTTGTCAAAAGTATTCCTTTCTTCGAATGTGCAAAGCAATCAGGCAGTATGAAAGGGGTAAAGCCTCCAAAATACTATGAGCTTACAGAAACCCTTTTGAAGGAACAGGTTCAAGAACAAAAAAGTTCTTACAAAGCCATCGTGATTGCTGGAAGACTTCTGGATGTTCCATTATGGCGAATGCATGGACTGATAGGAGGGGAAGGAACATCATGAATATTTGCGTCAACCGTAAGCTTAGGTCATGTTTGTTAGGCTAGAATAGAGGCGAGAACGGAATCACCATTCATCTGTCGGTTCCATTCATATGTTTGTTAGATCATATTAAGGCAAGAATAACGATTATGTTGGAGAATGTAATAGAGTGGTAATCGGTTCTCTCCAGAATCCCATTACCATCAACTCATGTTTAGTCCCACATACGTGGGACTGGTATGTCTGTAAGGCTATATAAGAAGCCTCATACCCCCGGTACTCATTGAGAAGTTCAATAAAAACATACGTCCCTTTGAGGTCTTCTCCCGTGGTTTCATCTCTCTCGTTAAGAAGTAGGGTTCCACATAAAATCCCAATATGTTTATGTTTGTTTTTCTTGTTTCTGATTCCGCTCCTGCATTTCTTTATTCTCAACATGGTACCATGGCAAGTCAATTTCTGGAAGATTCGATTTTTTGAAGTTTGATCATTATTTTCATATTCATTGATCCGTTCAAGTTTGAGAAGAATAGAATTGTTACATGTATTTTGTTCTAGGGTTCCTGATAGAACCCTAATTCTGTGAGATGTCAGCACGCGACTCCAGGTTATGAAGTTCTGATTCAACGATCTGAAGTTCTAATTCAAGTTTGAGAATATATTTAGGGTTTTCTAAAATCTGGAATCATCCACGCATCAGCATCTTCTTGACAGCGCAAACACGGTGCATCGTCGCACCTCCTCTCCTATAACCTGGCGCAGGCGATGACAACTTCCCACATCCCTCGGAGTTTATGATCAGACGTGCAAACTTCGCTGGTCAACATCTTCTCACATCCCTCCTCTTCAAATCGGCAGCACGCCAACGAGTTTTTCGAACCCTCCCATCGGATGGAGAACCCTCCCATCACAGCCTCAAGACAGGTGGCAAGGAGGCACGGAGACACGAAGGCTCTCCTAAGGCTCCGCCTGGGCTCTGCCTTGTCGCCTCAGGCTCCACTTCAACTCCAAGGGAGTCATCCAGCCCTCCTAGGGCTCCGCATTGGTTGCTCCGCCTCCTAGGGCTCCGCCAACTGCTATCCCTCCTTCCTATTCTGAAACGAAGCAGCCCCAAGGAACAATATTCATGTGATCTGCAGCTCGAGGAGGCATTGGATCTCCCTGATCCAAGTGTATGTCACCTCCAGCCCAGGTGCATCTACATGCGAAGCCCCATGTTCCTTTTTTCGAAGAAAAACCATGAAGCATCTTCCTTCTCCAAGCGATTGCGTGCAAGGAGCTCAACTCCTCCAGGGGGCAATCTTCTCCTGATATCCCATGATTATTTGCTTCATACCACACCTGGCGGTGCTAGATCTCGACTTCTCATGATCTAAGCAATAGAGAACACTCCAAGCGAGATGGGGTTCTCGTGGGAACCCTACTTGTGAGGTGCAAGGGTTCACGGAGTGGGCCACATCTAAAGAGGGGAGCATTTTTTAGTCCAACTAGACCAATCTATTATTAAAAACGGGGGTCGGAGGAATTACTATTTGTAAAAGAAAGAGAGAACTTAGAGACAGGAATTTTGGCCCAACCGACATGTATTCAAAACAAAAGAACAAAGGGGGCTCAAAGGGGTTGTTGGGCTGAAAAAATAGAGCCCAAAAAAAGAGGAAGGCCAGCCATAAAAAAGAGAGAAGAAAAAAGATTGAATAAAAAAGAGGTTATTTTTTGAAGGAAAAAAAGAATGGTGGAGAAAAAAAGAGATGGAATTTTTTGGTTTAAAAAAATGCTACATATAAAAAAACCGTACGAGAAAATAGCCAAAAAAACAGCTACAAAAAGGGGAAAATGATTTGTGCAAAAAAAAGAAGAGATGCACAAAAAATGCTTGTTTTGTTTCTCCCAACTTGATGTTCCATGCTCTTTATTCTATCAAATATGAGAGAAATGGGGAGTCAGAGATATATTCTTCAGGACTTCTGCATGTCTATGAATGACAGGCCTACACTCCAGATTTCTACATATCATCTGTCTTCACTGAGCATCGACTTCTTCGCCGGGGTGTATACTTCTTTTACTACCCGACTACCACTCCGCGTTGGACTTTTCTGCTGGGACTCTTCTCCAGGCACAACAGAGATACGTTCCGATGACCTGGTATCGCAGCGACTCTACAGGCATGGCAAAGATACATTCCGGCAACCTGAAAGTCACAGACCCGTCCTCGAGCGAGGTCTTCTACCAGCAACGGGCATATATTTTCTTGTGATGTATCGTGTGAAAATGTGTTATATGTTTTTTCTTTTGTTGCAAGATGCAGCTTTCTCATCTCCACCTTGAGGGGGAGTGTATGAGAATGTAATAGATTGGTAATTGAATCTCCCCAGGATCCAGTTATAACCCACTCATGTTTAGTCCCACATCTACTATCTGTGGGACTCTAGTCTATCTGTGAGACTATATAAGGAGCCTCACACCCCATGTACTCATTAAGAAGTTCAATAGAAACATACGGTCCATTGAGGCCTTCTTCCGTGGTTTCGTCCCGCTCCTTAGGGAGTAGGGTTCCGCGTAAAATCCCAAGATGTTTATGTTTGTTTTTCTTGTTGTTGATTCCGCTTCAGCATTTCTTTATTCTCAGCATATTATAATGGAAATCAGATTCTCTTATACATGGGAATAGCCATTCCTAGGTATTCCCCTAGGAATTGAGATACCATTCCTTGCAAATGTTAAGGAATGTGTTTTTCTTCAATATTTTTTAATTAATATACCATTGTAACAAAGATATGCATATATGGATACGAAAGGTCGGATAAGTTTTTTTTATGTAAAAGAGGGTGAGCTCCTAAGGTGGGAGTCACCGCAAAAATTGATTTCATTAGAAATAGATTAGAGAAAATGTCGGATAAGTTACAAATATATTCATATGTGTATACCAACATAGATATGGATTTCTTTTTTTGTGAATACAAATATGGAAACAGATACCATTTTCAATTTTTTAGGATATGCATACAAATATGGTTACAAAAAGTTCTAGCAGATATAAATACATATATATATTAAATACATCTATTATATGAAAAAAAAAATTTGAAGCTCAAAAATATGAAAAATTGCAGATAGAGTTAGGGACATAGATATGGGTTTTTATTTTTTTTAGCAGATATGGATATGGACAAGGATATGGATTTTTATTTTGTTGGTGATATGGATATGGATACAGATATCATTTTCATTTTTTGTAAGATATGGATATGGATTATATTCTAGCAGATACAAATATGGGCATGCATGTCGGTTTTATTTTTTACGGATGCAGAAATAGACATGGATGTGGGTTTTATTTTTTTATAGATACATATATCATGGAAATGGATTACGGATATGGACATTTTTTATTTTTTAGGATATGGATACAAGTTATATTCCAGCGGATGGATTATATTCCAACGAATACAGATATGGACATGCATATGGTTTTTATTTTATTTTTTTTGTGGATATGGATATAGACATAGATGTGAGTTTTTATTTTTTTGTGGATATGGATATGAACATGGTATGGAAATGGGTTTTTTTATTGATACGGAAATGGATATGGATACCATTATTTTGAAGATATGGATACAAGTTATAGTGTAGTAGATACGTATACAGATATAGATATGTGTTTTATTTTCTATGGATATAGATACGGATATATTTTCATTTTTTTTTAGGATATGAATATGGATATGATAATAAAATATTCGTGGGGATACGAATATAGATATATCAAATATATCAATTATATGGAAAAATTATCAAATAGTTTCCATTTCAATTTAACTATTGATTCCTTGTATGAAGTATATCGATTAAAAACATCCAAGCCTTCTCCTACTATAAGTAGGGTCGGGTAAATGGATTCTTGCTCAAATCCATGTTGAAAGATTCGACTAATTTTTACATTGGTTGTTGACTACCTAATGCAACCTCCACATGGGAGGATTTGAACCATGGTCTTTTGGATGGTAGACACACTGCATTACCACCAGACCATTTTAGTAGGTACCGATTATGTTTCTACTTAATGACACGTATCAAAATGAAGGTTAATTTCTTTATGTTCTTTTCTTCTTCCAAACATAAGAAAGTAATGTGTCTCATAATAAATATTTCAATTCCTAATATGAACCAAACATGGAATGGCAAAACTTATTCCTTTCCATTCCATTTTTAATTACATTCTTGTCTTGATTCCATTACATTATAATTCCTTTCCAACCAAACAAATGGGACCTTAGGACTAGTTTCCTGAATTCTATTGACTCGTCTGCATATTCTCGTACCGCCAGCTACATTGCTTTCTTCGTGGATAAATTCATTGAGGAAGTCGGGACCGACAATGTAGTCTAAGTAGCGACGGATAATGCATCTACCAATATGGTTGCTGAAGAATCTTGAGACCAAGTATCCACGGATCTTCTAGAGTTTGTGTGCAGCATATTGCATCGATCTCATACTAGAAGAGATTGGCAAAGAGTCAAAGGTAAAAATTGTCATCACAAAGGCAAGAACATTGGATGTATTTATCATGTAAAAATATTGAGCTTGATGAGACAATTTACGCAAAAGGGTGAGATAGTGATGATGAGAACAACAAGATTTGCTACCCCATATCTCATCTTACAATCCGTGATAGCCAAAAAGGACAAGTTGAGACTTAGATTTTCTTCTGATGAATGGAGAGCTTGTAAATGGTACAAGACAAAGAAGGGTGAAATGGCTTCAATTATTGTTCCGAGTCCTTCATTTCGAGTGTCTTTGACCTTGAAGCCATGTTCTCCATTGGTACATGTTCTGCGGATTGTTGATGGAGATAGGAGGTCGGCCATGGGTTTTGTATACGGTGAGTTACGAGCTGCAAGAAATGCGATAATGAGCATTTTCAAAGATGTGGAAGCGTCTTACAAGCATTATGTTGGTGACATTGACTCAAAGTCAAGAGGAAGGTTGGATAGTCCCCTCCATCTTGCTGTGTATTTTTTGAATTATTATCTTTTAAAGCAGTAATGCTCAAAACAAGAGGGAAGGCCTTGCTCTGAAGGGATTCTTGTATTATATGGATATTTTTTTTCTATCATGATTTAGATATCCAATATTATCATCACTAGGAAAGAGCTATCTTTATACGAAAGGGTAAAAGGATCATTTGGCAAACCTTTGGCTGTCAAACAAAGGTCAATCACTGATGATGATTTCAATAAATTCTCATTAAGAATTCATAAACTTATATGTTACACTCTTAATAATTATTTATTACTTATTCGTATAAATAGACCGTCTGTGGGGATTGCATGGCATGGAAACGCCGCATTTGAAGGAGATAGCAATAAAAGTTTTAAAGTTGACAGCTTCTTCCTCGGGTTGTGAAAGGAATTGCATCACTTTTGAAGCGGTAAGGCTAAATAATTGATGCAATACATTTAATAATTAAGGCGGAGCCGGGCTGGAGTCGGGTGGGGGAGGAGGTGGCGGAAGGAGGGGCTGGGGCTCGGGAGGAGGTACGGGAGAGGGTTGGGGAGGCAAAGCCGAGCGGGGGTCGGGTGGGGGAGGAGGTGGAGGAAAGAGGGGCTGGGGCTCGGGAGGAGGTGCGGGAGAGGGTTGGGGAGGCGGAGCCGGGCGGGGGTCGGGTGGGGGAGGAGGTGGCGGAAGGAGGGGCTGGGGCTCAGAAGGAGGTGCGGGAGGAGGAGTCGGGCGGGGGCCGAGTTGGGGAGGAGGTGGCGGAAGGAGGGGCTGGGGATCGGGAGGAGGTGCGGGAGAGGGCTGGGGAGGAGGAGCCGAGCGAGGGGAGGTGGCAGGAGGTTGTGGGTGTGAGGGCGGGGACCGATGCGGAGCTGGAGGTGTGTGGAAAGGGGGAGCTGGGGGCTGATGGAGGAGCTGGGGTGAGGGGAGGCGACGACGGAGCTAGGGGCGAGGGGAGGCGACGACAGAGGAGGAGGCCAGAGGGAAGGAAAAGAAGGGGAGGAAGAGGAGCTGGGAGGAGGTGTAGGGAGCTCGGGGTGGAGCTGGGAGGAGGTGCGGGAAGCTCGGGGCGGGGCTGGGAGGAGGAAGAGGATGGGGGAAGAGGAGGAGGAAGAAGAAGGTGTAAAATGGCCATGAAACCCTATTTTAAAAATTAATACCGCTTATGTCCTCAAAGTTAACGTCTGTTTGCAATGTGGATGGACGGTCACTAACCCGAGGGGCACAAGTGATAAAATAGCAAGAAGTGAGGGGCACAACTGATATTACCAAAAAGATAGGGGTATAACTGATATTGCGATATCTCGGAGGGGTACAAGTGATAAAATCCCTTATTTTTAAATAAAAAATTAGAAAACCGTGTATAACTACATCATACCGCTTAATCGTTATTCAGTGACCTACCTGAATGCATACGCATACCGCTTTCCTAAACTTTGCATATGATAGAAACCTATGGTAAAGGCTTAATACAGAGAGATCCATAGAGACTACATAGTAGAGACCCCATTCTCTGAGCCAGTATGGGAGAGGCTCAGTTTCTTCAAGTTATCTGACAAAACATATCCATCCCCAGCAACCATGGACTCCGACGAGGATATTCACATGACTTTCTTCAGTTTGACCCTTCAAAGAGATAGAGCAGTTACGGACCAGCATTTTCGGACGAGGAGACTCATTCTAGTTCAGGTTCACGTTCAACTAACTCTAACAGACGCAGTGCAAAGTACACATTCTCCGACAAGGAGATCGGTTCCTACTCCAGCCCTTCATTCCTCGCCAGCACGGCATGAGAAGCGGCATCCTGATGCAAATCGAAGATTCGGCGACGGCGAAAATTAAATATTTGAACGATGGATTTTCGGTGGTAGAGAAATAGAGGGGTTGAGAAGAGAACTCGTCGGGAACACGAGGGGATGGAGAGGAGAGAAACGTGAAGATCACGTGAGCGGAGAGAGAAGGAGAAGGGAGAGGAGAGATAAAATCTCAAATTTTATAAATCACTGAACTGTTTATAACAATAGCCTATCATCCCATTATATAGGAGGGATGAGATTGCAAAAAATAGAAAACTCAACTAATTATCCTAAATTGACTCTAACCGACTAATTTGAAATTCAAATCTCTATCTAATTGAGATCACAGGCGATCTCGTTTATTTAATTAAAAATACGACGACTCAAATAAACGTAAATAAAATTAACGGATAAAACTAAATAAGTATGCGGCCCTATATTTCTGTTCCACGCTGCATCAACTCTCCTCCGCTTTTTAAAATTCGTCTCCCGACGAATTGTTGCAACTGGATGCGTCATTGGAGAACTCGCCGTTGTAATTGTAGCTTGCAATCCCTTCAATTAGATCCTTTTCAACGTTACGTTTGAAGTTCTTTCCAATTGGAGGGTGTCTCTGCAATTTTCGTACCCCTTCACTTAAATAGAAGTCATAGCATAATATATCCTCCAATTGACCCTTTGGATGAAAACTTTTAAGAAGAGGGGCCTTCCTGCAAATACCCCAAAATATCTCTTGACTCCGATTGTCAAGGGATACGATGGAGTATAGACCCTCATATTTTAGGGTTCCTTTCTTCTTAAGCTGGCGGCGGCTGCACCGAAACTGGAATCGGGGACGATGCGTGCGACGCAAGGATCGGTGGCGGCAAACGATGTGGCGCGAATGGGGCCACTGGTGTGGGACGGGCTTCTAAAGACGATGCAGGCCCGACGGGGAGGGGCCGACAGCAAGTCGCGACGTTGAGGAGGCTGGGGGTAGCGGTGGCAGAGGGGGGTTATTCGGGAGGGTGTCACTGTCGCAGTCGAGCAGAGGTGGGAAAGGGTGGGAGCGGGGAAGCAGTGGTGTGGGGGTTGAGGGTTGCGCAGCAGGGGAGGTCGGTGATGACGCATGGAGGGGCGACGCCGGGGCTGGGGCTGCTGGGGGCGAGGGGGAGACAGAGGGTACAGGGGTCTGCGTGGAAGGGATTGGCGATGGCATCAGGGGAAGGTGGAGGGGGTTCGTGTAGGGCGTTGTCGCGAGGTGAGGGCTATTTGATGGGGGTGCCGGGTCAGTGGGAAGGGGCGATAGCGACGAGGGGATCGACGGTGGTGATGGGGCAAGGGATTTTGACGGGGGTGCAAGGGCAGCGGATGGTGGTGGCGACGTGGAAGGGGATGGGGGCTTGGCTTGGGCCGCAGGTGCTGCGAGGAGGGGGCCCGAGGGTGCGAGGATGACCAGGCAGGGCTGCAGCGGGGCTGAACCCGTTGTCGGGAGCGATATCGTCGATGGTGGCTGATCTGAAGTGACCTGGACTGCGAGCAGTTCGTCGTTGTCGTCGAGTTTTTCTTCATCACAAGTCTGGATAACGGCTTCGGTAGTGGACAACATTGATAGGGCGCATATAGCCTTGAGATTAGCCATTATCTCTTGATCTTTGGACTGGAGCTCTTGATATTTGGATTGAAAATATTGATTTTTGGCCTCGAAATCTTGCCATTTGGTCCGGAAATCTTCTTCGGCTCGCCGTTTACGCTCCGACGAATGATGGTGTTTCGTCGCATGTTGGCGCGAACGTCTGGACGGATCGTCAGATCGTGAGGACGATCTGTAGGCCATGCTCTGATACCAAATAATGCAAATCGGAGATTCGGCGACGGCGAAAATTAAATATTTGAACGGTGGATTTTCGGTGGTAGAGAAATAGAGGGGTTGAGAAGAGAACTCATCGGGAACACGAGGGGATGGAGAGGAGAGAAACGTGAAGATCACGTGAGGGGAGAGAGAAGGAGAAGGGAGAGGAGAGATAAAATCTCAAATTTTATAAATCACTGAACTGTTTATAACAATAGCCTATCATCCCTTCATATAGGAGGGAGGAGATTACAAAAAATAGAAAACTCAATTAATTATCCTAAATTGACTCTAATCGACTAACCGACTAATTTGAAATTCAAATCTCTAACTAACTGAGATCACAGGCGATCTCGTTTATTTAATTAAAAATACGATGACTCAAATAAATGTAAATAAAATTAACGGATAAAATTAAATAAGTATGCGGCCCTATTTCTGTTCCACGCTGCATCAACTCTCCGCTTTTTAAAAATTCGTCTCCCGACCAATTGTTGGAACTGGATGCGTCGTTGGAGAACTCGTCGTTGTAATTGTATCTTGCAATCCCTTCAATTAGATCAATTTCAATGTTACGTTTGTAATTCTTTCCAATTGGAGGGTGTCTCTGCAATTTTCGTACCCCTTCACTTAAATAGAAGTCATAGCATAATATATCCTCCAATTGACCCTTTGGATGAAAACTTTTAAGAAGAGGGGTCTTCCTGCAAATACCCCAAAATATCTCTTGACTCTGATTGTCAAGAGATACGATGGAGTATACACCCTCAGATTTTAGGGTTCCTTTCTTCTTAAGCTGGCGGCGGCCGCACTGAAACTGGAATCGGGGACGATGCGTGCAACGCAAGGATCGGTGGTGGCAAACGGCGTGGCGCGAGCGGGGCCACTGGTATGGGACAGGCTTCTGAAGACGATGCAGGCCCGACAGGGAGGGGCCGACAGCAGGTCGCGACGTTGAGGAGGTTGGGGGTAGCGGTGGCGGAGGGGGGTTGTTCGGGAGGGTGTCGATGTCGCAGTCAGGCAGAGGTAGGAAAGGGTGGGAGCGGGGAAGCAGTGGCGTGGGGGTTGAGGGTTGCGCAGCAGGGGAGGTCGGTAATGACGCGTGTGCAGGCTCGACGGGGAGGGGCCGACAGCAGGTCGCGACGTTGAGGAGGCTGGGGGTAGCGGTGGCGGAGGGGGGTTGTTCGGGAGGGTGTCGATGTCGCAGTCGAGCAGAGGTGGGAAAGGGTGGGAGCGGGGAAGCAGTGGTGTGGGGGTTGAGGGTTGCGCAGCAGGGGAGGTCGGTGATGACGCATGGAGGGGCGGCGCCGGGGCTGGGGCCGCTGGGGGCGAGGGGGAGACGGAGGGTACAGGGGCTTGCGTGGAAGGTATTGGCGATGGCATCGGGGGAAGGTGGAGGTGGTTCGTGTAGGGCGTTGTCGCGAGGTGAGAGCTATTTGCTGGGGGTGCCGGGTCAGTGGGAAGGGGCGATAGCGACGACGGGATCGGCGGTGGTGATGGGGCAAGGGATTTTGACGGGGGTGCAAGGCGGATGGTGGTAGCGACGTGGAAGGGGCTGGGGGCTTGGCTTGGGCCGCAGGTGCTGCGAGGAGGGGACCTGAGGGTGTGAGGATGACCAGGCAGGGCTGCAGCGGGGCTGAACCCATTGTCGGGAGCGATATCGTCGATGGTGGCTGATCTGAAGCGACCTGGACTGCGAGCAGTTCATCGTTGTCGTCGAGTTTTTCTTCATCACAAGTCTGGATAACGGCTTCGGTAGTGGACAACTTTAATAAGGCGCACATAGCCTTGAGATTAGCCATTATCTCTTGATCTTTGGACAGGAGCTCTTGATATTTGGATTGAAAATATTGATTTTTGGCCTCGAAATCTTGCCATTTGATCCGGAAATCTTCTTCGGCTCGCCGTTTACGCTCCGACGAATGATGGTGTTTCGTCGCATGTTGGCGCGAACGTCTGGACGGATCGTTAGATCGTGAGGACGATCTGTAGGCCATGCTCTGATACCAAATGATGCAAATCGGAGATTCGGCGACGGCGAAAATTAAATATTTGAACGGTGGATTTTCGGTGGTAGAGAAATAGAGGGGTTGAGAAGAGAACTCGTCGGGAACACGAGGGGATGGAGAGGAGAGAAACGTGAAGATCACGTGAGGGAAGAGAGGAGAAGGGAGAGGAGAGAATCTCAAACTTTATAAATCACTAAACTGTTTATTACAATAGCCTATCATCCCTTTATATAGGAGGGATGAGATTACAAAAAATAGAAAACTCAACTAATTATCCTAAATTGACTCTAACCGACTAACCGACAAATTTGAAATTCAAATTTCTAACTAATTGAGATCACAGGCGATCCCGTTTATTTAATTAAAAATACGACGACTCAAATAAACGTAAATAAAATTGACGGATAAAATTAAATAAGTATGCGGCCATATATTTCTGTTCCACGCTGCATCACATCTCAACGAGCAACCAGTAGAGTATGTGTTGAGTTGATATTGTTCATAGTATCTTGTATTCTGAGTGAGTGATTTCTTTCTATTTGTCCAAGCTGAGCATTGCATGCTCTAACTTAAGGGGCAGTGTTAGATTATGCATCCATAAATGGGTGATTGGATCCCTCCATGGTCCAATTACCGCATCCACAAGTTTACTCCCACATCGTCTATGAGTGGGACTTGGTTTTACTTTTACTGGTGGGGCTACATAAGAAGCTACACACCACATGTATCCATTGAAAGAAAGCAATAGCACAACATCCGCTCCTCCCGTAGTTTCATCCCGCTCCTTATGGAGTAGGGTTCCACATGTAATCTCCATGTTCATTAATGCTCTTTATCTCTTTTTACGCTTTCGCATTGTTGTTTTGTACAGCAACATGATGGAGAAAACGATGGAGAGGTTGCACATAGAATAAATGTAAGTTGGCTAAAGTGGAGAGGAGCCCATGTCGTTGTATTAATAAGAAAATTAATATAAAAGTTTCAAAAGGAAATATTGCAAAGCAGTTATTAGACTTGTTATGCTCTATGGATCTGAATATTGGCATGTGAACCATAAACATGTGCAAAGAATGACAGTAATCGAAATGAAAATGCTACGATGGATGTATGTCCATACATAAAAAGTTAAAAACATCCTATTTGGAATGATGCAATCAAAAGGAAAATTAGTGTAGCTCTAGTAGAGGAAAAGATGAGAGAAAACGCTTAAAATGGTTTGCTCATTTACAAAGGAAGTCAGTCGATACACTAGTTAGAAGATATGAGATTCGGGATATTGAACCATCTAAGAGAGGGCGAGGAAAGCCCAAAAAGTGTTGGAAGAAGACTATCCGAAATGATTTTAATTATTTGGATATAAGCCCAAGAATGATCCAAGATATATCTGAATGGATGCAAAGAATCATGGTAGCTGACCCTTAGGCTGATGGGAGGTGGTCGTCGTGTCGGAGTAGGGTTTAGCAGCAGTAGTTGTGCTGACGTTGGGAAGGATGGTGGTGGAAACTGTGGTGGTGTTTCGATGGCGGAAGATGGTAGTGCCTAGTGGGATTGGGGCAGTAGGTGGCGATGCTAGAGTTGAAGGGGGAGGGATAGAGGTTATGTTGAAACTTGAAAGGGGTAGTGGTGTTGTTAATGGAACAGGGGATGTAGGTCGTTGTTGCACGTGACGGTCTTCCAAAACTTCATGGAAAGCAGCTGGGGAGGAGTTTTCTTCCCATTTTCCTTCATTGTAGTCTTCCGAATAATCTTATGTGCGCTTTGTAATGGAGAGACCTTGTGATTTTTGTATTATCATCTCCTTGATGACGAAATCCAATGTGTGATGCATTTCAGCATATATATCTTGCATTCTGTCTTCTCATGTGCGTACGGACATTGCAAATGAAATCTTCTCACGATGTGTATCCTTGATCGTCTGGATGGATCGTAAAATTGTGACAATGATCTGAATGGCATGCTCTGATACCAACTGATGCAAACGAGAATTCTGACGATGGAAAATATTTATGGATGGAATTAGGAGGATGGAGAAATAGAAGACAACATGGTTGAGTGGGGATTTTAGAGAAGAATCACGGAAATCACGCATAGGGAGAGGGAGAAGGAGGGGAGAAGATAATTGGATAATACAAAACTTCAACTACTATTACAATGCTTACCATCCTCTTTATATAAGAGGAGTAGAATTAAAAAATTAGAACGAGAATAACATTAAAATCAAATAAAATCCTAATTGTTAGGGTAAAAGAGTACTGAGATAATCATTCCATAGAGCCCTCGGGTCTCTTATATAGGGAGAGAGCCCTTGGGTAAATTACATGAGAGGTACATAAAGAAACTGAAATAATAAATAACATAAAAGACGATCAACTCTCTCTACACTCCCCCTCAAGATGGAGCATAGATATCTATCATGCTCAGCTTGGAAGAACATCTCTGGAAAGGTCCTCTGAGCAATGGCTTAGTGAATATGTCCGCTGTCTGGTCCTCTGAACTGACGTGAGACGTGGAGATGAAGCCCTTCTGGATCATGTCCCTAGTGTAATGACAATCCACCTCTATGTGTTTGGTTCTCTCATGGAAGGCTGGATTGTTGGCAATAAATAATGCTGCCTGATTATCACATTGAAGGTTCATAGGCAAGGGAACCTCAACATTCAGATCTTCTAAGACTGCTTTAACCCACATAATTTCTGTGCTTGCCTGTGCCATGGCTCTGTACTCGGATTCGGCACTGGATCTCGCCACAACAGTCTGCTTCTTGCTTTTCCAAGAGACTAAAGAGCTTCCTATGAAGATAGCAAATCCAGAAGTAGACTTACGATCCCTTGGACATCCTGCATAATCTGCATCTGCACAGGCTGAAATAGACAGATCTGTACCTTTCTTGAATAGCAACCCTGTGCCTGGGGAAGATTTCAGATATCTCAATATCATGTACAAGGCATCCATATGTACTTGCCTCGGCTGCTCCATGAATTGACTCACCCGGTTTACTGCAAGGGCAATATCCGGTCGAGTTATAGTGATGTATAAGAGCTTACCCACCATTTCTCTGTACCCTCTCTTGTCCACCTCCTCGGTATCATCATCGTACAGCTTCATACTCGGGTCCATAGGTGTACTTGAAGGTCTGCATCCAGTCATTCCTGTTTCAACTAGCAAATCTGTGACATATTTTCTTTGAGTCATCACCATTCCTTGTGCATTTCTTGCAATTCTATCCCCAGAAAATATCGTATTGTGCCTAGATCCTTTGTAATGAACTGGCTGCCCAACATAGACTTGGTTATCTCAACCCCCTGTGCATCATCTCCAGTAACCAATATATCATCAACATATACCATAACAACAATGGTACCTCTAGGGGTCTTCCGGACGAACAGTGAGTGGTCCGCATTTGATCTTCTGAACCCCTGTCGTTCAATAAGCTGGGAGAGCTTCTGGAACCATGCTCGAGGACTCTGTTTAAGGCCATAGATAGCCTTATGAAGTCTGCACACCTTCTGAGTCTCCCCCTCAGCAGCAAACCCGGGTGGCTGCTGCATGTAGACTTCCTCCTGTAGATCACCATACAAGAAAGCATTCTTAACATCAAGCTGGAATATGGTCCAGTCACGTACCACTGCAACCGAAAGAAGGATGCGAAGGGTAGAGTGTCTCGCCACCGGTGAGAAGGTATCCAAATAATCTACACCATATGTCTGAGTAAATCCCCGTGCAACGAGCCTGGCCTTGTATCTGTCTAGACGGCCATCCGCATGATATTTCACTGTAAAAACCCATTTGCAACTTACTACTGAGGCACCTGAAGGAATGGGGACAAGAGACCAAGTTCCCCTAGATTGCAAAGCACGCATTTCCTCTTCCATTGCAAGACGCCAGCAGTCAATCTTCAAGGCATCCTGATATGTCCGCGGAATCTCAACTGACGAGACAGCAGCTACAAACTTCTGGAAATCCCCAGTGAGTCGATGAAAGGAGACTTGAGAGGCAAGGGGATATGTGGCACACTGTCTGCGCTGCTTCCTATGAGCAATGGGCCGGTCCAAATCATCCAAGATTGTGCTGACCGGTTGCTCCTCCTCCTGTAGTAAAGGTTCCTGCACAGGTGCATTATCTAAGCCATCGTTAGTGTTAATTTCAGAACAAACCTGAGGCGTGTTGGATGGTTGACTTGTAGTTTGAGCAGGGCCTGTCCGCCTCGTATAGAACTTAGTGAAAGGGACAACTAGAGGAGGTGGTGGTGGTGGTGGTGGTGGTGGTCGAGTAGATGATTGACTCAGGCTTGGCGGTGGTGGAACAAAGACATTGGAATCTGGAGAAGTGGAGGAGGCCAATCTGTCACCCGCAGGTGAGAAATACATGACGGGTTCGAAAAAAGTAACATCTGCACTCACATAGTACTTGTCATGGACAGGATCATAGCAACGGTATCCTTTCTGTGTCCTGGAGTAACCCACAAAAACACACTTGATAGCCCTAGGAGAAAGCTTATCAAGTCCTGGAGATAAGCGGTGGACAAACGCAACAGTGCCGAAGACCCGAGGTGTAAGTGCAAACAAATCTCTGTCTGGAAAAAGAACAGAGATTGGGGACTTTTCCCCAAGAACAGTTGTAGGCATTCGGTTGACTAGATAACATGCTGTAAGTATAGCATCTCCCCAAAAAGACAATGGAGCACAACTTTGAATGAGTAATGTGCGAGCAATATCAAGAAAATGTCGATGCTTTCGTTCCGCAACCCCATTTTGTTGTGAGGTGTAAGCACATGTGGTTTGATGAACAATGCCTTTTGAAGAAAGAAAGGTAGCAAGAGAGCGAGTGCAGAACTCCAATGCATTATCAGTTCGCACATACTTAACAGTAGAAGAGAAAACATTCTGGATTTCATTAATAAGATTTTGGATAACACTTCCTGCTTCAGATTTATTTTTAAGAAGAAACGTCCAGGACACTCTAGAGAAATCATCAACCACTACTAAATAGAACATGTGCCCCTGATGATCTGGGACACGACTTGGACCCCAAATGTCTACATGAAGTAATTCAAACGAGGAGCGACTGCTCCGACTCTGACGACCTGGGAAGCTAGATCGATGGTGCTTCCCTAACTGACATGCTTCACAACGAAAGGAGGAACTCGGAGAGATCTGAGGCAGTAGGTGACGCATCTTCTGCAGGGGCAGATGACCGAACCGAAGATGCCAGGTGTACGGAGATACGGCGCCTTGGGAATGCAGTGAGACACCAGCGTAGGAGTTACGGACTAGACGATAGAGGCCATTGTGCTCAGAACCACAGCCAATCACCCTGCCCGTCAGTATGTCCTGAAAAATAACAGACGATGGATCAAAAATAGCACGACAGTGCAAATCACGTGTAATCTGACTAATGGATAAGAGGTTCATAGAGAATTCTGGAGCATGTAGGACGTTCTGTAAGTGCATAGAGGGAAGCAAAGCCGTCTCCCCCTGACCGATGATAGGAGAATGAGTGCCATCAGCTATGAGTACAGAGCGACCAGGCTGTACAGCTCTGTAGGACTGCAGAATATCTTTCTCACGGCATAGATGATGGGTAGCTCCAGAGTCGACAATCCATCCTGTGAGATCATGACAATGAGGTGAGACTGAAGGACTACCTGAGGCACTGGCAGAGGCGGATGTACTAGCGGATGCCGAGGCTGCAACATCAGAAACTTCAGCACCCTCTGGCGACGATTGTGGCATGATATCACGAAGTCGTGCCACCAACTCTTCGAACCTGTGATCTGTAGCAGGAGCTGAAGGACCCTGAACATGATCCGCGACACGTGCAGAAGGAGGGAAGCCGTGCTTGGAATAGCAAGTATCCTCCGAATGACCAGTACGGCGGCAGAATGAACACGTGGAACGTATGCGACCACCGCGTCCACGTCCACCACTTCCTCTGCCACGAAACGAGGACGAACCACCACGTCCCCTGGAAACTTCCATTGCAGACGGAGGTGCAGTCGCTGTAGTAGATGGAACCGGTACACGACTGAGCCTCCTGTATACCTCTTCCATCGGCGGGATAGTTGCATCTGCTAGGATCTGAGAGCATGCGGCCTCGTACTCCGGGTCTAGGGCAGCGAGTAAAACGCCAACCATAGTGGCATTGCGGAACGTCTTCTGTTGTTCCGGCGTGGCTGTGAGCGGAATGATGCTATAGAGCTTCTCGAACATACCACGAAGCGACGTGTATAGCGAATGAAGAGGCCTCCCATTCTGCTTCGTGGTAAATATATCATGCTGCAGCTGGAGCATCTTCGTCTCGTTGCGGACCTGAGAGTACGTCATGGCCAAAATATCCCACATCGCCTTGGCGGTGGGCTGGTGAAGAACATCATTCGCTATCTCTGTCGTGAGCGTACCTGAGAGCCAAACCTTGGCGTACGCATCATCAGCCTCCCATGAGGCATAGACTCCTGTCTTCTCCGGCGGTTCATCCTCGGTAAGAATATGCTTCTTACCACACGACTTCATGAGACTGAGGAACTGCATCGCCCACAGTTCGTAGTTTGTCCCGTCCATTTTGACGATCGGTGTTGAACCTTTGAACGCACCTATGGCGGGCATATCGAGCTTTTGTTCGGACATAATGCCGGAGAAGAACGACTATTGATAGACCAAGAAGAGGTTTTCTACCAAGACTTTAAGGATTCAAGTGCATATGTAGACGTTATGCACTTGAATCCATCATCTATCCGAGACCGAGTGAAGGAGCGGCACCCGGCGACAAGTAGAGGCTCCGGAAGCCTCTACCAAGGAAGATGGTGGCTGGGCGGGGACTGGTCGGGGGCTGGGCGAGGGCTGGACGGTGTAGACAGCCCCCGACGGCGGCTGGAGGGAGCCGGGGTAGAAGGTGGGGGGCTCCGGCGGCGCGTGTGCGGGACGAGGAGAGGGTCCCGGGACTGGTCGGCGGCGCCCTGGGGGCTGGGCGGAAACCTGGGGGCGGCGGCGGAGCCCTGGGCGGCGCCCTGGGGGCGGCGGCGGTGGGAGAGAGTCGGCGGGGGGGGAGGGGGGTGGGCGGCGGTGGAGAGAAACCCTAGATTAGGGTTAGGGCTCTGATACCATGTTAGGGTAAAAGAGTACTGAGATAATCATTCCATAGAGCCCTCGGGTCTCTTATATAGGGAGAGAGCCCTTGGGTAAATTACATGAGAGGTACATAAAGAAACTGAAATAATAAATAACATAAAAGACGATCAACTCTCTCTACACTAATTAATTCCTAAAATACCTATAACCAAATAACTAATTAATTGAAGATCACATACAATCCCATTATTTAAATAAAATGGTGAAGCCTTCTCCTACTTTAAGTAGGGTCGACTACATGAACTCTTGCTCAAATCCATGTTGAAAGATCCGACTATTTTTTATGATGGATGTCGGCTACCTAACGCAACCTTTACAAGGAGGGATTTGAACCATGGTCTTTTGGGTGGTAGGCATACTACATTACCACCAAGCCATTGAAGTGGGTACGATCTCATTATTTAAATAAAAGAGAAATTACAATGGGCTCAATTAGATGCAAATAAATTGACCCTAATTCTAATTAATTTATTGACTCGAATTAGATAACTGAAAAATCTTAATTAAAAGAATTGGGTTGTCTTAACTAAAAGAAATGGGTAGACAGGAAACCCTAATTTTATCCTTGTTTTGGATTCCACGTTGCATCAGAGTGCAGAAGTCATACTGACAATCTCCTGCATCAATGATGGGTGTCTTTGTTCATTATGTTGTTTTAGTATCTTTTTTTTCATTAACCATACGGAGACAAGCAGCTAACTATAGACGTATGTAGCATCAAGTTTGTAAGTTGGTATAGGGAAATAGTTTCCCTGACAGAGTTTTTGATAAGATGATATTCAATGATATGGCAAGAAACCCATAAAATAGTTGGAGGCTAGAGGCGATAACCTGATCAAGGAGAGGCGGCAATTATATTGTTCATAAAACAAGTTAAAGTTTATTTTAGGTAAACAAGGGCGAGCACCCATACTGGTCCAGAATTTTATTATAACTTTATAAAAAAGAATGGCAAGTGCCAAGACTCCAAGAGAGTCTCAGTATGTGCAATAACATTTTCTTTATAGAATCTCTCCTAATGAAAAAGGACTCAATCACAAATGTTATAAAATGGGCAAAAGCCTTAGCCCATTACCTCTAAACTTATATTGTGCGGCCGCAAAAGATGTTTGAAATCCAACCACACAATTAGTATATACCCAATCCTCACAGCATTTAGCAAGGCTTTTTCGTGAACAATTTGATATGGGAGATTGAATATGTTCGAAAATCATAAGAGTTTTTTTAATCTCAGACCCATATTCACTTGAAGAAAGAGCTGAAAGGAATAATATGATGATAGTAGATACAGATTAAGCTACGAATATATTGTACCTTAAATAAAGTGAAAATATGTATTGAACTGTATTTAAAATTTACAAAGTGATTCCTTGGGATTTCCTATAGAGAGCATGAAATATAGAAATGTGGGAGAGCACAGAGATATCTATATATATATGAACAAACAAGGCATATAAAAGTGTGCAGTTCATAAATGCAAAGTCAATGACCCATGAGATGAAGCTTTTTGTTTGAACAGTTATAAGGGAAGTTAGGACAAGACTCAAACACGATAATTAGTAAAAATTCAATATGTTTCATGCATTGTAACTCTTCAATTTAGGTAACAAACCGGTCGAGCAACTTGTAAAAAAATCTTCAAACAATATGACCTATTTGTAATATTTATTAATTCTAAAGAGGGCATATACTAGTTTGTCAAGGAGTATCATATGAAAAATTGCGATATTTAGGATGTGAATGCCATGTTGTATGGAAACATATTAAAGGATGTCAAAAAATGGATCATCTTGGCACTCCTGTTGCTTTGTTAAATGGATGACCTTTGAGTCATCATGGTATTGGCTGCTACTTCCGAGGTCATATTGAGATGGTACATCCCTTGCAGACTTTTTACTATAAATTGAAACAACATATATAACAAGTCTAAAGCAAGTGAAAAAGTATACCCCACCACTATGAAAGATTAGAATAATGTAAGCTTGGCATATTCCTCAAAGAGGTAAGTTCTATCCAAACCTTTTCAAATAGAATAGATGGAACACATTCCAACTTCCCTTAAACTTTAAATAGGACTTGTGGAATATGCTCCAATTCTTTTAGTTACCATGTGACCGAATTGCCATTATTATTACAGGCCCTCTATACATGACCTACACTCCCACTTAGTGGAACTACTTGATAAGCACAAGGTACCAGCGATATATCAACCGACACAAATAAATGCACCCCGTGCAGCTCCACAACAAAAGCAGACTCCCACCATCACTGTCACAGCCATACCACTCATTCCTAATCATAATTTTCAAACATTTGATTTTGATAAGAACTTACAATGTATGATCCAACTTCAGTTTGTCAACCTTCATATAGAACTTATAGAATATGCTAAAACCATGATAGTTTCCACGTACAACTAGGTCGCCATTATTATCATCAAGGCCTCTAATCAATATTCCCACATAGTGCCATTACTAGCTAAGCACACCCAGTTAACCATGACATATTTAATCGTCTTCAATAAAACATGTGGGATATGTTCCAACCCTTGTAATTGCCGCATACAAACAAACCACCATTATTGGCGCAAGTGTTAAGCAACCCACTCCCACTCCGACTTATTGCAACTACTTGATAAGCACAAGAAGCCATCTCGAGATATTTATAGTCTTCATCACCATAGACACAAATAAATGCACTCCCGCAGCCTCCCTTGCAAGCTTACAGCCCAAATTTAAACAGAATATTTCCATTTTTAGAAGAGAAAACAAAAAATATATATCAAAACAAAGCATGCAACTTCAACAAGCACGGGAAGCCACCATAAAAGCAACAGGAAATAGAAGAAAGAGGAAGTAGACCTGCTTGAGGGCGACGGGGAACGTGATCCTGCCGGTGGCGTCGGGAGCGCCGACTATCTCCTTGCAGACGTGCCTCCAGCTCCGGCAGACGGACGCAAACGCCAGAAGGTACCACCTCTCCGGCCACGCGAGGCTCCCCTGCTCCAATCGCTTCACTACCTCCCTCAGCAGCTCCGGGGGCATCGCCGCCCAGCTTCTCGGGCCCTCTTCCTCCCCTTCCTCACCCCAAGGGACACCCTCCACCCCGAGATCGATCGACGACGAGGTGGAGGCGCAGCGTACACGCTCCCGGTCTCGGTCCTTCCTCCAGAGGGCGAAGCTCCGCCTCCGCGAGATGCTGCCGAGGCCGTCCCGGACGATGCTGCGAAGGTTCATGTTGTCTGTGCAAAGGCACGAACTCACTCTCTCTCTCTCTCTCTCTCTCTCTCTCTCTCTGCGCGTGGGAATAGGTGGGAGTGCTGAGATGAGACGAGAAGGAAAAGTTGCGCGGATTATTGGATCTTTGGTCTTTCTGGTGGGCGGATTTGGGGGAAGGGAGAAGGGTGTTAGGGATTTTGACTAGGCGGAGGGAAGCAGAGAGGAAGGGAGTGGAGTGGGGCCCATTGGCGGAAGTTTGGAGGAGAAGTGTGAGACCTGTGGATGGGGTCGGACAAGGACGACGAGGCCGATATTTATGTGCCCGAATGTGCGCGCGGGAGGGAGATGATTTTGGAGTCTGGCCACGAGGACTTTCTTGGAAAAAGAAACCGCGGAAAGTTGAGGGACCCTTGATTTTAGGGAGGATGGGATGTTGCTATTTTCTGAACGGACCCTGCATTTTTATTGTCTCAGTCATATTTACGGCAAGCTCCAATTATTTCGCATTTCCTTATTTTGTCGATGTGATTAAAATCCGCTAAATAAGAAGTTAAATCTAATAGTTAAATTACGGATTGAAAACTAATAGACATTACTTTCAATGGGTTCAAGAGAATGAACTACTTTCAGCATCCTTTAAACAACCTTACCTATCTAGCCTTACCTCTAATGACCCTCTTACAGTCCATGTATCGAGCTTTGGCATATTCATCGTGGTCTATCCTCCTCCCACCCCCACATAGGGTTGTTGACAACCTCCTCAAACTAGAGAAGAACGATCATCTTTTGCCTTTGCCTTTCATATCCTGCTGCGTCGATTTTCTATCGATCTTAGATTTTTCTTATTATTTATATCATATATTCTCAGACCTTAAGCTCTCATTCATCTTATTTGTCTAATTGTATGCTCTATTCCTAAAGAACCCAATCTGATTATCATGTTGTGCTGATGTATGCACTATCGAGAATTTGTTTAGGGTAATGAAGATCATCAGACACGGGAAGAACACGGTGTTTTACAAGGTGTCCCCAAGGTGCATGACTAATCCCACATCGACTTTAAAGTCTAACTCCTAAAACTTCTCCATTATAATTATAATCGTTTACATGGTTCTCCCTTGTAGGGAGGATAAAATTGGGTATCTCCCTTGCATGGGTAGGGAGGAGATTGGATGGTTTCTCTAATATGAGGTGGAAGGAAGAAAAAATGGGAAGGCGGTATATGGGGAGGTGATCTCCCTTCTTCTCATTGTTCATCTTCTCTACTTGTGGGTAGGGGTGTTCAATATACTAGGGTCAAGCAGGTACCCGCTCAGACGATTTTGACCCAAAATTTACGAGTACTCGTGAGAAGATATACGGATCAACTACCCGTAAGTTCCTGGCCCACTCAACCTAGTTGACCCGTCGGAAAACCCGTGGGTAGAACCAGGTACTCGATTTGATAGTGGGGAGTACTGTCCCACCCAACATCTTGCACTCCCAGTTCCCCAAACACTAGTGTTCCACGATGCCCTCTCCAACGTCCCCTCTTGCAACCTCCTCCGCACTCACAGTTGGAGGAAGTTCTCACCCACCTCCAGGCAAAAAAGACCACCATTCCTTGTTCTTATTCTTGTAAGGTCGCTACTCCTGCTAGCATCAATCTTACGATGACCTCGGTGAGCCACATGTTGCTGCTATCTCAGAACCACCCTTCCTCATGTACGAAGTTGCAGGACCACTACCCTCAAATCGGTCGTACTCTCCTACTATCGGCCCTCAACTACCCTACCTAGGGTGGAGGTCTACTCGCTCACAGCCACCTGAATTACATGCTAGGTCTCCTTTTCGTTCGCCTACTACTACTTCCAGCTGTCAGCCACATACGTCGCCACCCCCTTAGGGTTCAAACTCAGAATGAATCCCCATCTTAAATTCTCTTTTTTATTTTTTTTAATTTTCAGATCTGATTTCATGTGCACCACGACTTACATTGCAGTCCCATTAGGGCTCGGGCTCGATCATATAAACTTGTAATTTCACATGTTGTTTTTATATTTTAATCGAGAATATGCACTTATTACTTAGTAACATCTATATTAAAATCTACAACATATTAGTGATGAGGAATCTATCACATTTGTTATAACTTGGTTCTCCATGGGTATTTTGTGTATTTTGTTAAGTAATTTTATGGGTGTTAGTGGGTACCCGTTACCCATTCAAATAGCTCAAATACATGTTTGAATGGGGTACCCGTTGGAAAGGATCGGGTCGAACTGTTGAAAAGGCTCAGGTTGAATAATTGAGCTGGAAATGTTGGGTCGAAGCGGGTCACATGATCAAATAGGCTGGGCACCCATCCCATGAACACCCCTACTTGGGGGGGGGGGGGGGGGGGGGACTCTTCTGCGAGAGTTGAATGCCCTTTCTTTAAGGAGTATATACCATCTTTGCCTTGTCTTAATGACAAGTGACTTTTACATAGACTTCTTGCCATATTTCTTATTATTTTCCCTACTTCCAGTCGACAGGTCATATCCATGTCATGATACTTGCCCAAGAATTGTGGGGTATCCCTTGTTTCTAAATATCTATGTTGGGATAGATCCTATTCTTATTTTTGTAGCATGTGCAACTTTTCTTTGTAGGAAATATTTATCATCACGGTGGTAGGCTTCGTAACTTTATTAGGTCTTTCTTGAGTCGTAGTTACCTCAAGCGAGTGTAAGGTTAGGTGCATGTTTGACCTTGTAGACTTTGATCCCTTACCCTATATTGTACATTGTAGTTCGGTTAATACTCAGTATAATGCTCTAGATGTCTATAGTTATGGCTTCATATTAGAGATGCATGCATCCTTGTGGTCTAGGCTCGTGTTGATATATTTTATTTTACCTTTAGGATGTTCCCTCCTGCTAATTTGCCTCTGTTAGTCTAGTTGTTGAAACATATTCCCTTGAAGAGTTTTTAGTTACTCTTAAGTGTTCTGATTAATGAATAAAATGCTTTTGAGATTAAGATTGGCTCAGATAAAAGATTAAATCAAATGAATTTTTTATACGACTGAAACTATGATATAGGTTACAATACATCGTTGATTGAAGTACATAAATTAATAAAAGATATATATCTCAGGGTCAGGATCAGAGCAGATGATGTGTTCAATGCTGATAACACTACAACCAAAGATAAAGCATCATCAAGCATGTGTCACTTTTCTTTATCGAGACAACTTGTAATAAAGTACAGTTATGTTATGTGTTGTAAAAATCCTTGAAAAATAACCGACACATACTTTACTTACTGTTATATAGGTACATAGTCCATGCACATCTAAACTTGAATGCACAAAGTGTCACATACTTTACTTATTGTTGCACTCGTACACAACAATTAAATGCACATGTACATCTTGTTATACTGCTACATACCTTGACAAACTCATGTTTATGTATTGCACTTAGTGTTGGACCAACACATATCTATGCACATCGATATACTTTTGATTAGTAGTCTTTTGAACTTACGTTTCAACACGTATATTCTTGTAATTACACTAGTACACCGTTGTGTACATGAGTATACACTAGCATTTGAAATACTTTTTTAGTTGGTTTTATCATGATGCACCAATACGTGTCTTCATTCACTAATACACCTGTGAGCTTCATCTGTTTTGAGTGAGATATTTTTAATTCTTATTATTCTGTGGTTCCCTTAAGCCTAAACACTCTAGAACACACATCAAGAGTATATGTTCTCTATTCACGGCTACGCTCTATCTATGATCTATAAAAGAATGATGAGCATGGCCTAAATAGGATAAGATTAAACATATACGATCTTTAAAGGTACGATGAACCTAGCATGACCTTTTAGGGTGTCCAGAAAAAGGACTTTAGTACTTTCCTCTGCATGGCCAAATAGCTTTGTTTGAAATTTTGATAATCTAGAGTATTACATATCAAGATTATTAGCAAAAAATATATTTTATAATTTAAAATAAAAAATCAATTAAATTTTATATAATTAAAATTATAGAAATGTGAAAATAAAAAAGATAAAATAATAAAATTAAAAATCACAAAAACATTTGCATTGCATTTACATCCATTAACATATCATTACAGTATCATTGCCTTAATTCACATACTTGCATTAATAGCATACATATTGTACCACACACTTGGATTTATTTCACGATTGATTTCTTAATCTGACTTCATTAAAACAATACCAGCTCCTTAAGTTCGACCTCTGACTTCACCAAGAAAATAAATACACACCATATACCCTAGTTTCATATCATTATAGGTTTTATTATCACTTTATATGGTGTACAACAATTGAGATAAATTAAAAGGGACAGAAAGTGTGTTTTCATCATATTGACCCTCTTCTTGAACTGAACGTTTCCTGTTGTCTTGCTGTGGTTGGAAATTTGGTTGACCTTAGTTCCTCTTTCTCCCATTCTTCTTACCCTCCCGCATCTTTTTCCCATACTTCTCTCTCTTCCATGGTTGATTCCTCTTGAAAAGAGTAGAAAGAGTTCAACATTAATGTTGAAAGCCATGAGAATCAAATAAGAATAAGAATGCAAAGGCATGTGAGAGATCATGAAAGAGGCGTTGAGTCTGTCTCTACATTGATATCTTTGTACAACTTCGAGACATAAATATAAGAATTAGGGATACACAAATTGAAGATCCATGAAAGTTATATTATCATCTTTTTCCTTTTTACGTTC
Source organism: Ottelia alismoides (assembly GCA_037367405.1). Lineage (NCBI taxonomy): Eukaryota > Viridiplantae > Streptophyta > Magnoliopsida > Alismatales > Hydrocharitaceae > Ottelia > Ottelia alismoides. Next base: position 735,034 of record JAZKJV010004099.1, read on the forward strand.
TTTACATGAAATCTTTTAGGTACAATTACTTGGTGATATCTCTATAGGCATGCAAGTAACCACCAATTATATTAGATCGCTTGTGCAAGCACAATAAAACTGCATATAACTTGTTACTTCACTCCCCTCGTGACTGATGAATCATTAAGTGACTAATCTAATAAGTATTCATTTTAATATGGCCAATTAACAACTTATCAGAACCTCGATAAAGAAATCTCGATGAAGAGATAGAGACATAAATTTATCCTGGATAAGTCTAGGGTCGAACACAAGGACACGAACAATTAGCTTATTTAATTATGATCCAAATACCTAGGATTGAGTGATCAATAATGATATCTAGGTAAGAATGCATAGCCAGCACAAATGAATGCATGCATAATTTTGTGTATTTATAAGGGTAAATTACAATTTGGGTCCCCATATGTGGTCCGATCCCAGAATGGGTCTCGATCTTTAAATTGTAACGATTCAGGTCCCAAGACCATTTAGGAAATGGAAATTTTGGGATTCATGACGTATATGCCCTTGTTGGGAAGAGAATGAGGATTGGGTTCCAACTTTTAAATAAGGGCATACTCGTCAATAGCCTTAAAAAGTTCCTTACATAATGGCTCTGGGACCTGAATCATTACAATTTAAAGATTGGGACCCATTCTGGGATTGGACCCATAGATGGGGACCCAAATTGTAATTTACCCTACTTATAATGCAAGTTAGATTAATGGGATGCAATAAATTGAGGTGCACTTATTCAACACAAGTACACATACATCATGTAATCGATAATCACATTTTAAGCGCATGGATTAACTCTACATATGAGCATCAAATTTAAGTAAGATATCTGTTCAATTTAAGACTCTAACCATCAAGTCAATTCTAGTTAATAAGTTCCTAAATCACTTGGTACATACTAAGCAATTAATCAACTTATGATGATATCAAGTGGTATCTTAACCACTTAATTAATCTCTAAAGTTATCAAGCAAATCATGTCTCAATTCATGAGATTAAGTTTATTGAATCATATAATAACAAGATAAGTCTCTGATAATTATTTTACAAAATAGAGATTTAATTATGATAGACAAAGAACATGATCAAAGCTTTAAATGGACACAATCTTCATCTCATTTCGATAAAGATGCACGAGTTATTAAATATTAAATCCAAGAGTATTTCTACAACGAAATCATGTAAAAATAAATAGCAAATCATCACATTTCAGTCTAAACAAAATATAAATACAATTAATGAAAGCCGATTGGGGTTTATATATAAATAACCATGCGTAGAAAAATTTATGCAATTACATATAACAAACGTGGTATAATAGCAAGAATCCCAAGCGCATTATGTGTCGCGTGTGAGGTAGGACCAAAAATTTTGAAGAAGTTGGTGGCTTCGGCTGTGAATTCTCCAAGGGACACGCACGGGACACGTGAAAGCGAGGCCTGGAGATAGGCTTAGTCAACGTAGGTGGCTCGGGCCACATGGGTGGCCCAGGTGCTTCGGGGCACAGCTCGGTCCCACCGAGTCTTTCGACTTGTGACTATGGCGTGGAATGCTTCTGGGCTATTGGATCAACACCGATTGGGTGTGATCCAATGGTACCTACAGCATGTACAGACCTCCTCCTCCACGACATGACGGAGATTGTCGCTCTCGAGCGAGGTGGCTTGCACTCCTCTGTGCTACTCTTCCTGGTTGAAGGTTACAGAAACTTTGCAAAACCTTCGGCAAAGATGAGGACTCGTTGGAGGAGGGCTGAAGTGGTCTGGATCAGTGGGTTGATGTGTGATCGTCGAAGGCAGAGCTCTAGAACAGAGCTTACCCTGAAGGTCTGACCATTGAAGACATTGGTACCTGCATGGGTTAGGATATCATAGACAAATCAAATAGGGTCGTTTGGTGTAATCTGAGGATGAGATGGAGGGTTGAAGAGGTGCTGGAGGTGGAGCCCTAAATGGATCTTCCTCCTTGTAAAAGGAAGAATGAGATCGAGGTGGAGGAGGATCTGAAGAAGGGAAAGGTCGGCGAAGGTGAGGGATATCTAGTGAATGTGTAGGTGCGATCAATCAATGGGAAACATATTTATATGAAGTTAATAAAATTAGAGGAAGTACAGAAAATAAAAGGAATAAAATTACATGGAGCTTGAATATGAATGCGAGACAGAGGAGTTGGTTTGGGACTAAGGCTCCAAAGGATTCTTGGGTCTTCGCTTGACGTATCCGGCCAGGATACGAAGCTCGAGCAACCCCTATCAGGACTGGGTACATGGCCCATTGGTCGGGATCAATACCGGATATCCCCTCCATCGCGTCCGTTCAACTCTCCCTTACGTTGTCACCGAATGAAGAGTCTATGGAAGACTCGCATAAACGTGGATAGGGATGGAAATTAGCAAAGGGGATGGTTTTGTTTAGGTGACTCAAGTGGTTGTATGAGTGGTTTTAACCACCTAAAAGTTTATGTAGGATGGAGGAAGTTGAAGAGTAAGGATCTGGCATGAATGAGGGTTGAGAAGCGATCATGGAAGTACCAGAATCATGGAGAAATGACAAATGGGTAGTCAGGGAGAAATGGAGCAAGTTTCCTCGGTGAAGAGGGTGAAGAGACAAAACCCTTCGCAAGGGCAACTGCTGGAGTAAGGGGATGACACCGCAACCATCTGATCTTGTGATCAGACGGTGGAGAAAAGGGCATGATTGGGGGTCTGTGGGCCGCTTGATCATAAGATCAAGTGGTTCACCTTTAGATGGGCCTAATGGCACAAGGGCTATTTGATCACAAGGATCTGACAGTCCAGATGATAGGCGTGAGTCAGTAAAGGGTCGGGCACGTGGCTCCATCAAAATGAGCCACGTGACCCAATGAAAATAAAGAGAAAGGAAATAAATATTGTAAAATGGATAAAAACAATTAGAAGCTTCAAAATAAAATATGTTCAACATGAAAGTTGTTTATCTTTTCAAGATCTACAACTGTCATGTAGAACTCAAAAGAAAATACATCATATCCACATACTTATTATTTTTGTAAATATTTTTAATAAATAAAAACACATATTTTATTTATTTTGTTTTTTTATATTATGTATAATAAATAATGTACAATATAGTATATAATTTATTAAACTTATTTTTATTTGGTTTTAATACTAAGAAACACAGAAAATAAAAGAATCATAAATACATACATTGTGTACTTATTTACATACATTAATTATCTTAATTATTTACAATACGTTAAATGTTAAATTAGATTAATTAGTTGTTATGTTAATTGAATAGTTTAAGATAGAGGGATTACTAATCCAAATAATGATGATGAATATGAGATTCATCTGTGATGAGCCGCCTTCACTTATGGATCCTCACCTCATAACTAGTATCTGGACAACTACTCGGTTAAAGATGGGGGCAAGGATTGGTGAGCAAATATGGTACTTGAACTGGAGGTTACTTAGACATGGAATGATGAGACTTGGTACGATCGTCGTAGTGCCTTTATACTTTGATACTTGGCATTCTGCATTAGCGAGGCTAACACATATTGCTACTCACCCATGTACGATGGAAGCGATGCCCTTTGTAATTCTCGGGTGGTTATGAGGCAGTACACCATAGATAAAGATGATGTTTTTGACTCTATCATAAGGGGTATGTGCCTTGCTCATTCGAAATGACACCTATAGATAATGAGGGGGTTTGTCCCAGTACAATGACTTCATATTAGTCGATCTTATTTAGGTAAAAGTGTTAGATGCCACTTAATTTATTTTTTGATTATCACTTTTGTTAGATTTTTTTTGAAAATAATATATCTAATAAATTTTCCGATTCTTTTTTATTTCCCAACTCCAGAAAAATAGGGGGAAGAAAACATGAGAGTCAACTTGAAAATCAATCACAAAATCCACAAAGAATGGTTCCATTTTGTAAACTACCCAAAAAAAACCAAATGTAGAGTCAATCAACAGTGGAAGAAGAGTAAGTCGTTATGATTTGGTCTCCTGAGGTGAGGTTTCAATCAATTTTAATTTTAATTTTAATTTTAATTTATACTCTTAAAAATATAGTGTATAGTGAGTGAGTGTCGAACTCAAGGAGGTGTGGAGATAAATTAGAAGACGAGACTATACAACTAGAGTTTGTACTACCTACCTCTTCTACTATCCCCTCACCCTTCACTCCATTTGAATATGTGTTCGTTCCTTTTTATGTACTTCTTCGTTAGGATTTTCTTCCTATAAAAATGAAAATAAAAAGTTGAAACTGATGTCGAAATGGAAGCCATTCTTGAAAAGATAATCCTTAAGATTCCCATGATTCGGGCCTTTAATCATGTTCCTACCCTTAGGAAATAACTAAAGCATAAATGCAATCCTAAGAGGCCTTTAGGAAATACCTAAATATAAATGCAATCCTAAAAGATAAGGTAGTAAGAGAAAATAATGTGAAAATTATATTACGTCCATGGCAAGTTCAAAGGTCATCTAGAACATAAAACCAAAAAAAAAAACAACAAGATAAAAGGAATTCCTTTAGTTGGGTGTGAAAGTAATGACCTCACCTGCACTCGTACACTTTGGGATGATAACTTCTCCATGAACATACTTTTAGCATCCATATTTGACAAGATCAAAATCGAACCTTTGACCACGATCGGGACGACCGTTCAAGGTTAATTAATTATTAAAAAGTCAGTAATGTATATTTAAAAATGTCAGCGTAACTCTTCAAGATCTGATACTCAACGAACTCTATGCTCGTGAATATGAACACTCATAATGAGTCATTCCAATCTATGATCAAACTGAAAAAGTCGTTCTTAGCCTCACCTAAGGCATCTATTGATTATAAGATGAGAACTGTCAAGTCCCATGTGAACGGAAAGAGTCAACCTGATGAGCTGAGACAGCATCCAAATCTAAGAGTTTTGGCCCTAAGCATGAGGATTATGACTCTACATAGGAAGATTTAAAGTAGAGTGACCCTAAATTATACCTTTGCATAAGACATCATAAGAATCCTTTAGGGTCTATTTGGTTGCTGGGATACCTGAGGTAAACTGGCTACCTAAGATGTACTCCCATTTTTTTTGCTTTACCCCCAATTCTACCCCAACATTCTTGGGTTGGAATTAGTTGTATGAATCCTACATTTTCTTTGTTATAATATTTTTTAACCACGCTCAAATAAAAAAGTTAACAAAAAAATATATTATACTCATGAAAATAATCAATATCACATGAGGAACGTGACATCACATTTACCATTCCAAACCTCCTGATCATCCAGATAGCTATTATTCACAACCCATCTGGCTAACCCTCTTGCAGGAGGTTACTCCAGCCCAACCTAAATGTCCTCTAATGAGATCTTGAGCCTACATTTTGCATTCATGCCGTTGACACATGTATTTTCTGGTTGATACTTCCTATGTTATTAAACCAAAAGAAAAACATTAAGGGAAAAATAAAAGATTGGCATGACTAAACCAACACCCCTTCAAAATTCTTCGAGTGTCACCTTTTTGCCTTTATTGACATTGACCACTACCTGAGTCAAGACATGTGCTTCCATTAGATACTTTATTACAGAAGATATCTTCTAAGGAATCATTATGGAATTGATGGACCTATATAGAACACCCTTTGGTGACATTAGGTCCAAGTGAACTCCTGACAAGAATTTCAAATGTTAGAATATTAATACGTATCATAATCTTCCGTAAGTGTTGAATTGTGTTTCGATAGTTTAAAAGTTGATTTTAAGTGCCCTTCCATTGCAACTCCTGAAACTGATTGACAAACAAATAAATTTTATTTTATTTACCTGCCATAGAATCTAAGGTCAAACGCATGAAGGCAAACTTTCAATTAAGGTAGATTGGTAGAATTATTAGTGATTACGATTTTATGCATGCTTTTGGTTTTCTTATGTGCTTTCTGTAATTTTATTCTATTTTAGAGTGTATATATAATAATTTTATGTCGTTTTATGTATCCTATGTGATATGGTATATATGTACAGGTTTATATTTTTTTATGTGTTTTATACTTTAAAATATTTTTAGTTTTATTACATGTGAAGAAGGTTTTTAAAAATACATAAAAAAAGAAAAAGTGATGTTTTGGATTTTAAAATATGTATAAAGTGTTTAAAAATTTGGTTCTAAAATGTCTTTATATTTCACATATTTGGCACTAATTTTAGGAATTTTTAGGCTATTATATTTTTATGGGTTTTAAAATTGAATTAATGGGAAAAACGATGTTTTTGTTTAAAAATGTACTATTTTTATTTATTTTAAAATATTACATAGCAAGGTAAATTTTAGATTTATTTTATGATATATAGAATCATAATTATGTTATAATGATATATTGTACATATTTATAACATTTTAGATGGTTTTTAAAAGATTTTAGTATTTTCATTATTTTAAGATATACATTGTGTATTTTTATTTGATTTTTGGATATGTTTTGGTATGTATTAATATCTATATTATATACTTTTTTTGGAATGTTATATTGTAATTTTAAGTTCTAATGCTTTTTAAATGTAAAAAGGTAATTTTTAGTTTGTTTTTTATTTGTGAAAATATTAATTGTTTTTTATTTTTAAATAGAACAAAGGTAATAGTGTAAAGTTATTTTGGTTAAGGTTTTCTATTTTTTTTGTTTCATAGAGGTTTTATAAATTTTTATTGGTTTTGTGTGTTTTTATACTTTTTAAATTGTTTTAAGTATACCAATGTAGTTATATGTTTTATACCTTTTTATGCATTTTATATTTTTAATTATTAATGTTTTTCTAATTTAATTTTTTATTTGTTTTTTATTTTGTATTTTTTTATTGATTCGTAATGGTGGAAAAGCGATTTATAAAAGGAATGTATATACAAGTAATATAAAGAATCTTTTTTTGTATTTTTGGAATATAGGCAGTTTATGGGAAAATATTCGGATTTAAAGTGTTTTTATGTTTTATAGATTATTTTCTATGATTAGTGATGTTTGTAGCATTTATAATATTTTTACGTATTTTAAATTGATTTTAATTGGAAAATGATTTATTGTTTATGAAAAGAACACTTTTTGTTTTTTAAATACTAATTAATAAAATTATTTTGATTTCCTTTTTATTGTTTATATAGTATGTCTCCACTAAAATGGGTTTTTTATGATTTTTACATGATTTTATATGACCTTTATACGATTTATTATATTTTCATATTTTTATGATATTTATTTGATATTTGAATATGTTTTAATTTGTAATAAAATCTTTGAAATATAACTTTTAAAGAATGATTCTCTCATTATTTGAATTATGTGAATTTTTTTAGTATTGATTTTGATTCATTAGAAAATATAAAATGTTTTTCATTTTTAAAACTATTATTATATATTATAGATATATTATGTATTTAAAACTATTTTTATTTTATTTTTAGTATTTTTATTTATTATAAAATTGAAGAGCTTATTTAATAATCTATAGAGTAGGGACCTAAAAGTAATTAGTCTACACCTAACTAAATGTGTGCAATTAAAATGATACAATGTATAAAAGTGAAAACACCCCATATGTCCACATGGCTATTCGACGTTACATAGAATAAAAGGACCATAATGCAAAATAGAGAATCTTCAGGGCATGTGCTACAAAAAGTCCAATCACGTGCCAGCTACACGTGATGACTCGAAGGCTCAGCCCTACTTTGAATGTTCCACTCCTTCGCATGTCGTGCACTAGTTGGCAGATATGGCTATGGTTACACAAGGTTGAAGACTCGGAGGATTCTATGGAGAGTATCTCAATTGTTAGATGAACTCAGATCCAACGTTTGGAATTTGGGTGCTAACATGCGGATGTGATTGGTGTCCGCCACTTCGAATCTACAACATGGATTAGATTGCTCCAGATGAATTACATCCATGGAATAAGCGTGATCGTTGGGCGCTAACGTGCGGATGTGATTGGTGTCCACCGCTTCGAATCTATAGCTTGGATTAGATTAGATTGCTCCAGGTGAATGCAGCCATCGAATAAGCCTAATCGAATGGCAATAGCTTTTTACAAAAACATGATGAAGAATATCTTCAGTGAACTTCTATCGACTGATTAGAATGGATCCGGATAAACTCTGAAGCTTCATAATGGTATTTTGCTTTGAATGAGACTCAGATTATTATTGGAGATGAAGTACAACGTGATCTAGATACCTGATATCCCAGACCTATAGGTGGAGCTTAGAACAATCCTATATTTTGTTGTGAGACTCTAATGGCGAGCTACAATCGAAGGGGATTGTCCCTCCTATCATTTTCTCAGCAAAATGAGATGAGTTGATGATCAAAGAGATGAGTCGATGAAGCTGCATTGGATGTGATTGCAGGGTGAGCGTATCATTAACTCACACTTCGATTCAAACCCTAAACACCAGTGTATGACACAATGGCTTGAGGAGAAAGTCCTTGGCCCCAAATCAAATAACCTAAGCTCCGGCCATCGTGTGTCATTGGAGATGATCATATTAAAGGGATATTACTGTAACGAAGAGGAATGATGTATGGTGATGATGATCGGAGTGTGTGAACTCAAATTCGATGAAGGATTTTATCGAGAAATAGGAGATAAGGAAATGAGTAGTAGAGAGGAGAAAACAGAAGAAGTTGGAGGATTAGTGATAGAAATCTAACCTGAATTGCAGATGGATGATGTCTCCTGGGGTGCTGAAGCGCCAACTCAAATTATCGTTGCCTCAACAAATAACGGTGTCGGAGGCTCAAGGCTACGCCTGTGGCGGACCAGCAACCGAGATGAGGGATCTTGCTAGATCTCACTCAAATCCACGCCCAAATCCTTGCTACGATTAGGCCTAACACACATGAGCTATCTCTCTCACTAAAAGATGCTCAGAGCTCACCAGAATTTGGGAGAAAATGACAAAAGATATATTGTGTTCCAACGAGGGGGATATTCATTGAATCTGGACATAAAACCATTTGTGGGCGATGATCATCGGATGTTGGATTAATGCGCCAATGAGAAGCTTCAAAAGGTGTAGGAGGTAGTCTAGATAAATGGGAGAAGAAGAAAGTATGTGAGGTTAAAGAAGAAATAAAGAGAGGAGGGAGAGGTTGACAAGGTCAGTTGGTCAACTAACTTATTGACTCATCGAGGCAGGAGCCAATGAAGGAGCAGCCTGTCATTTAAGTCAGCTAATCAAGTTAACTAGTTGACCAAAATAAATAAAATTCAAACTTAGTGCAAAAATAAAGATTAAATAAACTTTTAAAATAAAAAGTTGTATATTATTTTGTTCTCTATAATTTATAGTATTTAGATGTCAAATTTGGATTAAAAACGAAGAAGTTATTATTTGAATATGATATTTATAGGTAGATTATACCTATATACACCATATAAAAAATTTTATTCAATATTTTATACATATTTTATTTTTTTCTTATTTTATTTATTGGAAAATATTTTAAGGATTTTAAATATATCTTTATTTTATTTTTATAATAGTACATACATGTATACATAAATACATATATATGTATATAAATAAGTATACCTATTTATTTTAGTGTATTTTTGTCTTTATTATTTTTTATTGAATTATATATAAATATCATAAAATAAGGTGAAATTGTTAAAAATGCAATCAAGGCTAAAATGCAAAGGATAAAATATTAGTGTATATTGCACAATTGTACATATAACCAATAGAACCTAGAATCAAACTTTCACATCTTAACTCTAATTTTAATGAAATCAATTTTATTTTAAAGAACATTTATTATGAGTGCAATAAAGATAAATTTGGTTCAATGTAAATTCATATGGAGAAGATATGAAGGTTTAAAGATAAACTTTATGGGTTTTCTTGTAGTATCACAATATCTATACAGAGTATAGTGTAAGAGATATTTTTATTATTTAATAGACATTTATATCCAAAAGTTAAGAAATCATTTGATATGGAATGATCTTAATGATAAATAAAATAGTACATGTTATTTACATTGTGAATAGAGTACATATATGCACAATGATCTATATTTTCAGGATTTATAAGTTGTGATTCTCATCCCCTCATACATTATTCTCTTATCGATGAGGTTTGTACTGACCTGGTATTGGGGTTAGGATCCTCTGTGTCTATGGTGCATAGTTACATCCTTCTTTCTTTTCTTTTCCATACTTTATTCTTTTATTTTTGATGTACATAAGTATTAGTTATATATTATTGACAGATGTAAATTGTTAAAAGACGGGAATTAGTAAGTATTTACATGTATTTTACTAAGGATTTTAGCCTAACTCAAAGAATAAAGGTCACCTATATTTAGAGGTTTTAATTGAATTCTTTAATATTTTAACATTATTTACATGTGTACCTCATACTATTATGTAGATAATTATTGTTCAGTTTTTAGTTATTTTATAACTTATTGCTATCTATTGATTCTTTTGTCAATACTCTTGACCGTTTTTTTCCCACCTCCTTGGGAGCATTGACCGCTACGGTCAACTTCCCCCTTCTCACATCTTCTTTGTCAACCTCAATCAAACCTAATTCGATCAGCCATACCGACTCCGATTACGACCTTGGAGAGAGAGTTGAGAGGAGTGACAAGCCTTTCGGATTGTCGTCAAGCACGAGTGGTTGAAGAGAAAGGAGGAGAGGGTGCAATCCATGCCGACGATGACCATCAGTTGTGTGTGAGCAATAATCACCACCTAAGATAGAGGTCCGACGACCTCTATCCACATTGATTTCAGCCGTAGTTCCGTCCAGGTTCTCTGATACGGTTCTAATTTCAGATTTTAGCTATCAATGTTACCGATGTTGCTTGATTCACAAACATATTTCGTCATTTTATTCTTCGCAATTGATTATTCCAAATCCCCTATTCAATATAAATTTATATCGTGTAATAGATGGAACTTTGTGTTAGGATTATGGTCATATTAGGATTGAGAATACTAATGGGATTGGGCTCTTAATCTTAGTAGTAGTTGAGTCGCATTCTATTTATAGTTATATTGGGAATAAGGCTATGGGGTTGTAACTAGACTATATATAGAAGGGGTAGAGGCATTGCTTCAAAACCACCACAAGAACAATGTAACCCTTTGAGAAAGGAGGGAGAGATGGAGAGAGAAGAGAGGAAGAGAGCAAGGGAACGGAAACAGTTGTACTCGTTCTTCTTTTAGTGATATTCCTTTTCCGGTGGTCGCGAGAGGTGACCGACCGGTTGTTCTTTTTTTCATGTGCTACCTTGGTGGTGGTCGATTGTGCATTCGTATATGTATAGTGATTCATATCTTAACAACCTGTATCTGAGAGGAGATGATACCAACCTGTGTCCCAACAACTGGTATCGATCAAAGCAGAGTTGGAACCGGTGGTTCGTGACCGATCAACTGATATTAGAGCCAGGTTCAACGTTGTTGAGGGGATACGATACGATAGATCAGAGCGAGGTTCGACGAAGATGAGATGACTCTATGCAACAGATGCATAATCCTCAGAAGCCGTGATATGGTGGTTTCTTGGATAAATCAACATGAGTCGTCGAAGAATATTGTTAGCGGTGGCTTGCTGGAGATCGTGCAAGGTGCACGTTGAGGGTACCCAATGACAGTTGCGTCACTAAGAGGTGGTGAGTTCCTGCTAACGAGACTTGTAGTTGATGATGATGACCCAGTGCAGACCCAAGATGATGAGGAGATCGTGATGGAATTCAACTCAAAGGCGAGATTGTTAGGATTAGGGTCATATTATGATTGAGAATCCTAATGGGATTGGACTCCTAATTCTAGTAGTAGTTGAGTTGTATTAGGGCTATGGTGTTATAATTATGATATATATAGAGGAGGGTGGAGGCAATGCCTCAAAACCACCACAATAACAATGTAATCCCTTGAGAAAGAGGGGAGAGAGGGAAAGAGAGAAGAGAGTGAGGAAACGGAGAAAGAGTTGTACTCGTTCTTCTTTTAGTGATCTTTCTTCTCCGATGGTCGTGAGAGGTGACCGATCACTGTTATATCTGATTGTTATTTTCTTCACATACTTCCATGGTGGTGTTCGATTGCATATCAATATATGTATTATTTGGTTTGTATTTGTAGGTCCATCTGGTATTAGAATAAAGTTGCCGATGGTTCATTACCCAACACTTTGATCTCATTCTTTGATCGTCGAATGATGGATTGAATATAAATTTGTAATGTCGTTACTCTTTGTCGAATTCGTGATTGATCTAAATTGTATCAAGTTGAGCTTTAATTTGAAATATAGGAGTTAGAATTTTTATCTGGAAGTCGACTTCCTATTTGGACTGATTATCGTTTATATTGAAAAAAATAATCATTTAAATGATCGGTTTTCCATGTGTCAAGTAGAGAATTCATTGCTTTTATAAATTTTTAACATGTTTAAAATATCTATTGTTCTCTTTAAGTTTCCATACGAATAGGATTAGAGGATGTCAACAGTGCAAAACTAACAAGCTGCAATTGTGTGTTTGTTTGATATGCGACTTAAAAATGTACGCAGGTGATTTCATATTGTATTTCATATCGAATTCAACTCAACTCGGATTGTGGTGGAATGTTTCATGTCAATCAAAAAATGATTTGAGTTTGTTGATTCATGCCCGAATTTACGTATGGAGAGTTTGGAAATACCATTTTAATGAACTTGTTTCTCTACTAATTTCATTAGAAAATTAAACGTTTTTACAGAGAGCTGATGGGAGACGGGCAACAAGCTATGCCGCCAATTCCTTTTGGATGGAAAATCTGTTTTGGATGGAAATATCATTGTAATGAACTTGTTTCTCTCCCTCCAGACGTCCCTCCCTTGCCGACGCCACCTCCCTCCTACACCCCCTGCAGCCCTCCCCTCCCGACACCCTCCCTGCACCCTCCCCTCTCAACGCCCTCCCCTACTATAGCCCCTCCCTCCCGTAGACCTCCCCTCCAGACACCCTCCCCTGCCACATCCCTCCCCTGCTGCAGCCCCTCCCTCTCGTTCCCTCCAACAACCCTCCCCTCTCGTCGCCCGTCCCTCCCCCCGACGCCCTCCCCTGCTACCCTCCCCTCTCGATGCCCTCCCTTGATGCAACCCCTCCCTCCCGATGCCCTCTCCCGCCATAGCCCTCCCCTACTGCAACCCCTTCCTCTAGTTCCCTCCCGCATCCCTCCCCTCACATCCCTCCCGCAACCCTCCCCCCCACCTCCTGCATCCCTCCCCTCACACCCCTCCCACTCGACATCTGGAGACTGACCTACCGTGCCTTCCAAATCCTCGATTGCGACCTGCCCTCCGCACCCGTAGACAGATCCCTCCAGACCCCCACCCCACCCACCTTCCCCCACCGTGGCCCCCTCATCATTCCCATCTCTGCTGCATTTGCGGTTGGTTGTTTTTGCTCCAATAACAGCAACGACTTCCCTACCACCACGTATCCTAATAGGAAATGACATCTCCTTGCCAATGTCCTATTCTCCCATTGAGATGACATCCCCTATGTCCGACATTGAAGAAGGAGAGGTTCTTCCTATATCATGTGCCTAAAGGATAGTGGAGATCCTCAAGCGCATCACGGAAGCGTGATGATCTCATCGTATGCGATCGGAAACGACTAGTCGCACTAGTTGATCGATGCAACAGAATTTAATATTTTAATGTGATGAAGCCACATGATCCAAGAATATTTCTCGGATCATTTCATCTAAACCACAACTAGGTATTAGGGTTACCTCTTGAAGCGTGGTTGCGATCGAGTCTCTAAATGATGAGACCTCCTGTCTCAAGTCTGATCCGAGGGAGGAGACACTTGCGAGCGCATTGATGAGACGCGCCCTTCTTGCAATCCATGTTGATGATCCAAGCAGCAAATCTCCTGATCTCGTCACATGAGATCCGACGTCTTCTTCACGAGCGAGGTGCACCGAAGGAGACGGAGATCCACGAGCAAATACTCCGACAATATAACGACGATGCTTCGGTGACGGCGACTCTCTCAAGGGCTCCATGATGGACGGCCACACAAGAGAGAGAGGGAGAGGACTCTTGGCGTGTAGAGAGATAGAGAGAAGGAGAGAGAAATTGATATAATGTCGTAGACATGTTCCTGAAAGAGCAAGGGGTGCCTCTTCTTATATAGGGTTTTGGGAGTCCATGGATCCCAATCCATGGACAACACACAATCAACGGATGAGATTGATTCGTGTTTCTTTCAATGGCTAAGATGTTGTTGTAAAAACACAAGAACCAATGATTTAATTTAAATTAAGTTATATTGATAAATCAATATAATTAATTCCAAATTAAATTACCTTTGACTAGAGATAGGATAACGAGGAGACCAACCTCTTTTCCTAAAAGAGAGGGGACGACTTCTCCTCTCCAAATGGAAAGTAGTGGCCTCCTACTCCTCTTGAGAGGAATGGGTCTATCTCCTCTAATTATCATGAGATCTCATTATATCATGATATCCTGATCTCTTGTCGAAAATATTTTTCACAAAAATAATTCGAAATTATCTTGTGAAAAATTTTAATCAAGCCATTGAAATTATGTGAATCTCATTCACAACCCAAAACAAAATGCAATAAATATTTTCAATTAATCATCCAATGTGAATCCTATTCACATCAATAATTAATCAACAAATATAAATCACAATATGCTCTCTCTAATATATTATAATTCATGTTTATAATATATCTGATTAATATGGATTGTGCTATCCACATTATTCATATCTATGATAATTAAATCACATTTAATCATATTGAATCTCTATTCTCATGTACCCAAATAATATGAATCACATTCACATTATTCACATCTTTGATAATTAAATCACATTAAATTATCTCAGATAACTCTCTTAATAATATGAATCAAATTCATATTATTCATGATAATTAAATCATATATAATTATCAATATCTCAATGCTCGGATACATATATCAATAATGAAATTTTCCATGAACTCTTTCAAGGATAATGCGCTTTCTCCGCGGATACTTGGAGATAAGGACATGTCGATTGTATTGTTCCATGTATAGTGACTTGGATATTGAGATCACATCTCAAATCTAGATCTTGCGGACTCCCATAGATACTTGATTAAATCAAGACCGTAAATCTTATATTCTCATTACATTTGAATCACATTCAAATCAATGTCCAACATTTGGACTAAGATCAGATTACTTCTCTATGAGAGGAGTTACTAAAATCCAGATCTGTTTTATCACTCCCTCGGAATGGAAGCGTCATGATTATACAATCGTTTATGATCACATCACCCTCAGGTATTCCTAATACATGTATATCCTGCATACTGGAAGACTCGGGACAAATCCGAAGTTTTAGATCTCTTTTAGGCTGTCTCCTTCAGGATTTTATCATTAAGGTTCTCATTCGATCATTAGGAGTAGGTATCAATCATATACTTTCCAAAAGCATATATCATACCTAGGTATTGATCATATACTTTCTAAAAGCATATATCAAACCTTACAAATTCAGTCAAGCTTCTAAAGCAAGACGACCACACATGGAATTTGGTTCTTCCCAATATCTCATGAGTGAGCTCATGCCTTCCGATTCAGTAATGAACCTGTATGATCCCTTTGAGATATCATATTACTCATATGCCCTCGCATGCACACCAACGCGCTGGTGTATAGACCTTGGTTAGGTCATCAACCTATTGGTCTGCAAAATGTATATACTCAAACATATAGTAACACATCTGTATCTGGTCAGAGGATGCGTTCCTATATCGTGACAGCATGCGACATAGGTCTTTGGTTATCTCGATCTCGTTAAGTCAACTCTTTGACCTAACTAATATGATACCTCCGAATCTCTATTCCCATGAAAAGGACCTGCATCAAGAGGTCGGTCAGATATCAACCAAATAAGAAAGGATTGTCATCTCCTACTCATGCTGGAGATCATCTCTTAACAGTCACTTGACGGTGCTTGATGAGTCCTCAATCTAACTCTTTAGATATTCATCCAAGCACCAGCCTCTATGACTCAATAATTGAATCAGCAGTTGTATGATCATTAAGATGGCCATGGTACATAACTCTAATTGTACTAAGGGGCCTATTATGCAAATTAGTTATTCTTCATTTCAGATCAGGGAATGATAGTTGCAATAACATTTATTGCATAATGGCTCGCTTTGGGCTCGCATGTCCAACAATCTCCCACTAGCCCAAAGAGCCATTAATGGGTTCATCATTTAAATCCAGACTCATGTGACAATTTTAGGCTATTCAGAAAAATAGCTAGGTAAGCTGATTAGTCACTCTGTTCTCAAGAGACGACGCCGAGTCCTTTTACGACACTTGCATACATCCAGTAACAGTGCTCGCATCCAATGCAAATGTTGCATCTTATGCAACCAATACTCAATTTTGTTAGTTATATTGTCCTTCAGACTACATCTCAATAATTATCATAACCAGTATTTCCATAATCCTTATCAGAATACCCTTATTCCTGGAGATCTCTACCAATCTATAAAGTCTTAAGCTCTTTAAGATAAGACTTTGATATCACTATCTCTAAGTCTTGTCATCTTTGAAGATATTGTTATTACTGTAATCAAGTGTTTTATTTCCATAGTAGGGTTAATAACTACTTACTACTCCCACTGCATGGCAAACGTCTGGATTTTGTACACATCTAGCATACACTTGGCTTCTCATAACTGATGCACAAGAGCAAGCAGTTTTAGCATTCACTTCCTCAACTCTTTGAGGTGCTATCCCTTTAGATAGGTCAGTACCACATCTTAAGGAAAAGAGGTCTTTCTTGGAATTTTCCAGAAAATGGAATGTGTTCAAGGTATACCACCAGTGCGACGGTTCCAATGCCCTCTTCTCTTTGCTTTTGAACACTTTCAGAACTAAGATCTTAAGAGGTTTTCTTGAGATTATATCTCAAGGTATGGAATTGCTAGTCTGTAAAACACTTATTATTATTATTCCAAATGATTAGGATATCATCTACATTTAGCTTGATGAACACAGTGGCACTCCCACTAAGCTTCACATGGTTCATCAAGATTCTATTTGAAATCATAACATTTATGATTTCATCAAATCTGATGCTCCAACTACAAGAATCTTATTCGAGTCTATATATGAAGTTATTCAGCTTTCACAACTTGCTTTCCTCAACTATGAAGCCCTAGGGCTACCTTATATGAATATCCTCGGAGAGTTATTCATAGAGGAATGCAATCTTGACTCACATCTTGAAGATGTCATAGTCAACTTTTATAGTTATAAGTAGCAATATTCTGATGAGTTTAAGCATGGTCACTGAAGAGCAAGTCTCATCGCAAGCAACGTCTTCTCTTCGGTGTGTAACTCATGGCTACGAGCCGTGCTTTGAAGGTCCCTACCTTCTCATCAGGTTCCCTCTTTCTCTTGAATATCCATTTACATCTTAATGGGTCTTACCCATATAGGTGGATCCTTGAGGGTCTATATACAACACTTGTATATGAAGTCTACTTTAGACTAAATTGTTAACATCCATCTTTCCATGTCATGATCTTCAGAAGCTTCATCACATGGAGTTTGATCATTGTCAGATTTCTCTGATACATGGAATCCATCCTCAAACTCATTTGAAGAGGTATTAGTGTTTAGTCTTTAAATATCCTTTTAGTTTCCAATTTTAGGAGCCTCATTATCTTCTCAACATTAATGAGTTCCTTCACTTCATTTTCGTCTTGATTCTCAAGAGAGTCATCCTCTAAGAATCACATCTTTAGAGATGAGATCTTTTAAGAATCTCAAGGTTATAAAGTAGGTATCCAATACTATGCTTTATTTTCCTAATGAAGTGGCACTCTCTTGCACTAGATTCCAGCTTACTTGCATGGAACCTTATAAGGATATATAGTGTAGTCTCTACTGCATATATACCTTGGAAACTAAGAGGTAATTATGCTTATATTCATCATTGATCAAATCATGTCACACATGATCCAATTGTATCTCCCAACAACTCTATTGAGTTTAGGTATATTAGGAGGACTGAGATAGGAATGAAAAATCCTTTCTCCATAAGGTATTTCTTGAATTCATCTAACAAGTACATGCTACCTTGGTTAGATCAAATTCATTTTCATCTTCCTTCAAACTTTGGTTCTTAACCAAAATTGTGAAATCTTTGAACATTTCAAAGCTTTCTAACATGAAGGAAAGAAATCTCATATCACAAATAATCATCAAATGATATCACATATCATTAATGTTCATTATGATATAGATGATCCACATACATCAATATGTATAAGATCTTGAATACCTCGGCATCTAACACCATTCCCAAAGAAGGATGCGTTGGATATTTTTACTTTGAATACAATATTCATAAGTATGTAAGATTTGAAATTTCAAACATTCAGAAGCTTCATCTCTTACTAGTCTATTCTATTGATCTCATCAACAAACATATGTCCAAGGTTTGATGCCAGATCATTGTCAAATGATCTCTGTCCTCCTATTGATCTAGTTAAGGTTTAATTTCAATATTAGAAATGGTAATGAACCATTCAATAATTTTCTAATTTAGTAGAGTCCTTCAGATGTCAGACTACTATCTGAAATATATCTATCATAGCTCTTTATGATAGGTCTATTCCAGAATTCTTGTTTATTTCCAACATTTAGAAATAAACAAGAGTGTATTCTAATATCTAGGTCATAGAGACATTCTCTAAGAATAAGGGCTCTCCCACTGAAAATATGAAGTCTATTTATCCAATAGAGATTGTTGCAACAATTGCATCAACATCCATGTGGACAACTATTAGTTGTAAATGATTGTACAAAATTATGATTTTATGATTTGTAGATACATCTCAAAATCATTCACATTTACTAAGATAAAGATGGAGAAGATGATTTCTAAGAATAATAAACCCAAAATATAGAAAGAAATTTAGAGGCAGTGAACTTACTATATTGTGCCTTATTACCCCAAAAGTACAAAAAGGTACTTTTGTAAATTTGCAAATGAAATTTGGAGATTATTGAAACTATCCACATTAAGAAGCTTCCACTAGAAGTAAAGATGAAAATGAAGATGAACGAGAGATCAACTTGGAGGAAGAAGATCCATGAGAAGTCATTGAACAAGTCTCCAAAGAAAAAGACGAGTTGAAGCTTATCGTTGAAAATAAAGATGTTCAATCAACATAAGATGAGGTTGACTCTGATTAAATCTACGTCAAAATGTAGTAACAAACATTGCATCCATGGAAACATAAGATGAAGAAGTAATATGAAGCTTGCAACTCCAAAGATAAATCAAGTAAGTCTTCTTAGGAAAAACTTCTTGAAGATTTCAATGAGTTATTTGCTATTTATGAAAAAAGTGAAAAATAAAGGATGGCATTACAAAGAGATGATCAAAACTTGTGTTAGAAAATAATACTTTTTTTAAATAAATGATTCCTTCAAAATCTTGGAAATCTTCTTTTGAAATTGAAATTGACCGTGTTAAAGAAATACGTATAGATCATAATCTAGCAAAACTTATAGAAGAAAAGTCTTCAAGTTTACTTATCCAAAGTAATCCAAATATTAATGTAGGAAAATGATAGATCTTTTGCCTCTAATGAACATGTTGCATGATAACCCCAATTTTCAAGTCATTGGATCCTCCCATTTACCACATTTGCTACTCAATAACAACTTCATCCAATAATAGAGGCCAACAATCAGAAACAAACTACAAAAAAAAAAATGTTATGAAATGCATTCAACACTTTGCATTCACAAATTAGAATTTCACATAGAAAACTATCTCACTGTATTTATCAATATGTGCATCAAGCCAAAAAGGAAGAACCAATCAGAACCAATAATTACTTGAGAATGGAATCTAGGACTAATGTATAGTTGGATATTGACCTTGTGATAACTTATCTATGCTTGTTGAATTTTCAGCAAATATATAGGATATGCGTAAGAAAGTGCCCAACATTAAAGAAAATAAGTAAAACAAGTATGGTAAAGTTAAAAATTTGTTATTTCCTTGGAGGTTAGAAAAGTATTCATTACCTTTATATTTTTCATTTATTCCTTTTTTATATAGGCATATCTATTCTATTCCATGTTAGGGATTAGTACATGCTATAATATCTTCTCACCTATCATGGCTATGAGGATGGGGACTCTCATAGAGTTGAGGTTGCATTGAGCTTTGCATATGTTGTCACATGTAACATCAATTAATCGTCCAATTGACACTAACAACTCTCATTTTCTAAAACAAGTTGTTAAACCTTTAGCTTGTATATCATAGAATTCCACCATCCTTGAGGTCTCGATTGCATAAATCTATTTACTTTTGAGCATTTAACTTTATTTAACAAGGGCTAAATTAGAAGTTGTAAACGATTGTACAAACTCAAAATCATTCACATTTCCTAAGATAAAGATGGGAAAGATGATTTCTTAGAATAATAAATCCAAAATATAGAAAGAAATTTAGAGACAACGAACTTACTATATTGTGCTCTATTACCCCAAAAGTACAAAAAAGTACTTTTATAAATTTGTAAATGAAATTTGGAGAAGTATTCAAACTATACACATTAAGAAGCTTCCGATAGAAGTAAAGATGAATATGAAGATGAATGAGAGCACAACTTGGAGGAAGAAGATCCTTGATATGTCATTGAACCAAGTCTCCAAAGAAAAAAGATGAGTTGAAGCTTATAGTTGAAAATAAAGATGTTCAATAAACATAAGATGAGATTGACTCTAAATTAGATTTTTGTCAAAATGTAGTAACAAACATTGCATCCACAAAAACACAAGATGAAGAAGTAATATGAAGCTGCAACTCCAAAGATAAATCTAGTAAGTCCTCTTGGAAAAACATCTTGAAGATTTCAATGAGTTATTTCTATTTATGAAAAAGTGAAAAAGAAAAGGCAATTAAAAGGAGATGATCAAAACTTGTGTTATAAAATAATACTTTTTGTAAATAAATGATTTCTTCAAAAACTTGAAATCTTCTTTGAAATTGAAATTGATAGTGTTAAAGAAAATATGTATAGATCGTAATCTAGCAAAACTTATAGAAGAAAAATCTTCAAGTTTACTTATCCAAAGTAATCTAAATATTAATGTTGGTGAAAAGGATATATCTTATGCCTCTAATGAACATGTTGCTTGATAACCTCAATTTTCAAGTCATTGGATCCTCCTATTTACTGCATCTGCTATTCAATAATAACTTCATTCAATAATAAAGGCCAACAATAAAAAAACAAACTGCAATAAAAAATATGGTATATAATGCATTCAACACTTTACATTCACAAATTAAAAGTTCACATAGGAAACTATTCATTGTATACATCAATATGTACATCAAGTTGAAAAAGGAAGAACCGATCAAAACTAATAATTACTTGGGAATGGAATCTAGGACTAGTGGATAGTTGGATGTTGACCTTGTGACAACTTATCGATGCTTGTTGAATTTTCAGAAAATATACATGATATGTGTAAGAAAGTGCCCAACATTGAAGAAAAGAAGTAAAACATGTACGATAAAGTTACAAATTTGTTATTTCCTTGTAGGTTAGAAAAGTATTCATTACCTTTATATTTTTCATTTATTTCTTTTTTATATAGGCATATATATTCTATTCTATGTTAGGGATTAGTGCATGCTATAATACCTTCTCACCTATCATGCCTATGAGGATGGGGACTCTTAGAGAGTTGAGGTTGCATTGAGCTTTGCATATGTTGTCGCATGTAACATCAATTAATCATCCAATGTGATGTTGTCGCATGTAACATCAATTAATCATCCAATGTGACACTAACCACTCTCATTTTCTAAAACAAGTTGTTAAACCTTCATCTTGTATGTTACATAATTCCACCATGCTTGAAGTCTCAATTGCATAAAACTATTTACTTTTTAGCATTTAACTTTATTTAACAAGAGCTAAATTCTATATTATCATAACCTAGCCACTACTTACCCCCTTTTTATGGCTCCTCATCACACCAGCATGTTCAGTCAAGCAATCCATCTGGTGATAACAAAAAACTATGTACTGTAAGTAATGTGGATTACACACACTTTCTTTTAGGGCTACCGTGGCGGGGGCACTCTAGAGATTTGGTAGTCACTTTACACATTAGGGTTGAGTTGCATAAATAAAATCATGATTGCTGTATAACTTGGTGAATTCATGAAGCCATATTAGAAACGAGAACTATTGTGCTATATGGTTTTACTGATGAATCCAATAATCAACTGATTCAGAAGTAGGATTATAGAAAAAAGTGTCGAAACAAAAGCAGTAGACACCCTTCAACAACTTCTGACAAGAGGTAGTTTGCTTTGTATTGTATATGCTGACTTGGTTTTGCACCTCGTTTTGTTTCCGAACTACCTTAATTTTTTGAGATCTTTTCTCCAAATCTTATAGAGCCTCTTGACCAAATTCTCCACTATTCTTCTTCCCTAGACCAAGAAAATTTTCTTGCCAAGCCCATTCTTTCTTCATGCCATAATTTTAAAGTTGAGCCAAATCATATTCACTGAACACTATGTTGAGTTGTGGAAGCTTCCCATACTTTTAAGCAAGTAGAAGAATTGAATGCAAATATTGCAAGTCTGAATAAAGCACAAAGACCACTACAGACTCCTACACCTACATTACATAGCATATCACACATTCTAGGCTTGCAATAACAGAGGTATTTTCCCAATCAGCAACAACAATACTAAGAAGTTCATTCTTCATTCCCTGAGCTGTCAACTCCTAATTGCCTAGGATTTACTATCTGCAAGACATGCCATCATCTTCCAAACTGCCTCCATACTAGAAGAACAACTATGTTCAAGCACATTAATCTAAGAATCTAAACAATGCATTGAAATCAACATTCGAGTTTTTACTGGTTAGGAAATCAATCGTTATCCTAACAGAAATGACCTTTTATCCACTATTATCGACACTGGTCCCGCAACAGTATTAGCAACAACCACAATATCAACATCATGGTAGGTGGCAATAAAATTCACATTAGCCATAATACCCTCATTACCAGCACCAACACCTGGCCAACACATCCTTACACCTCAAAAGATGCTTTGAAGCTGAATGCAAAATATAATTCAAGGGAGTTTCTAGTATATCTGAATTAGGAGAAGGACGCTGAATTGTAGAAAATGAATTAGCGAATCAAAGAATGTGCTGCAATGAGGACCACCATTATTGCACATATGATCATGATTCTATACAATAAACTGAAGTGGAAAGCAGTAGAGAAGGCACACAACCTTTTTTTCCCTCCTCAATATGTAAGTTCAATTTTTTATTCAACTTCTTTCTCTAATATTGTGACTAGAAGCTTTAAGATGGCACATGATTATGTTTCCACTATTTATCATTTAATGCTTGTGATGAATGAGGTTGATGTCAAACAAGAATTTATGATTCACAAAATATAGAATATACTAACTCAACTCCAAGGAGGGAAGAGATTCAAACTTCACTAATAAAGAAATAATTTCTTCTTCTAGTAAGAGTCATGTAAATATGTATCCTCCCATTTCTCCTCCTAAACCCTCTACTTCTTCTATAATTCCATTCTCTGAAGTACTTCACTTAAGGAAAAAAAGATAAAACCAATATTATTACTGAGATGGGAGAATTATTTAAGAAAGTATTGTTAGACATGTGAGCCTAAAGAGAACCATTTCTACAATAAAGGTTATTATGATCATTTAATAAATCAATAGAAGTTATTGAAGGATACGTGAAAAATCCTCAAGCGCATCACGGAAGCGTGATGATCGCATCGAATGCGATCGGGAGCGACTAGTCACACTAGTTGCTTGATGCAGCGGAAATTAAAAATTTTCTTGTGACGAAATGACATGATCCAAGAACGCTTCTCGGATGGTTTCGTCTAAACCACAAACAAGTAATAGGATTACCTCTTGAAGCGTGGCTGTGATCGAGTCTCTAAATAAAGAGACCTCCTGTCTCAAGTCCGATCCGACGGAGGAGACGCTTGCGAGCGCGGGGATGAATCGCGTGCTCCTCGCAATCCATGTTGATGATCCAAGCCACGGATCTCCCGATCTCGACAAACGATATACGACGTCTTCTTCACGAGCAAGGCACGCCAAAGTAGACGGAGATCCACGAGCAAACGATCGGGCAACATAACGACGATGTTGCGGCGATGGAGGATCTCTCTAGGGCATCCATGGTGGACGGCCACATGAGAGATAGTGAGAATGGGCGTGTAGAGAGAAAGAGAGAGAGAGCATTCGTTGATTCAAGTGTATGGAAGAGCAAGGGATGCCTCTTCTTATATAGGGTTTTGGGAGTCCAAGGATCCCAATCCATGGACAACACAATCAACGGATGAGATTGATTGTGTCCCTTTCAACGGCTAGGATTGTTGTTGGTAAAACACAACTACAATTGATTTAATTTGAATTAATTCATATGGATAAATCAACATAATTAATTCCAATTTAAATCACATTTGACTAGAGAAGAGATAATGAGAAGACTAAACCAATCTCCTAAAATAAAGGGACGACTACCATCATCTCATGAGATCTCAATATCTCATGAGATCTCATTATCTCATGAGATCTCATTATCTCATGATTATATCATGATCTCTTGTCGATAATATTTTCACCAAAAATAATTCAAAATTATCTTTTGGAAAATATCAATCAAGCCATTGAAAAAATGTGAATTGCATTCACAACCCAGAACTAAATGTAATTATATTTTCAATTAATCATTCAATGTGAATCACATTCACATTAACAATTAATCAACAAATATAAAATACAATATGCCTCTCTCTTATATATTATAAATCACATTTATAATATATATGATTAATATGGATATCGCTATCCACATTATTCATATCCATGATAATTAAATCATATTTAATCATCTTGGATCTCTTTTCTCATGTTCCTAAATAACATGAATCACATTCACATTATTCATATCTTTCATAATTAAATCACATTTAATTATCTCAGATAACTCTCCTTATAATATGAATCAAATTCATATTATCCATGATAATTAAATCACATTTAATTATCACTTTTCTCGATGCTTGGATACATATATCAACAATGAAATTATCCGTGAACTCTTTCAAGGATAATGCGATTTCTCCGCGGATACTTGGAGATAAGGACATGGCGATTGTATTGTTCCACGTATAGTGACTTGGATATTGAGATCACATCTCAAATCCAGATCTCGGGCCTCCCATAGATGCTTGATTAAATCAAGTCCGCAAATCTAATCTCCTCATTGCATCTGAATCTCATTCAGATCGATGTCCAACATTTGGACCAAGATCAGATTACTTCTCTACTGAGAGGAGTCACTAAAATCCAGACCCGTTTCATCACTCCCTAGGAATGGAAGCGTCATGGTTATACAATCGTTTATGATCACATCACCCTCAGGTATTCCCAACACCTGTACATCCTGCATACTGGAAGACTCAGACTAAACCCGAAGTATTAGATCAACTTTATACTGTCTACTTTAGGGTTTTATCAGTAAGTTTCTCATTTGATCATTGGGAGTTGGTATCGATCATATACTTTCCAAAAGCATATATCATACCTAGGTCTTGATCATATACTTTCCAAAGTATATATCAAACCTACAAATTCAGTCAAGTTTCCAAAGCGAGACGACCGTGTGCGGAATTTGATTCTTCCCAATATCTCATGAGTGAGCTCATATCTTCCGATTCAGTAGTGAACTCGTATGATCCCTTTGAGAGATCGTATTACTCATATGCCCTTATATGCACACCAACGCACCGGTGTATAAACCTTGGTTAGGTCATCAACCTATTGGTCTGCCAAATGTACATACTCAGACATATAGTAACACATCTATCTCCGGTCAGAGGATGTGTGCCTGTATCATGATAGCATACGATATAGGACTTTGGTTATCTCGATCTCATTAAGTCAATTCTTTGACCTAACTAATCTTACACCTCTGAATCTCTATTCCCATGCAGAGGACCTGCATTAAGAGGTCGGTCAGATATCAACCTATGTGAGAAAGGATTGCCATCTCCTACTCAGGCTGGAGATCATCTCTTAACAATCATTAGAAGGTGTTTGATGAGTCCTCAATCTAACTCCTTAGATATTCATCCAAACACCAACCTCTATGATTCAATTATTGAATCAACAGCTGTATGATTATTAAGATGGCCATGGTACATAACCCTAATTGTACAAAGAGACCTATTACACAAATTATTTATTCTTCATTTCAGATCAGGGAATGATATTCGCAATAACATTTATTGCATAATGGCTCGCCATGGGCTCGCATGTCCAACAATCTCCCACTGGCCCAAAGAGCCATTAATGGGCTATTAATTTAAACCCACACTCATGTGACAATCATAGGCTATTTTAGAAAATAGCTAGGTAAGCTGACAATCACTCTGTTCACAAAAGACTATGCCAAGTCCTTTTACGGCACTTGCATATCTCCTAGTAACAGTGCTCGCATCCAATGCGAGTGTTGCATCTTATGCAACCAATACTCAATCTTGATAAAGCAGTTATAGTGTCCTTGACACTATTGCTTAATAATTATCATAACTAGTATTTCCATAATCCTTATCAGAATACCCTTATTCCTGGAGATCACTATCTCTTAAGGTATCCACAGTGACCTTTTAGACCACTATATGTAAAGTCTTAATTTCTTGAAGATAAGACTTGGAGATCACTATCTCTAAAATCTTGTCATCTATGAAGATTTTGTTATTACTGCAATCAAGTGTTTTCTCTCCATAGTAGGATTAGAAACATTTTACTACTCCCACTGCATGGCAGATATCTGGCTTTTTGTACACATCTAGCATACACTCAGCTTCTCGTAACTGATGCACAAGTGCAAGCAGTTCTGGCATTCACACCCTCAACTCTTTGAGGTGCTGTCCCTTCAGATAGGTCAATACCATATCTTAAGGGAAGGAAGCCTTCCTTGGGATTTTCCAAGAATGGAACATGTCCAAGGTGTACTACAAATGTGACGGTTCCAATACCCTCTTTTCTTTACTTCTGAACATCTTCAGAACTAATATTTAAGAGGTATCCTTGAGATCACATCTCAAGGTATGGAATAGCCATATCATAAAACACTTATTATCATCCTTATATCATTCCAAATGATTAGGATATTAATTTAAAATTAGCATGATGAATACAAAGATACTCCCACTAAGCTTTATATGGTTCATCAAGATTCTATCTGAAATCATAACAATTATAATTTCATCAAATCTTATGCTCCAACTACAAAAAACTTATTTGAGTACATAGATGGATTTCTTTAGCTTGCACATCTTGCTTTCCTCAACCATGAAGCCCTGGGGCTACTTCATGTGAATATCCTTAGAGAGGCATTCATAGAGGAATGCAATCTTGACTTTCATCTCGAAGATGTCAAAGCCAAGTTGTGTAGCTACAGTTAGCAATATTCTGATGGGTATAAGCATGGTTACTGAAGAGCAAGTCTCATCGCAAGCAATCTCTTCTCTTCCGGTGTGTAGCTCATGGCTACGAGCCGTGCTTTGAAGGTCTCTACCTTCTCATCAGGTTCCCTTTCTCTTGAAGATCTATTTACACCTTAATGGGTCTAACCCTTATAGGTGGATCCTTGAGGGTCCATATACAATACTTGTATATGAAGTCTACCTTAGATTTTTATTGCTAACATCCATCTTTCCATGTCATGATCCTCAGGAGTTTCATCACATGAAATCCGATCATTATCAGACTTAACTGACACATGGAATACATCCTTAAACTCATTTGAAGAGGTATTAGTGCTTCATCTTTAATTATCCTTTTAGTTTCCGATTTCAGGAGCCTCATCAAGATTAAATGAGTTCCTTTACTTCATTTTCATCTTGGTTCTCAAGAGAGTCATCCTCTAAGAATCACATTCTCAGAGATGAGATCTTTTAAGAATCTCAGGGTTATAAAGTAGGTATCCAATACCATCCTTTATTTTCCTAATGAAGTAGCACTTTCTAGTGCTCGATTCCAGCTTACTTTCATGGAATCTTATTAAGGATATATAATGTAGTCTCTACTACATATATACCAGGAAACTAAGAGGAAATTATGCTAAAATTCATCATTGATCAAATCATGTCACACATGATCCAATTGTATTTCCCTACAACTCTATTGAGTTTAGGTGTGTTAGGAGGATTGAGATAGAAATGATATTCATATCTCCATAAGGTATTCTTTGAATTTATCTAACAAGTACAAGCTACCTAGGTTAGATCAAATTCATTTCATCATTCTTCAAAATTTGGTTCTTAACCAAAATTATGAAATCTTTGAACATTTCAAAGTTTTCTTAGGCGAAGAGAAAAAAATCTCATATCACACATAATCATCAAGAGATATCACATATCCATAATGTTTACTATGATATAGATGATCCACATACATCAATATATATGAGATCTTGAATACCTTGACATCTTACACCTTTCCCAAAAGAAGGGTGTATTGGACATTTTACTTTAAATACAATATTCATAAGTATGTAAGAGTTGAAATTCTAGACATTCTAAGTTTCATATCTTACTAGTCCATTGATCTCATCAACAAACATATGTCCAAAACTTGATGCCAGATCATTCTCAAATGATCTTCATCCTCCTATTGATCTTTTAAGGTTCAACTTTCAGTATTAGAAATCTTAATGAACCATTCATTAATCTTCTAATTTTGTGGAGTCCAATAGATGTTAGATTACTATCTGAAATATATCCATCATAACTCTTTATGATAGGTTTATTCCGGAATTCATGTTTATTTCCAACACTTAGAAATAAACAATGAGTGTATTCTAATATCTAGGTCATATAGACATTCTCTAAGACTAAGGGCTCTCCCACTGAGAATATAAAGTCCATTTATCCAATAGAGATTGTTGCAACAATTGCATCAAAATCCATGTGGATAACTACAAACCTTAAGATCAAATTTTCCAGTCTTCTAAAACATATGCAACCCATTGCAAGTGTTGTTAGAATATTGAGATACAATTATAGGACTTTATCTTATTCAAATAAGCAAGTCAATTTCAATGATCAAATGTAGATATAGATTATTATGATGCACTATCTGAGTCCTTCTCTAAGGATTCTAGACAGACTTGATAGTCATACTATCAACACATCAACTTATTGCATTATAGGCATTCATCCAACTCTTTGGATGTCATATGGAAGTCACAGAAATAAAGTTAACTCTTTGACTTTCCTTCTTACTTGGGTCCGACCCATGCTTCCACTGCGCTCGATTCATCTATAAACAACCATTGCTTAAGACTAAGGATCTCTTATGTTGAATTCAAAAGAATTCAATGTAAGAGCATTTCAACATTTATACATGCTTCATTAAATTCATACAATATGAATATTATGAAGCTTCATGAATGACTAGAGTATAGACAGTAGAATGATGACATTCATCGTATCTACATCCATCTAAACTCTTAAAACATTGGTTCAGGTAGGTATTCAAATATTTTAAATACATCATCTCTTACAGAGCTACCATTCTGCATGATGCAGTGAACCATGTTATTCATGATAAATGTCAAGAGCACATATATATGCCAGAACATCTTCTTAGATTTTATAAGGATTATTTGACAATTGCGATCATCATCGACATGTCCCTTCGAAAGTACACTCGATGAAAGATCAAGACTATAGAGACATACAAACCCTAAGGTGATATCTTATTGTCTTATTTAATTGTCATTCCTCATTATGTTGAGGAAACTTGCACATTGCAACCATATACATTATGTGTCCAACTGCAAGTACAATATCTGGATCATGAGTCCAATCCATGATATTTTACTGGTTATTATTGAGTATAACATTGATGGGTTTTATGAAGGATTATCTGGAATAAGAAATTGGCATAAGTGTATATATTTATATATATATATACATATTCTACTTTGATTTAGGAGTTTTTATATCAAAGTTGTCTTGCCTTGTCAACACTGAAAGTTCATTCCCTTAATCACTTTCAATGTAAGAGATATACTTACCATTATATCTCACCTTCCTTATCTTTGTTACATCCCAATAATATGAGAACCTGTAACTCGGATAAAAAGAAGCGGGAACACATTCCACCTTGCAAGTCCAACTTGCATCTCCCAATTCGGTCTTTAATACTCGGGCCCACCACCCCTAAGGTGATGTTGACCTGTCATTAATTGAACCAACTGTCAACATGCTTAATACTCACTATACACAATCCAATATCGTTTCAATAATATGAGGACCCGATATTGGGGTCACTACATATACGGCCTTACTCTTTCGAGAAGCAAAGAGCCCGATCCAAATGGATTGCTTGTAGGAGCCGTCACTTCGGACATGCATCTCCTTACATACAATATCTGGTGAGGGAACCCTTCGCCTTGACGGGAGACTATGGATGTCACTTATGTGATCCTCCATATCATATTCAAATTCTAATTAGTCATTATGAATCATATTCATTATGATTAATTCTTCCAAGGGAAATAACAACTCTATTCACAATAGAGTGTTTTAATTTTTAATTGGATTTCAATTAATCTAATCATATTAAATTAATATCCAACAAACATTCTTAATTTCTACTTGAATTATGGTATTATCTCAAATACATATTATTTTGAATTTTAATAATTAGAAAATACATCATGATCTCTTAGACATCATTCGTTCCCTACCCGCTGTCATGGCCAGTACCGGCGGGAGTGGGATGGACCGCAACCGGTGAGACCCGCTACCCCAGTGATTCCCGACTAGACACCATATCCGCCTCGGGAAAAAGCAATGCCGAGTCAATCACTTTGTACTTGAGATGATCATCGGTCTTTCAACCGAAATTATACCATATAATATTCATCAGAACCATTTTGATAATATTATAAGGAGATTTTCTAAACAAATCCCCAATCCTATTCAAGCAACAAAGTTTTGCATGTAAAAGTTGTCCTACAACTATTGTAGGATAAACTAGAGTTTTCATGAAAACAATGTTTGTTGGAATGCGTATCAAGCAACCAATTGATGATCTAGATCTAATCTAATCATTCGTTGGTTGAGTCAATGTCATTTAAGGGAATAAATATTTTTATAATATTTCTCAAATATTATCCACAATTATTCTAGGAAACTAACTATTAATTTTGTAATTTTTCTTAAACGACAATCACAAGGTTTCGGATAATGATGTAATTTCCAGCAGTGGCCCTCACTAACTAAAAATAGCATATATCATTCATTTTAAATCCAAATGAAGCAAAATCAATTTCCAGAGATTGATAACTTGATTTAAAAATGAAACCATGTGATAAACACACATTTCCAGGCATTTTAAAACAGTAATTAACATCTTAATTATGTCTTTAATCGCCATCCCCGAAACAGTGGACATATGGTCAATAAAACGATCATATCTTGAGCAAACGGAATCCAAATTAAGCAAACTCAAATTACACTGTTTCCTTAATTAATGGGGAACATTATCCAATTTAAAATTTCGTGTTTAAACATTTTAAACAGGGCCGAAGTTTTATCACAAGACATGGCTGCGAAAATTGAAATGCTAAAATTTTCACGAACCCAAACGAGCCCGAATCTTCGTAGGTTCATGGATCTAATCCAAAACCTTCAACAACCTGACTCTGATACCACTTGAAGGATATGAGAAAAATCCTCAAGCGCATCATGGAAGCGTGATGATCGCATTGAATGCGATTGGGAGCGACTAGTCGCACTAGTTGCTCGATGCAACGGAAATTAAAAATTTTCTTGTGACGAAATCACATGATCCAAGAACGCTTCTCAGATCACTTCGTCTAAACCACAAACAAGTAGTAGTATTACCTCTTGAAGCGTGGTTGCGATCGAGTCTCTAAATAAAGAGACCTCCTGTCTCAAGTCCGATCCGACGGAGGAGACGCTTGCGAGCGCGGGGATGAATCGCGTGCTCCTCGCAATCCATGTTGATGATCCAAGCCACGAATCTCCTGATCTCGATATACGAGATACGATGTCTTCTTCATGAACAAGGCACACCGAAGTAGACGGAGATCCACGAGCAAACGATAGAGCAACATAACGACGATGCTGCGGCCATGGAGGATCTCTCTAGGGCATCCATGGTGGACGACCACATGAGAGATAAAGAGAATGAGCGTGTAGAGAGAAAGAGAGAGAGGGAGAGAGAGCATTCATTGATTCAAGTGTATGGAAGAGCAAGGGATGCCTCTTCTTATATAGGGTTTTGGGAGTCCATGGATCCCAATCCATGGACAACACACAATCAACGGATGAGATTGATTGTATCCCTTTCAACGGCTAGGATTGTTGTTGGTAAAACATAACAACAATTGATTTAATTTGAATTAATTCGTATTGATAAATCAACATAATTAATTCCAATTTAAATCACATTTGACTAGAGAAGAGATTATGAGAAGACTAAACCAATCCCCTAAAATAAGGGGACGACTACCGTCATCTCATGAGATCTTAATATCTCATGAGATCTCATTATCTCATGAGATCTCAATATCTCATGATTATATCATGATCTCTTGTCGATAAGATTTTCACCAAAAATAATTCAAAATTATCTTTTGGAAAATATCAATCAAGCCATTGAAAAATGTGAATTGCATTCACAACCTAAAACTAAATGTAATTATATTTTCAATTAATCATTCAATGTGAATCACATTCACATTAACAATTATTCAACAAATATAAAACACAATATGCCTCTCTCTTATATATTATAAATCACATTTATAATATATATGATTAATATGGATAGTTCTATCCATATTATTCATATCCATGATAATTAAATCATATTTAATAATCTTGGATCTCTTTTCTCATGTGCCTAAATAACATGAATTACATTCACATTATTCATATCTTTGATAATTAAATCACATTTAATTATCTCAAATAACTTTCCTTATAATATGAATCAAACTCATATTATCCATGATAATTAAATCACACTTAATTATCACTTTTATCGATGCTTGGATACATATATCAATAATGAAATTATCCATGAACTCTTTCAAGGATAATGTGCTTTCTCCGCAGATACTTGGAGATAAGGACAGGGCGATTGTATTGTTCCACGTATAGTGACTTTGATATTGAGATCACATCTCAAATCCAGATCTCGGGCCTCCCATAAATGCTTGATTAAATCAAGTCCGCAAATCTAATCTTCTCATTGCATTTGAATCTCATTCAGATCAATGTCCAACATTTGGACCAAGATCAGATTACTTCTCTACTGAGAGGAGTCACTAAATCCAGACCCATTTCATCACTCCCTAGGAATGGAAGCATCATGGTTATACAATCGTTTATGATCACATCACCCTCAGGTATTCCCAACACCTGTACATCCTACATACTGGAAGACTCAGAATAAACCCGAAGTATTAGATCAACTTTATACTGTCTACTTCAGAGTTTTATCAGTAAGTTTCTCATTTGATCATTGGGAGTTGGTATCGATCATATACTTTCCAAAAGCCTATATCATACCTAGGTCTTGATCATATACTTTCCAAAGTATATATCAAACCTACAAATTCAATCAAGCTTCCAAAGCGAGACGACTGTGCAGGAATTTATTTCTTCCCAATATCTCATGAGTGAGCTCATGTCTTCCGGTTCAGTAGTGAACCTGTATGATCCCTTTGAGAGATCGTATTACTCATATGACCTTATATGCACACCAGCGCGCCAGTGTATAGACCTTGGTTAGGTCATCAACCTATTGGTCTGCCAAATGTACATACTCAGACATATAGTAACACATCTGTCTCCGGTCAGAGGATGCATGCCTGTATCGTGACAGCATACGATATAGGACTTTGGTTATCTCGATCTCATTAAGTCAATTCTTTGGCCTAACTAATTTGACACCTCTGAATCTCTATTCCCATGCAGAGGACCTGCATCAAGAGGCTGGTCAGATATCAACCTATGTGAGAAAGGATTTCCATCTCCTACTCAGGCTGGAGATCATCTCTTAACAATCATTTAACGGTGTTTGATGAATCCTCAATCAAACTCCTTAGATATTCATCCAAACACCAGCCTCTATAATTCAATTATTGAATCAACAACTGTATGATTATTAAGATGGCCATGGTACATAACCCTAATTGTACAGAGAGACCTATTATGCAAATTATTTATTCTTCATTTCAGATCAGGGAATGATATTCGCAATAATATTTATTGCATAATGGCTTGCCGTGGGCTCACATGTCCAACAGTTATTGATTTTCATTTCCTATCTGATATTAAGAATGCATGCACTTAAGGCCCCTTAATATAATTAAGGTTATGTAGCATGATCATCTTGATAATCACATAAATGTTGTTCCAATGGTTGGATCATACTGAGATGATATCAAAAGAGTTAGATTGAGGACTCAACTAACACCATCAACTGATTATCGAGAAATCATCTCCAACCTAAGAAGGAGATGCCAATCCGTACTCCAAATGTTTATATCCAATCGACCTCTTAATGCAGGTAATCTGCATAGGAATGGAGATTCGGAGGTGCGGATAAGTGAAGTCAAAGATTTGACTTAGCAAGATCGATATATCAAAGACCTATGTTGTATGCTATCATGATATAGGCATGCATCCTCTGACTGGAGATAAATGTGTTACTATATGTCTAAGTATGTACATTAGGCAGACCATTAGGTTGATGACCTAATCAAGATCTATATACTGACGAGCCACCATGCATAATACTATCTCTCAAGGGGATCATACACGTTCAATACTTAACCAGAAGACTTGAGCTCACTCATGAGATATCGGGACCAACCAAATTCCATCGATGGTCGTCTTGATTTGGAAGCATGACCGAATTTGTAGGTATGATATATGATTTTGAAAAGCATATGATTGATACCGACTTTTACGGATCGGATGAGAAACTTAATAATAAAAGATTGAAGAATACATCTCAAATAAGATCAAAACTTCGGGTTTATTAAGGTCTTCTAGTATGCACATTAGTATGCGGGATGCACATATATTGAGAATACTCGAGGGTAATGTAATCTTAATCAATTGTACAACCATGACACTTCCATTTCGAGGGAGTAATGAAACAAGTTTAGATTTTAGTGACTCCACTCAGTAGAGAGTTATCAGATCTTAGTCCAAATGTTGGACATTTATTGAATGTGATTCAGATGAAATGAGAAGAGTGGAAATTCTGTCTGACTTGATCAGACATCTCTAAGAGGTCTTCTAGATCTGGGAGTGAAATTAGATCTCATTATCCAGGTCACTATGCGTGGAATATACAATCGCCATGTCCTTATCTCCAAGTACTCGCAGAGAAAACATACTATTCTTGAAAGAGTTCAAGAATTGTCCTCTGACAAATCCTCCTGATAAAAGATGTGGCCTAGAGCGCTTTATGCGAAAAGCTAGGATATCACAGTACGAATCAGGCTTGTGTTCTAGAAGCGAGGGATAATAATTGTACATAATGTCGCTCCATTTTTCTAGTTAGGAAGAGAAGACTAAAAGAAAAAAAGAAGCATCAGCCGGTACCTTGTGAAACTACCTTCTTCCTCCCTAAGTAGAAAGCTCAAGGGCGATCCTACCTTTAATATAATTGAAAGAAATCCTTCTTCTAGCTCCTTTCAGTGTCAGCAGTCTGGTCAAGTGATCTTGAGAGAAATTCGATTCCATCTTGGGATTAGGGTGCGAAGTCAGACGTGCATATTTGAATACAGAAAAGAAACCAAGAGCCAGAATTGCCTTCGCAACTTATATCTATATATTAAACGAAAAAAGAGAATAAAAAAAATTACCCTCTTACCAAAGGGCTCTGTTTAAAGAAGGGAGAAAGCCCTTTCACCTATTTGAGTCAACCTCGATTGCGCGGGACAATGGGTGCCAGGGAGGTCTGAAAGATCAGCAAGAGGTCAAATGCTCTTTTAATTCAAGAAAAAGGAGGAGTGCCGTATAATTGAGAAAGTAGTCAAGCAAAGCAAACCTTCTCTCTCGGAATTCTTGACTCAGCTTGTTCCTGTTCGGGTCTATACTACTAGTTCGGGTGTCCCGACCACTTTTCCTTACTCATATCAAATTCGGAACGCGATAGTTAATAAGGGGGTTTTGGCACCTGCTCAAAGAGAAAAGAAAACCTTTTCTCACCATAGTCGGTCCTGATTAGCATCACCTTTCTTTTCCTATCTTTTCTCAGGCGGGGATTCTCTTTCTTCTTCAGAGGATTCTAAAAAGTCTTAGTTTCCTCTTCTGGTCACCCTATATATTAGGGCTCGCTGAATGATTATTGGAGTAAATGCAGAGGGTGAGAATGTCCTGGGAAAGGGGGGGTTAGCTGCCCCTATAGCATGTTAAGTTCTAGGACAGTCTCGGTAAGACCCCATTTATAGATGCACAGAAAGTAGTACTCACTAGAAGAGGAAGACATAGAGGATAGTCACCACTAGAAGAAGAAGACATAGAGAGTTGTATTCACTATAGTACCCGTCAGAGAAAGCTCGAAAGAGCTAGCCTGATTCCAGCCCTCTACACTGAGTCAGATGCATCGATCCAGCCACTAGCTACTTAACAAAGAAAGACCACTTCCCCATCCTATACTCGACAGAATCAGCACATCCACTGTCAATAGCTTAGGTGGCTGGTCCTTGCATACCGGCTACTCCTGCACCTAAGAACCGAGTGAGCGATCCCCAGGTATATGACGTCTGGCGAACCAGGCCCATTGATGAGAAGATCGACCGGGGGACTGGGGGGTGAGCCCCCCAGAGAAGAGAGTGAGATCCACGAAGGAAGGCCAAAAACGAAGGTAGCTCTCTGGGTCCTTACCGACGCTGAGATGCAAAAGCATGGGGAGCGAACATGATTAGATACCCTGGTAGTCCATGCCATAAACAATGAGTCTTCGCCCTTGGTCCACGCAGATCAGGGGCCCAGCTAACGCGTGAAAGACTCCGCCTGGGGAGTACAATCGCAAGACCAAAATGGCAAGGTGAGTGAGCGAGGCGATAACAGAGCGAGTTAAAGAGCGGAAAAGCCAACAACATTAGCATTTTGTTGGCCAGAGAAGGCTCTTGCAGTAGCAAGATAGCTTCGACACTGTGGCTGTGAACTGTCGGACCCGGTCTCAAAGGATCAAGAAAGGTCCAGGCTTAGATACAGAGAGGCCCCTAAGAATAGTTAGCCTCGGCTTGAGCTTCCAAGGATGATGAAAGATATAAAGAAAAAGGTGCTGTTAAATACAGTTTTCAGAGAATCCGTCGACGATTCACGTCTATCACGATAAGGGGTTGAATGTAAAGGAAATGATAGATGTTTTACGCGGGAAAGATCATAGCTAATGAAAGTTGACAGATTCCTTTCTCTTTCCGGACCCCTCACTCTCGTATAGTTCTTCTTTCCGTGGACTTTGAGGTCGACATATGAGGAATCCACGAGGCTGATACCATTGTTCCCTGCTTGCGGACATCAGAAGTAGCATTTTCACCCCCCGAATATATAGTTGACTCCCCATATTTTCCCAGAATGACCAAGGCAGGAGGGTGGATCCCCTGAGCTTCTTAGTGTCGCTGCTTTATTGTTTCGCATTGTAAGACAACCAATGAAATTCTCTATTTTTTGACTCGATTAACATATGCGAAGTTGTGCTCCTTTACTAAAAAAGCGAAAAGTCGGTCACGTATATAGAATGGAGATCGAAGTCAACCTTCCATTGAAAAAAGGGGTGGGCCCAAAATGGTAACCTGGACTCCTTAAGATGCAACTGAGACTTCGCTCTCCTTTCAGAGTACGAGTAAGGCTTTAGTTAGGGGGAAACTGAACCTAGTCAGCTGTCAAACCACTCAGAGGGAAAAGATAGGAAGGGTAGGTCGAGACCAGTCCGGACGGGAGGATATGTGGTATATAGTGAGTTTCAGGTCCACCATCTCCTTACTTAATCAATGAAGCAAGCGCCTCCCACTAACAAAGAATTTCGAGACCAAGGGGTCCCGCTTAGTTGTCGGGATCAACCTGGAAAACAATTAGAGACAATATATGAGCATTGGAAAATTAAGAATAAATGATAATTAAATTGAATTTAATTAACATAAGTAATATGGATATGATTCACATTATTTAGGCATGTATAGAGCTTAAATTAGATTTAATTATCATAGATGAGATTAATAGACAATACTATCTACAAAAATTATTGATAACATGGGTATGATTGATAAATCGCTAAATGCATGTATTAATATTGATCCGTTGTAGCACGGGCTTAACATGTCATACAGAACCGAACGAGTAATATCTATGAAGAGGATTCGGCTTTAATTTTTAACATGGGAACTCCAGGGTCGAACATAAGGACACGAGCCATAATAGCTTATTTGGGTGTTAAATATCTAGGTTAATTGATCAATAAATTATCTAAGTCAAATATGAGACAACAATGCAAGCAATGCAAGATAATGCACATCACTAATGCATGCATGGATGAAACAAAATGTGATGATGAACCATATTAGTGCATGTCAAAAATAATAACATAATGAACATAATGGTAAAACATTAACATATGCAAATATACTCACGAATATGCCCTAAGATGATCATTCAATCTTAAGAAATTATGCAATTTAGATCTAAGTCCAATTGAGCATTTAATCAGAAGTCCATTTTCATTTCATGTGATTAGTAGTATCAAAAATATCTCTAATCAATGAATCAAATAATGAGCATCAAATCAAATATTGAATAAAGCCATATTAAAGATAATGAAGCAATGATCACAATGAAACTAAAACTACTTAATTTAGATAAAAGATGCTCAAGTTATTCAACATAGAATGTAGGGGCATGATTGTAAAAAACATGAAAAAATTATTGTAAATAGGTCTCTAGAGGGACTAAAGTGTAAATACCAAAAATCAGTTTTGAAATTAATGAAATACCTCCTGTGCGGGGGTAATTTTGCAATGTTGTAAACGGACAGGGACATGGATGCAAAATCCCCAACCCCGCACATGTAACACAAGCGTGTGGCGAGATTCGGGTATAAGTTTAGCCAACCGCAGGTTAGGAGATACGTGGCAACATCTCCTTGCTTCGCGGGTGCTTTGGTTCCTCCGAGGTTGTGATTTGGAATCCAAGGCTGCAGCTTTGGAAGGCGCGATGCAACCCCTTCTCAACTGTCAGAACATCCCCAAATTGAATGATCTGATGGTATCTATAGCACCTCTTCAAATAAATGACGCCGTGCACGACGACACATATACTTGGCTCCGGTGACCGCCATATTCCTCCTTCATCTTCACCTAGCCTTGCTGACGGTCGTCGGAGCTCCATGGATCTCTGGAGAAGATGATGGACGTAGTGGGATGCATTGGCAACTTTTGAGAAGGCACGATGATGGACGTTTGCTGGAAGATTGCTTCTAGAACGATGCATCGTCGATAGCCTTAACCATTGAAGATGCTTGGACCTTCATTAGTTATAAAGCATAACCGAAGCCAAACTGAAGAAGATGCGCACGAATGTGAGCCAGTTGGAGGGCTAAAGGAATGGAGAAGATGTTTAGCCTAGATGGGTTCTTCGTATGAACAGAGGAGAAAGGGGTCAAGGTGGTTGGAGGTCTGGAAGATCAAAGAGGGTGAATGGATCCTCAAGCATGTGTCATCGATACACGATGAAGGTCAGGAAAGGTTCATGAGCAATTGAAGGTGGATGTACATATCTTGGAGAAATCGAAGAATTACAATAAAAACTAAGCCTAAGTTACCTGGATTGAAGCTATGTCACAAATGAAAGGAATGGCTTGGGATGAAGGTCGGCTCGACAATAAGGTCTTCGCTTCACGTGCCCAGCCTTGACACGAAGTCAAATAGCTGCCATTCAGCGATGTAGCATGGCTGGACGACCATGGGTCAACACCAGAAGTCAAACTCCATTATTAAGATCTTCAATCCTCCCTTCTTCCTATCACAAAGTGGAGGAGAATGCTAGGGGATGCTTCACATAACAGTGGACAATCAACGAAGGTGGCCGGTTGAGGGGTATTTGAAGAAGAGGATGCAAAAGTTATAAGTGGTTTCCGATGGACTTCAACTGCCTGTGGTTGGCGAAGATCGATAAGAAATGACGGTTTGAGGATCACACGAGGATAAGGGAGGTTGGGTGAAGGATCATGTGTTAATAGATGATGGAGTTGGTTAATGGGGAGGTTGATGTAATGAATAGAAGTTTTAGGAGTTTGGTAATGCTGAACCGCCTGGAGGGTGTAAGTTGGAGGTTGACAAGATCTAGAGACCGCTAGATCTTTTGATCTAATGGTTGAGATCTGAGCAAAGGGAAGCATCCATGATTAGGCTTGATGGATCGGATCAGACGATCCAGATTGTGGCGTTGTTGTGCGGTCAGGATGGCATGGTCAGACCGATCAGGTGGATGGAAATAAAGAGGGGTCGGATTGAAAGGAACTGATAAAAAATGACTAGACGGTATAGATCACACGCGATCTTACGTAAAGAGACGGGCCATATGGCTAAATCTGAGGGTGCCACGTGGCCCAATCCGAATTGAAGAAAATATGTAAATTAGAGTAAAATAAAAAAGAATTAGTTAGGATAAGAAAAGTGGTAAACATGAAAGTTGTAGATCTCGATGATATCTACAACTTTCATGTAGAAGTCAAAGAGATCAGAGGTTATCTATACAAAGATAAAAATTAAATATGAATTAAAATCATATAAAACAATTTTCTTTCCTTTTTCTTTTTATTATTTTTGGTAGTTTTATTTAGTTTTATGTTAATTTATCTTTGCATAAATTTATTCTATTTTTTATTTGATTTTTAATAAGAAATAAATACATAAAATATTACACCATACTAGGGTTATAATATACAATAATTAGTGTCAATTATAAAAAACATAATAATTAGCAATTAGTGTTAGTTTGTCAATGAATCTTGTTATTTAACTTAAGCAAGAGAGTTAATAATGACAATTAATGATGATAGATATGTGATTTATCAATGAGCCACAATATCATAGAGAAGATTGCTCCACAATTTAAATATTAATGTGGATTGGATTCACATTGAGCAACTAAATGTAAATATGATTTACATTTAGTTTTGGATAAATGAATATGATGCATGAACATCAATGGTAAATATGCAATTATCACAAATAATGTGCAAATTATTTGGTGATATTTTGTTGATAATATATATATATATATATATATGAATAAATATTTAATGTAATGAGATTACATTAAAAGGAGTTTGGAGAGAGAAAGTCTCGTCTCCAATTCCATGGTGTGTGTCACCCAATTTTTTTTTGAAAAAAGGTTGAACTTCATTTCATCAAAAGTTATAGTACTAGGGTACTGATGAGCGTAAAATTCACCTCTTTAGTTATTATGAATTTGTAGTATAGGAGGCGAAAAACGGTCGATCAAAAACCACAATCTTTTGAATGTTGTGGAGTATTTATACTTGGCAAGTCTACCAAGGTTGAACACAGGGACACGAGCTACTCTACCTATTTATTGAATTTTGGTCAATTAAGAGCATGTGTGAATAATTTCTCCATTCTAAGGTCTTCATGCAGATGCAGAATGCAATTAGATGATGCATGTATTTTTAGTTACTTTTTCGATGCAATAGAATGATATGCAATGTATAATATATGAATAAAGAAAAATCAGAATATACATGCTCAATATTAATTACAAAAATTCCCTACAAGTCATGAGCACAGATGAAGATAGAAATCGGAGTCATTTTGAGAATAAAAATATGGGTAGTCATCCATTTAATGGCAGAGACATATATAGCAAAGAATCTCATCTAACATAAAAATTCATCATATTTAAAATTGAGAAAATTAAATATGCCATGAGATAGATGATGAAATAAGGAACAAAACGACACTAAAATCATGCAATTTGGACTTACGATGCTCA
Source organism: Ottelia alismoides (assembly GCA_037367405.1). Taxonomy (NCBI): domain Eukaryota; kingdom Viridiplantae; phylum Streptophyta; class Magnoliopsida; order Alismatales; family Hydrocharitaceae; genus Ottelia; species Ottelia alismoides. The sequence goes on from JAZKJV010004099.1 coordinate 777,298, forward strand.
AGTTATGAATAAAACAACGCAGGGTCATAAATATAAATAAAATCTGGGAAATAAAATGATAAATAATTACAAAGTCCCTGAAGGGACCTATTTGCAATTTGTAAAATTCGCTTAGGCCCTTCTATAATTTTTCGGCTATACACGGGGGCATATCTATAATTTCCATAAGTACCGAGGGCCTCCTTGTAAAATACACAGGCACATACGTGAGACACGTACCTGGGGAGAAAAATGTAATTTCCATAAAGTCCATGGTATTTCTTGCAATTTACCCAGGCCTCACGTGCGGTGCACGTGAGGGGCCCAAGCTCGGGATGAGTTGTAGTCATGGACCACATGCAGTCATCTCGTGCTTCGTGTCTTGGCATGGGCCACCCGAGCCTGTAGGTTCAACATAGAGACCCAGGTGGTCAACGTGGCTTTATCCAGACCATCCGATCCAGATGATCGGACGCTAGCTGTACTATCTTGCTCCGCCCCTTGTTGCCGGACAAGGCTGTGCTCCGACGAGCCTTGTGAAGCTCCACCGTGCCCCGAGGTACCGTCTGATGGTCGATGAGGATGGCTGAGGCTCGGGCGAAGCTTGTGGAGACAAGGTGGAGCTTCATCATCGTTTGGAGGAGCGAGGCGAAGGGAGGTTGTCGGAGAGGAAGCACGAGATTGTAGTAGACTTGCGAGCACCGACCATTGAAGATCTGTAATGGTTAGATAGCCGAAGCGTGCTTTCGTGCAGTGCATGCGTAGGTTGCGAGGTGAGTGGAGGCCCTGAGGCGACGGGAGGTGATGGCCTGATTTCCTTCTCCGGCGAGGTGGAGAAGGAAATGGGTCAGAGCAGGGGTGGCTCTGGAGAAGGGAAGAAGGCAAGAGGAGGTAGTGGCGAGGGTGATGGGTAGTTGATGAAGCTCATTGGATGATCGGATGGAGGTGGGGAGTGCTGATGGCGACGTAGAAATTAGGAGAAAACAAGGTGTAGGAGAAAAGAGGGTACATGAAGATTGGAGACGATCGATGGGTGGAGGAGATAGCCCGGGCTAGACTTCAGAAGAAGCCTCGATCGTTGCCCAATGAGGTCGGCCTAGACTCGATGCTCGGCGGTGCATGGAGGCGTTGCTACATGTCCGAGCGGCCATGGATCACACCTGAGGACAAATGGCGGTCGTCGCCTCGACATGCTGCCCTCCACTGTCACCGGAGGGTGGAGGAAGCTACGCTAGAGCCTCGCGAGTGGTGGATGGTCGTAGACGGTGGTAGAGGAGCGGTTTTTATAGGTGGAGGGCTGCATGCGTTTCGTGGTGACGAGGCATTTTTGAAAGGTCTTTGATGCATGGGAGTGAAGGCGAGATGTATTACTTCACGAAGATGGTGGGGCTTAGGGCTATGTGGAGGTGGTTGTTACGAGGGAGGATGGTGGCTGGAGTGCAGGCAAAAAATGGAAGAGGGAGGCATATTCGTGAGCATAACGGACGGGGGCGAGGTGCATGAGAGGAGGAAGATGAGCAGGAACCGATGGATCTTTCGATCCAACGGTTCAGATGAAATGCTGAAGTGCGATGGAGATTAGATCCCTGATCATGATCGAGTGGCGGTGATTGCAGCGCAGACGGATGATCGTGATTAGATCTGGGGGTTCATCCAATGGTAGGAGAGGATGGTTGACATGGCATGAGGAGGACCATGGGATGGACGATCATCGATTGCTGAGAGTTCAGTGGGAAGAAGCGGCTAAGATCAAATCAGTGATTAGACCAGCCGGCTAAGGTGGAGCATTTGATGAACAGTGGAGATGGAGGCCGTCGGGTGAGGATCAGACTGTTTGAAGGGCCGACAAGTGGTAGAAGGGAAGAAGGCCATGTGGGCGGCCCAGAGGGTGCCACATGGCCATATCAAAAAATCAGAAAATGTAAAAAACAAAGAAAAATATAAAAGAAATAGTAAGAGGTGGAATTACGAAAAAGTCAAAAAATGAAAGTTTTAGATCTCGATGAGATCTACAAGTTTCATGTTGGACAAAAGCCAAAAGAGGTTATTTGTACAAAAAGTATTTTTGGGGGTATTTTTAAAGGGTTAAAAACACGGATTTTTGGGCTCTTGATATTTTTTGTAGTTTTTAGTCTCTTTAAGGATTAGGAACATATAGACAATTAATCACCTAATTTTTATGAGTTTATAATAATAAATAATTTATAAAGTAAATAAGTACAGCAATTATAGGTTAATTATACACAATATAATACAAGATAATAATGTGGAATTATTGGTGATTTTTATTGGTTTATTCAAGCAGGGGTTATAATAATTGATTTTTAGCATGATGAATACGATATTCATCATACCCCTATACTTAAACCATGCTCGTCCTCAAGCATCTAAAGAATGAAGGAGTCAAATTAATTCTTGACTGTGCAAATGAAGATTTCAAGGCTTAATCTTTCGAAGACCCACAATTTAAATGTCCCTAAAATTCAGGGCTCAACCATGCTCTAGTCTGAAGGAATCCAATCTAATATTCAGACTCTCTTTTTGTACATAAAATATAAAGATATGACATTTAGTGTACTGCATTTCATGAGAGTCGAATCAAGGCATCACTCGAAGTTCCAATCAAGGAGGCTCTCCTCTAGACCTAATCCTCAACACTAGGGAATAAGTTTATTCTTACTTCAGTCAACCCATTAATTTATCAGACTTGAAAGTGTAGCTGGATGGCTGTATGATGGGGGCATAGGATTGTGTCTATTTTCTCTCCCTCACATTGGAACAAGGGGCCTCTCGAGTGCCTTTTTACCCAACACAAGTAGATGTTTAGCTTGTTGATCATTGTGTCCGTCAAGAGAATTTGGAGTCGTATGCACTTATTTTTCTGGGAGTACACCAGGGTGTGTTTTTTTAGCATCTAAGATACCTTCGACACCCAAACTTGTATCGCTAACGATGCAGAGCCCTTTTATGGTGTCAGCCCGACTCCTTGGTCCTAATTAGAGCTTGGTCCAAGTGGACACTTTGAAAATGGTTGGGAGCGCTCGTCATTGGTGGAAGCTCATTTGTAATTTGACTTTTGGAGGATAGATATTTTTTTAACATTTCTTTCTTTTCTTTTCTTTTCTTTTTAGTTAGCTCCACTGCTTTTACCAAAAGTTGGTGCACACTGATCAACAATTAAATTAAGTTTCATCACACAGTGGCACATAGGTAGATATCAAAGAGATAACATATGAACTTGTTCATATACTGGCTAGGGTTTTGCTGACACTCAGGTGTTCTGAAGCCTTCATTAACTTTATCCCATCCTCGAATATCGTTAGATCGGGTCTAAACTCAAATCTCTAGTTTTAGTTCCTCAAGTGATAACTCAACTCATCTCATCAATCATGCAGTTGTGAAAGTGATTGTGTTGATCATATTCTTTTAAAGGTAGAGATGAAGAGTGCAATATAACGCTCAAATCTTTCAAAATAGAGGGACCTATTTGTTATTTGCAAAAACCGCCTGGGCCCCATTATAATTTCTCCACTGCATGTGAGGGTCTTTTTGTAATTTCCAGAAGCTGCGAGAACATCTTTGTAAAATACCCAGGCGCACACGTGAGGGGCACACGTGTAGGGACCAAAGTGTAATTTCTAAAACAACCAGGGTCTTCCCTGTAAATTATCCAGCCCCCACGCGGTGCACGTTTGGAGGCTAGGCTCGGGACTCATCGCAGGCTCGGGCCACATGGCATCTGAGGAGGGCTCAGTGCGAAGTTCGATAGACCCAAGCCTGGAGGTTCGACTGGAGGCTCGGGCTGGCCATATGTCTTCATAAGGGCTGTCCGATCGAATTGATCGGACGATAACTGCTTGTCGTGCTCCGCTGTGGCCCACCAGCAGAGGCTTTGCTCCGGCGGGCTGCTGGTAGCTCCTTCGTGCGCCAATCGCTCGCCGGAAGGTCAGAGAAGATTCGTGAGGGATTGGCATTGAAGCTCGGATGACGGCAAAAGAGTGGGGATGGCTAGAGCTGCTGAGGATAGGGCTTTGCTGAAGGCAGAGCTGTAGAACCTCGCTCCGGCCACACTCCGGCCATTGAGGATGTGCAACACCTGCAAGTGTTAGTATGGCTGAAGCTCTATGTGCAAGATATGCGAGAGGGAGGTGAATGGAATGAGGCCCTATGCGCAACGGAGAAGGTGGAGGGTCGAGGCTCCATCTCCGGTAGACCAGAGATGAAATGGGTCGAAGTGGCTGGGGTTCTGGAGACGGGAAGAGGGTGAGCGAGGGGGTCGGCGTAGGCGACTGATGGGTGGCGCAGCTTAGGAGGTGGTCAGGTACGGATGATGATGAAGGTGATCATGGGAAAATTCAGAGATAAGTCAAAGAAAACAAGGGGGAAGAAGACCTGATCGGTGGGAACCATTGGCGTAGGAGGTGGCCTGTGGTTGAGCTCCTTGGAGCTTGGGGGTCATCGCCCGACGTGCTCGGCCATGCACGGAGCTTGAGATACCATCGATGGTAGCGGAGCTTACATGGCGGGATGCCATGGATCACACCGGAGGAACCAGGTCGTCTTTGCCTCAACACTGCCCTCCACTGTCACCGGAGGGTGGAGGCAGTTGGGTCGTGACCCTCATGAATGGTAGATGGTCGTAGACAGTGGCATAGGAGCGGTTTTTATAGGTGGAGGGCTGCGGGAATTTCGTGGTGACGAGGCATTTTTGAAAGGTCGTCTTGATGCGTGGGAGTGAAGGCGAGGTGAATTACTAGAGGCACAAAGATGGTGGGGCTTAGGGCTATGTGGAGGTGGTTGTTATGAGGGAGGATGGTGGCTGGAGTGCAGGCGAAAATGGAAGGGGGGGGGGGGCGTAATCGTGAGGCATAACGGACGAGGGCGAGGCGCATGTGTGGAGGAAGATGAGCGGGAACCGTTGGATATTTCGATCCAATGGTTCAGATGAAGCACTGAAGTGCGGTGGAGATCAGATCCCTGATCATGATTGAGTGGTGGCGATTGCAGCGCGGACGGACGATCATGATTAGATAAGGGGGTTCATCCAATGGTAGGAGAGGCTGGTTGACATGGCACGAGGAGGACCATGGGATGGACGATCATCGAGTGGTTGAGAGTTCGGAAGGAAGAAGCGACTGAGATCAGAAATACGAGCTATGGATAAAGTAAATATATTTTTAGTTGTTTTTTCGATGCAGATGCAGAATTAGATGATGCATGTATTTTTAGTTGCTTTTTTGATGCAGATGCAGAATTAAATGATGCATGTATTTTTAGTTGCTTTTTCGTGCAGATGCAGAATGCAATTAGATGATGCATGTATTTTTAGTTGCTTTTTCGATGAAATAGAATGATATGCAATGTACAATATATGAATAAGGAAAAATCAGAATATGCATGCTCAATATTAATTACAAAAATGCACTACAAGTCATGAGCACCGATGAAGATTGAAATCAAAGTCATTTTGAGCATATAAATATGAACAGTCATCCATTTAATGACAGATACATGTAGACCAAAGAACCTCATCTAACATAAAAATTCATCATATTTAAAATGGTATCAGATGAGAAAATTAAATATGTCATGAGGTATATGATGAAACAAGGAACAAAATGATACTAAAATCATGCAATTTGGACTTATGATGCTCAAATTATGAATAAAATAATGCAGGGGCATAAATGTAAATAAAATATGGGAAATAAAATGTTAAATAATTACAAATAGGTCCCTAGAGGGACCTATTTGCAATTTGTAAAAATTGCCTGGGCCCTTTTGTAATTTTTCCACTACACGCGAGGGAAAATCTGCAATTTCCATAAGTACCGAGGGCCTCCCTGTAAAATACTTGGATGCGTAAATGTGGCACGCACCTGAGGACCAAAATGCAATTTCCATAAAGTCTAGGGACTTTCTCGCAATTTACCCATGCCTCACGTACGATGCACGTGATGGGCCCAGGCTCTGGGTGAGTCGTAGGCATGGACCACGTGCAGACGTCTCGTGCTTCGTGTCTTGGCATGGGCCACTCGAGCCTGTAGGTTCATCATGGAGGCTCAAATGGTCGACGTGGCTTTATCCAGACTGTCCGATCCAGATGATCGGACGATAGTTGTACTATCTTGCTCCGCCCCTTGCTGCCTGACGAGGTTGCGCTCCGGCGAGCCATGTGAAGCTCCATCGTGACCCGAGGTACCGCCTGATGGTCGATGAGGATGCTTGAGGCCCGGGCGAAGCTGGTGGGGACAAGGTGGAGCTCCGTCATCATCTGGAGGAGCGAGGCGAAGGGAGGTTGTCGGAGAGGAAGCACGAGATTAGAGTAGACTTGAGAGCTCCGACCATTGAGGATCTGCACTGGTTAGATAGCCGAAGCGTGCTTTTGTGCAGTGCGTGCGTGGGTTGCGAGGTGAGTGGAGGTCCTGAGGCAACGGGAGGTGAGGGGCTAAGTTCCTTCTCCGGCTTGGTGGAGGAGGGAATGGGTCGGATTGGGGGTGGCTCTAGAGAAGGGAAGATGGCGAGAGGAGGTAGTGGAGAGGGTGATGGGTAGTTGTTGAAGCTCATCAGATGATCGGATGGAGGTGGGGGGTGCTGATGGCGACGTAGAAATTAGGAGAAAAACAAGGTGTGAGAGAAAAGAGGGCACCTGAAGACCAGAGACGATCGATGGACGGAGGAGATATCCTGAACTAGACATCAGAAGAAGCCCCAATCGTCGCACAAGGAGGTCGGCCTAGCCTCGGTGCTCGGCGGTGCATGGAGACACCGCTACATGGCCGAGCGGCCATGGATCACACCTGATGACAGATGGCAGTCGTCACCTCGACACGTCTCCCTACGTTGTCATCGGAGGGCAGAGGAAGCTGCGCCAGAGCCTAGCGAGTGGTGGATCATTGTAGACAGTGGCAGAGGAGTGGTTTTTATAGGTGGAGGTCTGCGAGCATTTCGTGGTGACAAGGCATTTTTGAAAGGTCATCTTGATGCGTGGGAGTGAAGGCGAGATGCATTACTGGAGGCGCGAAGATGGTGGGGCTTAGGGATACGTGGAGTTGGCTATTACGAGGGAGGATGCTGGCTGGAGTGCATGAAAAAAATGGAAGGAGGAGGCATAATTGTGAGGTGTAATGGACGGGGGCGAGGCACATGGGAGGAGGAAGATGAGCGAGAACCGTTGCATCTTTTGATCCAATGGTTCAGATGAAGCGTTGGAGTTCGGTGGAGATCAGATGCCTGATTATGATCGAGTGGCGGCGATTGAAACACATACAGACGACCGTGATTAGATCAGGGGGATCATCCAATGGTAGGAGAGGATGGTTGACGTTACGAGGAGGACCATGGGATGGATGATCATCGAGTGGTTGAGAGTTCGACGGGAAGAAGCGGCTGAGATCAGATCGGTGATTAGATCAGACGGTTAAGGTGGAGCATTTGATGAATGGTGGAGATGGAGACGACCAGGTGAGGATCAGATGGTTTGAAGGGTTGACGGGTGGCGGAAGGGAAGTGGGCCATGTGGGCGGCCCAAAGGGCACCACGTGGCCTAATCAAAAAATCAGAAAATGTAAAAAAACAAAGAAAAATATAAAAGAAATAGTTAGATGAGGAATTAAGAAAAAGATAAAAAATGAAAGTTGTAGACCTCGATGAGATCTATAAGTTTCATGTTGGACGAAAAGCCAAAAGAGGTCATTTGTACAAAAAGTATTTTTGGGGGTATTTTTAAAGGTTTAAAACACCGATTTTTGGGCTCTTGATATTTTTTTGTAGTTTTTAGTCTCTTTAAGGGTTAGGAACTTGTAGACAATTAATCTACCTAGCTTTTACGAGGTTTTAATAATAAAATAATTACATAGTAAATGAGTACAATAATTATAGGTTAATTATACACAATATAATACAAGATAATAATGAGGAATTATTGGTAACTTTTATTGGTTTATTCAAGCATGGGTTTTAATAATTGATTTTTCTCATTATGAATACGAGATTCATCAGGTACCACATAGGAGCCACAAGTAACCAATCACAACATATAAGACCAAGTTAGGACACTATATGGGCTCAATATTTACTATAACTGGCTAACCCCTATGGGAAGGAAAAATAAACTGGGTAGTAGTGTTCGATATTGCAAAAAAGTAGACCGTGAGAGGCAAAACATCAACAGTCCCGGCAAAAGCGATGCATCGTCAGTTGAGGTAGTACTTTAGGATCATCAATGCGATGGTGCCATGTGCAGGGGCATGGATTGGTAGTTCTTCTCAAGTCTTGTATGCATCACATAAGCTGTGAGAGGGATGACCAAGTGTGGGACAATGGTACGATGGGGTATTATAGGATATAACCAAATCAAAAGCAACATCTTTAGCGATAATAGAGGATGGCTTGGAAGTACTCTGAAATAGCCTCGCACACTGCTCCTTCTAGGTCAATCACCAAATTACGCGACCTTGACGGTTATCTCCCAACTTAGTGGTTAAATGTTAGAAGTTGTAAATATATCCAAAGTATAGGGGTATTTTGATAAAAGATGTTCGAGCATTTCTACTGCTGCTAGGCAGAGAGGGTATGCATTTGTTGTGGGGGTGTTTAGGAAGTTGATCATGTCCTGTATTAAGGTATTGTTGTGGGAAAGGAACCAAAGGAAGAATGATATGCGTGGATAGAAGTGTTTAGACCAAAACTGCATGTGAAGCTTGGGCCCCATCCCACCATGAGAGAGTGTTGTGTATAGGTCCTTTGTTAGTCTTCGGGCGGTGATTCTGCCCAGGAATGAGATAGTATCGTTGTTGAGGTAATTCAGTTGAATGCCACGGATAGTGGACTCAAATTCTCGTATTTCAGGTGACGGTCCCACTCTTGTTGCTAGATCTTTGAGCTAATTCTACTTGGCAGGAAGGGTTCATAGTACTTGTGAAAGGGTGACATTTTTATTTGTTGCCAATGCCAAAAGATTTGGGTAAAGCTATGAGAATGGGGGGATTTGGTTAATGTGGTCCAACCAAAGGAAGGTTTCCTCTCCTCCACCCAACACTTTACCCACAGAATCCCTAATGGAAGAAGTTCCTTTTTTCACTGCTATCCAGAAAGGGGAGTCATGGAAGTTCGGTTTAGCGGTCAAAGGGATAGGTCTCCTATTGTGGTATTTTTATCTGATTAAGGAGGCACAAGGGGAGTTTTGATTTTCTAACAATTTAGCCCATAATTTTGAGAGAAGGACATCGCTCAACAATTCAAGGTTTTCAATTCTCCATTCATCATTTCCTTTGGGTCTACAAATGTGTTCCCATCGAGCTTCGTGCCTGTTTTTATCTAAGTTAATCCCATTCCAAAGGAGTTGTCTTTGTATTTTATCAATGGCGGTAGTGACATATTTAGGAATTTTTAGGGAAACTAACATGTGATTGACTTGGGAGGTTATGGAGGAGTTTCATAGCGTGACACATGATGGGAGGGATAACATGTGTGATTTCCAACCTTGGAGTTTCCTTTTAATATTCTCAATGATCTATGTCCAGTCCACACACTTAAGGGTTCTGGGGCCAACGGTACGCCTAGATACATGATGGGGAATTCCACGATATCCCACCCTAGCATATTAGATTCCACTACTGCCTCCTCGGTGCTAAGGTTTAGTCGTGGATAGAGGATATTTCCCTATTGACGAAGAGCCCTGAAAACATGGAGAAGACCTTAAGGGTGAATTTCAAACAATGGATAGACGATTCATTGAGTTTGATGAAAATAAATCTATCATTCATGAAAAGTATGTTCGTAATAGATATGTCACCGCCATGTATCTAGAATCCCTCTGTCGGGTGGTTAGAGGTTAGGTGAGATGGTGCTAAAGGTGGCTTCCTAGTCCGAAAAGGTTTAGGGGCACTCAATCCCGTCATAATCCCTAAGTGAAGGTATTGTGTTCTACTTCTAGCGGTCGTGACCAAATATAGAAATTTTGTGTTTTTGATAGCTCCTCATGAGCTGATTAGGGTAGGGGGTGGAAAGTACGAGGAATTTCTCGAGATACTAAATTTTACGAGCAAGAAGTGTGGACACCTCATCAAAGTGTTTTACATTTTTGCATTTCCAAATTAGAATAAAGACCCTAAGTCTTTTTATCTTGAGGTGCCACTGATGAAAAGGATGTAGCCAAAAGAGGGTGGTGTCCAAAAGGACTGGACCAACTAAGAGAAAATCGATTTTTGAAATGAGAAGCCTTATATTTTGAAGGAGGGTCTTACCAGTTTCAGAGAGGAGATTTGTGACACAATGGGTCAGGAGTTCTGATGAATCCATGATCCATTAACATTTCTTGTGTATTTTATCTTAAAACCCTTAACAAATGCATGTAAATATCCATTAATTCTCATTTCTTATAAAAACATCATTCATGGATAAAAATGAATTTTTATGCATCAAAATTATGTAAATAAATAACTAAATAAAAAGAAATAAAATAAAATAGACAGATTGTAAATATGTACACATGTATAGTATAACTAATAAGTATAAATATAGCTGAAGGATATATTTATATAATCTTAATCCCCAAGACCAAGTCAACATGGATTGGTCGACAAACAATAAAGTAGGGGGAGATAAGGAAGAAAATAACAAAAATAACTAACATTATATACAGAACATTAATTCCTATTTATCTGCTATTTATCAAAACTTCAATGACTTTTAATTAATTTATTTGTGCATATTTTTCAGTAAACTCTTATTTAATATATTTCTAAAAATATATAAAAGTATAAAAAAATCATAAAAATACCAATCTTTATATATGCCAAGAAATCCAACTTGCAAATTGCCAATTTCTCAACTTCTGAACCTCATAACTTCTTCATAGGAACCAATTTCACTCTACGCATCTTTGAAGTTTATAAAATAATATTCTTTAATTAATGAAGGTGATTTCACTAAAATTGGAGTCCGTTTGCAAAAATTCAGTTTTGGGACCTATTGACAATTGGTTTTCTGGGCTATTATTTTATCTTGAACACACGATTTACAATATCATTGATTTTATATTTTTTAATTAATTTCTTGACCTTGTATTTTACCTATAAATATTTTAGAATTATTAACCCTTATTTATATTTTAAATAAATAAAAAACCTAATTTATAAATGAAATTGCATTGTGGTAGACATACTTGTATTTATTAATTCCTATAAAATTATTTGTTAAAATCCAGAAAAACTCTTATTAATTATTATATTAATTAATTAAATATAAAAATAATATGTTATTCATTAAATTATTGAATTAAAAATACATATCTTATTCATTAAGTATAATGTATATCTATTTATTAATATTATATTTGTAAGTCAAAAAATATATATTATTTATCAAAATAATTTATACCATAATTTTGTTAATTTAATTACCTACACTTTTTATTTTTATAACTTTTTAAAATATTGCAATTTTTTATGCAGTACTAAATTTATAAGTTATTTACATGCTGGCCTACCAGGTGCTGACACGTGTTAACACCTGAGGCTTTCTTATCCAAGAATGTCACTCTATTCAGTTTGTTCTGACCGGCAGCTTTCATGGATTTTCCCACCTCTGTTTTACCTCCAAAATCCGATCTAAATAGTCCATCATCTCCTCCTAACTACCCTTCTATTCACCAGCCATCTGATCATACCAAACTTCATTCGACCTTTCCAATTTATTGATCCAAACATCTCACTTCCAAACTAACTGATCCTACAACCAGAATAACTGGCCGCCGACCCCATTTCCTCGCTCTACTTCGATCTCCTCCGGCTGTGACATGGCCAGAGGTTCATCTCGCATGGAAGACTGGTCGGAGGAGGACGTTCCAAGGCCCTCCGTTGGACTTGAATTACCATCGTGCAGGGTGAAAAGCTCCATCTACCGATCGTCGAGCTACAACCTTTGGAGTCCTATACTCCGCATTTCCCAGGTATCCATCCATTTCTCTTCTCAATTTCATCGATTTTCACATGCCTTAATCACCATCTTTGATTCACTCATCAAATTTCATTTTGTTTCAATCAAAATCATTCCATTTTTAGTTATGTTACAATCTCTTCCTAGAACCCTATATAGAACTTGCAATTATCCTTAATCCGTTAGCTGATTTCTTTGTGAAATCAAGCATCACAATTATCTTGCAGGTTCGCTTAACCCATATGCTGGAGGAATCTTCAAGAACATCATCTGGAGCACAACCTATCTTTGCTGATTGAAGTAAATCGAGCAGCATAGCACCACTTGGAACTCCAAACCCTAGATGTTGTACTTCCATCGCCGCCTCCATCTTCCTCGACTTCACCCCACCACAGGCGAGCTCGAAGGGGAAAGGCGATCCCCTCTTGCCCCTGCTGGAGGAACACCGTCGTCTGCACTACCATAGATCACCGTAGAAGTGAAATCTGCCGCTGCCAGCCCCTTCGGGGAAGAATGGAGTGAAGAACATCCAATACACAAATCATCGACACATGACATACTTGGACGGTCCAGATTCACGCACCCACTTATAATCCTAGCCGTTCCATCTGAAATGGAGATAAATTGCATAAAGAGCCCTATAGCTTCAGAGAATTCAATCCCGCCTCCAGAACATTTCTTATTTACATTTAGGTCCTAAATCAGGGACCTAAGTGTTAGGATCCAGTTACTTTTCTTGCAATTAGATCCCTGACCAGGGACCTAAATACAAGAAAAGCCCTTTCTTTTCTTGTATTTTTTTATACATTCTACATTGAACTTGAGATAATTGTGGACCTACTTGGGACAATATTCTTAGCATATTATTTTCCTTCATTTTATTTTGCATCGTATTTTGAGGATTTTCTTCGCATTTGTATTTGGATTTTATTCTTCTATTTGTAAGCCGTCTTGGTTTCTTTTTTATTTCTTTCTCGAGCTTGCTGCTCGAGCAATTCATCTACTATATAATATCACTATTTCTTATATCATATATATACACTATATTGTAGATAAATTGTTTGAAAAATATCCTTTTTTAAAAAATAAATAAAAATTGGAAATTAAAAATCAAATAAAAAGTATAAAAATTAAAATCAATCAAAAAAAGTTTTCTCACCGAAGAAGAGAATAGATAAAAAACACAATAATAAATTTCTCACTCGAAAAATCGAGCGTTGATTTTGTGCCTCCTTGACTTCCACCTAGGAATACTTGCCCGGATAAAAATAGTGAAACAACAAATTTTAGGAGAGAGTCTGATATTTCTTTATTTCTCTCCATTTTCTATCTCTCTCCTAGTTGCTATCTTTTGTTTGATTAATTGCATTTTGTTTCAGCAGTTTTATACAATCGACATCTCTTTGATTGCTGGCAAAATCTGATTATCAAAATGTCACCGTTATTAGGGAGGCGTAACCATGCTTGTTTTTTCAAGACTATTTTTGTGATTTCTTCTTCTTCTTTTCGTCTTCTTCTCTTTTTCAGTTTCTCTTAGTTTTCAAGTGTTTTTTCTGTGATTTTTTTCTTCTTCTTTTCATCTTCTTCTCTTTTCAATTTCTCTCAGTTTTCAAGTGTTTTTTCTCTTGATTTTTGTGGTATTCTTTTCTTTTATTTTCTCTGATTGTATTCTTGATTTTTGCATGTTCTATTTTCTTTGATTTTTCTTGACTTTTCTAATTTTTTATCAGATTTTATCTATTGATTTCTTCTCAGTTTTCAAGTTGATTTTTGTTTATGATTTCTCTTGAGTTTTTGTTTGATTTTTTCTCTTTAATTTTCTCTATGCTAACCTATGTTGCAGGGCCTGCATGATTATTCAGTTTCTTAGGAAATCGACACAACTGAGAGTGCAGAGATCAACTCAGTCTTCTATGAACTGGTTGAAGAGGAGCAATGTGAGCTAGTGTTGACCGATTTTGTTGTATTTTTTCAGAGATGATTTTTTTCTGTGATTTGAGTCAGAGCCTTTTCCCATTTCTCTATTTTGGTGAGAATGGAAAGGACACTTGCTCGTTTTTACTTTTGTAGATAGGGGTACATTAAAGATATCCCGATTGTAGAGCAAACATTCTGACTTTTCTCGGGGTCAAATTCGCCAAGTGCCAGTGCCCTTAGGGGTTCTCACAACGGTTTTTGATTTCTCGACATTTTTCTTTTGTTTCATGTGATTTCGTGAAGACCTAGGGGTGTATGATTGATTGATTAGATGAGTAAAGTAAATCCCACTACCCTAATCAACACTTAGGTGTAAATAACTGATTTTTAAAAATTAATACGTTCTTACGCTAGAGTTACTGAGTTATGGTACGGTTTTTACAGCTTTTTCGTGAATTATCCTAGGTTTACATTTCTGTGCAGATCATCCTGCATGCAAAGTGCTGGAGATAGGTACGTCTCTTCTGTTTGCATTCATCATTGATTTTCGCTGCATTCCATGATTCCCCCTCTGTAAGACACATTTTGAAAATATAAAGGAAATCAGATCACAGTTAGATTTTATAAAAATATCCAAAAAAGTGAAAACCCTCAAAAATAAAAAAAGATTTTTTTTCTTTTGAAACTTCAACCGAAAAATAAAAAATACATGCACTTAAATTGTATTGGGAGAGCAAACCTCTCATTTTTATAGGTACATGACTCCAGACAGAGTGAGTGAGTATGCAACCATAAGGATTAGAGCCAAAAATCCATGGACTTGTGCCCTAAGTACCTACATGCACTTTTCGGTGCATGGTTTCAACTGCAAGCACTTGCCTTCGACGAAAGTCATTTTGGTGTGCTTCACCTCATAGTTCCTTTTGGGCTTGATATAACCTGACAACCTAGGCAGATGGTACCATTGTTTGGGGGATTGTGAGGATGTACGCTGGGAACAGGGTGACACCACATTTGAGTATGTTAGTACAACTGCTTGATCACCAAAATTAAAATTTAAAGATAAAAGACCGAACTCTTAAAGTCTTCACCATGTGAAGTTGGTGAACTGGGCATTTGCATTACGTTTATTTGTGGGCATCTTATACGCCTTCACACCCGTGTTCTTTATTTGACCCCATATTCTCTCCCATATTCTTTTGACATTGAGGATGACGTCTAGACGGATTTTACACTTCGACTCCATGAGCTTTCAATCTTCCACTATCTTACGTATGTCTTCATAGACTTAGGATGACCCTCTTCCTGAGTCAGTCCCACTTAGTCATGAGGTGAGTCAGACCCAGACTCCCTCGCCTCCCAACCCTTCAGTTGAGGCAGACCCATGCTTTGGCTTTTCGTCTACTTCTCCTGTACATTTTTCCTTGAGTTCTTGTAAGACTTTTTATTTCCTAGAGGGGTTCGACGTACATGGCTAGATGGAAGGCACCAAGTGAGTATATAGATGTTGAGGACATACATGTTTAGGAGAGACCATCATATGAGAGACCTGATCCAGCTTCAGACATTACAGCGAGGATTCTAGACACACTCCAATAGATGAGCTTACATATCATATATCCATGTAGAGTCTAAGATGAGCTTAGAGCTGAGATCACTACACTGAGAGCAGAAGTCGGGAACCCACCACCACCTGCCGTGGTTCCCATGACATTCAGAGATGAGTATGACCCGTGAGAAAGGATGCTACACCATTGGATTCATTTACCACCGAATCAAGGGTCATACGAGTTGAGGCCTTCCTCTACATCATTGATTCCCAATCTCTATGGGAACACTTAGAGGAGTCGTTCACATTTTTATAGTAGTTTGATATGATATGTGGAACGACTAGTTATCCAGGAGTTCAAGAGGAGACTATGTATCTCGAGGCCTTCCCCTTCGCCTTAGTAAATAAGGTGCTTTGTTGATTGAGTCATTTGGGGAGGGAGATTTCTACATGGGATGATCTGAAGTCCACTTTCTTTCCTAAGCATTTCCTCTGGGATGGACGAATATGATGAGGAGTCAGATCTCCAAGTTTACACAGCTTCCACATGAGTCATTCCATGAGGCATGGGATCAATTCAAGGATTTGACTGAGAGATGCCGTCATTACAAGATATTATTGAAGCTGCTTGTTCAGAATTATTTGGGAGGACTCCAGCTGGATGTTCAGGGTCTAGTGAGTGCCACATGTGGTGGTAGCTATCTGAATAGGGATGCATAGTTAGTTTGGTACATCTTTGAGGGGATGACGAAGAATTCACATGTTGTTGACTCTAATCGAGAATTCCAGAAGGGCCCACGACCACCATACCACTGAGAGCATCAGAAGGTGGTACATGTTTCAGATTCTGATTCACGATTCGATACTGGATTCATTAATGAGAATCTTACACTGGTCAACGTGATTCAGAAGCAAGTTCAGGATTTACATCCACTGAGTGAGTTGGAGAAACTATCATCACTTCCACAACAGTTGAGTGATTTGACGAAGAAGGTGAGAGAACTGTAGCTTCAGTACCAGCAGTCACATCCTTCTTCTACTTCTCTGCCTATTCAGAGATCTTTACCCGCTCCTCCCACTCATCAGATTTAGTATGTTCAGAGCGAGCTGGTACAACCCATTGATCCTCCATAGCTTGATTGGCATGAGGATTCATCTAATGCCAACCCGAGTCAGATCACGAGCTCTGCAGATGATGATGTTGATCCTCACTCCAATCTTGAGATTAACGATATATGGTATGCTCTTGTTCAGTCACCAGCACACTTTACACCTCAGAGCGTAAACCAGTAGCATCAACAGTTTCATCCACAACATGGACATCCATCTTCACATTTCCAGCACCATCAGCATTACACGCAACAACAGTGTCACCAGCATGCTTATCAGAGACCACATCCTTTTTAGTCTCCTACTACACACCCACAAACTTATCATCACTACCAGCAACAACAATATTCTTTTACACCTCAGAGATCTCCTCAGCCTTATAAACTGTGACATCAACACACTCCTAATCAAGAGAGAGTAGATAGGTAGGGACAACAAACTGAGTCAGAGTTATCTTCACAGTCCCTAGCATCGAATCATATCATGGATATGTTGAGCACACTTTAGACATCATATAAGACTGAGATAGAGAGGGTTAACCATCGTTTGAATGAGTTAACTGTGTTCAAGACCACTCTCCCATCACAATCTCAGATGAACACGAACAACAAGAGGTGACATTCAAATCATGTAGACACCACTACAGGTATGGCATTTTTCCTGATTTTTTTATCTAATTTCATTTGTATCAGGAGCAATAGACATCCACGAGCACTTGATCTAGAGGAGGAGAGAGCACCAGATGAGGAGCGAGAGCCGATCCATGATGATATTGAGTTACATTCTGATGCTGAGGAGGAAGACCACCACGATGAGGGCCATCATGATGTCCATGCTGATGCTATTTAGGGGAGCGATGCAGATACCATTGGTATGGACACATGCGACTCAAATGATGATACCATGCCACTCCATACAAATACTCCCGATGATTCTGTTGGCTTTCTTGTATTCGAGAGTTTTGTACATATTTCTATGACTCCCGATGTACATGTTGATTCCACTTTTGATGGTTTGAATAAAAATGGAAAAATGTTGTTCCTAAGTTTGTTCCTTTTCCCGATGCTTTGTATGTAAAAGGAAAGAAAAAATAAAAAAGAATGATGTTACTCCTAAGACAAGAGATTACTTAAATATCACATCTTTTTTAAGATCCCACTCCATGATGCCTTGGATCATTTTCCTACGCTTAAGCAACAACAAAAGAATAGATGTACCATGCGTAGGAAAAAGAGATCATGAACAGAGAAGCATATATTAACTAAGGCCACATCCTGCACCATACAGAAACATATTGCCAAAGAAGAAGAGAGATTCAGGAACACACTCTGTCATATGCGAGATATAACATGCAACATTCGATCACACTCTCTTAAAGTACAGCTCCTCAACCAATTTGTTACCATTTTGTTTGTTCAACAAGCTCGAGTTAGGTCCTCTTTATAAATTCCATGTGATCCTTCAGTTTGCTGATATATATATAAAGAGACCTATGGACATTTCGAGGAACAATATCGTGCTCGTGTAGGGCGTGCAGTTCCAAGTGGACTAATCTGTCCTGGACATGGATTGCCCTACACAGTTACACCTTACCCTGATCATTCTTGGAAGACATTTCTTGGAGATCATGAATGCCCTCTTTGATTATGATACATGGAAGGTATCTTTTCATGTTGAGGGAGAAAATGTACAAATAGCGATGGAAAGAGAATCACACTCTTTCAGTGCTGCATCGTCAACCAATTCAGACATCCTGAGTTCTTTAGCCAAATGTGATTACATGGATGAGGTTCGTCTTGACGACCTTGAGAGGTATCAGATAGAAACCTGTGTTATCATAGCAGAGGATGGGTCTGAGACTACAATTCTCACTTCTTCCAAGGGTACTCTATATTTTAGTATGTATGATGAGCGGATGGAGTAGCCACCTGAGGATTTTATTGCAGATATTTTATATTTTTTATATTTTACATGATTCCTCCAGTACAGATGATTTAGAGATTAATTTTCATTTAGTTGAGTTATTTTCCTCTAGTCATTCTGAGGATGAGCAAATAGAGAGTCGGATGATGTTATTCAGATTTTATTGGCATCTTCTGTAGTCTGGCTCTAGAGCACATTGAGATGGTGGATAACCATATTACAGACACATCTACCACCAGCTCAGTCCCAGATACACAGATAGATGAGGATACAACAGAGCCAGATTCCATCTTGCTAGAACTGAATACCTTGACACTGAATATGGAATATGCTTTCCTTATGGGTCCACATCAATAGTTTTCCGTTATTATCAGCTCATCTTTAATCGAAGAGCAAGAGTCTTGTCTGATGAAGATTCTTAAAAAAACTGCAAGGACATTTGGTGGACTGTATCCGATCTCCGCAGGATAAATCCTGTTTTTGTGCTCTCACCATATCTATCTCGATCATCATAGCAGAACCTCTAAAGAGTTCAATGCATGTTGAATCCAATTTTACAAGATGTTGTCAAGAAAGAGATTACCAAATGGTGCGATGCATGGTTTATTTATCTCATCTCCAACTCTGAATGGGTTAACCCATTACATGTTGTCCTGAAGAAGTCAGGAATTCAGATGATCAAGAATGAGAGTGAAGAGGATATTCCAAAAGGATCATCCGTGTCGTGGTGGGTGTGCGTTGATTGTAGAAAATTGAACGCCATGACAATAAGGACCACTTCCCTTTGCCTTTTATAGACCAGGACATAGAGCTATTGCTCCTGAGGACCTAGAGAAGACTACCTTTACATGTCCCTTTGGCATGTATGTCTTTAGACAGATGTCTTTAGTTTGTGTAATTCCCCTGCTACATTCCACAGGTGCATGCTTGCCATTTTTGCGGACATGGTAGGTGATTTTCTTGAGGTCTTTATGTATGATTTTTCGGTCTATGGTGAGTCCTTTGATGATTGTTTAGCGCACGTAGACCATGTTTTTCAGAAATGTTGTGAGGTGAATATAATTTTTGTCATGGGAAAAGAGTCATTTTATAGTTACAAACGATATTGTGTTGGGGCATGTCATCTCAAAGTAAGGCATGGAGGTTGACCCTGCCAAGGTGATGCCATTAAGCGTTTCGAGCCACCAACCAACATCAAGCAGTTACGGTTTTCTAGGGAACATCAGTTTCTACTAACGATTCATTCACGATTTCTCTAAGATTGACTCACTGTTAACTGAATTATTAGACAAAGACATCGAGTTCTTGGTAGATGACAAATATCTTAGTGCCTTCCTCACATTGAAAGAGAGGATTATCAGTGTTCCTATTCTACAACCACCTGTTGGTCTCTTCCCTTCAAGATCATGACAGATGCTTCAGATTTCACAGTTGGGGCTGTATTAGGACAGAGGAGGAATGGACTTCATGTTTCCATCCACTATGCCAACCAGACTTTAGATGATGCTCAATACATTTATACATTGGCAAAGAAAGGGATGCTAGAAATGGTATTTGCATTGGACAAATTCACATCACATCTTCTTGGTTCAAAAATCATAGTTTACATAGATCATTCATCTATCATATATCTGATGGAGAAGAAGGATGCCAAGGCATTCCTTCTTATATGGGTTCTCTTACTCTAGGAATTCAATTTGGATATTAAGGATAAATATGGGGTAATGAATGTGGTAGATGATCTCACCTCCTGATTATAGATAGAGAAACCTTTAGATGAGTACATGCTAGATATTGTAGAGAGATTTCCAAACGAGAGTATCTTTCTAGTTACAGAGCTTCCCAGGTATGCAGACATTGTGAACTTTTTGGTAACACAGAAAAGTCCACAGGGTTGGCTGACAAATCGAGTCTATAGGCTAGTTTTCAAGACACGATACTACCATTGGGAGGATATGATTCTTTTCCGTGAAGGTCCGGATTACGTCTAAGGGAGATATATTCCTCAAGAGGAATATAATAGTGTCCTCACCTTGTGCCATTCCTTAGAGGTAGGGGGCAACATTGAGGGAAGAGGACAACACAAAAGGTACTTCAAAGTGGATTTTGGTGGCGGACTATTGCTAGAGATGCATGCACATTTGTGAAGAGTTGCTCGGATTGTCAAAGAGCAGTAGGTCAATGTTAGAGATGAAATGCCAATGCAACCTATTATTATTTGTGAGATCTTTGACGCTTGGGGCATATATTTTATGGGACCGTTCCCTTCGAGCAGTGGCTTTGAGTACATTCTTTTGGCTATAGATTATGTCAGTAGATGGGTGGAGTCTATACCTGCATGAACCGCTGTTAGCAAGACATTGTGCATGCTCCTGAGGGAACATATTATTATCACGGTTCAGTATTCAATGCATTCTTATTTCTGATAGAGGTAGCGACTTTATTAATAAGGAGGTGAAAAATCTAGTGAAGAGTTATGGCATTGATCACAGAGTAACTTCTCCTTACCACCCACATGCGAATGACATGGCTGAAGTCTCAAACATGGAGGTGAAATAAATTCTTCAGAAATTAGTATGACTGGATAGGAAGAATTGGTCACAACTTCTAGACCAGGTTCTTTGTCCATATCGTACTGCATACAAGACTCCCTTAGGTACTTCTCCTTTCAGACTGGTTTATGGAAAGCCATGCCATTTGCCTGTAGAGATCCTGCACAAATCTGAATGGGCCATTAGAGAGATTTCACTTGATATTCAGAAAGCATTGACCAAGAGGAAGATGGATCTGAATGAGCTAGTATAAATTCGGAATAAAGCATACTGGAACACCCTCATTTATAAGGACAAAGTGAAGAGGTGGCATGACATGCACATTCATCAGAAGATCTTTGTCCCTGGTCAGAAAGTCTGGTTGTTCAATGCACAATTGAGAATTTTTCCTGTCAAATTAAAAAGCAAGTGGGAAGGATCTTACATAGTCAGAATAGTGCACGACAATGGAAGCATAGCTATATCAGATTTGGCACTTGGTGTAGAGCCATTCATGGTGAACGGGCAAATGCTGAAGCACTTCATGGAGACTACTTATCATCTGGCCTGAGTTCAGGTGATATACTTTGTACAGGAATCACGACTACTCTTCGACTTCATTTTGTTCTGTACAAAGACATGTGAGCCATTCAATTTTTAGAGTAAACCATCACTTATATATTCTTCTTAGATCCCAATCATCCCTATTTTTGCTCGTCTTTATACGTAGGATACCAGATCCTAAGTATGGGGGGACTGATTTCCCGTTGATTCTCTATTTCAATTTTGTTCTTTTTTTACTTTTCTTTTGTTTTTCCTTTCTTTTATACTAATCATTGGTCCCTAATTTTTGACCACATTCTTTTTTATACTTAGGATGCATGATCCTAAGTATAGGGGGGACCAAGTGATTTAGTTGATTATGTTCTTATTCTTTTTGTTTTATTTCTTTGTTTGTATATTCGTTGCCATCGATCATCTCATTTTTTGTCTTCCACGGTACTTATGATAACCAGATCATAAGTATGGGGGGGGGGGGGCACTGACTTCTATTCTTTTATTCTTTTTCACCTACTTTTACTTAGCACTAATCATGTCCTCCTTTTTCTCTTTTGATGCTTCGAGGACATAGCACAAGCTAAGTATTGGGGGATGTGTATATATTGTATATATACTTTTGTCCATAACTCATACTTTTTACATATTTTCTATATCTATAAAATCCATAAAAGTGGGCAACAGTTAATTTAAAATCTATTATTTATTATTTATAAAATCTTTGTGAATAAGCAAAGTATTTGTAAAATTATTATTTAAAATTCTTAATTTAAAATTTCTATTTAAAATATGTACTTAGTATAATCAAATATGTGTAAATAACTTAATATTTAAAATCTTTGTACAAAATTTGTAAAATACATTAGTTATTTGATCAAATAAAATATTGATAATTTATCTTGTAAAATCCTTATAAATATAATTCTTTATAAACATTTAAAAAATCTATAAAAATACAAAATCCTTAAATTCATAAAATCACAAAATATTTAAAATCCATAAAATGAGTAAAATTCAGAAAAATTTACTTCACAGAAACATGGTTGCATTTGCATTAGCATTTTTCAGAATAAGTTTTATTTCTCAAACTAAAGATTGGGAATAGTCTAAAGGATGGAGCTTAAGTATGGCCTTTGAATTTCATTGTGAGGAGCCTAGTTAGGATCTGGAATTTTAGACTCTTCACGTCTATTACTTAAATCTTTGGGTTCCATGAGACCATGTTTGGGAATTCAACCTAAACTTGCCTAAGAAGAACACTTGGTGTCATCCGTTTAACTATCCTACAGTGAACCATTTTTGGATACATGCACTTGCACTTTGCTCGACTTGCATGGGGTTGTGAAGGGTAGTTCATTTTAGTGGTGTATTTTCATTCCTTGTCTAGTGGCACAGACGTTAAAGATGGGAGTTGTGGAGTTGAAATAAAGCTTCAGATGAGGGAAGGATCTACTGAAACGACTTTTCCAAGACCCCCAAAAATGGATAGAATGAAAGATGCTATATCCATCGGGGCACAAAAAATTGATGCAGTGCATGCAACATTACAAATACTACCAAATAGAAGACAACCACCAAATACAAATATGACCACAATGCTCCTATCTTCTAAAAGCCTGCACATCTTAGTGGAGACTTAGCTACACCGGTTGGGCTTCACAAGGAGATGTGACTACACTGGTCACACTCCAGTTCTTTTCTCATTATTCTACATTCTTTCTATTTGATTGTGGACATAGCACGACCTGACCTTAGAATAAAATACCCCCTCCTCGAGGAAAGAGTAGATGGATGAGGAATCAATGGGAGTGTATTATTGGGATGTGTGGTTTCTTCACTTCTTTAAGCAGGAAGAGCTGACATAATTCACACATAGTACAAATTGAATTCAAGGTTGATAGAGTTAGCGATATGGATAAGTGGATTTGAGCTGGCTACTGAGGTGAACCTAAACAAGGATTTGTGGAACTTGAGGACCATTGAGATTAAAATCTAATCCTAGTTAAGGCTCTGATAGAATGATTGTTTTAGGCCCAACCCAGCTCTGTCCTTTGCCTGTTCTTATGAATTGGTTAGGAAAATAAATTTATTCTAACTTTCTTTCTTTTTTCTCTTATTATTCAAATAAGTTTTGCTAATGGGCTAGCAAAGTTTAAGTATAGTGGGTTGAATGAATCCATGACTCATTAATATTCTTATGCATTTTGTCTTAAAATCCTTAACAAATGCATGTAGATATCCATTAATTCTCGTTTCTTATAAAAACAACAATCATGAATCAAAATGCATTATTATGCATCAAAATCATGCAAATAAATAACTGAATAAAAAGAAAGAAAATAAAAAAAGGCAGACTGTAAATATATATATGTAAACTATAACTAATAAATATAAATATAGCTGAAGGATATATTTATATAACCTAACCCTCAAGACCAAGTCAATATGGATTGGTCGATAAATAATAAAGTAGGGGGAGATAATGAAGAAAACGATAAAAATAACTAACATTGTACATAAAACATTAATTCCTATTTATCTATTATTTATCAAAACTTCAATGATTTTTAATTAATTCATTTGTATATGTTTTTATATCAAACTTTTTTCTATATATTTCTATATATATAATTATAAAAATCCCAACATGTATATATGCCAAGAAATCCAACATGCAAATTGCCAATTTCTCAACTTCTAAAAATCATAACATCTTCATACGAAACTCCAATTTCAGTCTACTCACCTTTAAAGTTCATAAAATAATATTATTTAATTAAGAATGTGATTTCACTAAAATTGGAGTTCGTTTACAAAAAGTCGGTTATGAGACCTATTGACAAATGGGTTTTTAGGCTATTTATTTTATTCTGAATGCACTGTTTACAGTATCATTGATTTTATAATTCATAATTAATTTCTTGATATTGTATTTTATTCATAAATTATTTCAGAATTTTTAGACCTTATTTAATATTTTAAGTAAATCAAAAACCCTAATTATAGATGAAATTAAATGGTGGTAGATATACTTGTATGTAATAATACATATACAATAATTTATTAAAATAAAAAATTCATATAACTCTTATTTGTTATTATATTAATTAATAAATATAAAAATAATATGCTATTAATTAAATCATTGAATTAAAAATACAGATTTTATTCATTAAGTGTAATATATACCTATTTATAATGTTATATTTGTATCTAATAAAATACATATTATTTATCAAAATAAATTATACCATAAATTAGATAACTTAATTACCTACATTTATATTTTTTAACTTTTAAAATAACACCATTTTTTATTTAATACTTAATTTATAAGTTATTTACAATTTTACCTACCAAGTACTGACACGTGTCATAACCTAAGGCTTTCTTCTCCAAGAATGTAATTCTATTAGATTATTTTTACCGACAGCTTTCATGTATTTTTCCTGCCTCCGTTCAACCTCCAAAACCTGATCTAAACTGCCCATCATCTCCTCCTAACTACCCTTCTACTCGCCAGCCATCAGATCATACCAAACTTTATTCGAGCTTTCCTATTTGTTGATCCAAACTTCTCATTTCCAACTAACTAATCCTACAACCATATTACTGGCCGCCAACCCCAATTCCTTGCTCTGATTCGATCTCCTACAATCGTGACAGGGCCAGAGGTTCATCCTGCATGGAAGATCGGTCATCAGAGGAGGTTCCAAGGCCCTCTGCTGTCCTTGAATCACCGTCATGCATGATGTAAAACTCCGGCTACCGACCTTCGAGCTACAACATGTGGAGTCCTATACTTTGCATTTCCCAGGTATCCATTCATTCCTCTTCTCAGTTTCATAGATTTTTGCGTCGAATTAGTCCACATAATCACATAATTTGAACCCCTTAATCATTTTCTTTGATTCAGTCATCAAATTTCATTTTGATCCGATCAAAACCATTCCAATTTTGCTTCTGTTAAATCCCTTCCTGGAACCCTATATATAACATGCAGTTATCCTTAATCCGTTGGCCGATTTCTTTGCCAAATAGAGCATCACAACTATCTTGCAGGTTTGTTTAATCCATATGCTGAAGGAATCTTCAAGAACATCATCTGGAGTACCACGTATCTTTGCTGATTGAAGCAAATCGAGTAACAAAAGCACCACCTGGAACTCCAAACACTAACTATTGTACTTCCATTGTCTCCTCCGTCTTCCTCGAGTTCGTCCCCACTACAGGCGATCTCGGAGGGGAAAGGCATTCCCCTCCTGCCCCTGCTGGAGGAATGTCGTCATCTGCACTGCCGTATATCGTCAGAGAAGATGAAATCCACCATCGCTAGCCGCTTTGGTGAAGAACGGAGGGAAGAACACCCGACATACAGATCTTTGACATGTGGTGTACTTGGACGATCTAGATTCACGCACCCGCTTATAATCTTGGCCGTTCAATATGAACGGTGGATAAATTGCATAAAGAGCCCCACAGCTTTAGAGAATTCAATCCTACCTCCAGAACATTTCTTATTTACACTTAAGTCCCTAACCAGGGACCTAAGTGTAAGGATTCAATTACTTTTCTTGCAATTAGATCATTGACTAAGGACCTAATTAAAAGAAAAGCCCTTTTCTCTTCTTGTATTTTTTATACATTCTACATTAAACTTTGGGTCAATTGTGGACCAACATGGGACATTAATCCTAGCATATTATTTTCCTTCATTTTATTTTGCATCTTATTTCAAGAATTTTCTTCGCATTTATATTTGGATTTTGTTCTTCGATTTGAGAGCCATCTTGGTTTCTTTTTGATTTCTTTCTTCAACCCGTTGCTCGAGAGATTCATCTACTATATAGTATCACTATTTCTTATATCATCTCTATATACTGTATTTAGATACATTGTTTAAAAATATCCCTTTTGAAAAATAAATAAAAATTGAAAAATAAAAATCAAATAAAATATATAAAAATTAAAATCAATCAAAAAGAGTTTTCTCGCCGAAGAAGAGAAGAGATAAAAAATCACAAAAATAAATTTCTTACTCAAAAAATCGAGCGCGATTTTCCACCTCCTTGAGTTTGACCCGAGAACACTTGCCTAGATAAAAAATAGTGAAACAACAATTTTTACGATATTTATTTATTTCTCTCTATTTCATTATCCATCTCATAATTGTTATCTTTGTTTGATTAATTGGGTTTGGATTCAGTGTTTTTCTACAATCGACATCTCTTCGACATTGGCAAAATCCGAATATCAGGTCCCAGAATGTTTTCAGGATTGATAGTGAGTGAGTTTGTCAGGAGATCGCTTTAAGGGAGGGTAATATAACTATATGGTCAATGGTAGACCATCTTTCACTAGTCTCATGGATCCAAGTATATATAAGATCTGGGCATTTGAGTTCTATAAAACCAAGGTGTGGCACCAGTCATTGAAGACTTTGTTGAATGGGGCCATGGGATGCTGGGAGGAGGAGTCGCTAGTGTAACTATTAGGTTGAAGTCTCCTGCAATGTTCAGATGCATATTGTAATCATTGACTTGGGACAAAAGGTTGAGGAAGTCCAAATTGTCTTCCCTTTTCTGAGCTTGAAGATAATGAAGAAGTCAAAGTCCATTACTGATCGATAGAAGAATATGCCCAGGTCCCAAGCACTAAGGATTACCCAAGTTCTATAGGATTGATTGTTATGATAATGTAAGAAATCAAGTGTGGGGAGCCTACTCTAAGGGTCAAGATATCTAATGCGAGTTTCTTGAATCATGAGCAGATTTGGTTATAAGGTTTTTTGATTATCGCTACTTTTAAGGGACTCTAGTGCCCCTGATATTCCATGAAAGTATGTTAATATCCATGGAACCTCATGTTTGACTCACTGCTCTACGTCAAGTTTAGTAGATCGGGGAGTTTATGGTACATACACGAGAAACAAAGCTATTTCGTTGTGGCGAATCATCAAAGGCCAAACACAAACTCGGTAAGGCATCTAGGGGAGCAGTTTAGGGTTCTTGGAGTGATAACAAAATTGGGTGTGGAGGTGTGTATGTTATTGAATACATTAAATAACTAATCATGGTAGGAGGGCATACTTGAGGGAGGGGTGGGAGTTACTGGTGCATTGGTCGAAGCTTTGACCAATGCTTCCACTTTTTTGATCATCAAGGGTTCGACTGCTCATCGTGAGGGAGTTCGACAATCTGAGGAGGGATGTTCGTGCCACGACTCTAGGTGGGGAGTGATGAATTTACGATTCATCATCTCAATATATAAATCTTAGCAAAATCCTGAGTAAAATCTCAAATAAATGCCCATAAAATCAATAAATTACGAAAATGACTCTTGTAAATAAAATACATTAATTATTGTATATTATATTGTACAAAATAAATTAACAATAAAATCCACAAAATAAAGGAGTTTTCACCTGTAAATAGCTCAAAACTTTATGTATTTTTAATAATTTCATTTCAACTCATTTTCAGCTAATTCTTTCTCTAACTTGTTTATAAAAATGTATATAAAAATATAAAAATATAAAACAAATTTCATCAAATAAATACTCCTAGATCCCAAAGTGAAAAAGGCATAAAGTCCAACTTCTCGGCCAAATTCCCGCTCCATATGAAGAAAATTATCTATCCAATGGAAGTGGTTTCATTAAAATCGAAGCTCGTTTGCAAAATTAGGGTTCTGGACCTAGTGTACATTGTATATATTGTACATATTTTTTGTTTTCTCATTTTTTATTTTATTCTTAATTACTAAAAATAAAAAAATCATTTTTCTGTTTTGTTTTATTTCTAGTATTTAATTTTATTTTTAGTTTGTAAATATCTTTTATTAAAAATACAAAAAAATAGAAAATTAAAAAATGTACATATTGTTTGTCTTATTTTGTAAATTCTCCACTCTTTTTCTTCTCTTTATTTTATTGTATTTTAGTAGCTAACTTTTTCTTTTTTATTTTGTTTTCTTTATTTATTTTTCATTCTCTACAATAACCTCCCAATCCATTCCATCTCATCCACCATTTTTTCATAACCTCCATTCAACTCCACCAATTTTTCAACCTCTCATTCAACTCTACTATTCCATCATCTCTCTAACTCCCATTCTTCTTCTCTTTTTATTCTTATCTCCATCCTCATTTTCACCATCCACCTTTATGTGTGAGAGAGAGAGCTCGAGCTCCCTAAGTTGAATCGGTGACAACGTGACAACCGTGGTCGAGCGACGATCGCCTCCTCTTCGATGAGATCCGTTGGCATTCCAGCCAACGTCGCATCCGTCTCCACGTGCTGCTCGAGCTCATCGCTCGCCGGAGATTCGAGCAAAGAAGAGTGCTCCTCATGAGCACTTCCCAGGCGATTCCCTTCCATTGTAGGTAAGTTCTCTCCTCACGTTCTTTATTTTGTCCTTGTTACATTTTGCATTTTTTATATAATAACCATCACCCACCATTATCTTGATCATCAACCACCAAACCATCACATCATTCTCTTTCCATTTGTTCATTTTCTGTCTAAAAAAATTTAAAAAATTAATTAAAAATTAAATAAAAAAATGCATCACACAAAAGAAAAAATCAAAATAAATTAAAAAAGAAACCAATAGCGGCCTCGCCGCCACCTCCAGGCCTTCACCCCCTTCTTCCTCGTCCGCACTACCGTCCACCACTGGCCCTCCACCAACGACCGGTCGTGCCACTTGCAGCCACTCCACCGCCGGCGGTCCCTACGCCCCATCCCTCGCCGCCAGCAACCGCCCTGACTCCCAGCCCGCAGGCCTCCGTCCTCGCGCGCAGCTACAACGCAGCCGTACGCCGCCGCCTGAAGCCACCTCCAGCCAGCTGCACGTCTCTCCCCCGTGTGCCGCCCTTCCTCCACCGCACTGTCAGCCGGCCAAGCGCGCCGCTGCCCCCCAACCCTAACCCGCACCTGCGTCGACATGAAGGAGGTTGCCCTTTTTCTTATTTTTTTTATTTTGTAAAAAATACATCTTTTACGTTAAGTTTCTATAACTACAAATTAGTCCATGTACATAGTTTGTTTGAATGTTTTTGTTTTCTTACTTTGCACAGATAACCCTATGTTCACACATTTATTTGGACTTCTATCTTACATCGTTTATTTTAATGAAAAATGTTATGATGTTGAGCAACTAATTGTTTGTCATTTGTATATTTATTTGTATTTTTGTGAGTTTTGAGTAATTAATTAAATTTTTTAAGTGAAGATTTACATATTTTACCCAATCTGAGCTCTTAAATTCATATTTGACTCAAAATTGCTCCAAACATTCCACAAAAATCAGAACTAATGCTTTGGAATGTGCTTTAATTAATGTCCGGATTTCATTTTAATTAGAGTTGTCATGTGCCTTAAATAATTTGTATAGTAATTTTATTAATTGGTTTTTAATTAAATCCACACACAATATTTTTGCAAAATTCTAACTCTTCTGGATTTCTTATATAAATACCTTTTTGAGATAATTCACACTTTGGAGAAATTGACATTATGGATTTATTAGGAATTAATTACTTGCCGTCACTCTATTTTCATTAAAAAATCCAGAAAAATATATATTCTCAGAAAATTCAAAAAAATTACTGTAGACTCATTTTATCATGTTTGATTTCTAGTAAAATTTTCATAATTTTTGTATTTTGTTTGAGTGAAAAATTGCGAAAAAACCTATAAAAAGTGTGCACTTTTCATTATTGCATTTTAATCCATAAAATTTCAAAAAAAATATGTGTTGCATTCATCACTAGATTACGTTTGTAGGAAAAATATAATTTGGATAAATTAAATTAATTTGTTTATTAAAATTAATTTGGCTAAGTTGTGTGCTTTCTTATTAACTTGATTCCACCGCTTTTTACATTCACAATTATTTTTGCATAAATAATACAAAAAAATCCACATTAGAAACCTAGACCTAAGTTTTCTAATTTAACCCGAAGTTGTTCCTTTACCTCCCTGTGTTTGACCCCGGAATTACCGGTGATATAAATTTAAGTCGAGTCATCTTCACTGAGATCTTTTCTCGGTTTTGACTGATTTGCAAATACCCTTATTACAACGAGTACAAAATACTAAGTACCTAGTGAACCGATCAGATGGCATCATTGCTGGGGAGGCAAATGGCTTAGGGTTTAATTTAGAAAATTTCATTTAGATTTTCTCTCACTCAGGTAGTCTGACCCCCGAGCCATCTTGTATTTATTCCACATTTTTTCTCTTAATTATTTTTCTTCATATTTATGTATATATTTTATTGTTTATCTCTCTAATATAAATTTTATTTTCCTTGTGAGGGTCCGATGAACTTAGAGTGCATCGAAGGTTGACAGATGTGACACGCACTGACTGTTGAAAATCGAACAAGAAAATTCAATTTATTTCAAGAGCATTTTTATTTTTGAGAGTATTTTTGTAATTATTGTGTTGTAATAATTTAGGTAGTTTTCTCATTTATAGCGGCTCTTGTTTGAGAGCTCGCACGTGTAAAAAGATACTTGGACATTATTTTGTGGTGTATCGAGATATGTTTCACTCTCCAGTGAGGGTGGGGCTCGACTTGAGTGGCGAAATTAAGGATAGGCACACTGTAGTGTAAAATCAAATTTATTTGTGCCCTTCATAATTTAGGACACACATATCTTAGGAGATTCACATATCTAATAAGATCCATGATGAGACGCACATAGACACGTACCACTTATCTCAAATTAACTCAATTCTTCCCTACTAATAGTATATGGTTTAGGTACGGTTTTCTTGATCTGCAAGCATATAGTGTAAATTTAAAAATTCCGTTTTGCATAACGCATGGAGAGTGCTGTGAGTCACTGTAAGTATACCTTCTTCTAAGCATGCATCATGCTTTCATGTTTGCATTCTGATTTCTGACTCCTTCATTATGTTATAACTTAGCATTTCAAAGGAAATTGGGACTGAATGGTAGATGTATTTGTATACTCAGATTAATTTTCAAGTGATAACCTAACTTTAAAATTGAGACGGAATTGAGCATATCGATTAAAAAATTTGGAATAAAAAGAATCTTGTTCACGGGTGCATAAAACCCTTGTTATATCTTTTACTTGCAAGTGAGAGAGAGAGAGAGAGACGACACTAGGATAGAGCCAAGCCAGGATTTTTTTACAGACTAATGGTTCTTTCTTTTTAGGCGATTAGCTACTTCTCAGTGAGGATATACAGGTAGCCGGTAAACGGTCCAGATTTCCTTAGCAGAGTGGGAGGTTTAGAGGATGCTTTATAAGGCTTTGTCCTCAAGGAATGGGTAGCCATATTTATACTATATGTACTTACTCCTATACTGGCTGAAAATAGGTCCAACTAGTCGTAAGAACCAGGACAGTCTGTAAGAAAATACAAGCACCTAACAGCTTGTTAATCTTTCTAAGATTGCATTTATCACCAACTAAAATTGACCAGATAATTCGGCCGAACCTTTACGGCGATCACGTGTTGAGTTGGTGAAATCGAGGGTTTGAATTGTGTTTGTATTGTGTGAGCTTTCTCCGCACATTCACGTGCACCGTAGAACTAGTGCTCATTGAATATCGTGTTCTAAACAGTTCTTTTGACATCGAAGATGACTAATTGGGGGATAATTGCTCAAACTTTGCGAATCTCTCGTTGAACCCTCCAAGAAGTACGCCTTCAAAGGTCCAAGCGCAACTTGGGCCAACCTGGACTTATGACCCTCTTGAGCCCAGGATCACTCACTCTTGGGATGGTTACTCTCAAACCATTCCCTTTCTCTCCTCCCACCTCGCTGAGGAAGACCTTCACCTTGGTGAGAATATCTTCATGCCTAAAACCTCTTCTAATCAACACCATGTTGCTGATTCAGGCCCTAAAGAAGATTCAAGTAAAATGCCTCCAAAGAAGAAAGAAGAGGAGGAAGAACACCCCGGGGACCTGATGAGAATGGTACAAGCTAGATTAGCTGCATCTGAGAAGCAACGAGCACTACTAAGAGCTCAGTTAGGACAACTCAATGTTGGGGTGGAACCACCAATGGATGCGGCGTACAACCCCAGACAATACCAAATTCAGTCGGCCGAACCCGAAGTTGATTTTAAGTTGTAGCCGCAATTTCTAAACTTGTTGCCGTACTTTAATGGGAATTCTTCTAAGGAGCCATATTCATTCCTCAGCGATTTTGAGCTCATCTGTGCTAACCTTAGACATCCTATGGTTAGACAGGATTATATTAGGTTTATAGACCTTCCATTTACCTTGGGTGGCAAAGCTGACAACTGGGTAAAGAACTTGGGAGTTACAGTTGCCACTTATGCCCAGTTCAAGGACCTATTTCTGAAGAATTTCTACCCCCTGAGTAGGACTAACATGATGAGGATGTGCATTACAAGATTTTCCTAGTTACCCCATGAAGCCTTCTATGATAAATGGGAAAGGTCCTAGGACATCCTGCAGAAGTGTCCCTATCATGGATTAGATGACAATATATTGGTCTAGTCGTTCTTCACTGGTCTCAGCCCTAAGATGCAGGGTTTAGTGGGCGCTGCCTATGAAGAAAGCTATACATCACGAGGATTGGATACCGTCTGGAAGGTATTTGAGCAGATAACTAAAACAAACCGCTCATAGATGGCCAACATGGCCTATACATTGTCCTCCAATTCTCTCTTATCTGTAGGGGGAAAGTCAACTGTAGTCGATCTCTCTCAAGACGTGATCCCTAGCGTGGGACTCCTTGCAGACGAGCTTAAGGTAGTCGAGAAGATTGATAGGAGGATTGATGAG
Organism: Ottelia alismoides; assembly: GCA_037367405.1. Classification (NCBI taxonomy): domain Eukaryota; kingdom Viridiplantae; phylum Streptophyta; class Magnoliopsida; order Alismatales; family Hydrocharitaceae; genus Ottelia; species Ottelia alismoides. Next base: position 810,609 of record JAZKJV010004099.1, read on the forward strand.
TTAGACCGGAGCGACTTCAAAATTCCAAAGCAAATGGAGGAGTTGACTGAGAAGGTATCTAAGATAAGGATACCTGCCATGACTGCACCCTCTGCTCCCGTATACCGAGTTCACCATGTTCAGGAGTAGTTGGTGTTCGGGAAACCCCAGCCGTGGGAGCAGGACCAGTCCTATGCCCACTCTTTGCAACAACCCCTTCCATTAGCAGAGACAGTTCAGGAGAAGCCTCCACTGATTTGGGAGGTGAGTGGAGTATGGTATACTCAGGACCCTGCCAGGCAGGGAAGTATGGGGGACTGACATACCTACCAGCGTCTCCCGACCTTTCACAACACCACATTCACCTCTGCACCATCTCCTTCACAACGGAGCCCTAGATTCCAGCCACCCCAGTAGCAACGGCAACATTACCAGCAATATGGATGACATGGTCATTACCAAGCGGGCCAGCAGGGCCTACAACTTTAGCAGAAACCCCAACACTAGCAGTCACAAAGGAAGTACCCTGGCCAGCAGGGCCAGTCTTCCCATTCTTCTTCCCAGTCTTATCCCCTTCCTTCTTCATCTGGTCCTGTGGACATACAACAATAGATACTCGACGAGCTCCGTTCCTACAGGAACAAAATTCACAACTTACGGATGGATGTCAACTGCCTGTCCAGATGGCGAGACGAGCATCATGCACCCTCTACCTCAATCCCATTCCAAGTTCAGACTAACCCTAATAAATTAACCGATCTTAATTCTCAGCAGTACTTTGGTTAGGTATACTCCTAGATCTGAACATGAGATTCTGTCGTATGACAAGGCTAATCACATGTCACTCAGGAGCGGAAGGACCGTGACCGTACCTGATCGGGCGAGGGATACGAGGAGGGGCATCTCTGGAGCTTTACCCGAGGAGTCTTTAGAGGATGAGGAGGAGTGGCAACATATTCCGAAGCCCCATCGACACCAGTTGAGGATATCTAGTCAAGGAGCCGAGAAGAGAAGGAGAGCATGTATGCAGCATCAACATCATGGATATACTTCCGAGTCTATGGAGGACCTTGCATCTCCGGTTGTGGTGGATACCGCTTCGGCTTCTATTCCACAACCTATAGTAGATAGTTATAATTTTGATTCCATGTTGCATCAAAAAGATTCTTGTATGAAGAACTCTTATTTCGTTAATGCCAAGAATGATCTTTCAGTTCATGATTCAGATTGTTCATCGTTTATTTTCCTAGCTTCAATCCCTTTCCCCCATGCTCTTACAACAGGAAAGCACATCAAAAAGATTCAGAAAGATGACCTTGATATGACACGATTTTGTAAAGAAAATATCATTGTAGAGGTTCCATTTGATGAGAATGTGGCTAACCATCCTGCATTCCATAAATACCTTAAGGTGAGATGCACACCTACTAGGGTTCGCAGGAAGAAAGAGAACCAAAATGTGAAGACACACGTCTTGTCAGTAGCCACAACATATTGTCTCAAAAATCAGACATTGCCAAGGAAAAAGAGAGACATGGGTGCTCACTATGTGGAGAGTCGTATTGACGACATCACATTTTCACGCATACTCTTGGATAATGGTTCTTTAATCAACTTACTTACCTTAGTATTATATCATAAATTGAAGTTGGATTCACTTAGCAAATCTAGAGCTTTACTCCATTTCGCAGATCGTTCAGTGAAGAGACCTAAGGGAGAAGTGAAGAATGTTGTTATCTCGATTGAGGGGAAGAACTATAAGTTTGACTTCACAATCTTGGACATGGAGACCCCCAATCATTGGAGAGAATCTCAGATCATTCTCGGGCGACCCTTCCTTAGGACCACAAGCACAGCTTTCGATTATGGTATAAGAATGATGAAGTTCCATTCTCCAGGTAGAGAAGTAAACCTTGAGATGAAGCAAAGCAAGTATCAACGATCCGGTTCAGAGAATACAAATTATACCACGTGCTCAGTGGACCGATCATATGACGCTGTTGCCGGGGACCCATCTGCTGAGAACTAGATCTGTCTCCCCTTTGAGATCTTGACTGACCCTTTCATATGGAAAGGGCATAGTGCATGATGTCGTTTTCCAGATATTGCCTGATATTGTTAGAGATGCACGTAGAGATCCATTTGGATCTGTCAGTTCCATCCCCTTCAGAACGACCATGGGACAAAGATGACGAGTCGGACATAGCTTTGGCCAACTTACCACATTTCTTTGGCGATCCGACTCCCGATACTCTGAGTTGGTGGCGAGTACTACACATCTTAGCCTACCTTCATGCATCATGGAACCAGAATCAGATTCAGTTTAACTAGATCTGCTACACTCAAGTACGCCTTTTTTGTGGGACCCAAAGAAAGATATACTGTTATCATTAGCTCAGACTTGACTTTTGAACATGAGTCTAGGTTGTTAGAAGTCTTAAAGAGGAACCACAAAGTAATAGACTGGACAGTGTCGGATCTCGTGGGATCAACCCCGCTCTCTACTCGCACCATATTTTTACTGAGAATAATGTGAGACCTTCCCGTGAGTTCCAGAGGAGACTTAACCCCAATCTACAGGAAGTAGTGAAGAACGAGATTGAGAAATGGTGCAAAGCAGAGTTTATATATCCTATTTCTGACTCCAAGTGGGTGGCCCCGCTTCATGTTGTCCCGAAGAAGTCGGGAATTAATATGGTCACCAACAAGGAGGGGTAGAGATCGTAACACAAGTACCTACGTTGTGGTGCATTTGTGTTGACTACAGGTACCTGAATGCCGCGACCAAGAAAGACCACTTTCCCTTGCCTTTTATCGATCAGATTTTGGAGAGACTCAGAGGGAAAGAGTTCTTCTGTTTTCTTGATGGGTACTCAAACTATAACCAGGTGGCCATAACCCCTGAGGACCAGGAAAAGACCACATTCACATGTCCATTCGACATTTATGCATTCTACGCATGCCATCCAGGCTCTGCTATGCCCCAGGTACTTTTCAGCGGTGCATGATCTCCATATTTACCGAGATGGTGGGAGATTTCTTGGAAGTGTTCATGGTTGACTTCTTGATATATGGTGATTCCTTTGATACACATGTTTATCGTACTTGGACTGAGTCCTCAAGAGGTGTAGAGAGGTGAATCTGGTACTCTCATGGGAGAAGAGTCACTTTATGGTGACATAGGGTATCGTGTTGGGGCATGTCATCTCGAAAAGGGGAATGGAGGTTGACCCTGCCAAGATGGAGGTGATCAAGAAACTCAATCTAGCTACCAACGGGAAGTTAGTGAGGTCTTTTCTAGGGATGTTAGATTTTATAGAAGATTACACAGAGTTCATTGTAGATCACAGGTGTCTGGAGGCCTTTGAGCTCTTGAAGATGAAAATTTGTGCCTCGCCTATCCTACAAGCTCCTGACTGGTCTCCTTTCTATGAGATCATGATTGACGCTTCAGATTTCGCTATAGGAGCTGTGTTAAGACAACGGTGAGAGAGGATCCCATTTGCGATCCACTACGCAAGCAAAGTATTAGACCCTACACATAAGAATTACACCTTGATTGAAAAGGAAATGCTCGCTATAGTATGGGCCCTCGAGAAGTTCAGGTTGTATATTTTAGGCTCTAAGGTGACAATCTACACTGATCACACAACTATTCGATATTTAATGGAAAAGAAGGACGTGAAAGTGTGTCTTCTTAGGTGGATTTTACTCCTCTAGGAGTTTGATTTGGAGATAAAAGATGAACCTGGAATGAAGAATGTTGTGGCTGATTATCTTTCTCGGATTGAACTCAAGGATTCTCGTGATAATGAGCAGATTAGAGAGATCTTCCCATACGAGCCAATTTGCATTATTGACTCACTCCTGTGGTATGCCAACATGGTGAACTATCTTGTCTCCAAGCAGGTTCCCCATGGTTGGACTAGGAGCAACATTGACCGACTGAAGTTGGATTCGAGGAGATACCACTGAGATGATCCTTTTTTTTTCTTCGAAGGGTAGGATTGGGTTTGGAGAAGGTGTATTCCTCAGGAGGAGTATCAGAGTGTCCTCACATATTGTCATTCACTTGAGGCTGGAGGACACCATTCGAGGAAGAGAACCGCTCACGAGGTACTTCAATGTGGATTGTATTGTTCGACCTTGTTTCGAGATGCTATTGATTTTGTACGGTCATGACCGATTTGTCAAAGGATGAGAGGGACATTTGGATAGAGAGATGAGATGCCCATGCAGTCGGTGATTATTTGTGATGTTTTTGATGCATGTGGCATAGATTTTATGGGTCATTTTCCCAACAGCCAAGGGCATGAGTACATCTTGTTGGTGGTTGGTTATTTATCTAGGTAGGTGGAGGCTATCCCAACCCAAATCGCAGATAACAAGACTGTCTGTAAGTTTGTGAGAGACCATATTATTGTTAGGTTCGGGGTGCCAAAAGTTCTGATATCTGATGGGGGTAGCCACTTTGTGAACCAAGATGTGAGATCTTTAGATAAGGACTATGGATTTGAGCACAGAGTTACTAGTCCTTACCACACACAGTGCAATGGCATGGTAGAAGTTTCGAACAGAGAGGCGAAGAATATTTTGCAGAAGTTGGTTCATCTCGATAGGAAGAAATGGTCCCAGCTCTTGGACCAAGTTCTGTGGGCATATAGGACAGCCTACAAGGCACCATTGAGTACTTCACCAATTAGAATGATCTATGGCAAGCCATGCCATTTGCCTGCAGATCTGATTCACAAATCTGAACGATCAATTAAGCGTATTAATTAGAGTTGTGACCTAAGGAAGCTTTGTCGAGACTTGAACTTGAACGAGCTCATGGAAATCCGAAACAAGGCATATGACAACAGTTTGATTTATAAGGACAAAGTAAAGAGATAGCATGATCAGCACATTAGGTGCAAAGATTTTGTCCCTGGGTAACATGTATGGTAATTCAATGCCAGGTTGAAGATGTTCCATGGGAATCTCAAATCTAAGTGGATGTGTCCCTTTATTGTTAAGAAAGTATACAGGAATGGAAGTGTAGAGATAACTGATCACACATATAGTGCACAATTCCACGTGGTGAATGGACAACTGTTGAAGCATTTTGTAGATTCTAAAGAGCAGTTAGTCCAAGTCGAGGTCATCAACTTCATGTAGAGTGAGTACAGAGAGGATACATCATACTACTCTTCATGAAGATGCAACATCAAAATTCAACAGCTCAGAAGATTCATTCAATTGTACATTCTCCCTTCTCTTTTTATTCTCCAGATCACAACGGTTCTCAGACTTACTCTTGTCCTACACTTAGACTGACCAGAGCCTAAGTGTAGGGGGGACCAATGCCCACCATGTGTATATACTCATCCATTTCTCCTCTTGGCCTCGACCGCCCTATTTTTGCTCTTCTTCTACACTTGGGCTGACCATAGCCTAAGTATAGGGGGAAGATCGACTTCTATACTTCTTGTTGTTTTATCTCTCTTACTCTTAGCACAAGCTATGTATTTTCCTCGCTTCTAGTGCTCTGAGGACATATTACATGCTAAGTATAGGGGACATAAATATATTACATATATACTTTATCCATAGCTCATATTTTAGCATATTTTGGTATATATTATAAAATAATTATGGGGTGGGTAAAATTGGTAAAAAATAAAACAAAAAACTAAAAAAACTCTTCTTTTTTCAAAAAAATAATAAATATTTTCAAAAGAAATCCCTTTTTCAAAAAAAAACTTTTTCTCTTTTCTTTCCGCATCTGATTTATAAAAAAGCAACAACAAAAAAATCTTTTTCAAAAAAAAATTTGTGTGTCCTTTCTTATTTATCATTCTTTTTTCAATTTTTTTTCAAAAAAGTCTATTTCTTTCTTTATCACCTTTAAAAAATCAATAAAAAAATGTGTGTCTTTTTCAAAAAAAACTTATGTAAAAACACAAAATCCTTTTTCAAAAAAACATCTTTCTTACTTTCCTTTCTTTTTCTTAAAAAATCACAAAAAAATCTAACTAATAAATTAGTTTAATCCCTGACACTTACACATTCACACAAGACTTGTGATGTTCAAGAACACTTGGTTTCTGAGGTCTTGAGATTTTGAGTTAACCAGCCTTAGTTATTAGGGTCTTTGACTTAATTATTCATATTTTCCTAGTTTGAAAGATTTGTGTGGTATATTGCACGCTTAGTCTCTACCTTATGAATATGATCAACAACTCGCATACATGACTGCAATTATGATGGATGAGTTGAAATTTCACTTGAGGAACTTGGATGACTGATGAATCTGCGATTCGTCATCTTTATTCATTTATTTTAGCTTAAAATCCCTTATAAAACACCTGCATATAACGCTAACTCCATATTCTTACTAACTTGCATCTGTGTAAATATTGCACATTTCTGACTAATTTTAACCTAAAATAAATAAATAAAGAAAGAAAGGAAAAATAAAGAAAAGTAATTAAAAAAAGAGAAAAATAAAAAAAAGGAAGACTGTATACAGGCTGACCCGAACCCCGAGAGAAGGTCAAGACTTGACCTGATTGACCTGGAATAAAGTAGGGGGAGATAGGGTCCTTAACCAGAAAATCCAAAATAAAATGTGTACTCACTCATTTTGTATATATATGTATAAAACTAACACTAATTTATTTGTACCTTAATTGTCCTCAAATTAAATAACATTCAAAATCAAAGTTGTAAATAAAAATGTGTTTTAATTACTAAAATTGATTGCACAATTAAATCTTGTACAGAATAAAGTAGCCGCACTTGGAAAAAGCCACTAAGCACTAATTGAAAGACCAATTCCGGCTCCATATGAGCTCAAATTCAATCAATCTCAGTTCCATTGAACTCAAAATTAAATTATCTTTAAAATGGCTGTATTTTCATAATTTTTGGAGTTACGGTTGAAAAGTCGGTTTTCTGGGGTGGTTTGTGCAATTTTCCCATGTATTTTGTGCATATTATATTTGTATATATTGTAAATTAATTCCACTGATTTCTTAAAATAAAAATAAAAAAAACATCAAAATTCTTTAAAAAAATAAAAAAGGCCAATTTCGTCATTTACCCTTGTATATAGTGTCACATATGTATATAGTATATGTATATAGTTGCTATTTTTAATTAACCTTCATAAAAAAATAAAAAAAATAACAATTTTTAATTCAAATTAAATAAGTGACGAAAATTAAAAAAAAAGATAATTTTGTAATTAGTTTTATCTCTCTTTTATTTTCTTTTTCAAATTTCATCTCCCTCCCACCAAAAAAATTCAAAAATTCATTTTAATTTTCATCTCCATTATCTCTTCAAAAAATTCAAATTTCATCTCTTCTATTTATATGGCTCCATCTCCCTCATTCCAACTTGATCAATCTTTAGAGAGAGGAGCCCGATCTCCGAGAGAAATATCGTCGAGAATTGTGCCTAGCCTCCGAGCCGTCCGGTGACAGCGAGTCAGCCTTGTCGAGGCGATCACGGTCCATTTTCCGCTCCTAAGGCGAGATCCGTATTTTCTTTGCATTTTTATCTTAATTTAATCGCCTTTTATTTTTTTATCGTCATTTTGTTCTTCTAGATCATAAAAAAATTTCACCACGATTTTGATCCGCCACTGATTCCGAAGTTTCATTCATCTTCTCAATCCTTTCCGGCTTCTATTCTATCATCCACGATCTCTCAACTCCGGCCACGTACGGTGGCCGGAGATCGGATTCGAATCCCTCATCGTTCGCCGAATCCCCATCCACATTCCAATTTTGTAGATAATAAAAACTTTTTTTTATTTTCAAACAGTTGTTTTGCAGGATCACTAGTATAAAAGAAAATTAAAAAAATATATTATCTCTCTTTGTTCTCTAACGGTTGTTTTGCAGGATAAATTAAAAAAAAATAAAAAAATCTCTATTCTCTCTAACATTTGTTTTGCAGGTTAATTAAAAAAATAAAAAAAATTTCTAAAAATAAAAATCTATATCCTTTCTCATTTTCTTATTTTTCAGATTTAAAAAAATAAAAAAAGTTTTTCCTTCTGACATTTTTTTTCTGTTTACATTACATAAAAAAATTTAAAAAAAACACAAAAAAAACAACAACAAAATAAATCGCAGCAGGCAGCGGGGTCGCCAACCCCCGCCGCCCACCGTTCAGGCCGCTCGATCTCGCGCCGCTGCCGACTGGCGCCCCCACCGCCCACAGCCCGCGGCCAACGCCGATCTGAAGCCGCGCCTTGCGCGCCCTTCCGCCGCTCCTCCTGAACTTCTCCGCCACCGCAGACCAATCGCGGCACCGCCGCGAAGGACGGCGCCTCTCCATCCTCTGCGCCGCTCACCGCCGACTCGCTCCAAGGTGCCGCACGGCCTCCTCCAGCCAGCGGCCCGCGAGCGCCCTCCGCCAGTCCAGGAACCGCCACACCGCACTCCTCCGCGACGCCCGTAGCCCTCTTACATCACCACAACCCGCTTCGCCCCTCTTCCCCGTCTGCTGGCCGTCGTCCCTCGTACCGCCGAAGCCGTCGCCTCACCACCCGCGCGCGGCCACTAGCGCCGAAGACACGCGCCACCGCCCCCGCGTGGGGATGAAGAAAGAGGCGGCGCCCTTGATGCTTCCCTCTGGTTGCCCCTTTTTGCAAGCAACGAGAACCCTCTAGAGTTTTGATTCATTAAAAAAGGGGCAATTTGCAGACCAGCCCCCGGACATCTTTAAAAATTACACTTGCGCCTCAAGTTTCACAAGAATTTCAAAGAAGTCCCTGCCAGAGCTCCTCAAGCAGGTAAAATAGCGCTTTCAGTTCTCTGTTTATTTTTATTACTTATTTGAGACTAAAACTTTGAGTCTTTATATTTCAGTCCAACATTTTTGCAGTAATTACATTATTGTCCCTGAACTGCAGCATAATAAATTGTGTGCTCTCTTTGATTGAAATAAAGGCTATTTGTGATCCAAAAATTTTGAGAAAATTTTGCTATATTCCTGATGTTCATATCCATCTAGCATAAATTTTTTGTTGTATTTTGTCCTCATTTGGTATTATTAAAAAAATCAAAAACAATGTTATTTTGTCTTCCTGAAATTCAAAAATTCATAAAAAATCGAAAATACCTCTAAAAATTCCAGAAATATTAGAGTAGTTGTATTTCATTGTCTTTTAATTTCTGACCAATTTTCACGCATTAATTATTTATAATACCCAAAAAAAATGAAAAATATCAAAAATCTTCTAAAAATCATAAAAAATTCTACAAAAATCCAAAAATTGTGATTTCAGGTTCTGTTTGTAGATAATTGTTTCTAGTTTATCGTAAAAATAGCTATCAAGGAGTTTTGGGCATTTAAAAGAGTTTTAAATTGCAAATTACCCCAGGCTGTCCACATTTTCCGATTTCCTCACTGTTTGATTTTTAAAAAAATACAAAAACATTTGAAAAGTCTACAAAAATTCTCAAAAACATTTTAAAACTTTTAAAACACAAAAATATTTTCTTTGAATTTTTCTGATTATTTTTGACTAATTGAAAAATTGTAAAAAGAGTTGGTGTGCGTATTTTTGATCTTGTTCCTATTGCTTCGCATTATTTTTGAAAATTAAAAAAAATTACAAAATCAAAATCACTAAAATTTGAAAATCAGAAAATATAAAAAAATTAGAAATAAAAAAATAAAATAATAAAAAGGTAAAAAATCACAAAAACCAAGGATAGTTATCCTTTGAGATTCATGTTTTCTTTTAATTAGTTTCTAATTAATTGAATAACCCTCGGGAATTGTAGCCTCCCTGAGTTCGACCCTGTCCGCTATACAGGTTAATAAGTAGCAAAAATTTTAAAAAAAATAATCTTTTGTTGACGCGGGTTTTGGGGATAAAAGCAACGACCGATTGACAACTTTCATTTTTACCATTTATTTTCCAACCCCCGGCAATAAATTCCTTGTTCAACAAAATTTTGCCGTTGCCGGGGGATAAAAAGAAAATTCAAAAGTCCTCCGAATTTCGCGCTCAACAAAATGGCGCCGTTGCCGGGGAGGCACATCGAGGGTAGTTAGGTTTCTCTTTTGACCTGCTATTCTTGGTTGTAAATATCTGTTTACATTTCTGCCATTCACTTCATTGTTTATATCCACAGCATCTGTTTCATTTTTTTCTCTTCTTTTCTCATATTTGATAATTGTTTTTCTTACACATTTTTTTCTATTTTTCTTGCGAGGGCCCGCGGAGCGAAGGAGGCGATCCTAGGAGAGCCGAAGCACCCAAGCGATGTGGAGGCGGCTTGATTCTTCACCAAGCCGCAGAATAGCGTGAGAAAAAGAGAAAAAGCGTGAAAGAGACGAAAAGAGAGAGAGAGAGAGAAAGAGAGAGAGATTTTTCTTTTCCATTTGAACTTTGTAACAGGACATTCATTTGTTGCGGGGTCTGTTTTGCCAAGTGCCGGTGCACTTGGGGGACCTCACCGGTTTTATTTTCATTGCCTTTATTTTCTTTGTTTTCCGTGGATTTCGCGAGCCACCTATTGATTGCTTTAATTAATTTGCTTGAGCCAGGTAATTAATTAGGTCCAAACACCATAAACAAGACATTTCTGTGCCTATAGAGTAGAGCGTAATTTGGACTCAGTCAAATTAACTTGTTCTTGCCCGTTAATAGAAGTTATCATCTAAGACGGTTCACTTGCATTTGCATATAGGTTAGTTTATTTTCTGTATTTAAATTCTGCGCGGATCACTTGCATGTAGAGTGCTGGCGACAAGGTACGCATCTCTAACCCTGCATGCAACATCATTTTTAATCACGCATTGGCATTTCCGATCTCCTTCCTTGTTTTCACTCACATAAATTAAAAGGAAATTGGACACTCGGTAGGCGATTCTTTGAAAACATTTAACCAAGTGATAACTGCCTAAAATTGGGGCTGCTAAAGAAAACTCGACCCTAAAAAAACACAAGGAAAAATCATTGTTTTGGGGAGAGTAACCCCCTCATTGTATTCGTTTTAACTTGCTCGCGTACACACTAAGGTTAGTGCCCAAATCCCATAATTCAGCCTAAGTGTTCGTACAACTTTTGTGATTATCACCTAACTCTAAAACAGACAAGATTAAGAGATCGAATCTTCACGGTCTTCACATTGCGTGAGTTGGTGAATTGGAGGTTTGTATCGTGTTTGATTGTTTGTGTGCTTGCTAGATCCTTCTGTGCATTTGCGCCTTTTCTCCATATCTTTTGGCTTGACCCTCGTGATCTCTCATCTTTTGTTTCGAAGATGGCCGACTGGAGTTATTTTAATCCGATCTTCAAAGATACCTTGTACTCTCCAGACGATCCACCTTCCTTTTTCCAGGAGGATCTTCCTCCTGATGTTTGTGCATATCCGCCTAACCCATTATTTCAGGAAGTGGAGGACTTTGATTTTCACCCACCCTCATTCAGCCCACCCGGTCCTGAGATTTTGGAGTCACCTTTCATGATTTCCACGCTTGAGACACTGAACCAGATGGTGGAGCATATGAATTCGAAGATTAACAATCTCTTTAACATAAATACGAGCCAGAACGCTGCTCCACTTTTTGAGGATATGGATTCATTTGAGGATAATCATGAGAGCTTGCAATCGCCCAAAATACAAAAAAATGAGAAAAATTTAAAATCCAAAAAGATTCTGGGAGACACATTATTGATTCATTTTGTGAGGAGAGGACCCAAATGCCCAATCATTTACCCACACAATCATCCACCACATGTCCCAATCTTGACCCCGAGGATTCCACTGTACAGACTGCTCTTGGCAATCCTCATGTAAATGATGATTCCGACCTCCTCCCTTGTATGGATGAGGTCCAAAAATTCAAAAAAATGTTGACTGAACCTGAAGTGGTAGCCACCCTTAATGAGATCATTAAAGCCCCACTTCAACAGGCCATGACAGATTTATCTACTCCTCAACAGAAGAAGAGAAAGCGAAGGAGAAGATCTGAGTGTCACATCTTGACCATGGCCACTGCCTACGCCATCTCTCACCGTCCATATTTTAAGAAAGGGAACACTGCCACACCTCTTGTGAGTTGCTCCATATCTGACTATTCTTGTGATAACGCTCTCCTTGACGGCGATTCATCAATTAATGTAATACCCTTCTCTATGGTACAGTCTCTTCATCTTGGGCCTCTCAAGAAAACCAGGATGATAGTTCAATTTGCTGATGGATCTATCAAGAGGCCGAAGGGTATTCTAGAAAACGCTGTCATTTCTATTCAGGGCTTGAATTTCACTTCGGATTTTGTTGTAATGCCCATGGAGACCTCCACCCCTGTGGAGCACCCTCCAATCATCCTGGGACGACCTTTCCTTGCCTCTGCAGGAGCCGTTATTGACTACGGTTCAGGAGAGATTCGCTTCCGTTCTGATGTAGGGAGCAATGTGTTGATCACTACACCCACCACTGCTCAGAAACCTGCATCTCATGAGAGCCCGCCAGTGTTAGCCAACCCCAAGGAATTTGACATCGATGATAATATCAGAGATTCTTATTATATGTTGGATGATAAGGAAACCCAAGAATTCCTCTTGAAGGAGGAAGACTCGGAAAGCATAGACCTTGGAGTTCCCCCTTCTGGAATGTGGAGATGCATTGATGACATTCGCGGGATTTACACGATAGACACCCTAGAGCGGAAGGCAGATTCTGATACTAGACATGAAGGACATGATTTGACTACTTCCACTGATGAGTCCGTTCATATTCACCATGATTCAGATGAGACCGATCATGCCCAATTTGATTTTATTGCTTTTATAAAAGAATTTGGGCCTTTTGATAGAGATGATGATCCAGTAGAGGCTCGCCTGTCTGATATTGATCCTACTTTTTCGGATAATGATTTCGAGCCATTTTACTTTGATGTTTGCCAGACTTCCCAGGCCAGACATGACCATACTACTTCCAATAATCGGTTTAGGCCTGCACAATCTGAAACCGCTGAGGATATATTCTTGGTCGATTCTACTCAGTTTATATCTAATGATGATCCCAACATCGACCTACACCTTGTTAAATCCATACCTCAACGGTCCCGCAAGAAGGTTCGTTTTCGACCTTCTTGACCTTTGTACATCCACGCCTCTTGTATATCCTTTCGTTTTACTCTGTCTTCTCCCGTTTTATCATTCACCCCTTTTCCGTGTGTGTGTGTATGCTATACTTAGGATGTGCTTTATCCTAAGTATAGGGGGGGTGAATGATTTGTGTTGTTCATTTTCGTCTTGTTCATCACTCTTGTTGTTGCCTATACTTAGGGATACTCTACCCTAAGTATAGGGGGGTGATGTTGTTCATATCGTGTCTTTTTATTTTTGAGTCTGTACATTCTCGTCATCGGTTTTCCCCTTTTGTACACTCTACTATATTTAGGATTACTTGATCCTAAGTATAGGGGGGGATCACCATCTTCTCTTCTTTTTATCTTTTCTTTTCACTTTTCTATAATTAGCACGAGTTATGTCTTCCTTTTTCGCTCTCTGATCACTATGAGGACATAATTCGAGCTAAGTATAGGGGGTGTCGTATATATTGTATATATACTTTAGACATAACTCGTACTTTTAAATATGTTTATTTGGGGGGTTATGTGTGTATAGTTTGTAAAATCCACGTGCATAAAAAAACAAATAAAAAAAAACAAAAAAATATAAAAAATATCAAAACACAAAAAAACATTGTATATACTTGTATATTTTACTAACCCTTTTAAAAAAAATCAAAAACAAAAAAAACAAAAAAAAAACAAAACAAAAAAATACAAAACCAAAAATCTATAAAAATTTGCAAATTAAAAAAAAAAACTTTCTTTCACATTTGTATTTTTCCTTCAAAAAAAGCCATAAAAAGTTCAAGACTAGAAAATTGTTTAAAAAAAGTGTGTTCTTTTCACATGTGCATCATTCCTTTTTCAAAAAAAAACCCTTGCATTTTTCATATGTTACATTTGCATGTGCATTTTTCAGGATAGTATTGACATTTAAACTATGTCTGGAATAAAATTGAAGAATGGAGCTTAGTTGGACCTTAATCCACCTAATTCTTAGAGGAACTTCACCGAGAAATAGGATTTTAGAAGCTTCAGGTCTTTGACTTAATTCTTTGAGTTCCACATGACAATGTGCAGCGTTTGACTCTTAGTGTCTAACCTGGTCTCTTCATTCTAGGTATAACTCTGGAATAGGGAATCAATTTGTACTCTCGCACTATGCACTTAGCTCAACTCAGACGGGATGTTGGAAGACTGTGTGAGTTTCTTTTCTGGTAGCGTGGAAATCTAAAGATCGGAGTACGGGTTGAAATAAAGCTTCGGAAAAGGGATGGATGGCTGGGCACAATTTTTTCTAAGACCCTAAAAAATGTACGGAAACAAAAGATTCTATATCCGTAGGGGCACAACAAGATCCAAGCAGAACCACCAAAAATCCAAATACAAAGAAGCCACTACCAAATAAATATCTGACCAAAAAGGTCCAAGCTTCAAGAAACCTGCAGATCTTGGTGGAGACTCGGCTACACTGGCCAGCTTCACAAGGAGAGGTGACTACACTGGCCACCCTCCAGTTCTTTTCTCCTTCTTCTAACTTCTCCCCCTATTCGATTGTGAACACAGCGCGACAGACCTTAGAAGGAAATACCTGACTCCCCGAGGACGAGTTATTGGAGAGGAGATTTGCATGGTAGTCCTGCATTCTGGATGGGAAGAGCTAAAACCTTTCAAACACATGAGTCGATTGTTCAATGTTCATAGGGTGTGCTTTGGGAAGAGGATTGATCTAAGATGACTTCTGAGCCGAAACTGTGACAATGATGTGTAGAACTTGAAGGCTGTTGATTTTAAAATTCTAAGTCTCACAGAAGTTCCGACACACAAATAATCCAAAGGTCCTACAGAGCTCCAAACTACAATTTTATGAAGATAAGTTTAATACTCAATGTTGTCCTACTTTCTTCATTTTTCCTTTCTTTTTCTTTTTCTTTTTCTTCACTTATTCTTCCAAATAAGTGTTTGCTAAGGGACTAGCAAAGGTAAAGAATAGGGGGATGATAAATCTGCGATTCGTCATCTTTATTCATTTATTTTATCTTAAAATCCCTTATAAAACACCTGCATATAACGCTAACTCCATATTCTTACTAACTTGCATCTGTGTAAATATTGCACATTTCTGACTAATTTTAACCTAAAATAAATAAATAAAGAAAGAAAGGAAAAATAAAGAAAAGGAATTAAAAAAAGAGAAAAATAAAGAAAAAAAGGAAGACTGTATACAGGCTGACCCGAACCCCGAGAGAAGGTCAAGACTTGACCTGATCGACCTGGAATAAAGTAGGGGGAGATAGGGTCCTTAACCAGAAAATCCAAAAAAAATGTGTTCTCACTCATTTTGTATATATCTGTATAAAACTGACACTAATTTATTTGTACCTTAATTGTCCTCAAATCAAATAACATTCAAAATCAAAGTTGTATATAAAAATATGTTCTAATTACTAAAATTGATTGCACAATTAAATCTTGTACAGAATAAAGTAGCCACACTTGGAAAAAGCCACTAAGCACTAATTGAAAGACTAATTCCGACTCCATATGAGATCAAATTCAATCAATCTCAGTTCCATTGAACTCGAAATTAAATTATCTTTAAAATGGCTGTATTTTCATAATTTTTGGAGTTACGGTTGAAAAGTCGGTTTTCTGGGGTGGTTTGTGCAATTTTCCCATGTATTTTGTGCATATTATATTTGTATATATTGTAAATTAATTCCACTGATTTCTTAAAATAAAAATAAAAAAAATCAAAATTCTTTAAAAAACAAAAAAGGCCAATTTCGTCATTTACCCTTGTATATAGTGTCACATATGTATATAGTATATGTATATAGTTGCTATTTTTAATTAACCTTCATAAAAAAATAAAAAAAATAACATTTTTTAATTCAAATTAAATAAGTGACGAAAATTCAAAAAAAATAGATAATTTTGTAATTTGTTTTATCTCTCTTTTATTTTCTTTTTCAAATTTCATCTCCCTCCCACCAAAAAAATTCAAAAATTCATTTTAATTTTCATCTCCATTATCTCTTCAAAAAATTCAAATTTCATCTCTTCTATTTATATGGCTCCATCTCCCTCATTCCAACTTGATCAATCTTTAGAGAGAGGAGCCCGATCTCCGAGAGAAATTTCGTCGAGAATTGTGCCTAGCCTCCGAGTCGTCCGGTGACAGCGTGTAAATATTTGTACCTATTTTCTTAGCCAAAATCTTTTGTTTTCAAAAACCACAAAAACATTTGCAAAACCAAAAATAACAAAAACATTCACAAAAGTCTTTTTTGAAAAAAAATGCTAAACCTATTTCAAAAATCCATAAAAAGTTCAAAAGTTTTGCATCTTATATTTACAAGAGTAGTATTTTTTTGGATAAGTGATCATTTTTTATAGATATAATAATACAATTATTAAAGAATTTGAGTGTGATGTATCTATTCCTCAAACTTATTTGAAAAATAATTTTACAAACAATTTTGAAAAACTATAGGCCAAGATAATTTTCACAAATAATTATTACAAACATTTACAAACATTTGAACACTTATTTTGCAAAGGTTTTTCAAACAGTATATATAGATTATCAAAATATTTTTGCAACCATTTTCAAAACTCATTGCGAATAGGTTTTCTAAGTAATTTATTTCACACAATGGAAAAGAAATTTTTACAAACAAAAATTTTTTCAAACAGTTTTCAAAATCTTTTTCAATTAGATTTTCAAACTATTTTTTCAAGAAATTTGCAAAGTATTTTTACTTGATTTATTAATTAGTATATACAAAAAGAATTTGAGGAATAATGAACATCGTTTGTTACTAATAATTTAATGAATTTGTATATATATTTACAATGTTTTAGCCATATTTATTGAAAATACGAATGTACGAGTTATGGCTAAAATATATACACAGTATATCTTGACCCCCCTATACTTGGCTTGAGCTATGCCCTCATAGATCGAAGAGAAAGGAAGACATAGCTCGTACTAAGTATAGAATAATCTATACTACAACGACTAAAGAATAGGAAGTCCGTCGTCCCCCTATACTTAGGATCAATTAATCTAAAGTATAACAGTATGTATACGAATGCAGGGAGGGTCGAGGGTGGGAAACAAATAAATGAATAACTTATCGACTTGGCCTGTCTCCCCCTATACTTAGGGTAAAATATCCCTAAGTATAGAAAGAATGTCAGAAATTGAGGAGACAGACAATGGATCAAAGAATGAGCATCCGAATGCACTCATCCCCCCTATGCTTAGGATGAAGCACGCCCAAAGTGTAGCAATGATGTATGGGATGAATGCAACTTTAAGAAAGAATAAAAAATAACGAATGAAAAGAAGAGAAGAAGAAAAGAAGGAAATGATTAACTATTCAAAAAAATTTTTACTAGCCTCGTCTGCCTGAGTCGATGCTGTGCCTGTGAGTTCTTCATCGTGGACACCTGAATTGAGTCAACTAGGGACATAAATGTGTCATGTTCGAGATAAGGCTTCAGAAGTTGTTCATTGATCACGAATGGTTTTTCGTCAGTTGACAAACCAAATTGAGCCCTGCCCACTGTCATACTATGAATGGCCCTGTTGATAATACTTCCATTGTCACGCACCTGTTTTACTATGAATGGCCATGCCCACTTGCTCTTCAGTTTCCCTAGGAATAGTTTGAGCTTTGCATCGAACAACCAAACTTTCTGTCCTGGATCGAAGGTCTTGCCGTGGATGTGCTTGTCATGCCACTTCTTGACCTTTTCTTCTACATCAGGCTATTGTCATATGCATAATCGTGGAATTCAAGAATCGGATTCAAATCCAACTTTTTGTTCTGTCCTCCCTTCTTGGAATCCAAATTACAGATGTTGATTTACCATAATTATTTGAGAATAAGTTCTATGGGCAGATGTCATGGCTCGTCGTATACTAGGCAATAGGGAGACATTCCTAATGGTGGCTTGTACGTAGTCCGATAGGTCTGAAGTACTGAATCAAGCAACTGTGACCAATTTTTCCTATCGGGGCGTACGAGCTTCTATAAAATTGTCTTTATCTCCCTATTTGACCATTCGACCAGGCCATTAGATTGTGGGTGGTACGAAGAGGTGACACTATGTTCAATGTGGAATTCTTGTGCCAGCTTCCTCACCTCTCTGTTGATGAAGCGGCTAACCCCATCAGATATCAGTATTTTGGGGATCCTGAACCTTGTAATGATGTGGTCTTTTAAAAACTGGCAGACGGTACGACTGTCGGCGGTTCGGGTTGGGATAACCTCCACCCAACAACTTACATAATCAACAACGAGCAGAATATACTCAAATATCTGGTTGTTAGGGAACGAGCCCATGAAATCAATGCCTCATGCGTCAAACACGTCTGAATTTGAATGTATTTCATGGGCATTGTGTCTCTCATCCCAATGGTATTGCCTAGTCTCTGACAGTCAGTGCAATGCTTGACAAAGTATTCTGTATCTTTGAATAGAGTCGGCCACCAAAGGCCGCATTGTAGAACTTTTGTTGTCGTCCTTCTTCCAGAGTGGTGTCCTCCTGATTCTCTGGAGTGAAAATGCTCGAGGACATTGTAGACTTCCTCCTGAGAAATGCATCTTCTCCAGATGCAGTCATCTCCCTCACGAAAGAGATATGGATCTTTCCATTGGTAGAAATGGATTTCTTACAAGAATTTGTCTCTTTTTAGCTTAGTCCAATCTTGTGGTCTTCTTGGATACAAGAAGTTCACAATATCAACGAACCAAGGGAGCAAAGTAATTGGCAAAATAGCTTCATCTGGGAAAGTCTATGTGATTGGCAGTAAATTCTGCCCACTCTGGTTCTGGTAGTCTTGACAAGTGATCGGCTACCATATTTTTGACTCCAGGTTTATTGCAAATTTCAAGGTCAAATTCCTGAAGCAGAAAGATCCATCTGATTAACCGTGGTTTTTCATCCTTGCTGGCTTGTAGATACTTGATGGTCGAGTGATCTGTATACGTAATAACCTTGGATCCAAGTAGATGTGATCTGAATTTCTCCAGGACAAATACTACTGCCAGTAGCTCTTTTTTAGTGACAGTGTAGTTTCTTTGATCTTCATCTAGAATCCTGCTGGCATAGTGGATGGCAAATGGAATATGATCTCTTCTCTGCCTTAAAACCGCCTCAATAGCATAATCAGAAGCGTATGTCATGATCTCAAATGGTAAAGACCAATTTGACGGTTGAAGGACATGGGCCTGAGTGATTATTCCTTTCAACTGAGTAAAGGCCTGGAGGACTCTGTCATCTACAAGAAAGTATGCCTCCTTGCTTAGGAGCTCGGTCAGGGGTCGGGTGATTTTGCTGAAATCCTTGATGAATCGTCGGTAGAAACCGACGTGCCCTAAGAATGATCTGACCTACTTCAAATTTGTCGGTGGCTCTATCTTTGAAATCACCTCCACCTTCTCCGTATCTACCTCATGCCATGCTTTGAGATGACATGACCGAGCACAATACCTTCGGTCACCATAAAATGGCTCTTCTCCCACAAGAGCACAAGATTCACTTCACAACATCTTTTCAGAACTAGGTCTAAATAAGATAAACATTGATCAAAGTTGTCTCTGTATACCGAGAAATCATCCATAAAGACCTAGAGAAAACTTCCAACCATATTTGCAAATATTGCCAACATACATCGCTAAAACGTCGTTGGAGCATTGCATAACCCGGATGACATTCTATGGAAGGCATATGTCCCAAATGGACAAATGAAGGTTGTCTTCTCTTGATCTTCAGGAGCAATGGTGACTTGATTATAATTAGAGTATCCATCTAAGAAACAGAAATATTCCTTCGTAGCCAGTCTTTCGACTATCTGGTCGATGAAGGGGAGTGGAAAATGGTCTTTCTTGGTTGCTAAATTAGACGTCTGTAATCCACACAGACGCACTAGGATGTTGGAACTTCGGTTGCGATCTCCTCCCCTTTTTTCATTTTGACCATGGTGATCCCTGACTTTGTGGGCACAACATGCAGAGGGCTCACCCACTTTGAGTCGGAGATTGGATATATGAATCCTACATCACACCATTTCGTGATCTCATTCATCACAACCTCCCAAAGGTTTGGATTCAATCGACGTAGAATTCACTAGAGGGCTTGCTTTCTTCTTCTAGGTATATGTGATGCGAGTCACAATAATCAGACGACTCGGTCTCTGTAGTTGACATATCGACTACACATTCAGTGGGTGAACCGAGTACCTAGAAAGTGTTGCATCCACCCGTAGAAAATCCTCGGGGCATAATTGACGGGTCCGAAATCCACAAAGTTAAGAAGTTGTTTTTATCTTTCGTGCCAAAAATATGGTTTGTCGTTCGTTGTAGGCGGCGATCGGAATTGATCAAGAAATAACCACAAATATTAATCAATTTCAATCAAGTGGTTTTATGTTTATTTTACTTGGGCAAGTCCCAAGGTCAATCACAAGGAGGCAAATGAACAACCTAGAGTTAGTCTATCAATATTTGTGCATGGTTTTCGAGGCGGTCTATTTTTGGAATTTTTAATGCAAATAAGGGTTACGAGATGCAATTTCAACCTATTTTAGGGACTAAAATGCAAATTACGATCAAACAATGTCCAAAAAATACGAAATTTGGTCACAATGCAAAATATTATGAAATAAATGCAATATATTTTTTTTGGAATTTTTGGATGCAATATAAATTTTTATGACATTTTAAATGCAAACAGAATGATTTTCAATATTTATTTATAATATATATTAAACCTATTTATTTTTAAGAAATAAAATTATCCAATATCTATCACTAGGTGATGGATCTCAAGAAAATCTTAAACCTCGAAAATGTAGGGTTTAATACTTATTAAAAATCAAATACTGAAATATGAAAAATGATTTTTATAGGACAAACTATGCATGAAAATGCAATTCTTTTTGGGCACAATGTCAAGCACAATTTACTCTACACTATGCGATTTTTCGGGGATTTTTAAAGCAACGATTAATTAAAAAAAAATTCAGAGCGAGAAATGGGCAAAATATGCAAATTTCCACAAAATAATTAATTATTAAATAACCATTGATCACATAAATGTCCACAATATGTCGAAATGTAGAGAATTAATTGAGAAACATCCTACTATTTTTTAATGATAAAATAGAGTAGAGAAGAGGTTCAAAATTGCGGGGAAATACAGGGGTATAACTGCAATAACTAATAAATAAAATAAAAAGGCAGAGGGGGGACCTATATGTAATTACCAATAGTTCTGGGGGGTGAACTGCAAAATTTCCAAGGGAGCACGTGCCTCGCACGTGCACCTTGGGTGTCTGGACTACTACGTGATATGGAGGGGCTTCTTGCAAATTTTCCCAACGGTCACGTGCGCAACACATGACCTTGGGCTCTGGCGTAATAAGGAGGAGGATTAGGGGCGTTTATGCAAACGTTCCCCCGACGCACAGGCTCCTCACGTGCGTGGTGGTCTCGGGCGTTACGCCCGGCGGCGAGGCGGCGGAGTGGCTCGCGAGTGGAGGCCTCCGGCCAAGGCGGTGGTGGATGGCCGGAGTGGCGCTGCTGGAGGCACCTGGAGGAGGCAGGGCCAAGGGCGCCGTCGAGTGCTCTGTCGGTGGTGGAGCACTCCGATGGTCGAGTGGCTGCTGGAGATGAAGGACGACGGCGCCGGTTAGTCATAGGGCTCGACGCTAATGGTGGAGATGGTTGGGGACGAAGGCGGAGTAGGTCGAACGGAGGAGATAGTCGGTGGCCGACAAACGGCCGTGGGACGTCGATGAAGGTTGTCATAGGCGAGGCGGAGGCTTAGCGTCTCGAGCGGAGATGGAGAAGCTTGCGGCGGTGTTCGGTGGTTGTTTTCGAAGATGGTGGTGAAGCAGGCGGAGGTCGTGGAGGTAGTTGGATCAACACACACGGAGGCCGGAGCTTTAACAGTACGTCGGCGACGCTGCAACGGCCACGGGAGATTGCCAGATCTCACCGGAGACGGAGGGGGGCGTTGTCACCACCCTCCTCTGTTGAAGCTCAATCGGCGGATGGCTGAGATCGGGGGATGGTGCGTCGTTTAAATAGACGAGGTAGGCGACCGGACATGGGAGTTAGTTGCGAGATGTGCGGGGGATAGATGGCGACGCGAGAAGTGCGGTGAGGGATAACGAAGGTCGTTAGATCGCAGGGCGGCGCGAGATCGAAGGCGGAGAAATCGGCGGCGGCGGTTTCGGAAACGAGGGGAGGAAGACGATGGGTTGCGGGCCGTTCGATTGGCCGAAATCGAACGGCCGTAAACGCGCCACGTGGCGGGGGTGAGAAGGGCGGGCATGTGCGACGCACGTGCATCCCTTTTATTTATTTATAATTTTTTAATTAAAAATGAATTATAAAAAGCCCAAAAAATGCCGATACGTGGCAGCCCCAGAGGCTGCCATGTGTCAGCTCCAGAAAAATCGAAAAAGAATTATTTTGTAAAATAAAAAAGAAATAGTAAACGACCTCGGATCGAAAAAATTCCTTCACAAAAAATGCTCGTCTCGATGAGACAACTTTCATGAAGCATCAAAACCAAAATCGATCAAATGCATGAAGTGAATTTTTGAGGTATCCCATATACATAGAATACCTAGATTTTTACGTTTTCTAATTTTTTGTCATTTTTAAATCTAATAAAAAAATCCAAAAAAATATGGAGAAATCAAAGATAAATAAAAGACATCTAAATCTAATTTTTTTGGATTTTTATTGATAAAGAAACTATGTACATAAAATACGGGTCAAAAACCGCTAAAATACACAATGTACAAAAGAGGCCCAAAACCCAACTTTCGCATACGAGCTCCGATTCACTTGAACTTGCCTTGTTTTGAAGGTAACTGAATGTGCATTAGTTCAAAAGTGAGTAGGATCAAATCGGACATTGGATGGGGAAGATGTGGGGCTTTTAGTCCGAAAATCCTGAAACTAGGGTTTGGGTTTTTGGTCCACTTATCAGGGTTAGTGATTTTTTTGTATTTTTTATTTATTTTTGTTAGCGATATGTGCACAGTGGAAGTGGTTTTGGATCATTCGGAGTTAGCATGAAGGAGTTAAAAATATGGGAAATTAGGCTATTTACAGGTCAACTTTGGCTTGGATTTTTAGCTTCTTATTTTGTGCAAAAATGATAGATAAAATGCCATTATGCAAACATGCATGAATGCTAATTATGCAGAATAAATGCAGAAATGCTGATGATTTTGAGGGAATTGAGCTTAATAAATGAGACTTAGAGTGATGAATCCGAGATTCATCATCCCCCTATACTTAAACCATGCTCGTCCCTAAGCATAAAAAAGAAATGCCATAAGGTGAAATGAGATTGGGTTTTATACCAGGACCATGAGCTGAAGGTGAAAATGAATATAAACTCGACCTTTGGATTAATAGTGTGGCGGAACTTCTGTGAGACTTAGAATTTTAAAATCAACAACCCTCAAGTTCTACACATCATTGTCATAGTTTTGGCTTAGAAGTCATCTTAGATCAATCCTCTTCCCAAATTATACCCTATGAACGTTGAATAACCGACTCATGTGTGTGAAGGGTTTTAGCTCTTCCCATCTAGAATGTCGAACTACCATGCGCCTCTCTTCTCCAGTAACTCGTCCTCGGGGAGTCAGGTATTTCCTTCTAAGGTCTGTCGCGTTGTGTTCACAATCGAATTGGGGGAGAAGATAGAAGAAGGGGAAAAGAACTAGAGGGTGGCCAGTTTAGTCACCTCTCCTTGTGAAGATGGCCAGTGTAGCCGAGTCTCCACCAAGATCTGCAGGTTTTCTTGAAGCTTGGACCTTTTTGGTCGGATTTTATTTGGTAGTTGCTTCTTTGTATTTGGAATTTTTGGTGGTTCTGCTTGGATCTTGTTGTGCCCCTATGGATATAGAATCTTTTTGTTCCGTATATTTTTTGGGGTCTTAGAAAAAATTGTGCCCATCTGTCCATCCGTTTTCCGAAGCTTTATTTCAACCCGTACTCCGGTCTTTAGATTTCCACGCTACCCGAAAAGAGACTCACACAGTCTTCCAACATCCCGTCTAAGTTGAGCTAAGTGCATAGTGCGAGAGTACAAATTAATTCCCTATTCCAGAGTTGTACCCAGAATGAAGAGACCAGGTTAGACACTAAGAGTCAAACGTTGTACATTGTCATGTGGAACTTAAAGAATTAAGTTAAAAGACCTGAAGTATTAAAATCCTATTTCTCGGTGAAGTTCCTCTGAAAATTAGGTGGATTAAGGTCAAGTCCAGACCATTCTCGGTTTCCGCCCACAACTCGATTTAGAACCCAATGACTTTTCACAGATACACATGAATGCGGTGCTGGATGAAGTGCATGTGTGTGAAATGCAGACACATTTTTTTGTGATGCAAAAATGGAATAAGAAACCATTTTTTTTCAAAAATTTTGGGCAGAGTTAGTGTTAGTAGCAAAACTCTTTCTTCTTCTTTTTTTTGATTTTTTTTCAAATTAGTTACCCACCCCGTAAATACATATAGACTTATGTGAAAGTACGAGATATGGGTAAAATATATACCAAGTATATACACAGAACCCCCTATACTTAGCGAGTGTTGTGTCCTCAGAGCACAAGAAGCGGAAAAAAGACATAGCTCGGGCTAAGCGTAAGGGAGTGAAAAAAATGAAAAGAAAAATGAAGCGGTCGGGATATGTGAATGATGAGAGTATAAACAGGTGGATGTCGGTTCCCCCTATACTTAGGCTCTGGTCAGCCTAAGTATAGAAGAAGGGTGGAAGTGAAGTGATCGGGAGAAGGAGAAGGATGGTATGCACAAATGGCATCGGTCCCCCCCTATACTTAGGCCTTGGCCTTAGTAGAGGAAGAAGCTGTACAAGGAGACCGATGTGGTCGAGAGGGAGAGTGGGTAGCCGATGATCAAGGCGGTTTTTGGCTGATCTTTTTGTGAGCCTGCGGTGGGAGATTGTAATGACGAGATGGAGATGACGCATATGATTCCCAACTATGATCAGTGTCATCCTCAGAAAAATCATGATGGATAATAGATGAAGTGTTTGAGTCAGATGAAAGATATCCATCATCAGAGTTATCTTCAGAGGAAAAGTATTTGAAAGTGGACATACTCCAAGTATTGATGTCTTTTTGTTTCTTCAGTTGTTTTCTCAGAATTCATTCCTTCCTGGGGTTAAGCGGTTTGTCCTCAGATGAATACTCAGAAGCACCAGTCTCAGTCAGCTCATAAGAAATAATTCTAGTGTACTTGAAGAGGACAGGAGCATCAGCTTTGGATGAGTAGTAGTTCGGAACGGGAGTTGTCCAACGAGAATTGAATTTTGGATCCTTGCGAAGATATGGCTTTAGGGCTGCCGAACATACTTCACTCATGTAGATTACCTTTTCCGGACCTGATGACGGATCATCAGACAATTCCTCTTCCGAAAGGTCAAAGGTGACTTTTTTTTCTTGTTTTGTGAAGGTGTCGGTTCACTTGAGTATCCATATGAATAGCCATTTGTATTATCCTTAGTCGGTTTTCACTTTGCGTGTTTGTTCTTGGTCTTCTGACTATTGGAGCACTCTCAATTTGGGATGATTTGGTCCAGGTATTCAGAGAATGTTGCTCCAGGGTGCGACCGTGCATATGTTTCAAGATCGTAGTAGAAGGATTTGTCTATTTTGAGATCTGCAGGAATTGAAATACTGGGGAGAGTCTCTAAACCAATAGTCTCATCAACAACCGCTATCTCAGGTGTAGCATCGGGGTAGGGCTCTTCTACCGCTTCATGGTTGCGGCTGTCAGGGACTTGGTGGGTTTCCTCAGAAGATTGTGGTTCCTCAAAGACAGGGTCAGATCTAAGTGCTTCCAATGATGTGAAATTGACTTCCCGAGTCTCACAATCAATAATTGCCTTGGCCAATGCCAAGAATGGCTTTCCGAGAATGATTGGAGACTGGGTGAATTCTCCTTGATGCTCAATATCAATTATCGTGAATTCTACTTTGAGCGGAGCACCTTGGAATTTCATGATGACAGAAATGATTCCTCTCGGCCGCTTTATCGATCGGTCCGCCAATTGAACAATCTCTCGTATCTTCTGAATCGGTCCGAGTTTGAGTTCATGGAATACAGAGGTTGGGAGGATATTGATCGATGAATCATCATCAATCCGAGCATGGGTGAAAATTGTGTCTTTGATCTCACAGTCAAATCTGGGCAACCGCTTCACTATGCGGCTCTTGGTTTTTCTCCTCAACACCAAGGAGGAGGCCATTGACAAGATATGTCTTTTGGTCTTTGTTCTAATCCTACCCGACTTTTTCTTAGTTAATTTGTCCATTACAAATCTTTTAAGATCGGGGAAGTGTTCAATGGACTGTAGAAAGGGAAGTTCAAAAATCAATTTCTTTCCTAGTGCTTCCCGTACAGTAGGATCCAAATTCTTTAGATCTTCTTCAGTTTCAATTTTTATGTATTTTTTGAGATTTTCGATTTTTGTGATTTTCAAATATTTCGATTTTTTTGGTATTTTCTGTGTGACATGGTGATGTGGTGTGTTCTTCAGATGAGCAGGGCTGTGATGTTCGAAATAGGAGTCAGAGGCATAGTCATTCCTAGGAGAGTAGTATGCAGAGGTGTCGATGTCAGAATTGTCCCTAGGTTTTTGAACATCCTCAACATTGTCAAAATGAGATCCAATCATTTCCTCATTCATTTTTATGTCCGAGCTCCCATAGAGTGAAATTAATCGGTCGGTAAATTTTTGAAATCTATCCTCTATTGAATTGAATCTCTTATTTATCCTAGAAATATCATCCTCAAAATTTTGTTCATGATCAACCATGGGAGCAGTCGGTGTGTTCGATGATTTCATCTTCCATTTTCCCGTTTGTGCTGAGAGGAGAGTTTCTTGGAATATCTGACATGTAATTATTATTTTCTGAAAATTTCTCCTCAAAAATTATGGAAGGAGGCTGCTCATATGGTCCGGGCATGTGTAGTTGGTCTGAGTAGAGTTCAATCCTTTGATCATGAGTGGTCAGACCTTGATATTGTGGAGTGGACATACATGGTTTACGTGTTTCTATGTGGTTAGTCCAGTCCTCTGTATGAGTATCATGTCTGAAGAGGGCTTTGTCATGGTCAATCCAACGCTGATGATCATTAAGTGCGGGTCTTTCCATCTGGGTTTGGTTTCTCGGCCAGTCATGAGACTCAAAGGTATATTGATCTTGAAATGGCTCATCAGCTAGAATCCGAGAATAATACGGTTCAGTCCAAGATGGTAGATGGTCATGTGTGGTCGGATGATTCGAGTATGAATTCAATGAGGAGGCCGAATTCATCCATCGGTGAAAGTCTCCCGCAAATGTTGGAGGATTATTGAAAGAAGAGGATTTGGTTGATTTGAGCCTAACCAAGACAAATTCATTTTCATAGTATAGCTCTGATAAATGTTCGGTCATTTTTGAAAGGAATGAGGGGTTGGGTCTGCAAGAGTTATTGGACAAGAGTTCCATGATGAGGTTTAAATCAAGACAAGAGAGAGATGATTGCACGGGATAGTCAAGAGAAATTTTATCAAATGTGCGGCTATTGATCTTCGAAATCGGTTCACGCACACCAATGCAAACACAAATCAAACCCAGGGTTCACCAACTCAACTCAAAACAAAGACCGTGAAGGTTCGGTCAATTATCTTGTCAATTTTGGAATTTGGTGATAATACAATATATCAGAGTGGTTAAAGCGAGCTGTTAGGAACCCAATGCTCTCAGGAGACTGGCCTATCCCAAATTAGATCTTTCCCAGCCAGTATGAATTGCGGACCGTTTACCGGCTACCCGATCAATTCAATCTGTTAAGGACGTCACGGGCTGCTTCACCGGCTATCAGAGAGATCCTCACTGGAGAACGACTAACCCAAGATAGTAGTCTGAAAAGAGTTAGGGCGTGGCTCTATCCTAGTGTGCGGGTCGCTCTCTCGCTCAAGCAAACCAAACAATGACGGGGTTGCTCCCCCGCAAAACTTTTTGATTTTATGGATTCTGAAGACCGGCTATATTTAGCAGTCCCAATTTTAATTAGGTGATCACTGAAGAATTTAGATGAGCAAAAATACAATCTACCGTCCAGTCCCAATTTCCTTTAGAATTATGTGATAAAACAAGAGGGAGAAATTTGGGAAAAGCCGATGCACGCGGAAAACTATGATGAATGCTCAGTTAGAAGACTTACAGTTATTCCTCGCAATCTCCATGTGGGATGCTAGACAGAATTTTAAAAATTATTCTAAATGAATGCAAGTCGATGAAAAACCGTACCTAAACAGAAAGTTCTATTAGAGGGAAAGAATTGAGTTAAATTTTGGCTAAGTTGACCGATCTATGTACGTCTCAGTTAATAGTGCAGAGTGGCTTAAGATCCTACGAGCACAATCAAAAATTAAAAATGCTCTAAGATCCCTATATGCAGGTCTATCCTAATCGCCACTCAAGTCGGGCCCCACCCTCACCGAAGAGTGTAACAGGCCACGACACACCACAGAAGAGTTCAAAGTCTTTTTATATATGCGAGAGTATAAACGGACACTGCTATAAATGAGCAGAAATTGAAATTTGCAGAAATTTAAAACCTAGACTCTACGCTCTCTCACGACTCGACTCAATCTTAAATTAATTGCGCCTTCTTCGGATGTCGGTGAAGATGCATTGGTTTCTTGAAAAACCGCTCCACGTACGCCTGGTACCTCGTAAGAAAAATAAGAGAGATTTGTGTAAGAGAGTGACTCAGAAAAAAATCAAAAATAAAATGCTGAATAATAAATGCAGGAAATAAAGTGGAATTTACAATGAAAAATTCGGGGGTCAGACTACTCGAATGCGGAAAACCGAACAAAAATTTTCAAAACACAAAACTAAGCCGTTTGCCTCCCCGGCAACGGCGCCATCTGACGGGTCCAAAATCCGCAAAGTTAAGAAGTTGTTTTTATCTTTCGTGCCAAAAATATGGTTTGTCGTTCGTTGTAGGCGGCGATCGGAATCGGTCAAGAAATAACCACAAATATTAATCAATTACAATCAAGTGGTTTTATGTTTATTTTACTTGGGCAAGTTCCAAGGTCGATCACAAGGAGGCAAAGGAACAACCTAGAGTTAGTCTATCAATATTCGTATGCAATTTTTGAGGCGGTCTATTTTTGGAATTTTTAATGCCAATAAGGGTTGCGAGATGCAATTTCGGCCTATTTTAGGGACTAAAATGCAAATTACAATCAAACAATGTCCGAAAAATACGAAACTTGGCCACAATACAAAATATTATGAAATAAATGTAATGTAATATTTTTTGAAATTTTTGATGCAATATAAATTTTTTATGAATTTTTAAATGCAAACAGAGTAGAGAAGAGGTTCAAAATTACGGGGAAACACAGGGGTATAACTGCAATAACTAATAAATAAAATAAAAAGGCAGAGGGGGACCTATATGTAATTACCAATAGTTCTGGGGGTGAACTGCAAAATTTCCAAGGGAGCACGTGCTTCGCACGTGCTCCTTGGGTATCCGGACTGCTGCGTGATATGGAGGAGTTGTAGGGGGCTTCTTGCAGATGTTCCCAACGGTCACGTGCGCAGCACGTGACCTTGGGCTCTGGCGTAATAAGGAGGAGGATCAAGGGCATTTATGCAAACGTTCCCCCGACGCACGTGCTCCTCACGTGCATGGGGGTCTCAGACGTTACGCCCGGTGGCGAGGCGGCGGAGTGGCTCGCGAGAGGAGGCCTCCGACCAAGGCAGTGGTGGATGGCCTGAGTGGCGCTGATGGAGGCGCCTGGAGGAGGCAGGGCCAAGGGCGCCGCCGAGTGCTCTGTCGGTGGTGGAGCACTCCGGTGGTCGAGTGGCTGCTGGAAACGAAGGACGGCGGTGCTGGTGAGTCGTAGGGCTCGACGCTAATGACGGAGATGGTTGGGGACGAAGGCAGAGCAGGTCGAACGAAGAAGATAGTCGATAGCCGAAAAACAGCCGTGGGACGTCAATGAAGGTTGTCGAAGGCGAGGCGGAGGCGTAGCGGCTCGGGCGGAGATGGAGAAGCTTGCGGCGGTGCACGGTGGTTGTTGTCGAAGATGGTGGTGAAGCAGGCGGAGGTCGTGGAGATAGTTGGCTCAATGCGCACGGAGGCCGGAGCTTTGGCAGTACGTCAGCGACGTTGCAACGGCCACGGGAGATGGCCGGATCTCGCCGGAGACGGAGGGGGGCACTGTCACCGCCCTCCTCTGTTGAAGCTCAATCGGTGGATGGTTGAGATCGGGGGATGGTGCGCTGTTTAAATAGATGAGGGAGGCAGCCGGACATGGGAGTAAGTTGCGAGATGTGTGGGGGATAGATGGCGGCGCGAGAAGTGCGGCGAGGGATTACGAAGGTCGTTAGATCGCGGGGCGGCATGAGATCGAAGGCAGAGAAATTGGGGGCGGCGGTTTCGAAAACGAGGGGAGGAAAATGATGGGTCACGGGCCGTTCGATCGGTTGAGATCGAACGACCGTAAACGCGCCACGTGGCGGGGGTGACAAGGGCGGGCATGTGCGAAGCACGTGCTTGGGAGGCACGTGCGACGCACGTGCGCCCCTTTTATTTATTTATAAATTTTTAATTAAAAACGAATTATAAAAAGCCCAAAATATGCTGACACGTGGCGGCCCCAGAGGCGGCCACGTGTCAGCTCCAGAAAAATCGAAAAAGATATATTTTGTAAAATAAAAAGAAATAGTAAACGGCCTTGGATCGAAAAAGTTCCTTCACAAAAAATGCTCGTCTCGATGAGATCTACAACTTTCATGAAGACATCAAAACCAAAATCGATCAAATGCATGAAGTGAATTTTTGAGGTATCTCATATACATAGAATACCTAGATTTTTGGGTTTTCTATTTTTTTGTCATTTTTAAACATGATAAAAAATCCGGAAAAATATGGAGAAATCAAAGATAAATAAAAGACATCTAAATCTATTTTTTTTGGATTTTTATTGATAAAGAAACTATGTACATAAAATACGGGTCAAAAACCGCTAAAATACACAATGTACAAAAGAGGCCCAAAACCCAACTTTCACATACGAGCTCCGATTCACTTGAACTTGGTCTTGTTTTGAAGGTAATTGAATGTGCATTAGTTCAAAAGTGAGTACGATCAAATCGGACATTGGATGGGAAAGATATGGGGCTTTTAGTCCGAAAATTCTGAAACTAGGGTTTGGGTTTTTGGTCCACTTATCAGGGTTAGTAATTTTTTGTATTTTTGTATTTTTTTTGTTAGTTATATGTTCACAGTGGACTGGTTTTGGATCATTCGGAGTTAGCATGAAGGAGTTAAAAATCCGGGAAATTAGGCTATTTACAGGTTAACTTTGGCTTGGATTTTTGGCTTCTTATTTTGTGCAAAAATGATGGATAAAATGCCATTATTATGCAAACTTGCATGATTGCTAATGATGCAGAATAAATGCAGAAATGCTGATAATTTTGAGGGAACTGAGCTTAATAAATGAGACTCAGAGTGATGAATCCGAGATTCATCAATAATGCAAGATGATCAATGGAAAGCGAGGACATGCTGACATATAGACTCTCATCCTCAAAAAAATTATCACACTCATCAATAAGGAGGATGTAAAGTTGCTGAGAGGGGCTAACAAGACACAACATATGGAAATGTAGGTCCTCTCCAAACAACATCTGCTGGAATGGCTCAGGGTATTAATCAAAATCTACAATGTTCTCTATGGAGATCTGGACATCAGGGGGAGGAAAATAGATCGACTAAGAGGATGGTTAACATAGTGTGGGTTTCATCTTTGTCTCCTGAGGTACCGACATAGATGGTACAATAGTCTCCTGAAACATGACATGCAAAACCAACTCAAGGGTCGGTATTGGAAAATGGAAACACACACATTCTCATCCTCAAACTGTATTGCCTCAAAGATCATATCCTCAGCCTCGTGTGCAACCAAAGAAACCTCAATAATAGCATCACAGAAATTAGATCCAAAATCCTCCAAAAGAAGCACACTCATTCCATCCTCAAATTTGTGTGGCTCTATATTATAACCAATCTCCTCTACGCAGACCTCATTATATAACGCAACATGCCTAAGGGTAATAGAAGGTAACACTGGAGGAAACGAAGGTAGAGGGAGAGACATACATGATAAAATTCTGTATAAGACTCCAACAACTACATGAGGCTTGATCTCAAACCGAACGTGGCAAAATCATGTCTTAAGAAGAGAGACATCATGAACCGATTTATGGATGTTGACACGATGGTGATATGGGTTAAAAGAAGCCACATGATCCAGCTGGAGATAATGATAACCCATGATCCCAATGCAAATGATGCTAAATAAGAAAAAGACTCAAGAAAGGAAAAGAAGAAAAGAAGAAAAAGACTCGAAGACTGGTAACTTTGAAATAAAGACAAACACACTCAGATTCAGTATCGACAATCAAATACAAAGCAAACTCCAATTCACCAACTCGACACAATGTGGACCAAGGGAGATTAGGCAGTTATATTTTTAATTTAAGATTTAGATGAATTTCAAGTAGTTATTCAAGCTCAAAGCTGTAATCTCCTAGAGTTGTTGTTCTCTAGTTGGCTTAACACCCATACTAGATCAACGAGACCACTTCGTCTATGGTCGAAGGCAAGTGCTTACAACAACAGGGCTAAAGAGCCGACCCAAACGTTTAGGGCACAAGTCCATGGATCGGGGCTCTAGTCCTTAAGTGTATGTGCCTCACTCAATCTGAATACAACTGTATATAAGGAAGGAGTTTCTCTTCCCAAGACAATGAATCCAATTACATTTGATTTTAAATGTCACGTAAAACTATCAGTCCTGATTTTATTTTGGTTGTCATTTTTTTGGATTTTTAATGCATCATGCATAATGAGGTTTCAATTCCTTTAGAATCCTATGGTGATCAAAATAAGAGGAAGAGATCGAAGAAGTAATGCAAGAAATAATCAATGATGTATACTAAGATAGAGATGCTCACCTTGCTTCTAACTCTCTTCGTGCAGGATGCTAGAGAGAATCAAAATCTACACTATATGCAAATGCAAGATAATGAAATCATCCTAAAATAGGAATTGATATTAATCATGAAGAACATATTCTACCTACTCAAAAGTGGATCCTAAATATCCGATCTTCTAGACTCTTCGGTGCCCTGCGCACCAGGCCCTGCTAACTCTGTGTAGAGCCTCTCTCAACACTTTGTTCCAAATCCAAATAGTTAACCATTAATTTGACTAAGTCCAAGCAAGAATTTATAGGAACATGTAGTAATTAGGGCGGTGGATTTAATCCATCGAGCAAGAAAAACTAAGATAGGGCTCAATCATACAAAACGAATAAAAAGAAAGGCAGAAAACTCAAAACTCAAGAAACACATAAGAGAAATGCAGGAAAAATATGGAAAATTGACAAGGCCCCTAAGTCAACAATAACTTGGGCATTGGACTTCGTGAAGTGTCGGAGTGTCCTAAGAGTATAAATTATCACAAATTCTAATGTCTCACTCACTTTAAATTATAGAATAAAAATAAAAGTACAAAACAAAATGGCACCACCTTCAAAAAATCTTCAAGTCTTCTCTTATTGCTCTCTCCTGCTAGCTTGTGCTGAAAAGCTGACTCCGCTTCAAGTGGGTGCGTAGGCCTCTTAAGAGAACATCCCTCGATCCGCAGTCCCTTGCAGAAAGGTCAAACAAAGAAGATGGTCAGAACAGTACAAAATAAAATCAAATAAAATGGGAAATAAATAAATGAAAAATAGATAAGAAGAATACAGAGAAATCTATGCGTTGTTGCTCCTTGGCAGTGGCGCCATTTGTTGAAGATGTTTTTGCAAGGGTCTGATGTTCCACACAAGGCGAGAACACCGTCGTTGTGGCGACGCTCACGAAAATGTGATCAAATAATAATTAACCCACAATATAGATAATGCAATGTAAAATACAAATGTGGGGTTAAAATGTATTATAACTCTAAAAAATGTGTGTATAGGTGCAAGTATATGTAGAGTGTCAAACACAATGAATTCCAAAATTATTCCACTTCTTGTCTTTTTATTTTTTTTGTGTGTTTTTAATAATATGATTTTTTATGGATTTATTTATATTTTTATTTGTTTCTAATTTTATGATTTTTTATATTTTCAAATTTTTAATTTTGTTTTCTTTTTAATATATATAACAGATATATGTATAACACTATATAGATACTATATATAATATGGTATATATAAGATATATATAATTTAGAAAAATAAGAAAAATATCCTAAGTGTATTTTTTATTTTTTAAGGGGTTTTAAAAGATATAGGGTATTCTTAGTAGTAATAATAATATAAATAAATATAAATATAAATATATATATAATATAGACTAATATATATAGCTATAAATACTCAAAATGGACAAAATAATATCTTTTTATCTTTACTTATATTTTTCTATTTTGTATTTTTTTCTTTTTCTTTTTACTATTTTTTGTATTTTTAATTAAATAAGAAATCAAAATAGTGGTTTATATTAATAGGTCGAATTGTATTCGAATTCAAAAAATAGATAACGGTCCTAAAATTTTTCAAAATCACTTTTAATAGATAAGAGTTATAATAAATAAAATCTATAATAAAAATAAATATTTTATATTTTTTAAAAATTTTTATTAGGATTTTGGAGTTTTTTTATTTTTAGTGATTTTATTTTTGTTATTTTTGTGATTTTTGGTCTGTAGTTACAAAATACAATTATAAATAATATTAAATTTTTTTGGAATTTTTAAAGATAATTTTATATTTTTGTATTTTTAATTGCAAATAGTGAGTGAATGCAGTGTTTTTGTATTTTTCAAAATAGGAAAATAGTTTTAAATTGCCTAAGAAAATATGTGCAATTTATAACATATCCATGCACTTTAAATAATGTCCTGGAATTTTTGGATGCAAAATAACATTTTATCAAAAATAAAATAACAAAATGAAAACAAAATTTTAGTAGGGACCTATTAGCAATTTTCCAAAACTATTTTCTATTTTTATACCCCTCAAAGAAATCCAGGGCCTAAAATATAAAATGCCCTAAATATCTAATATAAAACAAGCCGGTGAGGATATTTTCGCAATTATAAAAAAACTCAAGGTCCTGATTGCAATTTATCCAAAAGTTTTAACACTAGAATTTATTTTTACAAGCTGAAAATGATGTATAAAAATCCCAAAGGCCCCTTGCAAAATGCATGCCCCCTTAAATGCATAGGTACGCGAGGTCACGTGGCGAGGGACCAATATGCACACAATGGGAGGTTAAGGCTCTTAATATAAAATTTACAAAAAATTTTAACTATAGATAAAAGGTTTTAGATTAAAAATAAAATATAAAAATGGAGAGGGTATATGTCAAAATTAGCGACATGTGCATGCAATGATGATGGCTCCACTTATCCACATGTCATGTCCACGTTGCACGATACCGGTTCGCGGATGAGGGGAGGGTTTTAGATCTCATGGGAAATCTGATGGACGTGGGCTAGCTTCATCCAACAAACATGATCAAAACTGTGGCGTAGGAGAAATCCGACGGAAGATAATCTTCATATAGAATAGGGAAGAACAATTCGAGGTGCGAGCTTCGATCTTCGTTTCCCCCTCCCCTGAGCATCTTTGACGCCTCTCAGGTTCTCAAGTTGTTCGTCTTACCGATCCCGCATATGTTGGAAGCTTCAAAAAGCTCCGGGGATCACTGAGGAGTCATAGGAGGTTGGAGGAGCTCAGTGAACCTAGGAACCTCCTCTGACTTCAAAATCATCTCTAGTGGGCCTTGAGCTCCAATTACCTACACAGGAAGAAAGCACGGTCGAGGGAAAACCACCTCGAACCGTTATTGGGCAAAATGGAGGCGAGGCAATGAGGTCCAGTGGAGGTGGTAGAGGAGGACCTCGAAATCCTGATCGAAGACCGGCCAGGAGGAATGTAATGGATGGGGGTATAGAGAAATGGAAGGGGAATGAAATGGGGGTGAACGATGGGATGGAGCATGGCTGAAAGACGGTGGAACAGTGGTCAGAGCAGAGCTCCGGTGAACTACGAAAATCAAAATTTAAACTACAAAAATGAATTAAAATGTGAAATAAAAGTAGGAAATTAAATATAAAACTAAAAGATACCTAAATTACCATTACACTATGGCTCAATCTGTCAGAGCAAGGAGTTGAGTGGACCACCGGGCGGAGCCTTGCCAATGATGGGGATCAGTGCTCCAAGCAACTCCTCCTCACTGCACAACGACGAATGCACACTCATGTCACCAACTGCGGGTCTCAGGGCCGATATGAGGAGCTAGGTACCATGGTAGAGGGATTAATATTGAATTGGATTCTGATGGGGGTATATGTACAATCTTGGGTTTGACTGAGGTGACAACTCAATCTAATGATCCTCAGATCGAGGCAAGATGTGCGCGTGAAAGATCTATGATCGAGGAACGACAATCATGAAGGAATCGATCTAAAAAATGAAAGAATTGTTAGGAAAAAATCGAGGAATTCAAGGGGCGTAGCTTCTGACAAAGTAGACCTCGAGAGTCTAGAGAGTTAACTGAGGTCAACACGGACCGGTCTCCCATTGATCCACGTAAGCATGCTAAACGACAAACATAATTTAAATCCTTTATTAATTTTAGTTAAAATATTAAATGATTTTATTAATTTTGGTCAAGAATATTTATCATTTTATGTAGTATTTTATTATGATTATTATTTATTTTTAGAAGTTAACTTATTATGATTTACTTTTTAAAAGTATAAATTTACGTAAATTTATCCATATAGTAAGTACTTTACTTTTATTTCTATTTTCAATTTTATTATTTTATAAACTTATTTTACGTATTTTTAACTTATTTATATATATACCTATGTAAATTTAAATAAATGTGTATTATTATACAAGTATATATAGGTATAATTTATCTATGTATTTTAGCAAACTTATTTATTTTATTATATTTTTAATGATTTTATTTTATTTTAATGATGTACATATGTTATAAATATTATTTACAAAATTATAAAAATATAAAAACATGAAACATGTAAAGAATAAAAAAAATTATTGTTTTATTTAGGCAAATTGCACAGTAGGGGTCCAAAGCCCAACTTTTGCATCTTAGTTACAAATTAAATGAAACTACATTTTATTAAATAGATAATTTAATTTTAGAATAACAATAGTGAGTTAGATGAATTTTGAGTTCATATGGAGAAGATACAGGTCTGGAAAGTTTTTATTTTGAGTATCTAGGACATTTTATGCATTATTTTTGAGTGAAACAAAATTTTATATTTTTCTATGTTTTTTTATCTACAAGTTTCATGTACAAATTTTATTGATTTAAGGTATAAATAATAAAGAATAAAATAGATCCCAAATTGAGTTTATTGGAGAATTAAAAACTAGGGTTTTGAATTATTTTTAACCATTATCTCCCCCTACTTTATTCCTTGTCGGCCCAGTCATCATGATGCCTAGGTATCAGGGTTTAGGGTCATTTAATATCTATGGTATTTCATTTTTCTTTTATCTTATTATTTTATGATGGCTTTAAATACATCACTTTATACAATATTTACAATATAAATTATTGATGTTATTTTGTGCAAAATAATGTTATATACATACCTTTAGCTAGGGTTTAAAGGCCAAAATGAAAAAATAAAGGTGATGAAATGGAGATTCATCACCTGGTCAGATTTGTTTCATAGTAATATGGCATGAGAAGTCTCTACATACTTTTAAACAGCTAAATTGAAATAAATTGTACTAAGGATGTATATTATATTGTAATATCAAGCAAGAATTATTTATTGGTTGTATTGGATTGATGATTGATTAATATAATTAAATTAATTTAATCCACCTAAAATTTACAGTCTATTTTTAATAAGACTAGACTTCTTTTGGAAGGATTACTCATGAGAATTTAATTCAAAATTAGCAATCATAATTTGAACGAGATATGAAGGATCATAAGCTGGCATTCATGGTCTCCTGTCAAGGCAAAGGGTTCCGTTGCTATGGAATATACAGAGGAGACACCGATGCGAAGTCATTGCTTCAACATACAAACACACATGGATCGTGCTCTTTGCTTCTCGAAAGAGACATGACATTGATTATAGGAATTTTACGAGTGGTTAAAAGAATGTCGATGTAGAAACCACTAGACAAAATTCAAATAAT
Organism: Ottelia alismoides; assembly: GCA_037367405.1. NCBI lineage: Eukaryota > Viridiplantae > Streptophyta > Magnoliopsida > Alismatales > Hydrocharitaceae > Ottelia > Ottelia alismoides. The sequence goes on from JAZKJV010004099.1 coordinate 849,032, forward strand.
CAAACAAAATTCAACTTTGATTAAAAATAATCTGAGTTGTTCACTGTGTATTTTACCAGGAAAATGTTCCTGGGTCGAACACAAGAAGGTAGAAAATCGTGCTCGAGATTTTCGAGGACTGAAGAAATATTGTTGTGATTATTTTTTATCTCTCCTTTTTTTCTTCTTGAAATCCAAAATCTTTTTGTGATTTTAATGTTTAATCTTTTTACTTGATTTTAATTTTCCATTTTTTTTATCAATTTTCAACGGGATATTTTTCAAACAAAATTTATCTATAATATAGTAGGTGAAAAACATAGTATATACATGCGATACTATATAATTGATAAAAACCTCGAGCAGCGGGCTCGAGAAAAAAATAGAAAACAAAGCAAAATAGATCAAAGATCGAGAAATGAAATCCAATGAAAAACTCGCGATGAAATCGTAAAAAATGATATAAAAATAAAATGTCAAAAATACTACAATAATTGAATATAGTCTAGGGTCTACATTGTTCGCAAAAGTACAGAAATAATGTGTAAAAAATGCAAGATAAAAGATAAAGGTATCTTGTAATTAGATCCCTGGTTAGAGACCTAATTGTAAGAAAAATACTGGAGATTTACAATTAGATCGCTGCGTAGGGACCTAACTGCAGATACAAAAGATTTTGGAGGCGGGCTTAAATTTCCTGGAAGGTCGGGGGTGAAATTGACATTTTCTACTGGTTCGCATGCCAACGGCGCAGATCAGATTGTGTCTGGCAATATGGAGCATCCAAAGGTGCACACATCAACAGCCTGGAGCTTGTCTGTTCTTCCTCAATCTTCAGAAGAGGCGACAGTGATTTAGCTTCTCCCGATCTCTAACGAAGATGTGGCTATGGCAGAAGGTAATCGAGCTCTTGTAGGGCAGAAGGGGGTCGCCTACCCCCTTCGAGCTCCCCCACAGTGGGTCTTGATTTGATAAGGCAGTAAAGAAAAATGGAAGACCTTCTAGGGTTTATGCTTTAAGCGCATGTGTTGCAATTCGTTTGTTCGATTGGTGAAGATGATAGGTACTCAAGAAAATCAAATGATGATTCTCCAAATGAATGACTACCTGCAACTAAAGATTTTATGCTTGATTTCTCAAGGAAATCAGCAAAAAGACGTGGTTCTGTAGATATAATGAATTGCCAGAATAAGGGAATACGGGAATGAAGATAAGACAGATTTGAGTCAATTTGGAAAAATGATTTTTGATTGGAGATTAAGATCATTGCTTATGAAGATCTAATGATATGATTAAGAGGTCTAATTGGACACAGAGAACGAGGAAATCAAAGAATAAATGGAAAAGTACCTAGGAGTGCAGAGTATAAGAATCTACTGTTGTTGCTTGACGGTCGGTATCCCAGAGCTCAACACCACGCACGACGATGATGCAAAGCCAAGGCTGGCCTTGGAACCTCTTCTCCAACAGATCTTCCACACAGAGGCATACCTAGGCATTGTCACCACCAGAGATGATCGAAATGAAGCGAGGAAAAAGTTAGGTCAAGAAGTTATGAACTAGACTGGAGAAGTTGATTCTAACTACTGATCTTTAGGGATTTACATAGGTGAATCAACAAGTATTTGGTGTTGATCAGTGGGTAGGAGATGAATCAAATGGAGTGATTAGAATAACTTTAGGATGTGAGATACAACGGGAATAAATAGGAGAAGTTCAGTTGGAAGAACATATTCCAGCCAACTTCTTCTTGTGGAAGAAGCACTAGGTGTTGACACGTGTCAACACCTAGTTGGATGGGATTTGTATAGTTAATAATAAATATTAAATGACATCATTTAACTTAGGCATAAATAGAAATGTAGTTAATTAAATATATTAATTTATTATATAATTTATTTTTTATAAATAATAACAATTAAATATGTATAAATAATACTTGATAAATAGATATCATATTTTTAATTTAATAATTTAATAAATAATAGATTAATTTTATATTTTTATTAATAATCAGGATAATAAATATGAGTTGTATGAAGTTTTTCCAGATTTTAATAAATTAGTTTAGATATATAAATAAATATAGATAAATAAGCTATAGTTCAAATTCATCTATAAGTTAGATTTTTTGGAATTATTTAAAATGTTAAATAAGGTTTAAAAAATTTGAAATAATTCATGATTAAAACACAAGACCAATAAAATAATTAAAAATTATAAAATCAATAAATTGTAAATAATAATGTTCTGAAGAAAATAAATAGCCCAGAAACCCAGTGGTCATTAGGTCCCAAAACTGACTTTTTTGCAAATGGACTCCGATTTTAGTGAAATCATCTTTAATAATTACATAATATTATTTTATGAACTTTAAAAGTGAGTAGAGTGAAATTGGAGTTCGTTTGAGAAAATTGTGATGTTCAGAATTTGAAAAATTGATAATTTGAAAGTTAGATTTCTTGGCATATATACACGATAATATATTTAACTTATTTTTATATTTTTCTATACATTTATAGAAATAAATAGGAAAGTGTTTGGTGAAAAATATATTAAAATTACTTAATGAAATATCTTTGAAGTTTTGGTATTTATTTGATAGCTAATGAATAATGTGTGCAATGCATAAATAATTCTTTTTGTAGTTTTCTTCCTTATCTCCCCATACTTATTTGTTTGTCGACCAATCCATGCTAAATTGGTCTCGGAGGTTAGGTTATAAATATATCTTTCAGCTATATTTATATTTTATAAGTCATATTGTACATATATATATATATATATTTAAAATATGTCTTCGTGTTGTTTTCTTTATTTTTATTCTTTTATTTATTTACATTATTTTAATGCATAAAAGTGCATCTTTATTCGTGAATGGTATTTTGATAATATATGATAGTTAATGCTTATTTATATGTATTTGTTAAGGGTTTTAAGATAAAATGCAGAAAGAATGTTAATGAATCATGGATTCATCAGCCGTATGCATAGTGACTGCCATATTGTTCCTCCTCATATAATTGAGGTGGTATTGGATTGCACATAATGAGTTCTATTCCTGTTGAAGGTCAATTTAATTGACAATAAGTCAACTTCACCTTAAGGGTGGTGGGCTCGGGTGTCGAAGAACTAATTGAGAAATACAAGTTGGACATGCAATGTGTAATGAGTTCCCACACTTCCTTCACCTAGTTACATTTTTTCATATTATTGGGGTGTAACAAAGGTAGAAGGGAGATCCCAAATCTTGCTAGAGATAAAGTGGTAAGTATATCTCTTGCTTTGAAAGTTGACAAAGGGAATATACCTACAAAGTATTAAAAAGCAAGACAACTTTGATTTAAAATTACTTAATCAAAGAAATAAAATTTAATTATTTATATTTGTTCTAATAAGTGTTTTTTTAATATCATATATGAAATCCATAAACCCACTTAGCAAGCTTCTGAATGTCAATCAGTTGATCGGACCGAACCCTTTGGACAAGCTCTGGAAATCGGAGCTTATTCTCTTGCGGAGTGCATTAGTTATGTGCTGACCAAGAACAAGCATGTGGATCCTTTGTAGATGGACAAATTAAAATTTATTGAAAAATTGATGAAAACCACTCGCTGGATTGATGTTATATTCTAGGGTCTCTGTCTAATGTGTTTCAAAGCAATATATGAACATGGAGAATGACTACGATATAATACTATATCTAAAAGAAATGTTTAGTAACATAAACCACACACAATGTTACAACTTACTGAAAGATCTTATTCACTGCAATGTGCAGGAAGAGACACTAGTTAGATAATATGAAAACAAACATTTGGTCACCTATCTGAGATGGAGACCCTTGGGGTAGAGGTTAATGCATATATTGTTGTTCAACTTCATTTTGTTGTCTCTATCCAAGTCTTTCAACAATTTTGTGTTACCATACCGTATGAACAAACTGAGGTTGACAATTGCCGAGCTCATATCTTCCTTGAAGTCTTAAGAGGACGTCATGAAGGAGAATCCTACATTCAGTGCAATGGTTGCACATTTCAGAGGGAAGCATGGTCGGAAGCATGAGTGTCGGAAGGTTTCGGCCTAGAAGAAGAAGAGTCAAGATGTTGGCTCATCCTCTTAGGCTTCGACACTCACGACATCCAAGAAAATCAATGGCTATATCACTACAAGAAATCAAGGTACTGGAAATGCAAGTGTCTAGATTATCTAAAAATCATTGATAAGGGTAAAGGTATGGCTTTAGGAGGTATAAGTTCTACTTTCATATTGAAACTAATTTTCTCGTAGGATAAGAAGGTATTTGGGTCATAAATTTGGTGCCTATGTTCATGTATGCAATTTGTTGCATCTATTTCAGGAAAGAAGAAATCTTGAAGAAGGGGACATAATAATCCAGATGGGATCTGATGCAACTATTATAATAGTCACAATTAGGACGTACAGACTATCGTTATCTAGTGGGAGAGTCTTAGTACATAGAGAATGTCTCTATGTTCCAGATATTAGAAGGAACTTATTATTTGTATGTAAGTTAGTTAGAAATGAATATTCGTTCATGTTCTGTGCAAAACTTTTTATAAGTCATTATGGTAAACGTACTACATATGGCTTTCTATCTCATGATGGACTCTTTGAATTGTGCATTGATGAATGTGTCATGAATGTTACTACCACTAACAAAAAAATCCTAAGAGAACTAGAGAGGATGGAAATCATTTAACCATGATTTGACATTAAAGTCTTGATCATTTATTTATTGATAGGATCAATAGATTGATAAACGTGACCATTATATTTTCTAGAGGTCCAAATTTTATCTACTTGTGAACATTGAAGGTAAAATGACCACAACACCCTTCCGAAATAATGGTATACGATGAAAAGGTATACTTAGCCTAATGCATACCGAAGCATGTGATCCCTTCAGTATCACAACTCGAATTAGATATCAATTCTATTTGATGTTTATTGATGACCATTCGTGATACATGCTTATCTTCCTATTACATCATAAATATAAAACTTTTGAAAAGTTCGAAAATTTCATGGCTTTGATTGAGAACCAAACCAATAGAAAGATTAAACGGATTTGATTTGACCGAGATGATGACTACCTCATAGATGAACTCAAGGAATACCTTAAAGGGAGAGGAATTGTATAAAATCACTCTCCTCTCCCCCAACAAAATGGCTTTGCTCAAAGACAAAAAATGACCATCATGGATATGGTTAGATAAATGATGAGCAAAGCACATTTACCACTTAGTTTTAAGGGATATGCACTAGAGACTATAATATATATATATATATATATATATTCTTAATAAGATTCCTAACAAATATGTACTCAAAACCCCTCATGAGATTTGGTTTGGAACCGAGACCACTATTAGGATTTTAGGTTGTTTGGTCCATGCTAAGAACATGGATGCAAGTAAGATGGAATCTTGTACTAGAGTACAACTTCATTGGGTATGTAAAGGACGGTATTGGATACCAACTTTACGACCGTGAAACTCAAAAGGTATTCATCTCTAGGGATGTGAAAATCTTAAAGGATGACTTCCCTAAAGGTCAATACAAAATGAAGTAAAGAAACTCATAGAATCCTCTGAAGAAATTGAGATTCTTGAACCATAAACTGAAGAAATAGTTGAAGATGAAACGCATTGTACCTCTTTGAAAGAGTTCGAGGGTGGTTATACAACCTGAAAGGTATGGGTTCCATATGTTATAATAGTTTGACAATGATCCGACTTCATTTATTAAAGCACTCGCAGATCATGACATCAACAAAAGGATTCTAGCGATGAAGTCTGAAATAGACTCCATGCACAAGAACGATGTATGGACCTTGTGAGTACGGCACAAGAAGGAGGTGAATTGTGCAATAAACAATTGTCTAATAAAATATGCAAAAAAATAATTCACAAATCACCGAGATAAAAGAATGACAAATTACATTGAACAATGATTTTTACCTGGAAACCCAAGCGGATGAAAACCATGACCTAAAATCCCGGTCTAGGATTTCCCCTTCGCTCTCTCAATGAATTCTATTCCACTATTCTAGTGCTACTTTAACTTGAAGATATCACAACCTCACGTAGAATATGTACCCTTCCTTAGACAACTCCCAAAAGAAGATTATCTCTCTCTGTCTCGGAGAAAGAAATCCACAACTCGGATATATATACAAAAAATGCTATAAAAATATATTTAAGAAATGAAACTTGAATTCATGAGCTTACAGACTTAAATGTGGAATATGCTTGAGAATGATGATGATGATGATGATCACAATAGAGCACATAGATCACAAACAACTTCAGTAGCTGAACAGCTTTGGATTAAAGAGAGCTCGAGAGCACAGAAATACTGAAGAACTCAAATATCACAAAAAAGATCACTCTTTCTTTTCTTTCAAGAGTAGACAATATTTCTCTTGATTGTGTGTCTCAAACAATGAGCCATATGCTCCTTTATATAGGGTTAGCCTCAAAAGAGCCGTTGGTGTCCAAAAATGGGAAGTCTGGCATTTTGATTTCCAATATCCATGAAATGATCAATCATAGAAACAAGGTGATCGATCATGACTGATCGATCATGTCATAAAAATGATCGATCATGTCATAAAAGTGATCGATCATATTTGATCATTGGTATGAAATTCAAAACGTGATCGATCATGTTCAAAAGGATAGTCGATCAAGGTTGATCGATCATGAGAAACAAGATGATCGATCATAGGTGATCGATCATAGGTGTCAAGGTGATCGACCTTATGTCCAAAAATGGAAAATATGAAATTATTAATTTGGGCTTAAGTTTACATGTTGATCAAGAATATGAAAGAACTATAAGTATGTTTTTAACATAAAATAAAAACTATATAACATGTCACGTCAGCATCCAAAGTCTTCAAAACTTGAGCTCTAGAATTGAGTCTCTCTTTTATTCTTTCAATAATATGATTTTGAATCTTTAACCTTCCAATAGAGTCTTTCAGAATCAACTTTAAGCTTCTAACTTTTCTACACTTTTTCATCAAAGAGCTTATGCGTGTTTCTACATGGAAAGCTAACCAAGCAACAAAACATATATGCAACTGAGTCATTACAAAATCTAAATCACTAACATACCCTAGAGGATCCACCTAAGGGGTTAAACCCCATTGGGCATAAATGGATCTTCAAGAGAAAATGGGGACCTGATGAGAAGGTAGAGACCTTCAAGACATGCCTCGTATTGAAGGCTAGGGTTTGGGCCTTAGCGCATCACGAAAGCATGAAGATCGCATCAAATGCGATCTAGAGCGACTAGTCATACTAGTTGCTCGAGGCAGTGGAAATTATTTTTTTTAAAGAGACGAAACCACATGATTCGAGAACACTTATCGAATCGTTTCATCAAGATCACAAATAAGATATAGGAATACCTCTTGAAGCATGGTTATGATCTCTGTCTCTAAAGTAAGAGACCTTCTGTGCCAATTCCAATCTGATGGAGGAGATGCTTGCGAGCGCATGGATGAGATGCGTGCTTCTCGCAATCCAAGTTGATGATCCGAACGATGAATCTTCGGATTTCGTCTCACCAAATCAACGTCTACTTCACGGCAAGGGGCACCGAAGAAGACAGAGATCTATGAGCAATCGATCCGGCAATACAATGGCATGACGACAGTGACGATGCTCTTTAGGTTAAGATGTAGATGACCACTCTTGAGAGAGATAGAGAGAGAGGGAGAGAGATGGGGTGTGTAGAGAGAATGGAGGACAGAGTTTGCTCTTGCAATTATGTTATAGAATAAAAGTCTAGGGCTACCCTTTAGTTTATATAATTTTGGATGTCCATGGATCACAATCCATGTGCTGACAAAATCAATGATTTAGATTGTTTTGTGCTTTTAATCAATGGTCATGATTTTGTTGCATAAATTTGCAACAACAGCTTTTGTTAATTTAATTTAAAGAAAATATGTGGAAGAATCTTCAATATAATTTATTCTGGTCAAATCAATAAGCATAGAAGGATTAGGAAGGATGCAAACCTCCTTCCAATCATGGAGTGACCGACCGCCTTGATTTAGGACTCAAGGGTTGTCGACCATCCTCCATAAGAGGAAGGTGCTTCCTTCTTCTAATTATGTGAGATCTTGTATCTCACACAATCCTTCATTATTTGTAACAAATTTTAAGGTAAATTAATTCACAAAAGATAATTCCAAATTATTTTATGACAATTTTATTCATGCCATTGAAAAATATGAATCATATTCATACATCTAAAATAAAATGTAAATTGCATTTACAATAAATTGTCCAGTGTGCATCCAATTCACATTAACATTTAACATAAATATCAATTACAATTAGCTCTCTCTAATATATTATAAATCACATTCATAATACATATGATTAATATGGATAGTAGTATCCACATTATTCTATCCTTAGTAATAAAATCATATTTAATAATTTTAGATTCTCATTCTCATGTATCTATATAATATGAAGTGTATTCATGTTATTGATGAATATGTGATTCATCACTCTAAAAGGAAAAAATAGATCTCTGATCCCGAGTAATTAGTTGCTTTCTCTATTTATTTTGCATTATTCTCATTCATGCATTTAGAATTAATATATGTATTTTAGCATGCATATTTGCATTAAATAAGAAGCCAAATTCACTTATAAATATCACATGTATATTCACCATTTTTTCCTTATTTTTATTTATTTTTCTCTAACTCAAAATTTGATAAAATCAACTCTATAATGTATATACTACTAACACTAATAATTAAAAAATATCAAAAAAAATACTAACTTGTAAAATGACCTATAAAACCTAAACCCTAGTTTGACACTAAGAACCTTAAAATGTAAATATCTCTCTAATACAATATCCTATGGTCCCCTACTAATTTTGAATTAGTGTATGTTCAATTAACTTCAAAACAATATCAAAATCAAAAGAATTTGAATCTGTATGTGAAACTTTGATTTTGGACCCCTTTGTATATTATACATATGTTCCTTTTATTTATTTATTTTATTTTTTATCTTTCTTATTTATTAAAAATCCAAAAAATTAGATTAAGTTCTACATATTTATGTCATATTTTATCTGATTTTATTTTAATTTTTTTATTTTATTTAAAATTATCAAAAAAATCTGACAAAACATAAAAATTCGGTATTTTATATCTATAGGATATCACCCAAAAATATTTTATGTACATATGGTTTAATTTGGTTTTCAATCCTTCATAAAAGTTGTAGATCTCGTTGAGACAAGCAACTTTCATGTTGGTCGCTTTTTTTTAACCCTTTTTGTCATTTCTTTTTAATTTTTGTTTATATTTAATTATCGATTTTTCTGGGAGCGACAAGTGGCAACTCTTGGAGCCACCACGTGTCACACCCTTTTTATTTTATTTTTTTAATTTTTGTTTATTTAATTATTATTATTATTTTCTGTTCTTTTTATCTTTATTTATTTATTTTACTTATTATCATTTAATTTATCTCATTCATTTATTTTCTTATTATTTTAATTATTATAATTTATTTATTTACTTTAGTTATTTATTATTAATTAAATAAATAAAGAAATTTAATTAATACTATTTATTATTTATTATTTAATTTAATTTAATCTTTATTTTAAATTTTATTTTTTTCCACGCCACATGGCAGCACCCGTGCATGACATGAGACATCCCCCTCTCCTTCCTCCTCCCGACACTTCCACCCCTTGTGTGCGGTGCTTGGAACCACCACCCCACTTTCCACGCGCCAGCCACCCCTTCCCCACGATCTCACCTCCCCTCTCTGCCCATGACCCGATCCGCAACCACCGCGGCCACAACTGTTTCCCCGCATCACACGGCGGTTGGTGCAGCCAACCACCTCACTCACACCTCTCCCTCACCCTACTCCTTCCACGTTCGCTAGCAACCGCCGTGAACCTCTGCAAGACCAAGCCCTTGCGCGGCCCGACACCCCTTGACCACCTCTTTCTCCCTATCTCCTCTTCCCACCAACCCTCATCTCTCGTTGACTTGCTCAGTATGGTTCCCATGCCAATTACCTCCACCTCGATCGCTAATCACGCCAACTGCCCCTTAAAAGCTCGTAGCTGCCCACCTGATTGAATCATCCACCAATCAAGAACTCAGGAGCCCCAGCTCCAAGAAGGTGTTAGTGACAACGGTTCACCTCCTTGTTGTAGCGACGATGATCTCATCAGCTCAGGAGAGATCCAAGGGACCTTCGTTCCATGCTACATCAAATTCCAATTGCTGTGAAGCACAGTTCTCGCCAGAGCCTAAAGAGAAGACCCCTGGAGCTCAAATCTTCCACTTCCCTAGGAGAACTCCCCCAGGTAATACCCATCTTTCCCCTTTTTCTTCCTCGTTCTTTCTCTTTTCTTCTCTCTGCTTCCTCTCGTTCTTTGTTGTTCATTTTCCTCATCCTCGATTGCACCACATCGCCTTCTTGCGTCGTCCACCTTCACTCATTTTTTACACCCTCGTTCACAATTCACACCCATCATCTCCGCACTCATACTCGAAGAACTGATCACCCTCGACCACCTGAGGCTCTGCTATCATAACCACACCTCTGTGCTACGCACCACAGCAGTAGTCGCCAGCCGAAGCTCCGCTACCTCCGCAAGCTACCCTGTTGTTAAGCACTTCGACTCCACCGCGTGAGGCTCCGCCTTGCTGCCTTGTAGAGTAGTCCAGATCCACCTCCATTTTCACGTCGTACTAGTCACCGCATCTCCGTTGGTTGTGCTTCTCCGCCTCGATCCAGCTGCTCTCATTGATCGCTAGTGCCTCCTCGATTGACACGTCCGTCACTCGAGCACCTTCGAGCAGTCCGCCTCACCAAGCAACAGAGCACCTCTGTGCTTGGCCTTGTACAATGGCCACTCCACCGTAGAGAACCTCTGCGCTCAGCCTTGCATGAAGGATACTCCTCTGTAGAGGTCCACCAAGCATGTTGATGATTCCCTCACCATCGCCCTCTATGCCCAGACCGCACGCATCTTTTGCCTCCCAGCATCCAAGAACACCCCCCTCGCACCCTATTGAACTCAAGGAAGCATGGGGGCTTTTTCTCAAAATACCCCCCTCCCCCGCACGTGTTGCGCACGCGGTGGCGGGTGGATTTCATGAAAGAGCCCCAGTGCTTCCTTGAGTTCAAAAGGGTGCCCCGCCATTCTGAAGTCACGTGTGAGGCACGCGACTTTAGTGAAATTGTAAGGCATTCCAGCAAATCACATCCGAGTCCCTGCTAATAAAGGAACATGTAGGGCACGCATCAAGAGGGATAAATTGCATTTATCCCTCTTAGAGCTTAGGTAATTGCATTTGCATATTTCTTTTTATTTTATTTATTTTCTGTAATTGCATTTAAAACCATGTGTTCTACCTTTGTTTTGAGTCTTATTTTATCATCATTTTATCATTTTAAAAATTGTACTTTGTAGAGTAACTTATGCTCTAGCATTATGGACAATGATTATATTTTTTCGAGTTATGGTTGATTTAATATAATTAAATTGGTGGAAAATTTTATAATTTACCCACTACATGCTATTAATTATATATTAAAATAATCGATGCTCTGAAAATTACCAAAAATTTAAAATAAGTAGATTTTAGTTTGTTCTACAATGTACCCACAAATAATGTCATTCACACACAAGTCGAGGATGGTATAAAATAACTGGTGATTTTAGTAATTAATTTTTAATAGGTCGTATCAATCATTTTTAGTATTTATTAATTTTCCTAGATTAGATACATCTAGGATAATTTTATTTCTGATAAATAAATTGGTTTCCTATTTATTAAAATTAATTTGCTCAAAATCACCCTGCTCGTATATGTAATTTATAAAAAATCATATATTATCAAAAAATTCCAAAAAAATAATGGTAGCTTCATTTCATCATATTTCATCTTTTGGATAAGTTTCATAACTTTTGGACATCATTTAAATGAAAATCGCATTTTAGTCCCCAAACTTTGCTAAATTTGCATTTCATCCATTAATTGCGTTTAAAAATACAAAAAAATGCCTCTTTAAAACCTAATCCTAGATAGATAATAAATCAACCTAAGGAGACAGTATCCTCTCTGAGTTCGACCTTGATCTTTCCCAAGTAAAAAAATTGACCATTGGCTTTAATTGAATAATTAATTAGTGGTTTGTTTATTAATCTAAATTGCCTGCCAGCAATGTTCACATTAAACATTAATTTCACCAAATTAACTAGGGAATTTCCGGGATTATCAAATGGCATCGTTGCTGGGGAGGCACGGCTTAGGTTATTTTTTAGAAAATCTAGATTTTAGGTTTTCCATACCCGGCTAGTCTGACTATCGGTTTCTCTTATGTATATTTCTATGTTTATTTTTCTGTATTTATTATTTTCTTTAGTTTATTTTATTTTCTTGTGTCTATCTCTCTGACCACCATCTTATTTTTGTGCGAGGGACCCGACGTGATGGAGCGACCGCTTAGGTGGTCGAGCAACTCAGGAGCATTGGAGGCCAGCTTTTCTGGGAATTAGCCGATTGAAGGATCCACATAAATTTAAGATCGACTCAAGACGTGAGAGAGTATAGAGTCTTGGGATTTTATTTTTCTGCATTTATCTTATTCTGTAATAACTGCATATTTCCAGTAGATTCCGTTTGGAATCTCACGTGTGTACTCAAACTTGGACTTTCTCTTGTGTGTGTCGAGACCCGTTCCACTCTTCGGTGAGGGTGGGACTCGACTTGACTGGTGAAATTAGGATAGACACATGGTAGCGTAATTTCAAAGTTGTATGTAACCTTCAGCCACACATCTTAGAAGATTCATTATTCTTTAAGATTCATAATGAGATACACATAGACACATACTACTTAGCCAAATAAACTCAATTCTTTCACGTACTACTTAGCCAAATTAAACTCAATTCTTTCTCGCTAATAGTATATTGTTTAGGTGTGGTTTTCTCGATCTGCACGCATTTAGTGTGAATTTAAAAATTCAGTTTTGCTTAACACATGGAGAGTGCTAGGAGTCGTTGTAAGTATACCTTCTTCTGATCATGCATCATTGTTTCATGTTTGTATTCTAATTTCCGATTCCTCTCTTGTTTTACAACTTAGGATTAAAAAGGAAATTGGGACTGAACGATAGACGTGCTTTGTTGTGCTTAGATTAATTTTCAAGTGACAACCTAACTCTAAAATTGGGACTAAATTGAGCAGATTGATTAAACAAAAATTGTAATAAAAAGAACCTTGTTTTACAGGTGCGTAAAGCCCTCATTGTTTGAATTTACTTGCAAGTGAGAGAGAGACGAACACTAGGATAGAGCCAAGCCAGGATTTTAATATTGACTACTGGTTTTATAAAAATGATTAGCTATTTTTCAGTGAGGAAATGCGGGTAGCCGGTAAACGGTCCGGATTTCCTTAGCAGAGTGGGTGGTTTAGAGGACACTGTGTAAGGCTCCGTCCTCAAGTAACTAGTAGATGTATTTTTACGGTTCGTACTTACTCACATACTGAATGAAAGTGGGTGCAACTAGTCGTAAGAATCAGGCCAGTATGTAGGGAAATACATGCACCTAATAGCTTGTTGACTCTTTCAAAGTTTGCATTTATCACAAACTAAAACTGACAAGATAATTCGATCGAACCTTTATGGCCCTCACATGTTGAGTTGGTGAATTTAAGGTTTGCATTGCATTTGGATTATGTGAGTATTCTCTGCACACTCAAGTGCACCATAGAACTATCGCCTCGTAATATCGTTTTTAATCAGTTCTTTTGCCATCGAAGATGACTGATTGGGGGATGTTCATTAAGACTTCGTGAATCTCTATGTGAACCCTCAAAGAAGTACGTCTTCAAAGGTCCTTTCACAAATTGGACCATCCTGGACTCATGACCCTCTTGAGTTCAGGATCACTCACTCTCAGGATGGTCACTCACAAACAATTCCCTTTATCTCCTCTCACCTCACCGAGGAAGACCTTCTCCTCGATGAGAATATCTTGATTCCTGAATCCTCTTCTAATCAAGACCACATTGTTGACCCAGGTCTCCAAGAAGATTCGAGTAAAATGCCTCCTAAAAAAAGAAGAGGAAGAAGAACACCCCGAGGACCCTATGAGGATGATATTAGTCAGACTAGCTGCATCTGACAGCCCATCTAGGACAACTCAATGTTGGGGTTGAACCACCAATGGATGAGCCATACAAACCTGGACATTATCGAATTCAGAATTATTTGAGTTCGGCCGAACCTGAAGTTGATTTTGAGTTGAAGCCATAGTTTCTGAACTTGCTGCCACATTTTGATGGGAATGCTTCTGAGGAGCCATATGCATTCCTAAGAGACTTCGAGCTCATCTACGCTAACCTTAGACATCCTAATGTTAGCCGAGATTATATTAGGCTCACAACCCTTCCATTTGCCTTGGGTGGCAAAGCTGACTATTGGGTGAAGAATCTTGAGATTACAATCAACAACTATGCCTAGTTCAAGGACCATTTTTAGAAGAAGGTCTACCTCCTGAGTAGGACTAACATGATGAGGACATGCATCACTAGCTTTTCTCGGCTACCCCATGAATCCTTCTGTGATGCTTGGGAGAGGTATAAGGACATCCTGCAGAAATGCACTTGTCATAGTCTAGATGACAACATCTTGGTCCAGTCATTCTTCACCGCTCCCAACCCTGAAATGAAAGTTTTAGTGAGCGCTGCTTGTGGAGGCAGCTACACGTCACGTGGAGTGGATACCGTCTGGAGAGTATTTGAGCAGATGACTGAGACTAGCCTCTCACAGACCACCAATAGGGCATACACACAGTCCCCCCGTTCATTCTCATCTAGAGGGGGAAAGTCAGTTGTAGTCGATCTCTCTCAGGACTTGATCCCTAGCATGGGAAACCTAACAGAGATGCTTACAATAGTCAAGAGGATTAACCGAGGGATTGATGAGTTAGACAGGAGCATCTCCAAGATTCCCAGACTAATGGAGGAATTGGCTGGGAAGGTATCTAAGATAAAGATACATGCCGTGACTGCACCTTCTGCTCCCATATATGGACATCCTGCAGAAATGTACTTGTCATGGTCTAGATGACAACATCTTGGTCTAGTTGTTCTTCACCGGTCTTAACCCTGAAATGCAGGTTTTAGTGAGCACTGCTTGTAGAGGCAGCTACATGTCACGTGGAGGGCATACCGTCTGGAGGATATTCGAGCAGATGGTTGACACTAGCCGCTCACAGCCCGCCAACACGGCATACACATAGTCCCCCAGTCCACTCTCATCCAGAGGGGGAAAGTCGGTTGTAGTCGATCTCTCTCAAGACGTGATCCCTAGCTTGGGACTCCTTGCAGACACGCTTACAATAGTCAAGAGGATTGACTGAAGGATTGATGAGTTAGACAGGAGCATCTCCAAGATTCCCAGACAAATGGAGGAGTTGACTGAGAAGGTATCTTGGATAAAGATACCTGCCATGACTGCACCCGTTGCTCCTGGATACCGAGTTCACGATATTCAAGAGCAGCTGGTGTGAGGGCAGCCCCAACAATGGGAGTAGGATTAGTCCTACACAAATTTGTTCCAACAGCAGCCCCCATCCACAAAGACAATTCAGGATGAGCCTACACCGGTTTGGGAGGTGAATAGAGTATGATATACTCAGGACCCTGCCAAGCAGGGAAGTACGGGGGACCGACAGGGTAACCAACATCCCATGAACTTTCACAACACCGCATTTATCTCCGCACCACCTCCTTCATAGTAGAGCCATGGATTTCAACCACCCCAGCAGCAGCGACGGCAACAGTACCAGCAGTATGGATGACAGGGCTAGTACCATGAGGGCCAGCAGGGCCCATAGTTTCAACAGATACCACAACATCAATAATATAAGAAGCAGTACCCAGGATAGCAGGGCCAGTCTTCCCGATCTTCTTCTCAGTCTTTTCCACTTCCTTCTTTGTCCAGTCCCATGGACTCACAGTTTCAACAGATACTCGACACACTTCGATCCTATCAGAACAAATTTCATGACTTACAGGTGGATGTCAACGGCCTCTTCAGATGAAGAAACAAGCAATTTGCTCC
Source organism: Ottelia alismoides (assembly GCA_037367405.1). NCBI lineage: Eukaryota > Viridiplantae > Streptophyta > Magnoliopsida > Alismatales > Hydrocharitaceae > Ottelia > Ottelia alismoides. Next base: position 865,186 of record JAZKJV010004099.1, read on the forward strand.
CTCTATCTCTATCCTAGCCCAAGTTCAGGCTAACTATAATATCCTGTACCGATCTGGTTCTCAACGACATCTTGGTCAGGTATACTATTCAGCATCTCTTAGATCTGAGCATGAGATTCTTTCATGTGACGAGGCTAACCATATGTCACTCAAGAGCAAAAGGATCGTGACTGTACGTGATCGGGCGGGATACGAGGAGGGGCCTCTCTGGAGCTCTACCTAAGGAGTCTTCAAAAAAGAGGAGAAGGGGCATCATATAAATGCGCCCCATCATCATTATCCAAGGATCAGCAAGTCATATAACCCAAGATGCCCTTCATCTCTCAGGGAGTTGAGAAGAGATGGAGATTACGATTGCAGCATCAGCTAGTCATATAACCCAAGATGCCCTTCATTGATATGTTGGAACTAATGTTGAAATTGTCGTTCGTTGTAGTCGGGCAAAGTTGGATTAATCAAAAATTGAAAATGTAATTATTTTTTAATTAAAGCAAGCGGTCATTTTTTTACTTGGGCAAGCCCAAGATGGAACTCAGGGAGGCCACTGTCTCCTTAGGTTGGTTTTCAGTCGATCTAAAGAATAGGTTTTCAAAGAGGTATTTTTAAATTTTTTAAATGCGATAAATGAGTGAAATGAAAATTTGACGAAGTTTAGGGATTAAAATGCAATTTTCAGACAAACACCGTCCAAAAATTATGAAAATTGGCCAGAATGTGAAATGTGATGAAATTAAGCTAGTATATTTTTTTGGAATTTTTGGATGTAAAATGAATTAATTATGAATTAAAAATACAGACTAGGTGATTTTGAGTTAATTAATTTTAATAAATACTAAATCGATTTATTTCGTAGAAACAAAATTATCCTAGATGAGTCTACCTGAGAGGAATCTAGAAAAAGTTTTAAATCCTAAAAATTTGATTTATGACTTATTAAAATTTAATTATGTTAATCATCGATGAACTTATTTAAACACCATTATTTGTGCAAATAACATCAAATTTGGACACAATGTAGAAACAACATAAAATCTATCTAATGTGATTTTTTAGGATTTTTAGATCAGCAAATAATTATTTTTCAATTTTAGAGACTAGAATGGGTAAACTGCGTAAGTTTTCACCAAATTAATTTTAATAAATAATCCACTAATCACAAAAATATACCTAATGCTCATAACCTAGAAAAATGGATTGTTCTACAACATGCTATTTTTGGATTAAAATAAAGATGCGAACTCAAGGTCCAAAATAATGTCCAAACACAGGGGTATAGTTGCAAACAGAAATAAATAAACAGAATGAAAATAACACAATACATGCGCTTCTTTAATTACCTAAACTTCTAGGGGCCTCCCAAGCACTATTTTCCATGCAGCACATGCGTGACACATGCACTGATTAGCGATGGAGACCCATGCGCAAATCTAGAAAGGAGTGGGGGCTCTGATGCAAAAATACACCGAGCAAGTACGGGGCACGTGTGCTCCTGGTCGGCGAGCTTCTAGTATTTGTTGGAACTCGAAGGGTTGTGTTGTAATTTTCCAAAAGGTTGTGCCCCCATCACGTGAGCCCTCTTGACTCCCTTTATTTCTTTACTTTTGTCATTCTTTTTCAAGAGATGGCATCGGCAGATCGGTGGGCGGGTTCGTCCTTGCTTTGAGCACAAGGGGGCGCTGGTAGAGGAGCAACGGTTGATGGCCTCCACCTCCGTCAACACATGACGAGAGGTGGAGGAGTAAGGGCAAGGGCTACACCGCTGGGCTACGACTGGAGCTCGCAGGTGGCTCGATGGAGGGTGGAGCCCCGATGCTGGAGTGGGAGGCACACAAGAGGTGCGAGGCCGAGGCGATGTAGTTGATGGCGTACTGGATGATCGTCATATGGGTACACGGAGGACCGCTGATCGAGGTTGGGCTATCGTGTGGTTCTCCTGCTGGAGGGGCACAGCTGGGCAATGGTGCAACAGTTGGTGGAGGGGATGTAGGCACGTAAGGCGATGGCAGTGGAGTAGGTTGGTCGCTGTAGCGCACGGAGGAAAGTGGCAACTTGGTGTGGCTGCGAGAAGGAGCTACATCGCGTTGGGATGGGCAGAGGCAGGACGACAGACGTCGAAAAGTTGAAGTCGATCAGCTACATCGCTATAGTAGGTTGGCTGACACATGACCCAGACCGAGGAAGTAGCAACAGCGAGGGGTCAAGGCGATGAAGTTGATGGCGGTTGTTAGTGGTGGAGTGGCTACTAGTGTGGGTTGGTGGCATCGAAGGAAGGGATGAAAGGGAGTCAGCGGCGAGCGGAGAAACTCTCCCACAGGTGGCTACAGCCGACCGAGCTACGACCGCGCGATAGGGAAACACGGGCGGAGCTCGGGTTTGTCGTCGGGGCTGGAAGTGGGGGAGCAGCTTTGTACGCACACGTCTGGAGGCTCGGGAGCAGAGATGCTGCTTGCAGGTTGATAGCAGGCTGTGTACGCTAGAGAAACGAGCAACGGATGGGGCTCATGAGATGAACAAAGAGAAGGCAGGAAAGGAAGGAGAGCAGTGGGAGAAGAGAAGCATGAATCCATAGCTGATATTTGGACACGAAGAAAAAGCAAAATAAAAGAGGAAGAATGGGGAAGGAAGGAGGAAGATGCTCTACCTGGGAGTTGTTCGACTATGGAATGAGGAGCAGAGGCTTCCTCGGGTTATCGCCTCGAAGTGGTCGACGCGCACAACCATGGAGCTTGAGCAGCAGGCTCGGAGCTCACTGCGGCAGGAGGATGTGCCTCTTGGATCTCGCTGGAGAGGTCGTCATTCAAAGATGAAGGTATGCCGATGTCACCGAAAGACCTCCTTGAGCTCTCTTTATCTGCGTTGAAGCACGAAGTGGTGGATGGGTTCGATGGCTCGCGGTGATCAGGTATTTGAAGGTGGTTGGTGAAGATCATGGTGAATTGATTGAGAGAGTGGATGGAGTCGCGCAGGAAGCGTGGGGCTGGTGATATGGGCAAGGTGGGCGAAGGACGAGCGGGTCTTGCGGGTGAGCGGTTGGAAGGGGGAGAGGAGAGGTATGGGGCGGCCGGGTCATGCAAAATGCAGGGGCAGGCATGAGGGAGAGAGAAAGTGGGATAGGAAAATATGGAGGGAAGAGAACATAACAAAAGAGAGGGTCAAGTGGTGGTGCCATGTGGCGCGTGTAGGGGCGTCCACGTGACAGGGTTAAAATAATAATAATAGAAAATGTAAAAATAAATAATTAAAAGAAAAATATGAGTGACATGCGGAAAAAGCTGCCACGTATCGCTCCCAGAAAAATAAAAAATTAAATGCAAATAAAATAAAAAATAATAAAAGAGGTCAAATCAGAAAGTGGTTCACGAATATTGCTCGTCTCGACGAGATCTACAACTTTCATGAGGGATCAAAAATCAAAAGAAGTCGCATGTATAAAGTGTATTTTTGGGTGGTATCTTATAGGTATAAAATACCGTATCTTTATCTTTTGCAGTTTTTGTCAATTTTAAATTACATAAAAATCAAAATAAAGTTAGAGAAAATATGAAAGGAATATTTACAACTGAATCTATTTTTTTTGGATTTTTAATAAAAAGATAAAAAATAAAGGTTATTTTAGTCAATATGTACAATATAAAATTGAGGCCCAAAACTCAAGTTTCACATACAAACTCCGATTTTCATGAAATTGATCTTATTTTGAAGGTCTTTGAATGTATATTACTTTAAAAGTGAGTAGACCTAAATCAGATATTGTATGAGAGAAATATATGCATTTTAAGGTTCTTAATCTCAAACCAGGGCTCGGGTTTTATTGGACAATTTACATGTCAGTATATTTTGATAATTTTCCTTTATTAGTGTTAGTAATATATACACTAGTGATTTTATTGGATTTCAAGTTAGTATAAAATAAATACAAATATGTGAAGTTAGCTATTATACATGTGAATATTTACAAGTGAATTTGGCTTCTTATTTAATGCAAATATGCATGCTAAAATGCAAACATTATTCACATATGCATGAATGCTAATTATACAATATAAGTGGAGATATGCAATTAATTACTTGTTAAAAAAGCTCTATTTTCAACTTTTAGAGTGATGAATCACAGATTCATCAACAACATGGATATATCTCGGATTCTATGGAGGACTTTGCACCTCTGGTTGTGGTAGATACCACTACAACTTCTTTTCCACAACCTATAATAGATAGTTATGATTTTGATCCCATGTTGCATCAAAAAGATTCACAAATGAATAACTCTGTTTCTGTTAAATCAAAGAACGATCTTTCAGTTTATGAATCAGATTCTTTATCTTCTATTTCCCTTGCTTCCATCCCTTTCCCATGTGCTCTTACGAGAGAAAAGTGCATCAAATAGATTCAGAAAGATGACCTTGATATGATACGATTTTGTAAAGAGAATATCACAGTTAAGGTGCCATTTGATGAGTATGTGGCTAACCATCATGCATTCCAAAAATACCTTAAGGTGAGATGCACACCTACTAGGGTTAGCAGAAAGAAAGTGAACCAATATCTGAAGACTCATGTCTTGTCAGTAGCCACAATCTATTGTTTAAGAATCATCAACTACCAAGGAAAAAGAGAGACATGGGTGCTCATTATATGGAGATTCGTATCGACGATATTGCATTTGCACACACTCTCTTAGATAACGTTCTTCAATCAAGTTACTTCCTTTAGCAGTATATCAGAAATTGGAGTTGGGACCACTTCGCAGATCCAGAGCTTTACTCCAATTCACAGATCATTCAATGAAAAGACCTGAGTGAGAAGTGAAGAACATCATTATCTCGATTGAGGGGCATGACTATAAGGTTGACTTCACAGTCTTAGACATGGAGACCTCCAACCATTGGAGAGAATCTCATATCATTCTCGGGGGCCCTTCCTTAGGACCGCAAGTGCAGCTTTCGACTATGGTACAAGAATGATGAAGTTCTGTTCTCCAGGCTGAGAGGTGAACTTTGAGATGAAGCAGACAAAATGGCAGCAACTCGATTCAGAGAGTAGTACAGAGTACTCATCTTCAGAGGCAGACTGCAGAATGATTAGCACCGTTGGGATTTATAGACAGGTTCCTTCAGGACAGAGCGAGACCCTTTCATCTGGAGAGGACATAGTGCCTGATGCAGTTTGCCAGGTGTTGCCTGATCCTGTGAGAGATGCATCGAACTATTCCCATGATGACATAGAGACCCATCGGGATCTATCAGTTCCATCCCCTTCGGAACAATCATGGGACATAGATGATGAGTCAGATGCGGCTTTGGCCAAATTACCCTGTTTCTTTGGTGATCTGACTCTCGATACTTCTGAGTTGGTGGCAAGTACTACATAGTTGAGCCCACCTTCATGCAACAAACAATCGGATTCAGATTCAATTAAATCAGATTTGCTCGATGATACCACATTGCCAGAACTAAAAGCACAACCTCCTACATTGAAGTACGTCTTTCTTACAGGACCCAAAAAATGATATCCTGGTATCATTAGCTCGAACTTGACTTTAGAATAGGAGCTTAGGTTGTTAAATGTATTAGAAAGGAACCACGAAGCAATAGGCTAGACAGTGGTGGATCTCGTGGGGATCAACCCCACTCTCTTCTCGCACCACATTTTTAGGATAATGTGAGACCTTCCAGTGAGTTCTAGAGGAGACTTAATCCCAATCTACGGGAAGTAGTGAAGAATGAGATTGAGAAATAGTGTAAAGAATGGTTTATATACCTTATTTCTGACTTCAAATGGGTGGCCCCGCTTCATGTTGTCCCGAAGAAGTCGGGAATTCAAATGGTCACCAATGAGGAGGGGTAGAGATCACGACATGAGTACCCATATCGTGGCGCATATGTGTCGACTACAGTCACCTGAATGCCACGACCAAGAAAGAACACTTTACCTTGCCATTCATTGATCAGATCTTGGAGAGACTCGCAGGGAAAGTGTTCTTCTATTTTCTTGACGAGTACTCAGGCTACGACCAGGTATCTATAGCCCTTGAGGACTAGGAAAAGACAACATTCACATATCCATTCAGCACTTACGCATTCAGGTGCATGCCATTCAGGCTCTACAATGCCCCCATGCACTTTTCAGTGGTGCATGATCGTCGTATTTGCCGAGATGGTGGAAGATTTCCTGGAAGTATTCATGGATGACTTCTCAGTTCATGGTGATTCCTTTGATACATATTTAGCGCACTTGAATTGAGTCCTCAAATGATGTAGGGAGGTGAATCTGATACTCTCCTGAGAAAAGAGTCACTTTATGGTGACGAAGGGTATCGTGTTGGGGCATGTCACCTCCAATAAGGGAATGTAGGTTGACCCTACCAAGGTGGAGGTAATCAAGAAACTCGATCCACCTACCAACATGAAGTTAGTAAGGTCATCTCTAGGGTATGTTGGATTCTGCAAGAGATTCATTTAGGATTTTTCGAAATTGCCCGCCCACTGACTAGGCTCTTAGGGAATGACATAGAGTTCGTTGTAGATCACAGGTGTGTGGAAGCCTTTGAGCTTTTGAAGATGAAGATTTGTGCCTCGCCTATCATACAAGCTCCTGACTGGTCTCTCCCCTTTGAGATCATGACCGACGCTTCAGATTTCGCTATAGGATTTGTGTTAGGACAACGACGAGAGGGGATCTCGTTTGCGATCCACTACGCGAGCAAAGTATTAGACCCTACAGAAGAACTACACCGTTACTGAAAATGTAATTCTCACTGTAGTATGGGCCCTCGAGAAGTTCGGGTCGTATATTTTGGGCTCTAAGGTGATAATTTACACTGATCACACAACCATTCGATACTTAATGGAAAGAAGGATGCGAAGGCATGCCTTCTTAGGTGGATTTTTCTCTTCTAGGAGTTTTATTTGGAGATAAAACATAAACCTGGAGTGAAGAATGTTGTGGCTAGTCACCTTTCTCGGATTGAACTTAAGGATTCTCCTAATTTTGAGCATATTAGAGAGACCTTCCCAAACAAGTCAATTCGTAGTATTGACTCACTCCCGTAGTATGCCAACATGGTGAACTTTCTTGTCTCCAAGCAAGTTCCCCAAGGTTGGACTAGGAGTAGTATTGACCGGTTGAAGTCGGATTCGAGGAGATACCACTAGGATAATCCGTTCCTTTTCCTTGAAGGGTCATATTGTGTTTGGAGAAGGTGTATTCCTTAGAAGGAATACCAGAGTGTCCTCATGTATTGTCATTCTCTTATGGCTGGAGGACACAGCACATAAGGTACTCCAATGTGGATTGTACTGGCCGACCCTGTTTAGAGATGCTATTGATTTTGTACGGTTGTGTTCGATTTGTCAGAGGATGGGACGGATAGTTACACAAAGAGATGAGATGCCTATGTAGCATGTGATCATCTGCGATGTTTTTGATGCATGATGCATAGTTTTTATGGGTCCCTTTCCCAACGGCCAAGGACATGAGTACATCTTGTTGGCGGTTGACTATTTGTCTAGGTGGCTGGAGGTTGTCCCAACCGAACTTCAAACATCAAGATTGTTTGTAAGTTTGTGAGAGATCATATTATTGCCAGGTTCTAGGTGCCAAAATTTTTGATATTAGATGGGGGTAGCCACTTCATGAACCAAGATATGAGATCTTTAGCTAAGGACTATGGTTTTGAGGACATAGTCACTAGTCCTTACCACCCACAGACCAATGGCATGGAAGAAATTTTGAACAGAGAGGTGAAGAGTATTTTGCATAAGTTGGTTCGTCTCGATAGGAAGAACCGATCTTAGCTCTTGGACCAAGTTCTATGGGCCTATAAGACAACCTACAAGACACCATTGGACACTTCACCATTCAAAATGATCTATGGCAAGACATGCCATCTGCCCATTGAGCTAATTCACAAATATGAATGGGCAATTAAGCATATTAATTGGAGTTGTCACCTAGGGAAACTTTTTTGTGATTTGAACTTGAATGAGCTCGTGGAAAGCCCAAACAGGGCATATGACAACAGTTTGATTTATAAGGACAAAGTGAAGAGATGGTATGATCATCACATTAGGTACAAAGACTATGTCTCTTGGCAAAAGGTATGGTTGTTTAATGTCAGGTTAAAGATGATCCGTGGGAAGCTCAAATCTAAGTAGATAGGTCCCTTTGATGTTAAGAAAGTGCACGGTAATGGAAGTGTAGAGATAGCTGGTCTCACAGATGGTACACAATCCCATGTGGTGAATGAACAAGTGTTGAAGCATTTCATAGATTCTAGGGAGCAGTTAGTCCAAGTCGAGGTCATCAGCTTCATGTAGATTGAGCACAGAGCGGATACATCATATTACTCTTCATGAAGATGCAGCATCAAGATTCAGAAGCTTAGAAGATTCACTCACTCTTGTACATTTTCCCTCCATCTTGTATAGTCTTCTTCGCCATTCTCTGTATATTCTCTAGATCTCATCGATTATCACAATTACTCATGTCATATACTTAGGCTGACAAGAGCCTAAGTATAATGAGGGGAGATGCCCACCCTGTATTTGATCATCCATTCCCTCTTCACCTCGACCGCACTATTTTTGCTCTTCTTCTTCTACACTTAGGTTGATCAGCCTAAGTATAGGGGGGTGGGTCGACTTATATACTTTTTGTTATTTTAACCCTCCTACGCTTAGCACGAGCTATGTCTTTCCTCGATTCTTATGCTCTGAGGTCATAGCACACACTGAGTATAGGGTGGAGTGCATATATTACATATACACTTTACCCATAGCTCGTATATTATGCAATAATTTGCATATTCCTAATGTCCAGCTCAATGCAATCACTGAAGAACAAGCCTACAATTCAGGCACAGTCGTACGAGGTACCATTACTATTCATGGATTTTTAGTACATGCCTTGTTTGATTCAGGTACTTTACATTCATTTATTGCTCGATGTATAGTACCCACTTTGGGTAAGGTACCGGTAGAAGTACAACAGTCCTATCTGATCAAGGGACCATGAGGACAAGTATTTATAATCTGAGAAATCCTAGATGATTATGTAGTTCAGCTAGCAGGACATCAGTTACCTGTTTCCCTATTACTTATTGAAATGGATGAGTTTGATCTCATCCTGGGGATGGATTGACTAGAAAAGAATCATGCATGCCTTGATTGTTTCCAGAAGACGGTAACTTTTCACATTCCTAACTCGATGAGTTCTAGTTTATTGGAAAGACATCCAGTGATGATGTCAAATACATCTCTACTCTAAAGGCTCAACAACTATTAGAACAAGGGCGTCAAGGCTATTTAGCTTATGTATCCACTACATCAAGGTCAGATAGAATGATAGAAGATGTGCCTATAGTGTAAAATTGAAAAAAAGGAGAGGCTTCTTATTTACTCTTGCATGTCATCCTTGCATTCACAAAAAAATATCTTGCAATCCATTCATATACGTTGCATGTCGTCTTCATTTCATTTGCATATGTAGCATATGCAAAGGGGAAAGTTAGTGGGTTCTGAACCAAGTTATGAATAGAAGTTGAGCGTGGATTTGATTTAACCTTAATCTACTTAAATTCAGAGGAACCTTATAGAATTGGAGTTAAGATTTTTCAGGTCGAGCGACTTAATTCTTTGAGTCCACAAGACTATGTTCACATGTCATCTTGATTGGTCTAAATAGAAGATTTCATACGCATGCACTATTCTTTTAGACAATGACCTAACTTGGACAAGCACCATGCACGTAGCTCTTCATTGAGGAAATGGTGAGGAGGCAGAATCCTCTGTCTTGGAGTAGCACATGGGTAGAAACACATGTCTAGGGAGGGTAGTGTATCTCAGCCTAGTCTAGTGGCTACGACATCTAATGACGGGATGTTGTGGGTTGCAGTAAAGCTTCAAAAGAGGGATAGTCTACTAGCTCAAGAAGAAAAACTCCTTATGCACATGTTGCACCTTGTATATAGTTCAAAAAAAAGAAAAAAAAAGAAAAGGAAAGGAAAGAACTCCAAAAAATGGGACATGCTTGATTGAAAATAAAATGTCTGTCGGAGTGTGTATATTTGTATAGTCAAATAAGCAAGACATATGCTTCAAAGTCTCATACCAAGGAAGCATGCATCTGTAGACTTGGCTACACTGGTCAAGCTCCACGGATATGTGACTACACTGGTCACAATCCATTCTCTTCTCTACCCCCTCTTCTTGAGTTGCTTGCACTTGAACTTAGAAGAGAATACCTCGCTACTCGAGGAAAGAGTTGCTCAATCGGGGAATTAGTGTTACCTTGTTAGGGGAGGTTGTTTCATTGCTATTTCTGATGTGGAGAGCTATATTTCACTTATACAGTACAAGTAAGATTCATAGTCATCAGAATTTGCATATAAGGATTTGTTCTGACCTGATTGTTGAGGCGACCTGGATAGAGACTTGTGGAACTTAAAGGCTGTTAGGTCTTAAATTCAATTCCCAATAAGGTTCTGCCACATTATTAATCAAAAGGTCGAGTCGAGCTCCATTTTCACCTTTTATTCATGACCTTGGTATGGAAACCAAAATCATTTCACTTCTTGCATTTCATTTTGGTTGCTTGGGTACGAGCAAGGTTTAAGTATAAGGGGTTGATGAATTTATGATTCATCACTCTAAAAGTGGAAAATAGAGCTTTGATCCTGAATAATTAGTTGCATTTATCCAATTATTTTGTATTATTCTCATTCATGCATTTAGAATTAATGTCTGCATTCTAACATGTATATTTGCATTAAATAAGAAGCCTAATTCACTTGTAAATATCACATGTATATTCACTAAATTTTCCTTATATTTATTCATTTTATCTGACTCAGAATTGAATAAAATCAACTCTATAGTGTATATATTACTAACAGTAATAAATAAAAAATATCAAAAAATACTAACTTGTAAAATTGACCAATAAAACCTAAACACTAGTTTGAGACTAAGAACCTTAAAATGTAAATCTCTCTCTCATACAGTCTCCTATGGATCCTTGCTTACTTTTGAATTAATGTATATTTAATTAACTTCAAAACAAGACCAAAATTCAAAATAATTCGAGTCCGTATGTGAAACTTGGGTTTTGGACCCCTTTGTATATTGAATATATGTTCCTTTTATTTATTTATTTTATTTCTTTATTTTTCTTAATTATTAAAAATCCAAAAAATAGATTAAGCTGTAAATATTTATCATATTTTATCTGATTTTATTTTAATTTTTAATCCTTTTTAAAATGCCAAAAAATATGACAAAACACAAAAATTCGATATTTTATATCTATACGATACCGTCCAAAAATATTTTTATACATATGGTTTATTTTGATTTTTAACCATTCACGAAATTTGTAGATCTCGTCGAGACGAGCAACTTTCATGTTGACCACTTTTTATTTTGACCACTATTGTTATTTTTTATTTTTTTATATTTAATTGTTGATTTTTCTGGGTGGAGCTGCCACGTGTCACCCCTTATTTATGTTATTCCTTTTAATTTCAGTTTATTTAATAATTATTATTTTCTTTTATTTTTATCTTGATTTTATTTATTTATTTATTTAAATTATTATTGTTTATTTTATATTATTTATTTATTTTCTTATTATTTTACTTATTATAATCTATAAATTAATTTATTTTATTATTTATTTTTTTAAGTATTTAGTTATTTTAATTATTATTTATTATTTATTATTTATTATTAAATTTATTATAAACTTTATTAAATTTTTTTTCCCCATGCCACGTGGCTACACCCGTGCATGCCACGTGGCATCCCCCTCTCCTTCATCCTCCCGACGCTTCCACCCCTTGTGTGCGGCGATTGGAATCGCCATCCCGCCTTCCACGCACCAGCCACCCCTTCCCCGCGGTCTCGACTCCCCTCTCTGCCCATGACTCGATCCGCAATCGCGCGGCTGCAACTATTTCCCCGCATCGCGCGGCGGCTCGTGCAGCCAACCACCTCACTCGCACCTCTCCCTCTCCCCACTCCTTCAATGTTCGCCAGCAACCGCCGCGAACCCCTGCAGGACCAATCCCGTGCCTGACCCACCCCTTGACCACCTCTTTCTCCCTATCTCTTCCCTCCAACCCTCATCTCCCGCTGACTCGCTCCACACAATTCCCACACCAATCACCTCCACCTTGACCGCTAATCATGCCAACTGCCCCTTAAAAGATCGTTGCCACCCACCTGATCGAATCATCCGCCAATCAAGAACTCGGGAGCGCAAGATCCAAGAAGGCGCTGGTGACAATGGTTCACGTCCTTGTTGTAGCAACGATGAACTCATCTGCTCAAGCGAGATACAAGGGACCTTCGTTCCTTGCTACAACAATTCCAACTATTGTGAAGCTCGGTTCTCGTCGGAGCATAGAGCGACGACTTGTGGAGCTCAAAGCTTCCACTTCCCTAGGCGAACTCTCCCAGGTGATACCCATCTTTCCCCTTTTTCTTCATCGTTCTTTATCTTGTCTTCTCTCTGCTTCCTCTCATTCTTTGCCAATCCTTTTCCTCCTCGATCACACAACATCGCCTTCTCCTTCTCCGTCCACCTTTGCTCACTTTTTACACCCTCAATCACAATTCACACCTATCATCACCGCACTCGCCCTCAAAGCACTCATCACCCTCGGTCGCCTGAGGCTTTGATATTACAACCGCACCTCTGTGCTATGCGCTACAACAACAGTCGCCGGCCAAAGCTCTGCTACCTCCGCCAGCTCCCCTGTTTGTAAGCACTTCGACTCCAGCGTGTGAGGCCCCGCCTTGCCGCCTCGTACAGCAGTCCAGCTCCATCTCTGTTTTCACGCCGTACCAGCCATCGTATCTCCGTCGATTGCGCTTCACTACCTCGATCCAGCCGCTCTCACTGATCGCCAGCGCCTCCTCAGTTGACACATCCGCTGCCCGAGCACCCAGTCCGCCTCGCCAAGCATGAGAGCACACCTGCGCTCGGCCTTGCACGAAGCCCACTCCGTCATAGAGCACCTCTGCGCTCGACTTTGCACGAAGGCCACTCCTCTGCGGAGCTCCACCGAGCTCGTTGATGACTCCCTCGCCATGGCCCTTGACGTCCCGATCACACGTCTTCCACCGCCCAACATCCAAGAACACCCCCCTTGCAAGTGCCGCGCATGCAGGGGCAGGTGGATTTTGCGACAAAGCCCCATGCTTACTTGAGTTTAAAAGGGTAAACCGCCATTCTGAAGTCACGTGCGAGGCACGTGACTTTGGTGAAATTATAAGGCATCCCTTAATCTTCCAGCAAATCACATCCGAGCCCCCGCCAATCAAGGCACACGTAGGGCACGCCCCCAAGAGGGGTAAATTGCATTTGTCCCTCCCATAATTTAGGTAATTGCATTTGCATATTTCTTTTTGTTTATTTCTTTTATGTAATTGCATTTAGAACCTTGTATTCTACCTTTGTTTTGAGTCTTATTCTATCATCATTTTATCATATTAAAAATTGTTCTTTTTAGAATAACTTATGCTCTAGCATTATGGACAACGATTATATTCTTTCGAGATATGATTGATTTAATATAATTAAATTGGTGGAAAATTGTATAATTTACTCACCATGTGCTATTAATTCCATATTAAATTAATTGTTGCTCCGAAATTACCAAAAAAAGAACAGTAGTATTTTAGTTTGTTCTACTATGTATACAAAAATCATGTAATTTGCACGCACGTCGAGGACAAAATACAATAACTTGTGATTTCAGTAATTAATTTTTAATAGATCATACATCAATCATTTTTAGTATTTATTAATATTCCTAGATAGATACTCATTAGATACATCTAGGATAATTTTATTTCAGATAAATAAATTGGTTTGATATTTATTAGAATTAAATTGCTCGAAATCACCCTCCTCATATATGTAATTCATAAAAAAATCACGTATTCTCGAAAATTTACAAAAAAAATTAAGGCGGCTTCATTTCATCATATTTCATCTTCTGGCTAAGTTTCATATTTTTTTGACATCGATTGAATGAAAATTGCATTTTAGTCTCTGAACTTTACCAAATTTGCATTTCATCCATTAATTGCGTTTAAAAATACAAAATTGCCTCTCTGAAAACTTGATTCTAGATCTACTATAAATGAACCTAAGGAGACAGTAGCCACCCTGAGTTCGACCTTGGGCTCATCCGAATAAAATATTTTGACGCTCGTTTTAATTGGACAATTAATTTTAGCATTTTTTATCAATCTGAATTGTCTACCTAAAATGTTCACATTAAACGTTAATTTCACCAAATTAACTAGGGCATTAACGGGATTATCAATTATTCATGATAACTAAATTATATTTAATTATCAATTTCCCAATGCTCAGATATACTATCAACAATGGATTATTCTTGAACTCTTTCAAGAATAATGCGCTTTTTCCGTGGATATTTGAAGATAAGGACGTGGCAATTATACATTCCACATATAGTGACTTGGATATGAAGATCATATCTCAAATCAAGATCTTGAGGACCTCTCAAAGATGTTTGATTAAATCAAAGCCGTAAATTTAATCTTCTCATTGCATCTAAATCATATTCAAATCAATGTCCAACATTTGAACTAAGATTAGATTACTTCTCTACTGAGAGGAGTCACTAAAATCCAAACATGTTTCATCACTTCCTCATAATACTTATACAATCGTTTATGATCACATCATCCTCGAGTATTTCTAATACCCGTACAACTTACATACCAGAAGACCTATAATAAATTCGAAGTTTTATATCACTTTTAGATTGTCTTCTTCATGATTTTATCATTAAGTTTTCCATTCGGTCATTGTGACTTGGTATCGATCATATGCTTTCCAAAAGCATATATTATACCTTCAAATTCTTATCATACTTCCAAAACAAGACGACCAAGCATGGAAATTGATCGGTCCCAATACCTCATGAGTGAGCCCATGTCTTTTAGTTCAATAGTGAACATGTATGATCCCTTTGAGAGATTGTATTACTCATATGTCCTTGTATGCACACCAGCCCGCCGGTGTATAGACCTTGATTAGGTCATCAGTCTATTGGTTTGACTAGTGAACATATTTAGACATATAGTAATACATCTGTCTCCGATCAGAGGATGCATGCTATATCGCTATAGTATACAATATAGATTTTGGTTATATCGATCTCTTTAAGTCAACTCTTTGACCTAACTTATCTGACACATCCGAATCTGTATTCCTATGTAGAGTATCTGCATCAAGAGGTTGGTCAGATATCAGGCTTTATAGAAGGATTGTCATCTCCTTCTCAGGCTAGGGATCATTTCTTAACAATCATTTGACGGTGCTTTATGAGTCCCCAATCTAACTCTGTAGATATCATTCAAGCACCAGCCTCTTTGATTCAACTATTAAATCAGCAACTGAGGGATTATTAAGATGGCCATGGTACATGACCTTAATTGTACTAAGGGACCTTATAAGTGAATTCATTCATTTAATCTCAGACAAGGAATGAAATAAATCAATAACATTTATTGATATGTCAAAATATTACAATAACATTATTGTAGAAATGGTTCATCTCGGGCTCACATGGATAACAATCTCCCACTAGCCCTCACAACCATTCATGTACAATCTTTAAACCCATGCTCATGACATGATGGTCAAAAATATTTTGTGTCAAAGGTTTGATAAGAGGATCAACAACATTGTTGGCAGAGGCTACATTGGTGATGACGATGTCACCACGCTTTTGAATGTGCCGAATGATATGGAATTTCCTTTCCATGTGCTTGCTCTTCTAATGTCCTCTGGGTTCCTTTGCCTAAGATATGGCTCCAGTGTTATCACAAAATAGTAGGACGAGAGTATCAGAGGAAACTATGCCAAATTCCAAGATGAACTTGTGCAACCACACCATCTCCTTTGCAACATCCGATGCGGCGACGTAATCGGCTTCTGTTTTTGAATCAGTTGTAGTGTCCTATTCTTGCTTCTCCAGCTGACAGCACCACCGTTCATCAGGAACCCAAAGCCTAAAGGTTACTTGCAGTCATCTATATCAGATTGAAAGTCCGAATCTGTGTATCCTAAGACTTGGAGATCACCATATCCATAGACCAAGATGTAATCTTGCATCCATCTTGGATACTTAAAGATAGTCTTCACTCCATTCCAGTTTTGTTCTCCATAGCAGGATCGGTAATGACTTACCTCTCCCACTACATGGAAGATATTATGCCTTATGCACATCATGGCGTACATTAAGCTTCCCATAGTTGATGCATAGGGGCATCCAGCTATGACTTTCTTATCCTCAACACTTTGAGGAGCCATCCCTTTAGATAGGTGGATTCCATGTATTAAGGGAAGGAAGCCTTTATTGGACTTATCCATATGGAAATATTCCAAGATCTTTTTAATGTACCCATATTGTGACAATCCTAAAATACTATTTTTTCTACTTCTGAATAGCTGCAAACCCAAGATATAAGAGGCTTCTCCAAGATTTTTCATCTCAAATGATGCCTTGGGTGGTTGACGGCTTCGATTGGGCGTCGCGGTAGGCCTCAAAATTGGCCATTAGATCTCGAAATAGCGAGTTGAAGTTGATTTGCAAATCACGAACCATGTGCGCCGTCTCCTTGAAGGAGGCGTCGACGATGGAGATGGCTCGTCGTGTTTGTTCGGACGAACGATGATGTCGGTGCGAGCGCCGGGACGGATCGTTAGATCGTGAGGACGATCTAAATGCCATGCTCTGATACCAAATGATGCAAACGGCTTCCGGCGTCGTCGATAAAATCAAAATAATTTGGCGGTGGAATATCGGTGGAGAAAAGGAGAGGTTGAGAAGAAGAACAACTCGTCGGTAACGAGGGAAGGAAGAAGAAGCACGCGGAGATCGCGGGAGGAGAGAGAGGAGAAGGAGGGAGATAAAAGAGATAACTCAATTTTTTAATTCATAATCGACTCCCTAAAACAACGGGCTACCCTGAGATTAAGGGATTGGGAAAGTAATTGGGAAAATTGCAAAGAAAAATTCCCCAAAATCCATATTTGCAGAAAGGTCCAAAGCCATAGGAATGTGAGGCAAATTGAGGGGGTACGAAAATTGCAGAGATGCCCCTCCATTGGGAAAAACTACAAACGTAACATTGAAAATGATCGAATTGAAGGAAAATGAAGCCCAATTCAAGGATGATTTCTCCAACTATCCACCTACATCACGCAATTCGTCAGGAGCCGAATTTTTAAAGCGGTGGAGAGTTGATGCAGCGTGACCCCAAATTATGGGGCCACATTTATTTAATTAAGTAATTATCAATTTTATTTACGTTTTTAGCGGTTGAGATCGCATGTGATCTCAACGTTTATTTCGTAGAGTTTAATTGCAATTTTGGTCAATTAAATAAGTTAGAGTCCAATTAAGTTAG
The DNA here is from genome assembly GCA_037367405.1 of Ottelia alismoides. Classification (NCBI taxonomy): domain Eukaryota; kingdom Viridiplantae; phylum Streptophyta; class Magnoliopsida; order Alismatales; family Hydrocharitaceae; genus Ottelia; species Ottelia alismoides. The sequence goes on from JAZKJV010004099.1 coordinate 882,642, forward strand.
TTAGAGGTCAATTAGGATTAAATCAGTTGTAATTTGAGTATTTACTATTTTTGTAAACCCTCTCTCCTATATAAAGAGAGGGTAGCTCGTTGTTTTAGGGAGTCGATTATGAATTAAAAAATTGAGTTATCTCTTTTATCTCCCTCCTTCTCCTCTCTCCTCCCGCGATCTCCGCGTGCTTCTTCTTCCATCCCTCGTTACCGACGAGTTGTTCTTCTTCTCAACCTCTCCTTTTCTCCACCGATATTCCACCGCCAAATTATTTTGATTTTATCGACGACGCCGGAAGCCGTTTGCATCATCAAAGGTATGAGACAACTATATCTTAACACTAGTTATCATCCGTGTATCATTCCCAATGATACGAATGCCATCTATATAAAGCACAATGAACACAAATGGAGCTCCCACTAAGCTTTTTGTACACACATGGTTCATCACGATCATGAATAAAATCATAACTCTTTATGGTTTTGTCAAATCTGATGTTCCGAGAAGCTTGCTTGAGCCCATAGATGGATTTCTTCAGCATGCATATGTTGCCTTCCTCAATAATGAAGCCATGGGGCTGCTTGATGAAAGGGAATTTGCCAAGGTCGTGTCTTTCCACAAGGCGGATAGACAGTCGCTGAGTTGACCTCAGGCAGACTCCCAAATCGATCAACAATTAACCCACAATCGATGTATGCAATGAATATCCAAAAATGTGGAGTTAAAATTTATTATAACTCTACATGTAAATGTGTATAGGTGTAAGTACAGGTAGAGGTCGAACATTGGGAGGCGAAGGGAATGTATGTGTATTCTAATTTATTCAATCCATTGGTCATGTCCAATTATTGTTTTTGTGGGTTTTGGATTTTATGTATATTTTTTTTATATTTTTGTTTTTATAAATTTTTTATTTTGCTTTTATATTTTATATTTTTTTATTTTCTTTTTATATTTTTAGTTATATAAATATAGATATAGATATATATATAAAGAGATATATATATAAGAGGAGAGAGAGGAGTAATATAATATATAAATAAATATATATAGATATGAATGCTTAATCTATATATAATATTTTTTTTAGCTTTTAATATTTTTCTAATTTTTTTGTTATTTTTCTTTTTCATATTTTTATGTATTTTTTTTAATTTCAAAAATGCCCATAATATATGACTAATTAAGTAGCCGAATATAATTTGGGTTTTAAAAATATAAAATAAACTCCAAAATTACCCAAATTAATTTTAATAGGTTATTAATAATATCTAGATAATTATAAAAGAGAAAAAACATATTTTTGGGGTTTTTTAAGGATTTTTCTATTTTTTGTTGGATTTTGGAGCTTTCTGATTTTTTTTAAATTTTCTTTTTCATATTTTTAGGTTTTTTTCAATTTCTGGACTCAATATATCTATTTATATACCATATATATATTTTTTGGAATTTTTCAAAAACATTTTATAATTTTTTTTGTATTTTTTTAATTTAAACAGTACAAAAAGGGCTTCTTTTTCATTTTTACTAATTAGGAAAAATGCAAAAAAAATGTGAAATAAAATATGGGCGTGCAAGGGCATCACATGAAACATCTATCCTAATTTTTCTGGATTTTTAGAAGCGTCATAGGTATTTTTAATAAATAGATAAAAGACACAAAAATAAACAGCCTGGTAGGGGATTTTTTGCAAATAAAATAAGTGACAGGGGGCATAGTGAAAAAATACCTACAGAAATAAACATTTATTTAAAGTTTTGGGGCTAATTTACAATTTACAAAACCCGCCAGGGTTAAAGTGCAAATTTCACGCGCCTCACGTGAGACTGCACATGAGGCGCGGAAGGACCTAAATACAATTCTATAAACCTCAGGGTCCTTTCAGCAAAAATTACATTTTATTTACAACGTTAAAAATTATTTACAGAATTAAAAATTAAATACAAAAAGAGCGGGGGCTAAATATGCAAATTACCCCCAATAGGCACGCGATCCAATGGCTTGGCTTTCTTCACTTGACACGCGTCGCCACCACGTGAGCCGATGACGGTTCGCGATCAGACGTCTGAGATTAGATCACTTGCGTGATCCAACGGTCTAGGCTCTGGAAGATTGGACGGCTGATCGATGACCTGGGCCTTCGTCTTCATCCAACGGCGGGGAGCACACGTGCAAGAACAGGGAAGCAAGCTCGCCGGGGCGAGCTTCTTCCAGCCAGATCTCGCTCCTCCGCCAGTCTTCGCCGCACCTGAAGGTCCCAGAAGCTTCTTGGAGGGTTGCTCTATCTGCTGGAGGTGGTAGATCGGCCTGAGGCACGCTGGAGCGCCGCCACGAGCTCGGAGAAGGATCGGGGCTCCAGGTACCTCCGCCCGCATGTGAATCGGCTCCTGGTGCTATCTTACGCACCTGACCTGCACAGGAAGAAAGCTCGGCTCGAGGCGATGCTCCTCGACCAGAAATTGAAGCTGTTAGCGTTGAAATGGGCGGAATGGCGAAGCCTCCGGCGATGGGCGGAGATGAGGCTTCGGTTCGCAGATCTGGAGCAGATCTGGTTGGGTCGGAGTGGTCTGGAGGTGTAGAATACGGAGGGGATCGAAATGAAGGTGAAATGGTGTCGGAAAACGGTCGGAAACAAGGTGGCGAAGTCGCCGGAGCAGAGCTCCGGCGAACTTTGATTTACCTAAATTACGCTACACTAGTAATCTAAATGCGAAATAAAAGACATAAATAAAATGCTGACATGAAAAATACCTAAAAATCATAAAGGCGCAGTCTCGACTTGGCCGGGGAGCCAAGGAGCAGGACGGCTGCCGGAGCGCCGCCGTGGGCGCATCTCCCTCCTCCGCGAACCTCCTCGACCTTCAGGGGACCTCCTGCTGTCACCAGGATGCACACTTGACCGAAGGTGAGGGTTCTAGGGCTTAGAAAATGGCCAAAAAGCTCGGACGAAGGAGATGGACTTATTTATAAACAAGGTTGGGCGCCCTTATTGACCGGCGAAAATCAACGAATCTATGCTATGTACAAGGGCTCCAGAATCTCGGCGAGGATCATAATTCATTTGGGAGTAAAATCCGTGAAGAGATGGCTGTCGAAGGAGCAACCAATCGAGCGGGAAAAATGGCGAAAATCGGGGGAAAAGACATGTCTGACGGAAGCCAGAGGCGCAGGGGGAGTTGACCGGAGGTCAACACTCCCTGGCCCCTGATTGGTCCACATCGACCAGATCTTGACTTATTTATTTAACCTAATAAATGAATTAATTAGATTTTACTTATAAAATAAAAAATGTTTATAAATTAATGTAGTATTTATTTATGATTTTTATTTATTTTTTGAAGTATTTTATTACGGGTTTATTTTAATAATGTATTTATAAGTATATTTATATATATTTATTTTTATTTTGTTTATTTTATTTTATTATTTTATTTTCTTATTTTATAAATTTATAACTTATTTTTGTGAGTATAAATATATTTTTATTTAATTTTTATGAGTTTATTTATATTTTTAAATAAATAGGTATATGTATATGTAGGTATACTTATAGGTATTTTACCTATATATTATATACATTTTATTTATTTAATGAATTTTATTTGTTTTTATTTTGGATTTGTATTTTTAATAAGTTATCTATAATATATGCATTATTATAAAAATATATATGAATAAATAGTAAAAGAATAAAATCCCTTTTTATTTATATACATATAGATATCATAGGTATTTTGTCTATGCAGCTTATAGACTTATTTTATTTTACCAATTCTTTTTGGTTTTCTTTTAATTTCAATATGTACATGTATTACATATATTGTTTACAAAATTCTAAAAATATAAATTTATAGAAATAATGGATGTTGAATAAAATGAATATTTTAATCAGTCCTATATACAAGGAGGGTCAAAAACCTAACTTCTACAGATGAACTCCAAAAATTATGAAACCATTTTTATTAAAAAGTTCTTGGGAAGCTATATACAATTAAAGGTGAGTTTGGGTGATTTGGAGTTTTTATTTGCAAGATATGGGTCTGTGAAGTTGAGATTTTTGCTTTTTATTCTGTGTATAGAATGTACATTGAGTATTATTTTTACACAAACTTAATTTTGTATTTTTATTTACATTATTATCTACAACTTTCATGTACAAAGTTTCTTTATTTGATTAATGAATACTTATATACAAAATAGGTGTCAAAAATGCATAAATGGATGAATAACTAAATAAGGTATTTATTGTATTCTTGGCCCTTATCTCCCCCTACTTTATTCCTTGTCGACCAATTCCATTCTGGACTTGGTCTCGGGGTTAGGGTCATAAAATATTTGCAATATTTTATTCCTTTTTCTTTTCTTCTCTTTATTCTATAATTTTGGCATTAAAAACCTTATTTTATGTACAATAAGTACAATAAACAATGAATGCTATTATATACAAATTAATGCTATTTACACGCATTTGTTGGGGTTTTTAAGGGCAAAATGATAGAATAAAGGTGATGAAATGGAGATTCATCACCCCCCTATACTTGCCTTTGTTAGTCCCTAGCAAATACTTATGCAATAAGTACAAAAAGAATAAAGAATAAGAAGAAAAGAAAAGGCAAAAATAAAGAATTCAAAGAATAAATTGATTTAAACTCATCTGTACAAAATCAAAGTTTGGAGCTCAGGTTAGACCTTGGTGTGAGAATATGTGTGGAACGTAGTCGGGAACCAAATCTAAAACACAACAGCCTTCGAGAGTCACAGAACTTGGTTCAAATCCCCTCAATAGCCAGGTCAGAACTAGCCTACATCATACGCAAACCCTTATGACTATGAAGCTGACTTGTACGTGTAAGTGATAGTGGCTCTCCCCAACTTAAATGACAAAGAGACTAGCTTCTCCAGAATGACAACCCAATGATTCCCTAATCCAACAGCTCTTTCCTCGAGGAGCGGGGTATTCCCTTCTAAGTTCAAGTGGCATCCAACTCAAGAGGAGAAGGTAGAGAAAAGAATGGACGGTAGCCAGTGTAGCTACCTATACTGGGATGCAAGACCAGTGTAGTCAAGTCATCCAGCTGCAGGCTCACATGGTATAACTTTGATGCTCAAGCTTGCTTATTTTCTATACAACAGATATACATACTCCGGCAGGCACTTTATTTTATTTTCAAGCCTGTCCACTTTTTTGGAGATTTTTTTTCAACATACTATATACAGCAGCATTTACATAAGGAGTTTTTCCTCTTGAGTCAGAAGACTATCCCTCTTTTGAAGCATTATTGCAACCCACACTCTCCCGTCGTTAGACCTCATGGCTACTGGACCAGGTTGGGGTGCACTTCCCTCCCTAGAGGAGGACGAATGTTTCCACCCGTGTGCGTCTCAGACTGGCAAATCAAACCCCCTCACCACTCCAACTGAGTTGAGCCAAGTGAAAGGTGCAAGTGTCCAAGTTAGGTCACGGCCGACAAGAATCATACGTGTGTTTCGAAAAGTTCTAGTTAGTCCACTGAGGTGACTTGAACCTAGCCCTGCTTTCTCAAAGAATTAAGTCTGAATAGACCTGAAGTACCTTAAACCTAGTTCTTGTAAGGTTCCAGTGCAGTTAGGTGCAGTAAGGTCCAACCAAGCTCCAATCTTCGACTTTATTGGACTAGTTCAATCATCAAGCTCAATCAAAGAATATGAATGCTATGCAAGTGCTATTTACAAATATGCAACGAATAATACAATTTTTTTCAAAGAATTTTCGAAGACAAAGGGAAGAATTTTCACACAAAGAATTTTTGCAAATAAAATAATTTTGGGACTTAACGTATAAAATAAGTACAGCTATTTACACGGGCGTGCCGCTTTATTTTACAAGAATTAAGAATTTACAATTTAGTTTTTATTTATATGCACACTTATTAAAGATATTTATTTATTAAAAATGATTTATTTATAATCATTTTTTATTTATTTTTTATTTATTAAATGTACCTATTCCTCAAACTTATTTGACACAAATTTTTCAGACAATTTTTGAAAACTATAGTCCAAAATAATTTTTGCAAGCATTTTTACAAACATGTACACACATTTGAAAATCAATTTGCAAAGGTTTTTCAAAACAGTATATATAGATTTTCAACATATTTTTGCAACCATTTTTCAAACCATTTATTTCACACAAAGAAAATAAATTTTACAAACCACACATTTTTACATAGGTTGAAAACATGTAATAAAATATTTTCAAAATAGTTTTCAATAAATGTTCACAAAGATTTTCAAACTATTTTTCAAACATTTTGCAAAAAATATTTTCCCCTGATTTATTAATCAATATATACAAAAAGAATTTGAGGAATAATCACATCTTTTTATTAAGGGTTTTTAACGAATTTATTAGCCATATTATTAAGAGAGTACGAGTTATGGCTAAAGTATATACACAGTATACACGACCCCCCTATACTTAGCTTGAGCTATGTCCTCATAGATCGGAAAAGAGAAAAAATGAAGACATGACTCGTACTGAGTATAGACAAGTCTCAAAAATATATACGTAAGAGATGAACGAATGTGAAATTGACCGTCCCCCCTATACTTATGATCAAGTAATCCTAAGTATAGCAGGCTGTACACAAAGCAGGGAGGGTCAAGGGTGGGAATAAACAGATGAACAAATCAAGGGTGTACCCCCCTATACTTAAGACAAAGTATGTCCTAAGTACAGGAAACTGACACAAAGGGGCGACACCTTTTATTTAGATAAAGAAATATGAAAAGGAAAAGAAGAAAAGAAGAAAAGAAGAAAAGATAGATATATACAGATAGATGAAAAGATCGTGGAGAATATACGCATCATTCCCCCTATACTTAGGGTGAGATATGCCTTAGTATAAGCAACAACAGGAGTGACGAAACTGAACAAGGAAAGAATCAACGCGGTGTGTACCCCCCTATACTTAAGACAAGGTGCATCCGTAGTGTAGACACAAAGATATGGCGATAGATCTAGGGCACACAGAAACATACGGGAGAAAGAATGGAAAAGACACGCATATATATACAAGTGGGGAAGAAACTAGTGAAGTACAGGACGGCATCTGGTAAGGGACTACCGTGCTCTCGTCGTCGTCTCCCTGTGAGATCGAGGACGCAGTCAGAAGGTGGAAAGACACCCTGATATGCAGTCAGGTGGGTGTCGGCTACCGGGGATAAGAGATCAGAAAGTGAAGTGGTCCGGGTCGGTAGCAGAAATTAGTCAATCGGCTCAGAAGGTCAGCATGAGGGAACGGAGCCGATACTATAAGACCGGGAGGAAGAAAGAGCAGTACAGACTCCTCTGGTCAACCAGAGTCTCGATAAGATGTGGAAAGGTAAAGAGCAAGAGACATCATGGCATTCGATGGTCATGATGTCGGAAGATCACAGGAGACACACCGAATACCGCAAGACATGGCTCAACCCTGCGAGGGTCGTCAAGGTGAGCGGGCTCAAAGGAGCCAGAAATCAGACCATAATCAGAAGACTTGGTCCCGTGATCCGCAGATCGGATACACAATCAGAGGGGGGACCAAGTACATATCAGGAAAATCGGCTCTGTGCTCTGCAGATCGGAGACACAATCAGAAGGAGACCGAGTAAAAAGCTCATAAGACTCGGTTTCGTGCTCCAACAGATAGGAGACACCAGAAGTGAAATCGAGTACCTACAAGTTGATGTACCCTTCCGCAGATAACCCTCGAGGAGTAGTACATGCTAGGCAATGAATAATCAGAACAGAAGCTCACCCCTGCGAGGGTCGTCAAGGAGAGCTGGCTCAAAGGAGCTTGATTCATCAGATGATCACAGAGACGGTCTCGGTAGGCGACAGATCGACTACCAGCAGAAGAGACCGACAAATCAAGAAAGTGTGGCAGCGCCCCGCAGATAACCCTCGGGAAACATGCTGCCAGCTAGGCATGAAAATAGCAGATATCAGAAGCTCAACCTTGCGAGGACCGTCAAGGCGAGCAGACTCAAAGGAGTCTAATATCAGACGACTCGATTCCCTGCTCCACAGATGGGTCCCATGATCCACAAATCGGATACGCAACTCAAGATGGGACCAAAAATCATATATATCAAACGACTCGATTCCGTGCTCCGCAGATCGGAGACACAATCAGCAGTAGGAACCGAGCGTAAAGAGAGTGTCACAGTATCTCGCAGATAGTCCTCGGAGAGTACTGCGAGCTAGGAAAGGAATAGTCAGAATGTATCTCTACCTTGCGAGGGCCGTCAAGGAGAGAGAAGGCTCAAAGGAGCCGGATCCATCAGACGGATCCACACAATGGTCTCAGTAGTCGACAAATCGGCTACCAACAGAAGGGACCAATCAGATCGGAAATATGTCATAGTCTCCCACAGATAACCCTCAGAGAGCTATGAGCTAGGCAATGAATAGTTGTAGTATCAAGGCTCGTCCTTGCGAGGACCGTCAAGGAGAGCAATTAGTCAGTTGGCCTCATGTATCGACAAGTCGGGTACGCAGGCAGGATGGAGGCCAATCAAGCATATCATCTGACTCGATTTCGGGTCCCATCAAGATGGCGACCAAAGTAGTGTATGAAACCGCGGTCCTAAAAATTGTCGCATTCTCCCGCAGATAGTCCTCGGGGAGTAATGCGAGCTATATCAATGTAGGTCAAGGGAATGCTGGCAAGTCATCTCAGGTCCTCAAAATAGTGTGAATCCATCAATCCATAGGAGGGCATAAGGTCATGCAAGGGAGCAAATAATCATGCATTCACCAAACATCCCTTGGGTCAATCCAGTCAGCTGAGATGGCACAAAAAATAGTCAGGAATCCTCTAAGTGCCAGGGTGGATCAAAGAGTCAGGAGATCAAGGAAGGTTTAATCAGGAAGATGAGAGATCATGCAGGATCCACACACCTCTATCAGGCACTCCATATCAGAATAAGCAGTCAATCCTCAAAATCAAGATGGTTGGAACCTCAAGAAAGATAGATCAATCAATACTCATGAAGTCTTCATCAAATTATCGCATCATATCACATCCTTAATCCGGTGTGAGAGAACTAAAATTCCTCAATAATGCATCACACCTATGCTCTATGCATCATTAAAAATCCTCTATACGCTCGTATGCATGTATCCAAAGTCAAATCCACCAAATCAATCTCAGCATACTCAACATCATTGGTCCGACTTACACAAATAATCTGTATACATAATCCTCGATGTGGGCCTCATCAGTATGCACGGCATTCCCGGGTAAAGGGAGAGGTGATACGGGGTATACGAAGAAAATGGATAAGAAGGGTACACAATGGGGTGGAGAAGCTGATTGAGCGTGCGTGCCACTATCATGGGGGGTAGAAAGGTGATACAGAGGGTACGAGGAGGGCGGGAAAGAAGCTCGAGACATAGACAAAATTGGGTGTTCCACACAGGGTAGGGACACCGTCAACATGGTGGTCCGAAGAGCAGGCTCTCTTCGAACCTGAGAAGATGAGGATGATACAGAGAATACGAGAAAAGTGATGAAGAAGAAGGAAACAAAGGATTTGGCGAAGAATGATTGAGCTCAAGCGCCAATATCATGACTCGATGCAAAATGAAGAGATATATGTATAAGAGAGGTAGAGAGACTCAAAGATGAAAAATGCATGACTCACACGGACGGGGCTGACTACTCTCATGATGAATGAAAAACACAACAGACTCCAAGTCACAATCAATACACAAGGCAAACCCCTCGATTCACCTACTCAACACAGTGAAGACCATCAGGTGACGGTCATTTATCTTTTCGATTTTAGAGTGAGGTGAAAATCACAAAGTTGTACAAACACTTAGGAGGCTTGATAGGATTTGGGCTCTACTCCTTAGTGTGTACGTGAGCACTTAAAACGCATCCAATGAGGGGGTTGCTCTCCCCAAGACAAGGAAGTCTATTATGTTTTATTTTTAGGTCCAATAGAGTTAGCAGTCCCGATTTTATTTAAGTTATCACTTTTTTTGGATATTTTCAATGCACGTGTCTATCGAGGTTCCAATTTCCATTAAGCATCCTAAGTTGGCAAAAACAGAGGGAGAAGATCGGAAAAGCCATGCAAGTCGGAAAACGATGATGCATGCCAAGTAAGAAGACTTACAGTGCCTCCCAGCTCTCTCCATGCGGGATGCAGAACAGAATCTGAAACTTATGCTATATGCAAATGTAAGCCGAAGAAATCGCCCTAGGTTTAGAAATTGCTATTATCGTGAAGCACCACAAGTCGCTCATTCATCTTTAGCCTCAAAAAGTCCGGTCTTGGCTCACCCCTCCTCTGCTCAACACACTTGAGTTTAGGAGAAAGCGCTTTGCAGGGCTCGCTGTGGCACAAAGGCTAAGAGATTAATGAACGGCTGTTTAGAGTTTGATCTAGGTCCAAAGCGAACTATAGGTACATGCAAATATATATTAGGGTGTTTGGACCTAACTCTACGAGCAAGCAACTCCTAAGCTAAGGCTCATTCACACAAAATAATAAAAATAAAATAAACTGAAGAAAAGAAAAAGAGTCAAAAATCATCGAGGCCCCCAAGGGAACAATCCCTCGGGCACTGGACCTCGGGAGTCGACGTGTACCTGTGATAGTCCTGTTTTAATACAATCCAAGTGTCACTCTCTCACATGAATATACATAATAAAATAAAATAAAATGCATAAAAATAAAGACTGTCTTCAACACTTCTCCTTCATCTGTCATTGATGCTCTCTCCTGTTGGCTTGGCATAGAAGAGCCAACTCCACCTTGCTTGGGTGCATAGGTCCTCCTAAGAGGTCCTCCTTCGCTTGGCGGTCCCTCGCATCAGAGACAAATAAAAGAGATGGGTTAGAGTAGTCAATCAATAATCTCAATAATAAAAACAAATAAATAAATGAATTATGGACATGAGCAAAGAATTAAATAAATGAACAAATAAGCTCACAAAATCATAAAAAATCTGTTGCCTCCCCGGCAACGGCGCCATTTGATGAAAGGGAATTTGCCAAGGTCGTGTCTTTCCATAAGGCGAATAGACAGTCGCTGAGTTGACCTCAGACAGACTCCCAAATCGATCAACAATTAACCCACAATCGATGTATGCAATGAATATCCAAAAATGTGGAGTTAAAATTTATTATAACTCTACATGTAAATGTGTATAGGTGTAAGTACATGTAGAGGTCGAACACTGGGAGGCGAAGGGAATGTATGTATATTCTAATTTATTCAATCCATTGGTCATGTCCACTTATTGTTTTTGTTGGTTTTGGATTTTATGTATATATTTTTTTATATTTTTGTTTTTATAATTTTTTATTTTACTTTTATATTTTATATTTTTTATTTTCTTTTTATATTTTTAGTTATATAAATATATATATATATAAAGAGATATATATATATATATAAGAGGAGAGAGAGGAGTAATATAATATATAAATAAATATATATAGATATGAATGCTTAATCTATATATAATATTTTTTTAGCTTTTAATATTTTTCTAATTTTTTTGTTATTTTTCTTTTTCATATTTTTATGTATTTTTTTTATTTCAAAAATGTCCACAATATAGGACCAATTAAGTAGCCGGATATAATTTGGGTTTTAAAAATAAAAAATAAACTTCAAAATTACACAAATTAATTTTAATAGGTTAATAATAATATATAGATAATTATAAAAGAGAAAAAACATATTTTTGGGGTTTTTTAAGGATTTTTCTATTTTTTTGTTGGATTTTGGAGCTTTTTGATTTTTTTAATTTTCTTTTTCATATTTTTATGTTTTTTTCAATTTTTAGACTCAATATATCTATCTATATACCATATATAGTTTTTTTGGAATTTTTCAAAAACATTTTATAATTTTTTTTGTATTTTTTTAATTTAAACAGTACAAAAAGGGCTTCTTTTTCATTTTTAATAATTAGGAAAAATGCAAAAAATGTAAAATAAAATATGGGCGTGCAAGGGCATCACATGAAACATCTATCCTAATTTTTCTGGATTTTTAGAAGCCTCATAGATATTTTTAATAAATAGATAAAAGACACAAAAATAAACAGCCTGGCAGGGGCATTTTTGCAAATAAAATAAGTGACAGGGGGCACAGTGCAAAAATACCTACAGAAATAAACATTTATTTAATGTTTTGGGGCTAATTTACAATTTACAAAACCCGCCAGGGTTAAAGTGCAAATTTCACGCGCCACACGTGGGACTGCACATGAGGCGCGGAAGGACCTAAATGTAATTCTATAAACCTCAAGGTCCTTTCAGCAAAAATTACATTTTATTTACAACGTTAAAAATTATTTACAGAATTAAAAATTAAATACAAAAAGAGCGGGGGCTAAATATGCAAATTACCCCCAATAGGCGCGCGATCCAACGGCTTGGCTTTCTTCACTTGACACGCGTCGCCACCACGTGAGCCGATGACGGTTCGCGATCTGACATCTGAGATTAGATCATCCGCGTGATCCAACGATCTGGGCTCTGGAAGATCGGACGGCTGATCGATGACCTGGGCCTTCGTCTTCATCCAACGGCGGGGAGCACACGTGCAAGAACATGGAAGCAAGCTTGCCGGGGCGAGCTTCTTCCAGCCAGATCTCGCTCCTCTGCTGGTCTTCGCCGCACCTGAAGGTCCCAGAAGCTTCCTGGAGGGTTGCTCTATCTGCTGGAGGTGGTAGATCGGCCGGAGGCATGCTGGAGCGCCGCCACGAGCTCGGAGAAGGATCGGGGCTCCAGGTACCTCCACCCGCATGTGAATCGGCTCCTGGTGCTATCCTATGCACCTGACCTGCACAGGAAGAAAGCTCGGCTCGAGGCGATGCTCCTCGACCAGAAATTGAAGCTGTTAGCGTTGAAATGGGCGGAATGGCGAAGCCTCCGGCGATGGGCGGAGATGAGGCTTCGGTTCGCAGATCTGGAGCAGATCTGGTTGGGTCGGAGTGGTCTGGAGGTGTAGAATACGGAGGGGATCGAAATGAAGGTGAAATGGTGTCGGAAAACGGTCGGAAACAAGGTGGCGAAGTCGCCGGAGCAGAGCTCCGGCGAACTTCGATTTACCTAAATTACGCTACACTAGTAATCTAAATGCGAAATAAAAGACATAAATAAAACGCTGACATGAAAAGCTACCTAAAAATCATAAAGGCACAGTCTCGACTTGGCCGGGGAGCCAAGGAGCAGGACGGCTGCCGGAGCGCCGCCGTGGGCGCATCTCCCTCCTCCGCGAACCTCCTCGACCTTCAGGGGACCTCCTGCTGTCACCAGGATGCACACTTGACCGAAGGTGAGGGTTCTAGGGCTTTGGAAATGGCCAAAAAGCTCGGACGAAGGAGATGGACTTATTTATAAACAAGGTTGGGCTCCCTTATTGACCGGCGAAAATCAACGAATCTATGCTATGTACAAGGGCTCCAGAATCTCGGCGAGGATCATGATTCATTTGGGAGTAAAATCCGTGAAGAGATGGTTGTCAAAGGAGCAACCAATCGAGCAAGAAAAATGGCGAAAATCAGGGGAAAAGACATGTCTGACGGAAGTCAGAGGCGCAGGGGGAGTTGACCGGAGGTCAACACTCCCTGGCCCCTGATTGGTCCACATCGACCAGATCTTGACTTAATTATTTAACCTAATAAATGAATTAATTAGATTTTACTTATAAAATAAAAAATGTTTATAAATTAACGTAGTATTTATTTATGATTTTTATTTATTTTTTTGAAGTATTTTATTACGGGTTTATTTTAATAATGTATTTATATGTATATTTATATATTTTTATTTTGTTTATTTTATTTTATTATTTTATTTTCTTATTTTATAAATTTATAACTTATTTTTGTGAGTATAAATATATTTTTATTTAATTTTTATGAGTTTATTTAAATTTTATATAAATAGGTATATGTATATGTAGGTATACTTATAGGTATTTTACCTATATATTATATACATTTTATTTATTTAATGAATTTTATTTGTTTTTATTTTGGATTTGTATTTTTAATAAGTTATCTATAATATATGCATTATTATAAAAATATAGATGAATAAAGAGTAAAAGAATAAAATTTCTTTTTATTTATATACATATAGATAACATATGTATTTTGTCTATGCAGCTTATAGACTTATTTTATTTTACCAATTCTTTTTTATTTTCTTTTAATTTCAATATGTACATGTATTACATATATTGTTTACAAAATTCTAAAAATATAAATTTATAGAAATAATAGATGTTGAATAAAATGAATATTTTAATCAGTCATATATACAAGGAGGGTCAAAAACCTAATTTCTACAGATGAACTCCAAAAATTATGAAACCATTTTTATTAAAAAGTTCTTGGGAAGGTATATACAATTAAAGGTGAGTTTGGGTGATTTGGAGTTTTTATTTGCAAGATATGGGTCTGTGAAGTTGAGATTTTTGCTTTTTATTCTGTGTATAGAATGTACACTGAGTATTATTTTTACACAAACTTAATTTTGTATTTTTATTTACATTATTATCTACAACTTTCATGTACAAAGTTTCTTTATTTTATGAATGAATAATTATATACAAAATAGGTGTCAAAAATGCATAAATGGATGAATAACTAAATAAGGTATTTATTGTATTCTTGGCCCTTATCTCCCCCTACTTTATTCCTTGTCGACCAATTCCATTCTGGACTTGGTCTCGGGGTTAGGGTCATAAAATATTTGCAATATTTTATTCCTTTTTCTTTTCTTCTCTTTATTCTACAATTTTGGTATTAAAAACCTTATTTTATGTACAATAAATACAATAAAAAATGAATGCTATTATATACAAATTAATGCTATTTACATGCATTTGCTGGGGTTTTTAAGGCCAAAATGATAGAATAAAGGTGATGAAATGGAGATTCATCACTGCTCCATATAGATATCCTCCATGAGGTACCCATTGAGGAAAGTCGTCTTAACGTTTGTTTGCCATATGTCACAGTCAAGATATGCAGCTATAGCTAACAATGACCTAATTTATTTGAGCATAACTGCATGAGAGAATGTCTCATCGTAGTCGATGCCTTCTCTCTGTATGTATCCCTTGGCTACGAGCTATAACTTGAAGGTCTCTACCTTCCCATTAGGTCCCATTTTTTCTTAAAGATCCATTTACACCCATTGGGTTTTACCCCTCTACTAGGGGGATCCTTTAGAGTCCATACACTACTCTTGTACATGGAGTTTATTTCAGGTTTCATTGCTAGCATCCATATATCCATGTGATCCGTGAGTGCTTCATCAAAATAAGTTGGATCATTGTTATTTCACCTACACATGGCATCCGTTCCTTTCAGGTGGTGCAACCACCCTTTAACTCCTTCGAAGAGGTACAAGTGTTTCATCTTTATTAACATCGTCAGTTTCTGGTTTAGGAAGCCGACGGACCGCAAAATCGGCCCTTTAAGAGAGCTAAATTAGCACTTCAACATGTCGTAGTAGTCGGGCCGATTTTGGTCATCAAAAAGACCATATCGTTGATATATGTCAAATAAGAATGCGATGGTCATGAAATTTTTTACTTGGTAAGATACCAAGGTCGAACTCAGGGACACGAGCCTCTCTCGTATTAATCAGATTTCTATTTATTTGACTAAGCGTTGAGTTAAAGCATCTACAGGTCAAATTATGCAGAAGGGACACACAAGGCAACACCAATGCATTAAAATCAAACATGCATTTTTTTTATCAATTTTTATGATGCAAGTAAATGGATGCAAAGCGAATGATATGCCCAAACTATAGTCACTTGAGCCATAGAAAAAATGCGAGTCAACCCGAGTTGAAATAAAGAAGCATTCTACATTTATAAAGCAAGTAGGCATGACAAACAAAGATATCAGGACACTTAGATAATAAAATAATACACTACAGATCATTGTGTCAAATCTAAAATTAAAGCATGCCATAATAAAGATGATGAGAAGAGCTTCAAAATGAAACTGAAATCAACTCGATTGGAGATATGTAGCTCAAGATATGCAACAAAGAAGCTAAGGGCATAACTGAAATAAAACATGAAATAAAATTGCATACAGGTCCCTAAGAGGAACTAAAATGTAAATAAACAAAAGAGAGGGACCTTCCCTGTAATTTGCCCACACGCACAGAGGCCTTTCTGCAAATATTAAAAACCACAAGGGATTCAATGTAAATTTCCCCCTACGCGCATGGTTAGCACGTGACTCAGGACATGCTTGCAATATGGACCTCCCCAAAGCTCCCTAAGTGATCGTCGAGGAAGCCCGGAGCTCGGGGAAGGTCCAGAAGCATCTGGTGTTGCTCATCGGCGCTCGGCTGGCGACTGCGAGATTGATGGAGTTGGCTCCGACCGAGCTCCGACCATTGAAGAAAGTTCACCTGCATGTTAATGACACAAAGCCGAAGCAGAGAGGGCGTGCGTGCATGGGTGATGTGAGGCGAGATGGGAGCTCATATGAGCGAAGGAAGAGGGAGCTCGAAGCTCCTCCTCCGTGGGTGGCGGAGGAGGTGGGTCGGAAGTGGTCAGAGGTGAAGAAGGAGGGTTTGGGTGATCGGAGAACGTCGCCTGGAAGGGTGAAGTGCGGCGAAACTAAAGGGGGGTTCAGTGAAGGTCGGGAAGACGGAGAAAGCCCTAATTAATTCAACAAAATTAAACAAAAATTCAAAGAAGAGATCGGAGAGCTTACCTGGTCGGAGGCGGAGCGGGGGCTTGGGATGGGCTCGCGGTGGACGCCCGGGTCTTCGCTGGACACGGCCATCCGGTCCGTGCAGCTCAAGCGGACGCGAGCGCGCCGCAGCTCCGCCATGAACGGCGGAGGGTCTCACCGGGAGCTCCGGTCGTCATCGCTCTATCCTCTCTCCTCCCCCTGTCACAAGGAGGAGGAGGAGGACTGGGCCGTGTCCCTACGTAAAGGCGGACCAGGTGATCGGAGGAGGGGGACGGTGTATTTAAAAGGTGAAGGTGGCCGGTCATGGAGGTGGTCGACGTGGGTTTCGAGGCTGAAATGGGACGACTGGAGGAAAGTCAAGGGTTGTGGAGTGATGCGCGGGGTAGAGGGATGATGGGGGAAGACCAGGAGGTGGTTGGCGATGGACGAAGTCGTCGGAGATGGCAGGAGAAATGGGAAGGGTGGACGGGTTGCGCGAGGTGGAGAACGTGGGAAGAGAGGGGGGTCTGGAGGTAGACGACGGAGCCTGACTGTTGGATCTGGAGATCCAACGGCTGCCACTTGAGCGCTGAAGAGCGGCGCGGATTTAATCTGGGCGATGCGAATCGAAGGGCATCGATTGTGCCACGTGTCGGATCGAGAGGGAGGCGCTAAAGGACAGCGATGATCAGAAGTTAGGGTTGATCGAGGGTTAGGAACAAATAGCGGATTGAGCGGCTCAGATCAGGTACGGGGTGAAGTGATCGAGGGCTGCGGAGCAGCCACGTGGCAGGCTGAGGCGTGCGCGCTAGCGGACGACCTAGATGGGGTGTGAGGAAGATCTGATGGCTAGGGATTGAGGCATGCATGGAAAAGACACGGCCGTTGGATCAAGAGGTGATCCGACGACCAAGGATGCAGGCGGATAAGGCAAAGAGGGCGGGCCCACGTGACTCACCCAGATTGGGCCACGTCGCCCAATCAGATTATTTAGATTGTATTTTTGATTTTTGAAGGCCTAATTGGTCGAATTTGAGAAAACTCAAAACATGAAAGTTGTAGATCTTGATGAGATCTACAAGTTTCATGTTGATCAAAATTGGAGATGAAATCAAACAAAGGCCCGAAATATTTTTGAGGGTATTTTTAAGTCTAAAAATACCACAAATTTTGTTTTGTCATTTTTTTGTGATTTTTAATTTATTTAGGACTCTGTTAATTCCAGGACATTATATGGGTTTTATTGACACTCATCTTAAGCAAGGGGATTAATAATGAGAAATTATGATGATGAAATCGAGTTTCATCACCCCCCTATACTTAAACCATGCTCGTCCTCGAGCATCAAAAAGAATGACTAAGTTGGATTAACCCCCTTGTGCATGTGAATACAGGATCCAATCTGCTCAAGTCGGCTCAATTTTAGAGGTCCAAAATTCTTGAGTTTAACCCAGCCTTAATCAAGAGGTACCCAATTCCTCTAATTCTCTAGACTCTCTCTGATGTACATATAATCTAAAGGATATGACATTTAGTGTTGACCGCAATTCTGAGAGTAGAGTCAAATCTTCACCCAAAGTCTTGGTCCAAGAAATTCTCCTAAGGACCCAATACTCAACACTAGGGAATAAATCAAATCCTGCATTCAGTCTACCGTCTCTTTAGTTGTCAGACTTAGAAAAATGTAGATGGCAGGCCAGTAATGGAGGGTATGGGATTGTGTCATTTCTTCTCTCCCTCTCATTGGAACAAGGATTCTCTCTAGTGCCTTTTACGCAACACATTTTTTTTGGTGTTGATCAGTGTGTCCGTCAAGAGAAGTTGGAGCCGTCTGCACTTGTTTTCCTGGGAGTACACCGGGGTGTGTCTCTTTTGAGTACCTATCGTACCTTCGACACCCAGACTTGTAGCATTTACGATGCAGAGCCCTTTTTTGGTGCAAGCCCGACTCTTGGTCCTAATAGCGGTGGTCCAAGTGGACACTTTGAAAAGTTTGGGAGCGCTTGCCTTTGGTGGAAGTTCTTTGATATTTGACTTTGTGGAATGAGACCTTTTCTTTGAATTTCATTGACTTGTATAATTTGTGGCTAGCTCCACTGCTTTTACCAAGAGTTGGCACACACTGATCAATAATTTTTTTATTTATTCACACCCTGGCACTTAGGTCAATATCAAGAGATTAGTATAACAACCAAGTTCTCATACTGGCTAATAATGCTGACACTCAGGTTCCTGAAGCCTCCAAAGATTTTATCCCATCCTCGAGCATCATTAGATCAAATCCAAACTCGACTTCCTCATCCCAATTCCTCAAGTGAAAAATCAACTCATCTCATCAAAAACCGCAGTCGTGCATGTGATGTGCTGATCATATTCTTTTGTCTGAGACTAAGCATGGAATATAGCATGCAAATATAATAACCTAGGGGAATGTGGACGATTAAGTCCATGATCCTGATGGCTAAGGCTGGTTAACCTAAAAATCTCAAAGACCTCAAAAAAGCTAAGTCTCCTTGATCATTTCAGATCCTGGGTGAAAGTGTAAGTGTAGAGGACTAATCCAACTTCTTCATTCAAAAACAAGATTTTTTTTGAACTTCAAGAGATATTAGAACTGCCTAAACTCAATTGAGCATCTGCAATTCAGCCAGTATGGATGTAAGTACAGGCCGAAGACCGTTTCTTGAGGACGGGGCCTTACACGATGTCCTCTAAACCATCCAATCTGCTAAGGGTGAACCCTCACTGAATGTGACTTACTTAATTGGGTTTAGTAGTTACTAACGGCTCCTAAAGGGTTTTTGGGTTTTTCTGATTTTTATGGATTTTAATTTGAGAGTTAAAACACAAGTTAGACTCAACTTTCCTTGAAAAGAGAAGGCGATTTTTTCAAAACCATGTCACACAAATAAAAAGTTTTTCAAAACATTTCAAAAGAATTTTTCAAAACAAGGAAAAATCATTTTCGAAAATATTTTTAAAAAAAATAGCGTAACATAATATCGAAAAGCCGCGAAATCATTTGAGTTCTCTTAGTCCAACGAATTTTACCTTAGCCAAAAAGTTTTAAATTTTTCAAAATTTTCAGATTATAGCTAAAGTAAATATACGGTATATACGGTATACCCCCCTATACTTAAACTTTGATATGTCCTCATAGCACTAGATGTTACAAGTACATAGGTCCATTTGAGTATATAGGAATATACGGGAGCTAAGAGGGGCTCCCCCTATACTTAGGTTAGAAATAACCTAAGTATAAAGGCAAGGAAAGAAGATGAGTAGAGAAAAATCACAGGGTCTCGGGTCCCCCCTATACTTAGGCTGAGATTAACCTAAGTATAAAGATGGGAATTGATGTTGGGAGGGACCCAAGGTGAACGAAGAAGAGGAATGGATCTACAAATGAGTGGATGAATCTTCGGAGATGAAATGGAGTGACTAAGGCTCGGGGAAGTGTGTCGCAACAAACATGGCTCAATCAAACAAGCAATACTCTCAATTTCACCAACTCACCCATGAAACCAACTAAGGTTGGTTTATTATCTTGTCTGTTTTATTGGTGATAAAACATTAGAATTTTTACGCAAAGAAAAGATGTGAAGTGAAAATCATTGCGTAAGCGAGGGTATTGCTCTCCCAAAACCGAAGTTTTACTCCATTTTAGGTTGACTTGCAATTAACAGTCCCAATTTTATTTTAGGTTATCACTGATTATGGTTAGCACAAAATCAAGAAATCATCGTCTACCGTTCATTCCATTTTCCATTAATCCTAGGTGATCAAGCTAGGAAATGAAAGCCGAGAAAAACATGCATTCGATAAAAACCGCGATCTAGGCTAAGCGAGAAATCATGCAGTGATTTGACAATAAATCCGTGAAAAACTAGGGCTGTTTTGAAAACCAAATTCAACATGTATGCAAGTCGAAAAAGCTGCACTTAATCATGCATCTATTAGCGGTGATTGATTTTCATTAATTTTAGCTAAGTGATGCGAGATTATGTGCGTCTATAATTTAGTATGTCCTACCTACGAGCAAGCACGTAAAAGATAAAAAATGAAAGACCGCTCAAAGAGCCGCGTGCCTGGTCCTAAGTCGACACTCAAGTGGGGACGATCCCCACACAACCACGATCGTTCGATTACAATCGCGAGTCTTCGTTCGAAGACCGTTGTAAAAGATGAATTATTACAAGCAAAAATAAAATGCGACACATTTTTTTCTTTTCTTTCTTATAGGCTCCAAGCATGCTCCTGCGGCTCCTCGCAGCGGGGAGCGTCCTGCTCCTCGCCTCCTTGATCCATCAAGGGCCCTGCCACAAAAACAATGGTTAGATATCAAATAAGAAAGAAAAATTTTATATGCAAAATATGTGATCATTTGACCTATAAAAGGAACACTAAATTAAACAAACAAAAATCCAAAAAATATAAGAAATGAGTCGTGTCCCCGGCAACGGCGCCATTTGACGGACCGCAAAATCGGCCCTTTAAGAGAGCTAAATTAGCACTTCAACATGTCGTAGCAGTCGGGCCGATTTTGGTCATCAAAAAGACCATCTCATTGATATATGTCAAATAAGAATGAGATGGTCATGAAATTTTTTACTTGGTAAGATACCAAGGTCGAACTCAGGGACACGAGCCTCTCTCGTGTTAATCGGATTTCTATTTATTTAACTAAGCGTTGAGTTAAAGCATCTATAGGTCAAATTATGCAGAAGGGACACACAAGGCAACAATAATGCATTAAAATCAAACATGCATTTTTTTATCAATTTTTATAATGCAAGTAAATGGATGCAAAGCGAATGATATGCCCAAAGTATAGTCACTTGAGCCATAGAAATAAATGCGAGTCAACCCGAGTTGAAATAAGGAAGCATTCTACATTTATAAAGCAAGTAGGCATGACAAACAAAGATATCAGGACACTTAGATAATAAAATAATACACTACAAATCATTGTGTCAAATCTAAAATTAAAGCAAGCCATAATAAAGATGACGAGAAGAGCTTCAAAATGAAACTGAAATCAACTCGATTGGAGATATGTAGCTCAAGATATGCAACAAAGAAGCTAAGGGCATAATTGAAATAAAACATGAAATTAAATTGCATACAGGTCCCTGGGAGGGACTAAAATGTAAATAAACAAAAGAGCGGGACCGTCCCTGTAATTTTCCCACATGCACAGGGGCCTTTCTGCAAATATTAAAAATCACAAGGGTTTCAATGTAAATTTCCCCCTGCGCGCATGGTCAGCACGTGACTCAGGACATGCTTGCAATATGGAAAAAGTGGCAGGGTATCTATGCAAATATCCCAGGGTTTCACGTGCCAGGCACGTGCCTCCCCAGGCTCGGACGAAGGATCGGGTACGGCAGAGGCTCGGATTTGCTTCGGCTGGCTCGGACTTAGGCTCGGGCTCGATGCAAGCTCGGAGTAGACTCGGAAGCTCCAAGCCTATGGCTCGGATGCATAGGCTCGGCTGTGCTCTGGTGACGACGCGTGGCTAGCTCTGGGCCATTGGATCATGCGAATCCAACGACATCTGGAGACGAAGCTTCTGGACGACGTGGGCTCTCCTGCGCCGTTGGATGTGCTCCGGAGAGGGGCAATCCAACGGCGGCTGCTTCTTCTCCTCCATCCGCGGCTGGCGGCGCTTCTGGAGCTCCGACGAAGGAGCTCCTCCTCCGCCTCTCACTCTCGGCCACGGTGGACCTCCCCAAAGCTCCCTAAGTGATCGTCGAGGAAGCCCGGAGCTCGGGGAAGGTCCAGAAGCATCTGGTGTTGCTCATCGGCGCTCAGCTGGCGACTGCGAGATTGATGGAGTTGGCTCCGACCGAGCTCCGACCATTGAAGAAAGTTCACCTGCATGTTAATGACACAAAGCCGAAGCAGAGAGGGCGTGTGTGCATGGGTGATGTGAGGCGAGATGGGAGCTCATATGATCGAAGGAAGAGGGAGCTCGAAGCTCCTCCACCGTGGGTGGCGGAGGAGGTGGGTCGGATGTGGTCAGAGGTGAAGAAGGAGGGTTTGGGTGATCGGAGAACGTCGCGTGGAAGGGTGAAGTGCGGCGAAACTAAAGGGGGGTTCAGTGAAGGTCGGGAAGACGGAGAAAGCCCTAATTAATTCAACAAAATTAAACAAAAATTCAAAGAAGAGATCGGAGAGCTTACCTGGTCGGAGGCGGAGTGGGGGCTTGGGATGGGCCTTGCGGTGGACGCCCGGGTCTTCGCTGGACACGGTCAGCCGATCCGTGCAGCTCAAGCGGACGCGAGCGCGCCGCAGTTCCGCCATGAACGGCGGAGGGTCTCACCGGGAGCTCCTGTCGTCATCGCTCTATCCTCTCTCCTCCCCTTATCACAGGGAGGAGGAGGAGGGTTGGGCCGTGCCCCTACGTAAAAGCGGACCAGGTGATCGGAGGAGGGGGACGGTGTATTTAAAAGGCGAAGGTGGCCAGTCATGGAGGTGGTCGACGTGGGTTTCGAGGCTGAAATGGGACGACTGGAGGAAAGTCAAGGGTAGTGGAGTGATGCGCGGGGTAGAGGGATGATGAGGGAAGACCAGGAGGTGGTTGGCGATGGCCGAATTCGTCGGAGATGGCAGGAGAAATGGGAAGGGTGGACGGGTTGCGCGAGGTGGAGAACGTGGGAAGAGAGGGGGGTCTGGAGGTAGACGACGGAGCCTGACCGTTGGATCTGGAGATCCAACGGCTGCCACTTGAGCACTGAAGAGCGGCGCGGATTTAATCTGGGCGATGCGAATCGAAGGGCATCGATTGTGCCACGTGTCGGATCGAGAGGGAGGCGCTAAAGGACGGCAATGATCAGAAGTTAGGGCTGATCGAGCGGTTAGGAACAGATAGCGGATTGAGCGGCTCAGATCAAGTCCGGGGTGAAGTGATCGAGGGCTGCGGAGCAGCCACGTGGCAGGCTGAGGCGTGCGCTCTAGCGGACGGCCTAGATGGGGTGTGAGGAAGATCTGATGGCTAGGGATTGAGGTGTGCATGGAAAAGACACGGCCGTTGGATCAAGAGGTGATCCGATGGCCAAGGATGCAGGCGGATAAGGCAAAGAGGATGGGGCCACGTGGCTCACCCAGATTGGGCCACGTGGCCCAATCAGATTATTCAGATTGTATTTTTGATTTTTGAAGGCTTAATTGGTCGAATTTGAGAAAACTCAAAACATGAAAGTTGTAGATCTTGATGAGATCTACAAGTTTCATGTTGATCAAAATTGGAGATGAAATCAAACAAAGGCCCGGAATATTTTTGAGGGTATTTTTAAGTCTAAAAATACCACGAATTTTGTTTTGTCATTTTTTTTGTGATTTTTAATTTATTTAGGACTCTGTTAATTCCAGAACATTATCTGGGTTTTATTGTTACTCAACTTAAGCAAGGGGGTTAATAATGGGAAATTATGATGATGAAATCGATATTCATCAGAAGCTCAATATCCTCAGGAGATTCATTGAGTTCCTTTACTTCATTTTTGTCTTGAGTCCTAATGAAGTCATCCTCCAAAAAATTTACATCTAAAGAGACGAAGACCTTCTGAGTCTTAGGGTCATAAAGTTGGTATCCAATACCATCCTTTACATACCTAATGAAGTATCACTCTCGAGTGTAAGATTCTAGCTTACTTGCATCCACGTTCTTCACATAGACCAAGCAACCTCAAATCCTCAAGTGTCTAACACTTGGCTCGATACCATACCAAAGCTCATAAGGGGTTTTGGATATAGTTTTGTTAGGAATCTTGCTCATGATATATATTGCAGTCTCTATTGCATATCTCCAGAAACTAAGAGGCAAATGTGCTTTACTCTTCATTGAATGGATCATGTCCATGATGATCCTATTACGTCTTTCAGCAACACCATTAAGTTGGAGAGTTCCAGGAGGAGTGAGATTAGAGACAATTCCTCTCTCTTTGAGGTATTCCTTAAATTCATCTGATAAGTACTCGCCGCCTCGATCAGATCGAATTCGTTTAATCTTCCTTTGGTTTGGTTCTCAATCAAAGTCATGAACTCATTGAACTTTTCAAAGGTTTCAGATTTATGATGTAATAGGAAGATAAACACGTATCATGAATGCTCATCAATAAAACTAAAATAATATTGATATCCATTTCAGGTCGTGATAATGAAGGGACCGCATACATTGGTATATATTAGGTCAAGAATACCCTTGCAGCGCGTAGCTTATTACGGAAAGGCATCCTGATCATTTTACCTCGAATACAACGTTCACAGGTAGGCAAAGTTGTGCTTGTAGAAAATCTAAGGATCCATCCTTTATCAATATATTGATCCTATCAACAAATAAATGATCGAATCATTGATGCCAAATAATTTTTTAGTGATTTCCATCCTCTCTGGCTCTTTTAAGATTTTTTTATTAGTGGTAGTAACATTCATGACATATTAATCAATGTACAAACAGTAGAGTCCATCAGAAGTTAGAATATCATTCTCAATAAATTTATCATATTGACTTATGATAAGTTTATTAAAGAATAAGAACGAATATCCATTTCTAACTATCTTAGATACATATATAAGGTTCCTTCTAACATCTGGAACATAAAGTTACTCTTTGAGTACTAGGACTCTCCCATTAGATAATGATAGTTTGTATGTTCTGATGGTGATTGATGCAACGATTACATAAGATCTTATCTGGATGACTATCTCTCATTCATTAAGATTCCTAGATTCCAGAAATAGATGCAACAAATTGCATACATGAACAGAAGCATCAGAATCAATGATCCAGCTACATTCTCATCCTACAAGAAAATTGATTTCAATGATGCAAGTAAATTTTATACCGTGATAGGACTTTACATTTCTTAACAATTGTTACGTATTATGGGTAGTTACGCTTCCACTACCCCGACTTCTTGTAGTGATGACAGACATAGGTCTTTTGATATGCTATAATTGTAGAAGTATGAGAAGATGAGCCAACAGCTTGACTCTTCTTCTTTTTCTTCTAGGTTGAACCCTTCCGAACTCCAAGCTTCTGACCATGCTTCCCCTTAACCTGTGTAATCATTGCACTACCAGTGGCATTTTCTTTCTTCATTACATCTTCTGTAATCTTTAATGAAGCTATTAACTCAATACTAGTCAAGTTTAGCTTATTAATGTGGTACGATACCACATAGTTATTGAAAGACTTGGACAGAGATAATAGAATGAAGTCAGACCGCATTTCTGCGTCTATCTTAGCCCTGAGGTTTCCAGTTCAGAGAGATGACCAAATATTTTGATTACGTTCTCTCTAACAGAAGTCCTTCCAGTATCTTGCAGCGAATAAACTCTTTCGTGACATTGTAACATTGCATGCACGTTACATAACCGAACATCTCTTTTGGATTCAGCATTATATACTGAGTTGTTTCCATGTCGACATGTTGCTTCTGAAGCACATTGGACAAAGATCCCGGAATATAATACCTGGCCAATGAATGATCTTCATCATATTTTCACCGAACTTTATTTCTTCGAATGTTTGATGGTTTGTATGTTTGTTTTTTAAGAGCACATAAGAAATGCGATCCGTTGAAAGAAAAAGATTCAAATAACGAATGCAATCCAAATAATTTGGTCCGGTCAACTGGTTGACCTCCAGAAGCCTGCTGAGCGGGTTCACGGATTTCATGTCTGAAATTAAGAAAGTACTATATAGAACATATAAATAAATATATATTCAAATTTAAATTCTTTGATTAAGGATTTTTAATCAAATTAGTCTTGTCTTTTCATCTTCGAAAGTCTATTCCCTTATTATAATTTCAAAGCAAGAGATATACTTAACGCTATATCTATAGCAAAATCTGGGATTTCCTTTTTACCTTTTTTACACTTGTAACTCAGATAAAAAGAAGCGGGAACTCATTCCGTCTTGCTAGTCCAACTTGTATTTCCTAATTCAGTCTTTAACACCCGGACCCACCATCCTAAGGTGATGTTGACCCGTTGTTAATTGAATCAACCGTCAACATGAATAGAACTCGCTATATGCAATCCAATATCGCCTCAATAATATATATGAGGAACTGATATTTGGGTCACTACATATACGACCTTACTCTTTCGAGAAGCAAAGAGCATGATCCATGTGCGCTTGTATGTAGGAGCTATCACTTCAGACAGGTGTCTCCTGTATACAATCCATGGCGACGGAACCCTTCACCTTGACGGAGACTATGGATGCCATTTATATGATCCTCCATGTCTCATTCAAACTTTAATTAATAATTATGAATCATATTCTTATAATTAATTCTTCCAAGGGAATCATATCTCTATTCATATAGAGTGTTTATTTTAATTAGATTTAATTAATTTAATCATATTAAATTCATTATCAATCCAATCCAACCAATAAATAATTAGGGTTTGCTTGATATTAATATATAGTATTAGCTCTCACAAGTACGTATTATTCTTGATTTTAGTGATTCGAGTACAATTTGATTTACTCATATTACCCTCTCATCGAAATGGATCAAGCCAGGTTGGACAGATTGTGACGCCCACAGGGTCCAGATACTCAGCAATACACATCCATGACATACGATTCAACATTCGAAATACCAAGCGATATAATACATGCAGGAGAGTAGTAATAAGGAAGAACAATTAATATATTTTCCCATTGAATTTTCCATTCATAATCAATGTCCACAAAATATGCATATTTCCATAAATCACTATGTCTCTCAAAAGAAGTAAGTACATGTACAATGGAAGGAGCACTAATCATATATAGACAGCAGCAGAATCTTAAATATGCTAAAAAGTATCGAGAAACTCTCAATTCTGCCAGAAAAGAAGAGCTATCAAAGTATCGTTAGAGTGCTACTAAGCTGCACAATTGGATTGACATGTAATGTGTGCTTACCCTTGAGAACGGAAAAGGCAAACCATCACAACATGATAATAAGGCGCTGGAGTACGATCAAAGCGTCTATTCTTGATATCAATTTCCAAGAGAGTACACACTGAGGGATTCCCTGAACTCCCACGATATGGTCTCTCATAAGTTTATAACATTCCGTATTGAGGGAAAATCATAAAAGTAGAATGTAAACATGTTGTTACAATAATTCGCCAGTCAGATTTCATGCGCGTTTCCCACTATTTGCGGATTAAATATTGAGTAAACGTGTCCATACTGCATTAGTGGCCAATTCTTGACCACTTAGACTAGTACAAGTACTTCACTGCATTAGATGGAAATCATAGAAGGGTATAAAACCATTAAGATAGGGCTTCTCTTGCAGGACATGAATTATCAATACTTAAATTGAGCATTCAAGGACATAGCTAAAGGCTATCAATCATATGGATAGCCAACTCAAAGCCTTGAATCTTGGGGATTGATATAATTCATTGTAGAACCAAAAGCATGCCTACCATGTTTAAGATTACTGGAAATCAATCCATTATTATTGTACCCAAGTGGATGTGCTGAAACATAGAATAAAACTAACGCATGAGAAAAAAATCAATAGGATGGAAAAGGGGTGGAGTACCATTAAAAGGCCAAGTAACCTTACAGGGATTTAGAATGTGCATGAGATGACATTCCACAACTACCAAATGGTGTTGACACTCGGAACATTTGCATTTCTATTTTTTTCATGCATGGCATGTGGTCTCAAACTGGGCAAAGGAGTTGGATGTGGAGTGGATGGCATTGCTGTATTTGGAGAGGGCTTATCTTGCCCGGACATTGCAAATTTCAAAGTTTTGTTGTGTAGGCCTACAAGGCCAGAAAATAATCCCACGGCATAGCTAGCTATTTCTTTTGAATCATACTCGAAAAAGGAAAATCCCCTGGGCAGTTTGTTTCTGAATTGACAGGTATGTCTAGGTCTACGACACGACCTACTTGGATAATAATCTCATACAAGACCCTATCATTAACCTTCTCATCCAAATTACCTAAGAACATCAAGAACCAACCAGTCAATCTTAGAAAGGAGAGAGAGAGGGAGAGAAGACCAATTTCTTTCTAAACTGACAGAACAATAAACTAATAATGCAGCTACTCAGCCTACTCTACATCCAACATATTCCATCACAAGAGTTGAGAGAATCATTGCTCTCAACAACAAATGGCTTCCGTTCCATCAATTTCACCTTGTCAAGTTGGATAAATTCCTAAAAAGATTTTAGTACTATAAACCATGAGGAACTCATCAGGTCTGCCCTGCCATGTTTTTTTTCTTCTCCAGGATCGAGCCTGCAAGGAGCACCTACACTTGCTCCATTGGAAGAGAAGGGAACACAAAGACGATGAGTTGGGTTAACCACTACCCGCATAAAAGCTTGTAGTTTCTTGTAGCTCGAAAGAATCGAGGCCTGATATCACAATAAATATGGAGAATGGAACGGTAAACATCTACCTGCGAAACCACCCGCCTCTCAAATTTCTCAAGCTTCAACCCACACAGATCCCCCAACCATCCCCACATCTTCCCGTCATAAGCAACACCACAAGCTCTCCGCCAAACCTACACAATCAAATAAAATAGAGGCGAAACCCTGCTCTATCTGAATCCTAAACCCCAAATCCAGCATAACAAGAACCATCATCGAACAAGTTGATGACGAGAAGGTCCCCACTGCGGATCCGATTCCACATGCGCGATCAACGTCGACACCAGTATGATCCAAATACGATCTACAGCAAAATCAGAAAACCAACCTATAAGAGATGAAATACAGAAAGTGGTATCAAGAAGAGCGAGATTTATACCTCGCAAACAAGAAATCAGTCCCCCGCAGAGAGTTCCACGCGTGGACGCCTTTGGATTCACGATAGGCAACTCCGGCGACTCCGGTGGCGGCGCTAGGACGGAGCTCGGGCAAGCTCTAAGCTTGGAGAATGGTGTTGGGGCGACCAGACTGAGCCCACTTTAGCGATGCAAACGGTCTCTTATGGGTGGTATAAGTATTATCGTATCCTTATCCGTTTTTTAATACGAGTACGGATGCGAATATAGATATTGACGGATAATAAAATTATCTTACCATATCCTTCAAAAATGGATACGGATATAAAACGGATACTGATCACATGCGAGTAATGATAGAAATACTCTATAGAAACAACTTAAATATATACGAATTGGATGGAAAACACATGATATAAATTTATTAAATGTGTTTGTATCATAAAAATTACACAAATATAATAAAAGAAGGTATAAAATTATGCTATATATGGTTATAAATAAATTTATGACTATATTTATATGCAAAAACGGATATACGGATACGGATACAGATGTTTACAAATATCAAAACGATATCCATATCTGTATCCACTTTAAAACGGATACAGATACTAATGTCAAAATCTGTATAAAACGGATACGGTGACGGATAGGATATGGATATATCCGTAACCGTTTGCATCCCTAGCCCACTTACTTTTAAACACGGTTTTGGCTAAATGGGTTCGGATTCGGATCTAGTTCAAGTTCGGATCCGTTTACCGAACTGTAATTGTAAAACGGCCATATCTCCCCCGTCCGATGTTGGATTTCGACGTTCTTGGTACCATTGGAAAGTTCTCGATGAGTACTACAAAATAGACTACTCATTTTTAAAATTTATATATCAGATCAGGTCTGAAATTTAAAAATAAATGAACGAAAGTGTAGAAGAGTCAGACCGAAATCTGTATCTCGTGCTATATCGAGATTGTATTTCTATGGGCATCCGATACCTATACCATATTTGATATTTTAAAACATATATAAGTTTCTGGGTATCACACAGATAATGTTAACAGGGAACGCTTCTCCGAAGGGTCCCAATTTAAATACATTAGCATATACATGGCATAGACACCATCACCATAACGACTCAAGAACAATAATCATTAGATCAATGTACTTGCGGTTTTATCGACCAACTTTGATGACCGATAATATACTATATAATAATCACTCAGAAATATTAGGCATCTTAAAATACTTTTGTGATCCTAAATTTCTAAGCATATCAAGCAAATATGTTCTTGATTTTGCATGTAAAAGTTGTCATACTACTATTGTAGATAAATTAGGATTTTAGCATGAAACACTCATTCAATAGTTGTTGATGTTTAATCAAATATTTTCATAAATATTAAGCATGAAATTTAATCATATCAAATTCATAATTTCCATGATTTTCATTGAATAACAAGCATGTTAAGAAAGTGATTTTGATGATCCAATCATCATCCGGTCCATCTCCACTAAATATGAAATATCTAAGGAAAACAAAGTCAGAATCACACGAAATAAATTCAAGTGGTTTGTTGGTTTAAATCTATACTTAATTAAAATATTTATTTCACATAAACAGTAAGCAAAAATTAATTTCTTTTAGATCCGTAAATACATATAAAAACTATTTCATTACGGGAACTCTTCGAATTTTAATTCATACCCTTTTGGTGATAATAATATGCTATTGTTTTGGGAACATATTTACACATTCTAAATATATTTTATTATTGAAAACATTCATTCAAATAGTGCATAAATAGGGGCTTTTCATTTTAGAGAAAAACAATTCGAAACATGCATCATATGTGAAAACTACGAGTCCTCGCACAACCGACATACAAAACCTTGTTTACATAGATTAAACCCAAAGTTTTAGATCACTTTTAGACTGTCTTCTCTAGGGTGTTATCATTAAGTTTCTCACTCAGTCATTCAGAGTTGGTATCGATCATATGCTTACTAAAAGCATATACCATACCTACAAATTCTTATTGTACTTCCAAAGCAAGACGGCCATGCATGGAACTTTATTGGTCCCAATACCTCACGAGTGAGCTCATGTCTTCCGGTTCAGTAGCGAACCTATAGGATCTCTTTAAGAGATCGTATTACTCATATGCCCTTGTATACACACTAGCTCGATGGTATATAGATCTTGATTAGGTCATCAACCTATCGGTCTTCCAAGTGAACATACTTAGATATATAGCAATATATATATCTCTGGTCAGTGGATGCATGCCTATATCATGACGGTATTCGACATAGGTCTTGTCTATCTTGATCTTGTTAAGTCAACTCTTTGACCTAGCTTATTTGACGCCTCTGAATTCTATTCCTATTAAGAGGACCCACATCAAGAGGTTGGTCAGATATAAGTCTTTAAAGAAGGATTGCCATCTCCTTCTTAGACTGGATATAATCTCTTAACAATCATTTGATGGTGCTTGATGAGTCCTCAATCTATCTCTTTATATATCATTCAAGAATCAACCACTATGATTCAACCACTGAATAAAAAATTATATGACTATTAAGATGATCATTGTACATAACCCTAGTTGTACTAATGGACCTTATAAATGCATTCGTTCATTTAATCTCAGACAAGGAGTGAAATAAAGCAATAATCTTGATTGATAAATCTAATATTACAATAATATTTATTGTAGAAATGGTTCGCCTCGAGCTCACTTGGCTAACATGTATCCAAGGGCTACACACAGAGAGAAGGAATCGACTATGATGGCACATTTTCTCCTATGGCCATGCTTAAATCCATAAGAGCACCACTAGCTATAACTACACATCTTGACCATGACATCTGGCAGATGGATGTCAAGATCATATTCCTCAATGGATGCCTCGAGGAAGATATCTATATAGAGCAGTAATGAATATGTGATTCATCATTCTAAATAGCAGAAAATAGAGCTTCATCCCAAGTAATTAGATGCATTCATATGTTTATAACTAATAATTAACATTCATGCACTTGTAAATAATTTGCATAAATTAACATTTCATAATGCATTCATACGTACTTTTATATATTCACCTAACTTATCCTATTTTTAATTAATTCACATTAATTCCAATTGACTTAAAACTAATTCCATTGTGTACATATCCCTAATACTAATTAGTGAAAAATCCTAACAATATATTAATTATATGTAGTCCAAACCCTAATTTGAGACAGAAAAGCTGTAAATGATCTCATACATAACTTCATTCTAGTCACTTTTGAATTAATGAGCACTTAATTATATATAAAAAAAGATCAAATTCAAAAGAATTGAAGTTCATTTGTAAAACTTGGGTTTCAGGATCGAACTATATATGTACATATATACTGAGCTTTTACTTGTTATTTCACGTACATATTTAACTTTTTGACTTTTCATATTCATTTCTTTATTTCATAACATGTTTTAACTAATTACATAGAAATAAAAACCTTAAAAATTAGAAAATAAAGAAAAAGAAAAATTCTGATTTGAGCACACTGAATTATCCATCTGTATATTCCACTTCCATATTTTATTCTGACTCGTTCTTGACCGATAAAAATCCAAACAAATTATATCTATGCCCATTTCATATTCTACATCATGATTGATTTTTGCATGCATTTATTATATACAGAAAACAAAGTAAAAATTGTAAAACACATAAAATTGGTATTTTATATTCATAAAATATCAAACAAAAATTCACAACTTGCACACATGACTCTAGTTGCATTTGGGTCATTCATGAACATTGTAGAATGCATTTAGATCAACATTTTTCATTTTTGGAATTTCATTTTCTATTTTTTATTTATTTTTATTTATTTTCTTGATTTGGTCAACGATCCTGGTTGAAGTCTTGCACATACGACATTCCCTAACTGGTCCACCTCAGCCCTTGGACAAACCCACCTTCCCCAGTCAACCCATTTTCGTCCTTTAGCGTAATTAACTACAGTTGTTGGATCTAACCCAGATCCAATAGCTGAGGCATCCCCTCTTTTATTCCATACCCCTTTACATGTGCCTTTCCCCTGTCATCTGATCTTAGGTCGATCGAACAGTGGGGACATCATCTTATTCCTCTAGACTTCCCCATCCCCTCCATGTCGTTGACCCATTATCCCTTCCTCCACCTCCTTCCCAATCCCAACATCCATCACCTCTCTCTATTGTCTCCTCCCTTCAGTCAACCTCCATGTCTTACTACCCTCTCTCCATCTCTAATCGTCAGTTGTACCTAATCCCAAACAAAACAACAGTGAAACCCAACTCCATCTTCCATGTTCTCTTCCTATTCCTTCCAAAACGAACCCCCGTGCATTGTTATTATCCTATCTTCATGAAGAACAACAACAAAAACCCATATGCTCCAATCTTTTCGGATCTCTGACTAATCCTAAACACCCCATTACTCCTTTGCTCCATCCTTTGCCTCCGACGAGTGGAGCAATCCTCTTTATCCTCTTCTCTAGCTAATCGAACCACCTCATGTACATGACCCCCTTATCTTCTTCCTCGCAACAACTCTATCCCCTTTGAACGGATCAAAAACCTGTAACCACACTAATCCCTAAATTCCCAGCAACCTAGAAGCCAACAATCTAGAGCTCCATCCCCAACGCCTCTATCCCCTTCCAACCAACTCAATCCTTGAGTAGAAACCCAATTGAATAGCACCTAACCATAAACCTTTACGACTCCATTGCCAAAATCCCCAAATGGCCAAATCCCATCAAAACTCTTTATGCCTCTAACCTCATGGAAATCTATGACTTTCGTCTTCAACCTCTCTCTATAAAGTCCATCTCATTTCCATCAACCAAATCACCAGCAGCCTCCATCAAACTTCATCGAACAAGAGGGAGGGAGAGACTTACTTGTCTTCCTTAATCATTTGAGACTTAATTTGATATTTATTGATCATTCTCTAAAATTCATGGAGATTGGGAATTAAATTGAGAAGAGATTAATTCTCTTGCTTGCATTCTTGCATTCTCTTTACATTCACTCATCAATCATCAAAGATTCTACAAAATCATTGCAATGTTTATTTTCTCTCGAGCATTTCATTGCATTTATTTTCTTGCATAAAAATTTACAAAAAATCATTCATCGTATTTTCTTCAAATAATTACATTTTTTATTTAAAATCCATAAAAAAGGTAAAAATCCAAAAGCGTAAAAATATTCATCTCTTGAAAACCTAAACACAAAGTTGTTTGAACATTTATTCTAGACCCTCATATTACCTCCCTAAGTTCGACCTTCAGACTGGTCCAAGTAAAATAAATAATTTACCACATTGAAATAATTAAATAATTATTTTATTAGGATTTTGATTACTGACTCTTTATCACCAGTTACTACCGACACTAATTCTGCTTAATTAAGAGTGGTAGATATTGTAGTCATCAAATGGCCCCATTGTCAGGGAGGTATACAGTTTATGATTATTTTTTAGACAATTTGGTGCATAGGTTTTCCACCCGAGATAGTTTGACCCCTATTTTTCTTATGGATATTTTCTTTGTTTATTTCTCATCACTTTCATTATTATTTTATTTTTTGTATACATTTATGTGTATTTCTCTGTAATATAATTTTGTTCATATGAGAGACCTGGTGGACTTGGAGTGGCTTTCTTGAAGGCCGACACAACTCAAGGAGACCAGAGGCATGCAATTCTGTGGATCGCGCCTGTTGAGAAGGCACGAAGAAAATATTTTCATTTCTTAAAGGTAAAAATTATTTTTCCTTTTTGAACATTTTTTGGAACTGATTTGCAATAATTGTCTAATTTCCAACAGTCTTCATTTGAAGACTCACGTGTGTACCCGGACATCGAATACTTGGCCTACCAAACCCATTTTTTGTGGTGCTTGATGTAGATATAAGCTTGTAAAATTAGCATGTTCTTCACTCACTAATATAACTATCTATCTAGGATCAGTTTTCCGGTGCATTCATATAGTTTAGAATTTTTAAGTCTATTTTGCATACTGCATGGAGATTTAGAGGATTAATGTAAGTATTTCTATCTGAGCATGCATTATCGTTTTATTGATTTGCATCGGCTTTTCGCACTCCTCCCTCTGTACTTTCTCACTTGGGGTCAAATGAAATTGGGATTATCTAGTAGACATTCTTGATCTTGAATTTCAAAGCAAGTGATCAGCTAATCTGAAATCGAGACTGTTAAACATTATTGGTTAATTAAAAAGTGGATAAAAATTAAATATCATTGACTGTGTGAGAGAAACTCCATCCTTGCATGCAGGTACTTCTTCGAACTTTCAATGGGTAGATCACTTCTTTGAGTGGTGTATAGTAGAACCACTTCTTGGCGTCAATGAGATTCGCATGTGTGTAACAGATTCAAAGATTATATTATCACCTAACTTAAAATTGAAAAGATAATAGGTCGATCCTTTGCAGCCTTCATTGTGTTAAGTTGGTGAAATAGGGGTTTGCATTGTGAATTGTATTTTCTGTGTTCCTTGCACTTCCAAACAACCTATCGTGGTTTGTGATCATCCTCCACCTTCATTTGCAAAAATGTCAGAATATTAGTATGCATACCCAAAATCCATGGGTAGAGCTTACATGACCATATTTCGATTGTCTTCATCATCATTTTCACTCCCAAAGAACCCTCTCTTTGAGTAGGTTCTTTCCTAGCCATCATTTACTTTGCCCTTCATGTCCACCTCACACATTCAACTCCACTACCCTACTTCTTCCTTTATTGAGAACTTAAGATATGAACTGCTTGTGAACATAGAATCAAATGAATATTGTGCAGATATAATGGAGCAAGAAAATTCAAGGATGTAAAGGAGTGTAATCGAGCTTGAAATAGAAACATGATTCCCGATTACAATACACAATTCATTGTTGGAACCATCTTCTACTCGGGATGATCTCTTCCTGAGTATGACCATGTTTCCTTTGACCTGACATTTGAGGCTCAAAGTCAAAGAAATTGGACTCATGACCAGACTAAAACCATGGTCGATGACTATTACTCGATTCAGGATTGCATATTGGAGTCATGACATGACGAGTATGGTTATTCTTCTCAAAGTCATGAGACGATCAAGGATGACATTGCTTGAATTAACCAGAGAGATGATGCTTTACTTATCAACTTCATAGTGCCATCCAATTGTCTAAGGAAATGAACAACAACCAAGAATGAGGGAGAAAACCAGAAAGCAAATCTAAGACACCTCATGTGCAGGAAACTCAGATTCAGACATCGCATACCACTGACCAATCCAATGACTACTCCACTGACTCTACGAAAAAATAAAAAAATAAAAAAATAGACAATACTGAAATGGAAGCGTTTTGCAAAAGGTTGATCATGGGGCTTCCATTACCAATGTCATAGAGTATGTACCCGATTTCAGAGATATGTGAAGAGACACTTGTCACCTAGGAATATGGGTAAGAAACGATCATGAATCAAATTTCATTTAATTACTATGACTAGTTCATTGGTGATAACTTAGAAGGCCAAAAGCCGTAAAATTAAGCGATTGACTAGGGTTAATTATAAATCGAGTTTACCGCATTTATTCATGTTTGAATAGATGACGACTCTACTCTAAACATCCTCCCAAAGACTAGAGTGATTGTTTAATTGATTGACCAATCCCTTAAATGACCAAGAGGAATTGTTTCTGACATCATGAACTTCCACGGTGTCATACAAAGGATGGAATTTATTATCCTGGACTTTGATCACCGATGAGAGTTTAATAGGTTTCTGGTCATTTTGGGAAAGCCATTCTTATCCTTTTCTATAGCAACTATCGATTGTGAGACTCTACACTTAAATTTTCCAAACATGAACCAAATTGATCAAATTCTCAAGGACATACCCCCACCTTGAGACAACCGAATAAGTTACCGACAGATGTGACCAAGAAGAGACCACAGAATCAAATACTTCACATGATCAGACCTCTCCCAAGGAGCCATCAACTCAAAACATGACCCTAGGAGAGACATCTAGAAACTGACTACCGAGAAGACTAAAGTTGACATCACCAAGAAACCTTCACAATAAAAAAAGGAATACATGATTACAAATCAAAATTTTCCATATCCCCTTATGGATATCTCATTTGTCACTATAGAGACTAAGGTAACTCCACCCATAGTTTGCTCTGCCACCACTCATGTTGCCACTGAGGTGAAGGAACATGACTTACACACATCCATTTCACTAAATCCGCACACAGTCATTTCTAAGTTCCTTAATCATTACTGGATCCAACACATGAGCCTAAGGCCCAAGTCAACTGAGAACACAAGCACGTACTTGAAACGTGTAAGGACCTTGGAGGAGATGATCAACAAACAACTCGATTCATCTGATGAGGAGTCTGTGAACCCACATCTAGACTGCCAATCAAACCAAAGGGAATGGAAACCATCTTACAGACTCAATTAAAAGAAGTCACATCCTCTAGTCGGGTTGCTAGTAAATGGGGAGAAGCACTATGATCTTCCCCATCTCCTTGATTTAGGTTCTAGCAAACTGGCTAAGTATATGATTAAGCATGAATCTTTATTAGGATTCCTCTATAGGTTCTGGTAGATTGACTAGAATAGTTAGATATGACAAGTTAGATACCTCTTCACCAGAGTATTCATCATCCAAGGAAGTGCATGCTACCCATGTGAGTGAGCACAGTTTGAGTAAGTAGCTGAAGAACAAAGCTAGTTGGATAACCTCCGCTGAACACTACTATTTTTCTGAGGATGACTCTGTCGAACACTACTATCGCAATGTCGACACTCACATTGTATATTCCCTCCGTCCTTACTCCTACAAGAAGATTTATTGAAAATATCATTGATCCTCTGTACATTCTCCCCGATCCCATCAGGTCCCATATACTTCTTCTATACTTAGGAAAAGGCTTAAGTATAGGGGGGACGATGCCCGCCCTATCCATATTAACTCTCTCTCTCCCTCTCTTCTTTCCCTCGACTATCACTGCTCTCTTTCTATACTTAGGTTGACCAGAGCCTAAGTATATGGGGGTGACTGACTTCTACCCCATTCCGTTCTTCTTTTGTACCCTTTTTACTTAGCATACGCTAGGTATAGGGGAGGTGAGTTGCATTTGTGTACATACTATGTATTGCATTGTATTGTATTGCATTGCATTTTCTATATATAATACTTACTTTATATGTGTATGTTCGGTAACCCTTGTAAAACTTGTAAAGCATGTGAAATTTGTAAAATATATACAAATTAAAAAACTCATGTAGAATTCAAATTAAAAAATACAAAAAATCAAAAAAATACATCTACACTTCATTTAGCATATAATTCATATGCGATGATGAAAAATCATTGGGTTATGAACTGAGTTGTGAGGAGAAACCAAGAGTGGAATTAACTTGGCTTTAGTCCACTTAATTTTCAGAGGAACTTTACTGAGAAGTAGGATTTTAGAAGCTTCAAGTTCTAAACTTAAATATCTGAGTTTCACATGATAGTGTTCAGACTTTGACTCTTAGATTCTAAGTTGATTGCCTCATTCTGAGTACGATTCTTGAATGGAAAATTAATCTGGACTCTAACACTGTGCACTTAGCTCGACTCAAATGGGGTATTGGAGACTATGTGGATTCTTCTCTAGTAGCGTGGACAACTAATGACTTGAGCATGGGTTGAAATAAAGCTTCAGATGAGTAATAGTCTGCTAGTACTTAACTGTTCAATCGAGTTGGGGGTCAATGTAACCACCTCACATGGTTGTTCACTCTTGTGCCCAAAAATATAAAAATTAATAGTGAATAAATGGGAAAATTTCAAAAAAAAGAAGCTCCAAAATAAATGCAGAGGAAAAAAATTAAAATCTCACTTTCTTGATACAGTGGTTCACTGCGTACACAACAAAGACTTGACTACACTAGCCAAGTTTCAACTAGGAAACTTAGCTACACTGGTTAAGCTCCAACTTCTTCTCTCTTTCTCCTTTTTGATACTA
Organism: Ottelia alismoides; assembly: GCA_037367405.1. Classification (NCBI taxonomy): domain Eukaryota; kingdom Viridiplantae; phylum Streptophyta; class Magnoliopsida; order Alismatales; family Hydrocharitaceae; genus Ottelia; species Ottelia alismoides. Next base: position 922,196 of record JAZKJV010004099.1, read on the forward strand.
ACGGTACTTGAACTTAGAAGGACATACCTTACTCTTTGACGATGAGTTGTTGGGGGAGAAGTTTGCATTTTGACTGGGAAGAGATAACACCCTTCACACATAAGAGACATGTTTTCAATGTTCATGGAGTATGGATTGGGAGGGGTGGATATAAGATGACTTTGAGCCACATGTATAATGACTTGTAGAACTTAGAGACTTTTGATTTTAAAGTCCTAATTCTCACAACAGTTCCACCAAAAAATTAATCCAATTGTCAGATCGAGCTCCATTTTCACCTTTTCTTCAAGATCTTGGTATGTAACCCAATCACATTTCACATCTTCATTAGTTGCTCGGGGACGAGCAAGGTTTAAATATAAGGGGTTGATGAATATGTGATTCATCACTCTGATTAGCTGAAAATAGAGTTTTGTCTCTAGTAATTAGGTTCTTCAAGTGTTTATAACTAATAATTAACATCATGCACTTGTAAATAATTTGCATTTCAGAATGCATTCATATTCACTTGTATATATTCACATAATTTCACCTATTTTTAATTAATTAACAATAATCCCAATTAACTTAAAACTAAACTCATTGTGTACATATATCAATATTAATCGATGAAAAATCATAAAAGAATATTAACTCATATATATGATAAATAAACCCAAACCCTTGTTTGAGAGAGAAAAGACATAAATGATGACATATCTCACATATATTTTCAGTATACTCACTTTGAATCATTGAACACTTAGTTATCTACAAATCAAGACTAAATTCAAAAGAATCGGAGTTCATTTGTGAAATTTGGGTTTTGGGATTGAACTGTATATTGTACATATTTACTGATTTTTGACTTGTTATTTCATGTACATCTTTAACTTTTTTGACTTATTTCTTTTCATTTATTTATTCCAGAACATGTTTTAATTAATTACATAAAAATAAAAATACAAAAAATTAGAAAATAAAAAAGACAAATTCTGATTTGAGCACACTAACATATTTATCTGTAAATACTACACATCCACATTTTATTCGGATTCATTCTTTACCCATAAAAATTAAAAAATTGCATCTATATCCCTTTCATTATTCTACATCATGATTGATTTGTGCATGCATTTATTGTGCACATAAAATAAATAAAAATTACAAAACACACAAAAGTTGGTATTTAATATTCATAAAATATCAAACAAATCAAGTTGCATTTAGGGTACTTTGTGAACATTGTAGAGTGTATTTAGGTCAACTTTTTTATTTTGGGCATTTTTATATTTGAGGTAAATTATTGTTTTCTATGTATTATTTATTTATTTTCTTTCATTGGTCAACGGTCATGGTCGAAGTCTTGCAAACGTGGCATTCCCTCACTGGTCCACCTCAGCCCTTGGTCAAACCCGCCTTGCCCAACTAACCCATTTTTGTCCTCTAGAGCCCTTAACTATAGCCATCGGATCTAACCAAGATCCAACAATCGAGACATCCCCTCTTTAATCACATACCCCTCCACGTGTGCCTTTCCCTAGTCCTATGATCTTAGTCCAATCGAACGATGGGAACGTCATCTTCTTCCTATGGCCTTCCACATCCCCTCCAGGTTGTTGACCCATTATTCCTTCCTACACCTCCTCCCCAATCCCAATGGCCAGCACCTCTCTCCATCGTCTCCTACCTTCAACCAACCTCCATGTCCGATTACCCTCTCTCTATCTCTATCTCTATCTCTTTGTCAGTTGTACCTAATCCCAAACCCAATAGCATAGAATCCAACTCCCTCTTCCATGTTATCCTCCTATTCCTTCCCAAAATGAACCCCCTTGCTTGTAACTATTCTTATCCTATCTTTCTGAAGAACAATAGCAGAAACCCAATCTCCTCCAGTCTCGTCGGACCTCCAACTAATCATAAACACTCCCCTTCTCCTCTGCCTCCGGTGAAAGGACACTATCTTCTTTATCCTTTTCTCGGGCTAATCTAACCACCACATGTACATGACCCTCTATCTTCTCCCTCACAGCAACTTTATCCCTAGATCTACTATAACCTGGAAGCCAACAACCCATAGCTCCTTGCCCCATGCCTTTATCCCCTTACAACCAACTCAGTCCCTGAGGTTAAACCCAACCGAATACCACCCAATCCTAAACCTCTTTGACTCCATTGCGAGACCCCCCTAACAAAGAAATCCCATCGAAACTCTATATACCTCTAACCTCCTAGAAATCTATCCCTTTCATATTCAACCTCTCTCTATAAAGTCCAAATCCTTTCCATCAACCAAATCATCCACTGCCTCCACTATATTTCATCAAACAAGAAGGAGGGAGAGAACAATCGATGCGACTGGTCACAGTAGTTGCACATCGAGTCACTGACAACTTTCGAAGGCATGATCTAGATGAGACTTCATTCTGTTATTGTTGTTTCATCCTCTAACGATCATCCAAGCTTCGTGTTCCTCATCGAGCACTGAGGCAACAACCAGGAGTTGAGTCGACCTCCTTAAGTTGTCACGACTCATCCCGCTAGTTGAGACGAATGCGACAAAAGTCTATTCTTTTTTTTAATTCATATCGAAGGATGCATAAAATGTACACATACCTTCCTTCTCTTACATTCCTTAAATGCATCCATCAAATATACTCTTTATCAATGATAAAGAAATCCAAAATGGCCATCCATATCCAAGAACCTGATTAACATATAATAATTGTTACGTTTACAAACTACCACTTACAAGAGTAATCTATCTTCCCATTACACAACCATGTTTCTTCTTAGTTTTACAACTCTATCTTAAAGTACAAAAGTTACCAAAAGATCCAAAAATGTGTGCAACCTCCCGCTACTTTGTAGTATCCTTGTTCCTTCTAAGACTCTTACTCAGGTATGTGCATTCCTACCAAAAATAACTGTGGTACCTTGATGAACGCCAAATTTATCTCTTCAATAATGTAAAATTGTCGTAGTATAGGAGGAAAATTCGGTTCATCAAAAACCAGACACGTTTGAATATTGTGGATTATTTATACTTGGCAAGTCTACCAAGGTCGAACGCAAGGACACAACTACCTAATTTATTTATCGAATTTTGATTCATGAAGCACAAGTGTGAATTATTTTCAATCTCAGGTCTGCAAGATGCACTGTGCTAATTACAATGAAATGCAATTTTTAGTTGGTTTTTATGCAATTATAAAGTGATGCATGAAAATAATGCAAGGGAATTGTTATGCAGACAAAAGATTACAAATATACCCTAAAAATATGAGCAGCATAATAAAAAAATAAAATCAGAGTCATTTTAATCCCAACATTAAAAACAATCATCAAATCAGAGCATGGAAAAAGAGAGCAAGGTTCTCATCTATCACAAAAAATTACTTCATTTAAAATGATGTCGGATTAGAAAATTAAACATGTTATGATGTAGAGGATGAAACAAGGATCAAAACGACACTAAAATCAAGCAATTTGGACCTACGATGCTCAAGTTATGCTAAAAACAATGTAGGGGCATAATTGTAATAAAAATGTAAGAAAAATAAATGATAAATATTATATTTAGGTCCCTGGAGGGACCTAAATGCAAATACCAAAAACCGCCTGGGCCATATTGTAAATTTTCCATACACGAGGGCCTGTTTGCAATTTCTGGAAAGTTGAAGGGCCTCCCTGTAAAATACCCAAGCACGCACATGAGGCACATGCCTGGGGACCATTTTGCAAATATCAAAAGCACCAGGGTCTTTCATGCAATTTTCCCAGCACCCCAATGTAAGAGACTAGGTTCGGAAGGCTGCCTCAGGTTCGGGACACGTGGCCGCAACTGGTGGCTCGGGCTGAGGTTCGGTGGGACCCGAGCCTGCTGGTTCGGATTAAGGCTCGGATCGTCCACGTGTCATTATCTCTTTCGTCCAATTCGGATGATCGGACGACAGTTGTAGCATCTTCCTCCTCCGCAGGTCACAGGAGGAGGCGGGGCTCCGGTGACCTGCTGCTCACTCCGCCTCGCCTCACGAGGCCTTCTGATGGTCGTGGAAGCTTGCTGGAGGTCTGGCGGTGGACCTGGATGTGCTGTGAAGCTCCTGAGCTGAATAGAGGGTGCATATCGATGGAGCTTCGCCGGAGGGTAGACGATCAAAGTAGCACCGATGCCAACTCCGGCTATTGATGACTCTGCATGTGTTAAACGATAGCCGAAGCATGTGTGGGGCGTTTGCGTGAATAGAGTGAGTGAGGTGGGGTCCCGTGAGGTGATCGGATCGGGGGACCTGGGATCCTTCTCCGGCTGAGCAGAGGAGGAGGTGGAGGATGGTGAACGGGGTTGTTGAGAAGGGGAGATGAAGTCAGAGGAGGTTGGCGAAGGAGATGGTTGAGTTGTCGTGGGAGAGTCGGGTGGCAGATGCGGTGAGGGGTTGAGTCGGGAAAAATTCAAAGAAAAGAAGGGGAGGAGGATACCTCGTAGGAGAGGGGAACCCGGTTGAGGAGAAGCTTGGGATGAGCGCCATGGAGGCGCTCCGATCTTCGCCCAGCGAGGTCAGCCGGGCCTCGGAGCTCAGCGGCGCACAATGGCGGCCGCGACGTGGCCGGAGGCCACGGATCACACCTGGGAGGCATGGCCATAATCGCCTCGACATCTCCGCCCTCCGCTGTCACCGGAGGGCGAAGGAAGCTAGGGCGAACCCCCATGAAGTGGTGGATGCCGGTGACAGTGACAGTGGAGAGTATTTTATAGGCGGTGAAGGGTGGCGGTTACAAGGGTTTTGAATGGGAATTTTTATGGAGAAGTGTTAATGGAAGTGGAAGAAGGGGGTTACGCGAGGGAGGTGGAAGATTGGGCTACCAGGGGCGAGCGTTAGGTGGTAGAGAAGTGGCCGGAGGCAAGGGCTAAAATTGGAAGGGGATGGCTGGCGCGCGAGGTGAAATGTATGGGAAAGGCGTTATGCGAGGTAGGAGATGATCTTCCGATCATTGGATCTTACGATCCAACGATTAGGATGGAAGCGCGGGCGAAGGGTGGAGATCAGATCATGAGATCTAATCGGTCGGCTGGGAGCGAAGCGGGAGTGAACGGATGAGATTGGGCGATGGAAGAGATCCAACAGTGAGAAATAGTGGGGTGACTTGACGTGATGGGAAGCGTAGGATAAAGAGTGATCGGGCGGCTGTGGAGAAGGAGCGACGTGGATGAATGGGAGGCGTAGGATGAGAGGAAGATCTAGTGGCTGAGGTTTAGGCGTTGGTGAGCGGCTAAGATCAGATCTGTAAGTTAGATCTGACGGCTGGGGAGTGGAGCGACGGTGGATGGTTCAGATGAAGGCGGGACGGAGTGGATCCAACAGCCTAGATGGGCGCCGGGTGGCGGAAGGGGAAGCGGCACGTGGCCCAATCAGAAAAATCAGAATGATAAATACAAAGAAAAATACAAAAGAAATAGTTGGAGGCAAAATTAGGAAAAAGTCAAAACATGAAAGTTGCTCGTCTCGACAAGATCTACAACTTTCATGCTGGACAAAAAGCCAAAAGAGGACATTTATACAAAAAAACATTTTTTGGGGGTATTTTTAAAGGGCTAAAAACACCGACTTTTGTCTTTTGAGATGTTTTTGTATTTAGTCTTTTTAATGGTCAGTGAATTATAGACAATTAATCTACCTCATTTTTAGGGGTTTTTGATGATAAAATAATTACAAGAAAAATAAAGGGAATTAAATATAAATAATTAAGGGTTAATTATGCACAATATAAGATAAGATAAAAATAAAGAATTAAAGGTGATTTTTATTGGTTTGATTAAGCCGGAGGTTTAATATGAGACTTTTAACATGATGAATACGAGATTCATCATACCCCTATACTTAAACCATGCTCGTCCTAGGGCATTTAAAGAATGAAGGAGTCAGATTAATTCCTGACAGTTTAAGAAGGTTTCAAGGCTCGATCTTTCGATGACTCTTAATTTAAGAGATCCTAAAATTCCGGGTTTATCCAAGCCTTAGTCAGAAGGAATCCAACTTCTCTAATTATCAGACTCTCTTTTTGTATATATAATATAAGGATATGAAATTAAGTGTACTGCATTTCATGAGAGTCGAGTCCAGGCATCACTCAAAGTTCCAGTCCCAAAGACTCTCCTCTAGACCTAATACTCGATACTAGGGAATAAGTCTATTTTTGCTTCAGTCAACCGTCTCATTAGTTTGTCAGACTTGAAAGTGTATATGGATGGCCAGATGATGGAGGGCATGGGATTGTGTCTATTTTTCTCTCCCTCACATTGGAACAAGGGGCCTCTCGAGTGCCTTTTTACTCAACACATGTAAATTTTTATATTGTTGATCAATGTATCCGTCAAGAGAATTGTAGGCGTCTGCACTTGTTCTTTTGGGGGTACACCAGGGTGTGTCTTTTCTGAGTATCTAAGATACCTTTGACACCCAGACTTGTATCTCTTACGATGCAGGGCCCTTTTTATGGTATCAACCCGACTCCTTGGTCCTAATTAGCGCTTGGTCCAAGTGGACACTTTGAAAATTGTTTGGGAGTGCTCACCATTGGTGGAAGCTCTTTTGTAATTTGACTTGGGTATTTAGAGCTTTTTCTTTGAAATTTCTTTTCTTTTGTTGGCTAGCTCCACTGCTTTTACCAAAAGTTGGCGCACATTGATCAACAATTTCCATTAAGTTTCATCACACCCTGGTACATAGGTAAATATCAAAGAGATAGCATATGAATCTTGTTCACATACTGGCTAGGGTTTTGCTGACACTCAGGTTTTCTGAAGCCTTCATTAACTTTATCTCATCCTCGAATATCATTAGATCGGGTCTAAACTCAAATCTCTAGTCCTAGTTCCTCAAGTGATATCTTAACTCATCTCATCAATCATGCAATTGTGGAAGTGATTGTGTTGATCATATTTTTCTTCAAGGTAGAGATAAAGAGTGCAATATAGCGCTCAAATCTTTCAAACTAGGGGAGTGTGGATAATTAAGCTTAAAACCCTAATGATAAGGCATGTTAACTCAGACTCTCAAGATCTCAGAAATCAAGTGTCCTCAAAATCCTCAAGCCTTGAGTGAATGTGAATGTGTCAGAAATCCACCAACTCCTTAGCTAGTGTTTTTATGTGATTTTTGACTTTTGCAGATTTTTATGGATTTTAATTTTTGCATTTTTTAATTCATTGGAGAGACAATGACTCGCCCAGGCTCAAATGAATAAAAGTATCTACTCTCAGTCAGTATGGGTGTAAGTACGAGCCGATAAATGGACCCGTGATCCTTAAGGATGGAACCATATGCGGTGTCCTTTAAACCACCCACTCTGCTAAGGGAGACCGAAGTTCCCTCACTGAAAGTGTCTACTAAGCCTAGTAGTCAGAGTCTAATTCCAAGAAGGGTTTTTAATTGTTTTCATTTTTTTAAAAATGGTTATTTACACAGATTAATCCCTCAATTTTTAAGAAAACTACTTTACAAGGTTTTTACAAAACTCAGTTCACAAGTTTACCAAAGTCTAGCCCCAAAACAAAATTTAAAAAGGTTTAAAAGCACGAGCTAAGGCTAAAGTAAATATACAGTAATATACGGTATACCCCCTATACTTAAATTTTGCTATGTCCTCATAGCACAAGTATCATGAAGCCATGGCTCGATCAAATATAGGGTGATATAGCGGAACTGAGGAGGAGGATCCCCCTATACTTAGGTCAAAAATTGACCTAAGTACAAGAAGATAATTAGAGGGAAGGATGAGCAGGCGGGTCCCCGCCTATACTTTAGGCTACAAATAGCCTAAGTAAGGTCTGAGTTAGGGGGGTGTATGTACTATGATACACGGGTGGAGGGGGGTTGGTGAAATATACACACAGAGAGAGAGAGAGTGGAATATACAGAGGGAAGGGAGATGGGCGGTGTGAGTGTGTATGTGCAAGTGTGTGTGTGGTGGGGGGGGAGTAGATCATCAAGTGATCTACTTTTCTTTTTTTCTCTTTTATTCTTTTTTTACAACATGCAAGCCCTTTAGGAGGACTGTTGAAATAAATATGCACATGCAACAATATATTTTTTTACAATATGCAAATGCAGGCTGATTGATAAAAGGTCCTAGAATTTCCTTCACCAATTCTTCTGTGGCCTCTTCAGCGGAAGCTCCCGACTTCACGCCTCCATGAAGATCAAGCATCCCCGATTTTCATGGGCCCTACCACAAAAGAGAAAAGTTAGAAAAATACATAGGAAATTAATCAACAGTCATGATGCATGAAATGAGGACCTGTAAACCATGAAAATATTCGACAAAGAAAATCAAAATTCAACAATTAAGTTAAGCCATGTCCCCGACAACGGTGCCATTTGATGAACGTCAAATTTGTCTCTTCAATAATGTAAAATTGTCGTAGTATAGGAGGCAAATTTGGTTCAGTAAAAACCACACACGTTTGAATGTTGTGGATTATTTATACTTGGCAAGTCTACCAAGGTCAAACGCAAGGACACAGCTACCTAATTTATTTATCGAATTTTGATTCATGAAGCACAAGTGTGAATTATTTTCAATCTCAGGTCTGCAAGATGCACTGTGCTAATTACAATGAAATGCAATTTTTAGTTCGTTTTTATGCAATTATAAAGTGATGCATGAAAATAATGCAAGGGAATTGTTATGCAGACAAAAGATTACAAATATACCCTAAAAATATGAGCAGCATAACAAAAAAATGAAATTAGAGTCATTTTAATCCCAACATTAAAAACAATCATCAAATCAGAGCACGAACAAAGAGAGCAAGGTTCTCATCTATCACAAAAAATCACTTCATCTAAAATGATGTCGGATGAGAAAATTAAACATGCTATGATGTAGAGGATGAAACAAGGATCAAAACGACACTAAAATCATGCAATTTGGACCTACGATGCTCAAGTTATGCTAAAAATAATGCAGGGGAATAATCGTAATAAAAATGCAAGAAAAATAAATGATAAATATTAAATGCAAATACCAAAAAAATGCCTAGGCCACATTGTAAATTTTCCATGCGCGGGGGCCTATTTGTAATTTTTGGAAAGTTGGAGGGCCTCCTTGTAAAATACCCAGGCACGCACGTGAGGCACATGCATGGGGACCATTTTACAAATATCAAAAGCACCAGGGTCTTTCATGCAATTTTCCCAGCACCCCACGAGCTGTGCACGTGAGAGACTAGGTTCGGAAGGCTGCCTCAGGTTCGGGACACGCGGCCGCAACTGGTGGCTTGGGCCGAGGTTCGGTGCGACCCAAGCCTGCTAGTTCAGATTAAGGCTCGGGTCGTCCATGTGTCATTATCTCTTCCGTACGATCCGAATGATCGGACGTCAGCTATAGCATATTCCTCCTCCGTAGGTCCCGGAGGAGGCGGGGCTCCGGCGACTTGCTGCTCGCTCCGCCTCGCCTCGCGAGGCCTTATGATGGTCGTGGAAGCTTGCTGGAGGTCCGACGGAGGACCTAGATATGTTGCGAAGCTCTTGAGCTGAACGACGGTGCATATCAATGGAGCTTCGCCGGAGGGAAAACGATCAAAGTAGCGCCGATGCCAACTCCGACTATTAATGATCCTGCACGTGTTAAACGATATCCAAAGCGTGTGTGGGGTGTTTACGTGAATAGAGTGAGTGAGGTGGGTCCCATGAGGTGATCGAAGCGGGGGACCTGGGCTCCTTCTCCGGTTGAGCAAAGGAGGAGGTGGAGGACGGTGAACGGGGTTGTGGAGAAGGGGAGATGAAATCGGAGGAGGTTGGCTAAGGAGATGGTTGAGTTGTGAAGCTCGTGGGAGAGTCGGGTGGCAGATGCGGTGAGGGGTTGAGTCGGGAAAAATTCAAAGAAAAGAAGGGGAGGAGGATACCTCGTAGGAGAGGGGAACCCGGTGGAGGAGAATCTTTGGATGAGCGCCATGGAGGCGCTCCGGTCTTCGCCGATCGAGGTCAGCCAGGCCTCGGAGCTCAGCAGTGCACAATGGCGGTCGTGACATGGCCAGAGGCCATGGATCACACCTAGGAGGCGCGGCCATAATCGCCTCGACATCTCCGCCCTCTGCTGTCACCGAAGGGCGGAGGAAGCTAGGGCGAACCCCCATGAAGTGGTGGATGCCGGTGATAGTGGCGGTGGAGAGGATTTTATAGGCGGCGAATTACAAAGGTTTTGAATGGGGATTTTAATGGAGAAGTGTTAATGGAGGTGGTCGAAGGGGGTTACGCGAGGGAGGTGGAAGATTGGGCTACACGGGGCAAGCGTTAGGTGGTGGAGAAGTGGCCGGAGGCGAGGGCTAAAATTGGAAGGGGACGGCTGGTGCGCGAGGTGAAACGCATGGGAAAGGCGTTACGCGAAGTAGGAGACGATCTTCCGACCGTTGGATCTTACAATCCAACGGTTAGGATGGAAGCACGGGCGAAGGGTGGAGATCAGATCATGAGATCTGATCGGTCGGCTGGGAGCGAAGCGGGAATGAACGGCTGAGATTGGGCGATGGAAGAGATCCAACTGTGAGAAATAGTGGGGTGACTTGGCATGATGGGAAGCATAGGATAAAGAGTGATCGGGCGGCTGTGGAGAAGGAGCGACGTGGAGAGGAAGATCTAGTGGTTGAGGTTTAGGCGCTGGTGAGCGGCTAAGATCAGATCTGGAAGTTAGATCTGACGGCTGGGGAGTGAAGCGGCGGTGGACGATTCAGATGAAGGCGGGACGGAGTGGATCCAACGGCCCAAATGGGCGCCGGGTGGCGGAAGGGGAAGCAGGCCACATGGGCGGCCCAGAGGGAGCCACGTGGCCCAATCAGAAAAATCAGAAGGATAAATACAAAGAAAAATACAAAATAAATAGTTAGAGGCGAAATTAGGAAAAAGTCAAAACATGAAAGGTGCTTGTCTCGACGAGATCTACCATTTTCATGTTGGACAAAAAGCCAAAAGAGGACATTTATACAAAAAGCATTTTCTGGAGTATTTTTAAAGGGCTAAAAACACTGGCTTTTGTCTTTTGAGATGTTTTTGTATTTAGTCTTTTTTTGTCAGTGAATTATAGACAATTAATCTACCTAATTTTTAGGGGTTTTTGATGATAAAATAATTACAAGAAAAATAAAGCGAATTAAATACAAATAATTAAGGGTTAATTATGCACAATATAAGATAAGATAAAAATGAAGAATTAAAGGTGATTTTTATTGGTTTGATTAAGTCGGGGGTTTAATATGAGACTTTTAGCATGATGAATACGAGATTCATCATACCTGACACTACATTTCTCAATTTATGTGTGTCTTCCTTGTGCAGGGGCCATGCTAATCTTCTCTGCATCGTTCCAATTTTTTCAGATGTCTCCGAACCATAAGGTGAACATCAACTTCTAGGTATTCCCTTCATTCCCCTTTTCTTCTCTCGTTTCTTCTTTTGTTCTTATTCATAAACTCCATTAAAACCCAAATCCCACCTTCATTCATAAACTCTCTACTCCTCACACCCTCACCTCAGTACCCCCTCATGTTCAACTCTATCTCTTCGGAACCTACCATCTCCGGTGGACACACCACCAGAGCATGTCGCTTTGATTCCACCATCGTACGCAGGAGCTCTACCCCCATATTCTTATTCATGCCCTAACTCCATAGTCGAGCGATTCACTTGAACATCAAGCCTTCCTTAGAGATCCATGTTATTCTCACGCATAAAAGCTAGAGGAATAACTCGAAGATCATCCAGGTGTACAACTACCGTTCATCACGACCACTCTCATTGGTATCGTCTGATCCAAATCCACCCAAGCCTTCTAGCCCAGGGTGGAACCCATAGCAAGGAGAGTCAGCCACATGGAGTCTAGCCACACATACCTCGCGTTGAACCCAAGCTCCTCATGTGTGGCAAGCACATGATGATGGTAAATTTTAGGCGCACCCCTCCCGCTCCACAGAACTACCATCCCAAGTATAATAAACAAGTTTACCCCATGTAAATAACTAAATAATTTTTTCTTGTGATTTTGATTCTATCTCTTTATCACTTGCTACAACCGACACTAATTCTGCTTAGTTAAAAGTGCTAGAGAGCATAGTCGTCAAGTTGTCCTAGGGCTTCATAGTTGAGGAGCAAAAAGCGTGCAAGTTAAAGAAATCCATTTATGGGCTCAAACAAGATTCTTGTAGCTGTAATATCAAATTTGATGAAACAATAAAGAGTTATGATTTCGTTCATAATCCTAACAAATCATGTATGTACAAGAACCTTAGGGGGGACATAATTGTGTTCATCATGCTTTATGTAGATGATGTTCATATCATTAGGAATGGTATAAGAATGATCTCTAATGTTAAGATATGGTTGTCACATACCTTTGAGACGAAAGATCTTGGAGAAGCCTCTTATATCTTGGGTCTGAAATTGTTCAGAAACAAATAAAAGAGGATTTTCGGATTGTCTCAACATGGGTACATTAAGAAGATCTTGGAATGATTCCATGTAGAAAATTCCAAGAAACGTTTCCTTCCCTTATGACATTATATACACCTATTTAAAGGGATGGCTCCTCAAAGTGTTGAGGAAAAGAAGGTCATTGCTGGATGACCTTACGCATTAGTTGTGAGAAGCCTAATGTATATCATAATGTATACAAGATCAGATATCTACCATGCAATGGGAGTGGTAAGTTGTTACCAATCATGCTATAAAGAACAACATTGGAATGGAGTAAAGAATATCTTCAAGTATCTAAGAAGGCAATAGTTTACATCTGATCTATGGATATAGTGATCTTCAAGTTTTATGATACACTGATTCAGACTTCCAATATAACATTGATGACTGAAAGTCAACTTCAGGGTTCGCATTCTTGTTGAATGGTGGTGCTATGAGTTGGAGATGCAAGAAGCAGGACACCATTGCTAATTCGAAGACAGAAGTTGAGTACATTACTGCATTAGATGTTGTAAAAGAGGTTGTGTGGTTGTATAAGTTCATCCAGGAGATGGGTGTAGTTTCTTCGAATACTCACATCTCGCTGCTCTGCGATAACATGGGAGCCCTAACTCAAACGAAGGAACCCAAATGACATCAAAAAAGCAAACACATGGAAGGGAAATACCATATCATTCGGGAGATATAGAAGCATGATGACATCATCATCACCAAGGTGGCCTATATCGATAATGTTGATGATCCCCTTACCAAACATTTTTTTCAAAAGTTTTTGACCACCATGTAATGAGTATGGGTTTAAAGATGGTACTTGAATGGTTCTGAGGGCTAGTGGGAGATTTTTAGACATGTGAGCTCTGGACAAATCATTTCTACAATAATAGTTGTTGTAATCATTTAAGATATCAATAGAAGTTATTGATTTTCACTCCCTATCTTAGATTAATGGATACATGCACATATAAGATCCCTTATTACAATTAGGGTTATTTACCATTACCATCTTGATAATCATATAGATGTAGATCCAATGGTTGGATCACAGAGGCTGGTGTTGTGAAACCCGGTATTTTTGTCCTAAATTTTAGAATATTTTTGACATCCAAAAAATTAAATGATCATGTCATTTCGTAGAACTCATCAAGATCTTTCCAACGAGCTCAAGAACATCAAATTCTTACATGCCTAGCCCAAGATATTGATGTTTTAATTTGGATGATCGACTTCCATATATGGATCTGAATCGGATCCGAATTTTTGGATCCATTTTCACATCTCCTTCTATAAATAGGCCATGATAGGTTGTCCTCTCCAAAACTTAGCAACCACCATCCTTCCCCCTCATTGGAGCACTACCACCTTGGTTGGATTAGTCGTCGGAGGGCCGTTGTCGACGTCGGAGAAGGTGCTCCGATCGAAGATTCGCGATCATCGTCGTGTAAAAGAGCTCGAGGTCACCATTGTGTGTGCATTCGTGCTGTGATCAAGCGGTGGAAACACCATTTCCGTACGAGACGAGATCCCGAGGGAATATCCTCAGAGGTAACGCTATATCCTCCCTCTTATTGTTGGTTTCCACTTTTTTGTCCCAATATTATTGAACATCTCTATAACCTTATGTCTCTTGTACCATGGATCTTAAGTTGTAACGATGTCACATTTCCATTGTTGTGGTTGATTCACATCGCTGTAATTGTTCGCCCACCCAAATCTAGTCGCATACAGATTTTCTCTCAATTAGTTTATTGATATAGGATGATGTATTCTAAGGGAATTCATCTCGACATCAATTTTATAGATCCATACTGGAATGATCTTTTACATTCGATTATATTTATTAGGGTGCATAATTCCATTTTCAACAGTGATTAGGATGTTTAAATCCATAATGTTCTTGTTGTCATTCTCTGCATACATCAAGTAAAACACATTTTGGGGGTACAACTATAGCATGACGTTTTCCTGGTTCTGAACATCATTGGCAAGGATTCCTAACTTACAACCTTTTAATGCATATTAATTTTTAATATCAAGGCATCGGGAATAGAAAGAATTTGGATGGGTGTATCAGTTTGATATGTTATGCATACACGTCGATGTTAGGTTGTTAGTTAATTAAGATTTCTAACCTACATCCTTTTAATGCATATTATTATGTTGTTAAAGCATCGAGAATAGAAAGCATTCAGATGAACGGATCAGTGTGATACGTTATACATACACGTCCACATTAGGCTTATTTTAATTAAGACTCTAATACTTCTGTCGATCTCTGTGACAGATTGAAAGTGTTTTGTTAACCTTTACAATATATTAACTATGTATTATAGTTATGGCATATACGTCACAACGGAGAATAGTAATAGTATATGTATAAGGAGAACCATCAAAATCCTCTTGCACAATAGCTTCCAGATTTCTTAGTTGAATAATATAATATCCATAATTTAGAGTGATTATGTGAGTTCTAAATTTTAATGCGAAAAAGAAAGATTGTTAGTAATTCTCATTAGAATGCGTAGAGTTTTTCAATTCTTGCACTACTGCAATGATCGATTGGAGTTCCACTTCCTCGACACTTTTTAATCGGACACCTTAGTTATTAAATATTTTACCATTATCATAGGTTAAGTAGCAAGTCTTGCATGGAAGATGAAACATTAATAACAGTTAGTTCCGAAAGTGGAATATTGAAAATTTGTACAGGAAAGATGCATGCAAACATTAATGTATATATATTAGTGTAAGACTTTTTTTTGTTTTAAAATTTCGATTAAAAGCTCACCCTCATGAGGTTGGAAAAATCCAATATTTTGTCACCCAACAAATTATTGAGGTTACCAAAATACCTCTCAAATCAAGAATATTTGAAAATCCTCTCTGTATTCTTCAGTTGCCTCTTGGAAAAAATAAACAAATAAACAAAAATAAAAGTCTCCATCAATAATATCACAATTGTCACCAACCCAAGTATTCCAAATTTCTATAGATCACCTATATTATTGTTAGCAGTGCTAATTTTTTTCCCTTGGGTGAGATTACTACGTAATCGGGCAAATGGAGTTAGGCACCTCAAGGGATTTGGCATGCACCCTTGGGCCTCGGGATAGATGCCATAAAGGTCGCGACCCCAGCGGACGAGTTGGGTGACACGTTGTACCTAGCAGTCCGATAGCATCCAGAATCGCTCGACGTAGTTGGCAGATGGCGTGGTTGGTGTTCTTGGTTTCTCACTTATACACGATTTTAAGACTCGATTTAAAAGTAGATGTAGCCGCATCTAATTTTACTTAGAGTATTATTATTGTGAGAGATGTTCCAGAGTGTGGTTGAAGTTGGAGAAATCAGATTATAATTTTATCATGTTCTAGTTGAACAAGAAGTCCTTGAAGGTTTATTCAAGATGAATATCAAGTTTCCACTTAGCAGCAGCCTGCGAGTCGCGTACTTGCAGGTGTTAAATAAATATAAGAAATGATCCATGATCGAACATTAGTAATTGCAATGTAACCGTTGTGCCTCTAATCAATGGGAAGAAATATCAAGATCAATGTGGTAGTACTTAAACAATGATTAAAGTAATAAATAAAATTTAGTGATCATTTAATCCTTTGTAGATTAGAATAGTTTGATATATTCCAGTGTCTACAATTTATGCAAATGTCATTAGATAGAGTTATGTACACATGCTTTTCCTATCCCTGCATTAGTTATTATAGTGTTTGTCTCGTTACTGGGAAATTGCTCATAACATTACCCTCATGTGAACCCAACAGGTGTAGTTGAGTAATAGTCACAACAATAGCGGCTTTGAGAAGATCGAACTTTCCATATCATACTTGCACAAGAAACGGTGTGTTTACTTAAAGTAATTTATTTTCTTCTGCATTATTTTCATTTTCCTTTGAGAGATAATGTAATAAGAAAATTTGAATTCTATAGTTATATATTGTATCTCATTATGGACATGAACTTGATGATAATTGTTAATGATAACGAATGTTGCAGTTTACTTTTCATTTTATTATTCTCCTTCTATTATATATATTTCTAATGTTGTTCTAATGTGCATAAGATGGTTTGTTGAATATCAGAGATCATGGGCGTATTTGGACCATAAGTTCGATTCTCATGTCCTGTCAGTTTCGATAGCCGGAGGGGTAGTGCGCACATGTGTTGAGATGATATCTAAGGATTAGATTGAGCACTCAATAAATACAGTCAAATGATGATCAAGAAAGGATCTCCAGCCTGAGAAGAAGATGGAAATCCTACTGAAAGGCCGGTATCTGACCGACTTATGGATGCAGGTCGTTTGCATAGGAATAGAGATCCGTAAGTGTTGGATAAGTTAAGTCAAAGATTTGACTTAGCAAGATCGAGATATCAAAGACCTATGTCATATGTTGTCATAATATAGGCATAAATTCTCTGACTAGAGAAAAAAAGTGTTATTATTGAAGGTTAAGGAAAAAAACCTTAAGTACATCACGGAAGTGTGAAGATAGCATCATATGCAATCATGAGTAACTAGTCGCACTAGTAGCTCGAGACAGCAGGATTTAAAAAATTTATGCTATGAAACCACATGATCCAAGAACACTTCTTGAATCATTTCATCAAGATCACGAACAGGAATTAGGTTTACCTCTTGAAGCATACTTGTGATCGTATCTCTAAATGAAGAGACCTCTTGTCTCAAGTCATATCCGACGTAGATCGCACTTGCGGGCGTGATAATGAATTGCATGCTTCCCTCAATGCACGTTGATTATCCGAGCAACGGATTGTTGGAAATGTGAGCCTACGGCGAGCCATTATGCAATAAATCTTATTGCAAATATCATTCCTTGATCTGAAATGAAGAATAAATAATTTGCATAATAGATCCATTTGTACAATTAGGATTATGTACCATGGCCATCTTAATGATCATACAGCTGTTGATTCAATTATTGAATCATAGAGGCTGGTGCTTGGATGAATATCTAATGAGTTAGATTGAGGACTCATCAAGCACCGTCAAATGATCGTTAAGAGATGATCTCCAACCTGAGTAGGAGATGGCAATCCTATCTCAGTTAGGCTGATATCTGACCGACCTCTTGATGCAGGTCCTCTGCATAGGAATAGAGATTCGGAGGTTCAGATTAGTTAGGTCAAAGAGTTGACTTAATGAGATCGAGATAACCAAAGTCCTATATCGTATGATGTCATGATATAGGCACGCATCCTCTGACCGGAGACAGATGTGTTACTATATATTTGAGTATGTACATTTGGCAGACCAATAGGTTGATGACCTAATCAAGGTCTATACACCGGCGTGCTGGTGTGCATATAAGGGTATATGAGTAATACGATCTCTCAAAGGGATCATACAGGTTCAGTTACTGAACCGAAAGACATGAGCTCACTCATAAGATATTGGGAAGAATCAAATTTCCATGTGCATGGTCGTCTCGCTTTGGAAGCTTAACTGAATTTGTAGGTTTGATACATACTTTTGGAAAGTATATGATCAAGACCTAGGTATGATATATGCTTTTGGAAAGTATATGATCGATACCGACTTTCAATGATCGAATGAGAAACTTACTGATAGAACCCTGAAGTAGACAGTGTAAAGTTGATCTAATACTTTGGGTTTATTCTGAGTCTTCCAGTATGCAGGATGTACAGGTATTAGGAATACCTTAGGGTGATGTGATCATAAACGATTGTATAACCATGACGCTTCCATTCCTAGGAAGTGATGAAACAGGTCTGGATTTTAGTGACTCCTCTCAGTAGAGAAGTAATCTGATCTTAGTCCAAATGTTGGACATTGATCTGAATGTGATTCAGATGCAATGAGAAGATTAGATTTGCGGTCTTGATTTAATCAAGCATCTATGGGAGGCTCGCGATCTGGTTTTGAGATATGATCTCAATATCCATGTCACTACGTGGAACAATACAATCGCCCTGTCCTTATCTCCAAGTATTCGCGGAGAAAGCGCATTATCCTTGAAAGAGTTCATGGATAATTCTATTGTTGATATATGTATCCGAGCATTGAGAAAATGGATAATTAAATGTGATTTAATTATCATGAATAATATGAATTTGATTCATATTATAAGGAGAGTTATCTTAGATAATTAAATGTGATTTGATTATCACAGATGTAAATAATGTGAATGTGATTCATATTATTTGAGCACATGAGAATAAGTTATCAAATATAATTAAATGTGATTTAATTATTATGGAAGAAGAATAATGTGGATAGTAATATCCAATTATTCATAATATATTATAAATGTGATTTATAATGTATTAGAGAGAGCTAATTATAATTTATATTTGTTAATTAATTATTATGTGTATTGGATACACATTGTGTAATTAATCGATAATGTAAATTATATGTTGTTTTGGGTTGTGAATGTGATTCACATTTTTCCAATGTCAAGATTGCAATATTTCCAAAATTAATTGAGAATTATTTTTTGTGAATAAAATACCAACAAAAGTTGTTGAAATTAAATAATAGAGAAAATCAAGGAAGCATGCAATCTCATGGGAATCCATGAGATTGCCCCACTTGGTATGTGGGGGGCGGCACCCGATTCCTATATGGAATGGGTGGTCGTCCCCTTGATTATACATGGAGATTTGATCTCCATGTTTATTCCCTCCTTATTTATTGGTATGTTTTAGGATTGATTTATATTTGATTTTGTCAAATA
Organism: Ottelia alismoides; assembly: GCA_037367405.1. Classification (NCBI taxonomy): domain Eukaryota; kingdom Viridiplantae; phylum Streptophyta; class Magnoliopsida; order Alismatales; family Hydrocharitaceae; genus Ottelia; species Ottelia alismoides. The sequence goes on from JAZKJV010004099.1 coordinate 941,376, forward strand.
TATTTTAATCTAAAGTTGTTGGCTTTTACCAACAACAATCTTGACCATTGGATTGACTTAAATCAAGCTCAACCATTGATTTTATATATCCCATGGATTGAGATCCATGGATCCCAAAACCCTATAAATAGAGAGGCATACCCATGCTCTCTCTTTACACATAATGCTTGAGAAGCACATCTCTCTCTCTCTCTTTCTCTCTACACGTCTACTCTCTCTCCCTCTCTCATGGTCGTCCACCATGGATGACCTAGAGAGAAGTCTCCATCGCCGCAGCGTCGTCGTTATGCTTCTCGATCGTCTGCTCGTGGATCTTCGTCTACTTCGGAGCGCCTCGCTCGTGAAAAAGACATCGGATCTCGTGTGTCGAGATAAGGAGATCCGCTACTTGGATCATCAACATGGATTGCGAGAAGCACGCGGTTCATCCCCGCGCTCGCAAGCGTCTCCTCCGTCGGATCGGACTTGAGACAGGAGGTCTCTTCGTTTAGAGACACGATCGCAACTACGCTTCAAGAGGTAATCCTATTACTTATTTGTGGTTTAAAACGAAACGATCTGAGAAGTGTTCTTGGATTATGTGGTTTCGTCGTATGAAAAATTTTTAAATTCCACTGCATCGAGCAACTAGTGCAACTAGTCACTCCTCGTCATATTCGATACGACGCTCACGCTTCCGTGATGCGCTTGAGGATCTAACCATATCCTTCACGGATCTCCTGATTTTATTTTTCAAAATCTAGCATCTTCTCCACTTACGAGAGGTGCCGAAGAAGACAGAGATCCACGAGCAGTCGAGGAGACGACACAATGGTGTAGTAACAACTTTTTCTCCAATATAATGTCGACGGCCACAAGTGAGAGAGAAAAAGAGGGAGAGTCTATATGTGTAAAGAGAGTTCCTCAAGGGAACTTATATAAGCACGAAAAGCTAGGATTACCCCTCCTTTTATGCTTATTAGATGTCCATGGATCTCAATCCATGTGCACACACAAATCCAATGGTTGACATTGATTTGTGTTCTCAATCAATGTCTATGATTTTACAATGACAAATTTGTTGGCTTTAAATTAAATTAAATATATTCAAAATCAATCAACATATTTCAATTTAAATCAAATCCAACAAAGATGGAATGTATTGAAATGAATGGACCTCATTTCATGTTTGGGGTAGAAGGCCACCAAGTTGAGAGAACTGAACATGGTCACCCCCCCTTGTATGGAAATAGACTATCTTCATTCCAATTTTTTTAAGATCTTAATCTCAACAAATATTCCACATAATTATGCACCAAAATAATTCCAAATTATTTTGTAACAATTTCAATCATGTCATTGAAAGAATGTGAATCCTATTCAACATCCAAAAAAAATACAATTGCAATTGCAATTAATTGTCCAATGTGAATCTAATTCACATCAACTATTAATTCGTAAATGTCAATTACAATTAGTTCTCTATAATAAATTATTAATCTCATTTATTCTCGAATAATATGGAAAGTGTTATCCACTTATTCATATCCTTGATAATTAAATCACATTAATCATATCGGATGTCCATTTTCATGTGCCTAAATAATATGAATAAAATTCATATTATTCATAATAATTAAATCATATTTAATTGTCTGTTTTTCTTAATGCTCAAACACATTATCAATGATGAAATTATTCTTGAACTTCTTCGCGGATACTTAGAGAAAAGGATAGGGCGATTGTACGTTCCACATACAGTGACTTGGATATTGAGATCATATCTCAAATCTAGACTCGAGGACATCTCATAGATGATTGATTAAATCAACGTCATACACCTAATCTTCTCATTGCATCTAAATGACATTCAGATCAATGTCCAACATTTTGACTAAGATCAGATCACTTCTCTATTGAGAGGAGTCACTAAAATCCAGACACGTTTCATACTCCCTCAGAATGGAAGCGTCATGGTTATACAATTATTTATGATCACATTACACTTGAGTATTCCTAATACACATGCATCCTGCATAATGGAGGACCAAGAATAAACCAGAAGATTTGGATCAATTTTACTGTTCTTCTTCAGGGTTTTATCATCAAGTTTCTCTTTTAATCATTGGGAGTTGGTATCGATCATATACTTTTTAAAAGTATATATGATACCTAGATATTGATCATATACTTTCCATAAGCATACATCAAACCTACAATTCAGTCAAGCTTCCAAAGCGAGATGACCATGCACAGAATTGGATTCCCAATATCTAATGAGTGAGCTCATATTTTCCAGTTTAGTAATGAACATGTATGATCCCTTTGAGGGATCGTATTACTCATATACCCTTGTATGCACACCAGCTCGTCATTGTATAGACCTTGACTAGACCATCAACCTATCGGTATGGCAAATGTACATACTCAGACATATAGTAACACATCCGTCTCTGGTCAGAGGATGTGTGCATATATCATGACGGTATACAACATGGGTTTTTGGTTATCTTGATCTCACTAAGTCAACTCTTTGACCTAACTTATTTAACACCTCTGAATCTCTATTCCTATGTAGAGGACCTGCATCAAGAGGTCAGTCATATATCAGCCTTTAGAGAAAAAGGATTGTCATCTCCTTCTCAGACTGGAGACCCTCTCTTAATAATAACTCGACAATTCTTTATGAGTCATCAATCTAACTCTTTAGATATCACCCAAGCACCAACCTTCATTATTCAACATTTGAATCAACAGCTATATGATCATTAAGATGATCATGGTACATAACCGCAATTGTACTAAGGGACATATTATATAAATTAATTATTCTTCATTTCAGATCAGGGAATGAATTTTGCAATAACATTTATTGTATAATGGCTCGTCATAGGCTCACGTGTTCAACAATCTCCCACTAGCCCAAAGAACCATAATGGGCTAATATTTTAAACTCGCACTCATGTGCCAATCATAAGCTATTTAGAAAAAAAACTTGGTAAGTTGATCAGTCACTATGTTCTGGAAAGACTATGCCAAGTCCTTTTAGGGTACTTGCATATCCCCTGGTAACAGTGCTCGCATACAATATGAATGTTGCATCTTATGCAACCAATACTCAATTTTTGTTAAAGTAGTTATAGTATCTTTGACATTACAACTCGATAATCATTATAACCAGTATGTAATTTCTATTATCCTTATCACAATACTCTTATTCTTGGAGATCTCTATCTCAGACTAAGACCCAGTCTTAAGTCTTATAAGGCATCTGCAGTTAAGACATTTTAGATCACTATCTATAAAGTCTTAAGTTCTTGAAGATAAGACTTCATATCACTATCTCAAAAAGTTTTCCAACTTTGAAGATAGTGTTATTACTGCAATCAAAGTATTTTATCTCCATAGTAGGATTAGTAACAATTTACTACTCATACTACATGGCATACATATAGCTTTTGTACATATCTAGCATACACTAGGCTTCTAGTAATTGATACACAGGTGCAAGTAGATTTTAGCATTCACTTCCTAAACCCTTTGAAGTGTTATCCCTTCAGATAGGTCAGTATGATATATTAAGGGAACGAAGCTTTCCTTGAATTTTTCCAAAAATTAGAATATGTTCAAGATGTATTACTAATATGATCCTACCAATACCTTCTTTTCTTTGCTTCCGAACATCTTTAGAACTAAGATCTAAGAGGTATCCTTGAGATTATATCTCAAGGTATGGAACAACCAGATTATAGAACACTTATTATCACCCTTATATCATTCCAAATGATCAGGACCTTATCTACATTTAGCATAAGAACACAATGTCACTCTCACTAAGATTTATATGGTTTATCAAGATTCCATCTAAAATCATAACATTTATAATTTCATCAAATCTAATGTTCCAACTACAAGAAGCTTATTTGAGTCCATAGATGCAGTACTTTTAGCTTGCACACATTGCCTTCCTCAATTATGAAGCCTTGGGGATACTTCATATTAATGTCCTCTAAGAGGTATTCATAGAGGAATGCAATCTTGACTTCCTCGTTTAAATGTCATATTCATGTTGTGTAGCTATAGTTAGCAATATTCTGATGGGTTTAAGCATGGCCACTGAAAAGCAAGTATCATCACAAGCGATGCCTTCTCTTCGTGTGTATCTTGTGGATACGAGTCGTGCTCTGAAGGTCTCTACCTTCTCATTGACTACCCTCTTCATCATGAAGATCCATTTACTCCTAACGGGTCATACCCTTATGGGTGGATCTTCAAAGGTCCATATACCACAGTTGTATATGAAGTTTACTTTAGACTTTATTGCTAACATCCATTTTTCCATGTTATGATCATCATAAGCTTCATCATATGAAGTCAAGTCATTGTCAGACTTAACTGACACATCCATCTTTCCATGTTATGATCCTCAGAAGCTTCATCATATGAAGAGGTGTGAGCGTTACATCTTTAATTGTCTTTTTAGTTTCCGATTTCAGGAGCCTCATTATCTTCTCAAGATTCAATGAGTTCCTTTTCTTCATTTTGATCTTGATTCCCAAGAAAGTCATCATCTAAGAATCATATCCTTAGAGATGAAATCTTTTAATAATCTCAAGGTCATAAAGTAGATATCCAATACCATCCTTTATATTCCTAATGAAGTAGCACTCTCTGGTGCTAGATTCCAGCTTACTTGTATCCATGACATGGTTATGGACCAAGCAACCCTAAATCCTCAAGTGTCCAACACTAGGATAGGTTCCAAATCACATCTTGTGAGGGTTTTCGGGTTTGGATTTGCATGGAATCTTATTAAGGATATATATTGTAGTCTCTACTACGTATATACCTTGAAACTAAGAGGCAATTATGCTAATATTTAACATTTATCAAATCGAACCACACATGATACAATTATATCTCCCTACAACTCTATTGAGTTTAGGTATTTTAGGAGGAGTGATATATGAATGCTATTCCTTTCTCCATATGGTATTCCTTGAATTTTATCTAATAGGTACTTTCTACCTTGGTTAGATCAAATTCATTTCATCTTCCTTCAAACTTTGATTCTAAACCAAAATTGTGAAATCTTTGAACATTTCAAAAGTTTCTAAGGTGAAGGGAAGAAATCTCATATAAAAAATCATCAATTGATATCGCATATCATTAAAATTTATTATGCTATAGATGATCTGCATACATCAATATGTATGAGATCTTGAATACCTCGATATCTTAAAATATTTCCAGAGAAGGGTGTATTGGACATTTTTACTTTGAATACAATATTCGCAGATATGTAAGATTTAAAATTTCAGAAAGTCTAAAGTTTCATCTGTTACTAGTATTTTGATCACATCAACAGACATATGTCCAAGACATGATGCCAGATCATTATCAAATGATCTTCATCCTCCTATTGATCTTTTTAAGGTTTAATTTATATTATTAGAAATGTTAATAAACCATACATTAATATTCTAATTTAGTAGAGTCCTCTAGATATTAGATTACTATCTGAAATATATCTATCATAATTCTTTATGATAGGTCTATTTCAGAATGCATGTTTATTACCAACATTTAGAAATAAGCAGTGAATGTTCTAATATATAGGTCATAGAGGACATTCTCTAAGACTAAGGGCTCTCGCCACTAAAAATATGTAGTATTTCTATCCAGTCAGGATTGTTGCAACAATTGCATCAACATCCATGTAAATGATTACTAAACCATAAGAACAAATTTCTAGTCTTCTAAAACATACGCAATCAATTGCAAGTGTTATTAGAAGAAAGAGATACCATTATCAGAATTTGATTTTATCTAATAAGCACGTCAATTTCAATGATTATATGTAGATGTATAATATGCCAATGCAGTATCCAAATCCTTCTCTAAGGATCCTAGTTAGTCTAGATAGTCATACTATCAGTACAACAACTTGTTGCAATACTAACATTCATCCAACTCTTTGGATGTCATATGTGTGGAAAGTACAATCAACTCTTTGACTTTCCTTCTCATTTGGGTCAAACCCATGCTTCCACTATGCTTCCTTCATCAATAAACAACCATCACCTAAGATAAAGGATCTCTTATGTTGAACTCAAAATATTCAAATATAAAAGTATTTCACATTTATATGTTCCATTCAATTCATACAATAGGAATATTATGAAGCTTCATGAATGACTAGAGTATAGATAGTAGAATGACGACATTCATCATATCCACATCCATCTTAACTCCTAAAGAATTAGGTTCAGGTAGGTACTGAAACATTTTGAGTACATCATCTCATATCGAGCCACCATTCCGCATGATGCAGTGAACCATGTCATTCATGATTGAATATTGATAGCACATATGTCTTCCAAAACATCTTCTTAGATTTTATAAGGATTTTTTATAATTACGATCATCATCATCATCATGATACTTCCATAGCACATTCGATGAGAGATCAAGACTATAGGGATATACAAATCCAAGGTTGTTGTCCTGTTGTCTATTTAATTATCATTCATCATTATTATGAGGAAACTTGTACATTGCAACCATATATACTATGTGACAACCACAAGTATAATATCTTGATCATGGATTCAATCCATGATATTTTATTGGTTATTCATGAGTATAATATTGAGTGGGTTTAATGTAGGTTATCTGAAATAAGATAATTTGCATAAATACATATTTTACTTTGATTAAGATTTTATATCGAATTTATCTTGTCTTTTCAACTATGAAAGTTCATTCCCTTATTCACTTTTGAAGTAAGATACATACTTACCATTATATCTCAAGCAAGATCTACGATCTCCTTTTTACCTCTGTTACATCCAAATACTATAAGAAATTGTAACTCAGATAAAAAAAAGTAGGAACTCATTCTGCCTTGCAAGTATAAGTTGTGTTTCCCAATTCAGTCTTTAACACCCAGGCTCACCACCCCCAAGGCGATGTTGACCAGATGTTAATTGAACCAACCGTCAACAGGATTTAAACTCACTATGCGCAATCTATTATCGCTCTAATAATATGAGAACCTGATATTGGGGTCACTGCGCATACAACCTTACTCTTTCGAGAAGTAAAGAACCTGATCCATGTGTGCTTATATGCAGAAGCTGTCACTTTGGACATGCATCTCCTACATACAATCCAGGGCGACGGAACCCTTCGCCATGACGGGAGACCATGGATGTCACTTATGTGATCCTTTGTATCATGTTCAAATTTTAATCAGTTATTATGAATCATATTCACATAATTAATTCTTTCAAGGGAATTACAACTCTATATATAATAAAATGTTTATTTTAATTGTATCTAATTAATTTAATCATATTAAATCAATAACCATCCAATCAATCAACCAACAAACAATCTTGATTATTACTTGAAGGACGGTATAATCTCAAAATATGTATTATTCAAATTTTAATAATTAGAAAAAATATATCATGATTATTTCAAGTGTTATCCTTTCCTTACCTGATGTCATGGTCAGTACGCATAGGATGTGGGACAAACCGCTCATGGAGCAACTTGCCACCCCAACGATCTCTGACTAGACACCGTATTCACCTCATGTCAGGACAATATGATCTGATCATTTTGTATTTGAGATGATAATTGGCCTTTCAACAAAATTTATACCATATAATATTTATAAAAATCATTATTATTAATATTATAAGGAGATTTGCTAAATAAATCTCCAATCCTATTCAAGTAACAATGTTTTGCATGTAAAGATTGTCCTACAACTTTTGTATGATAAACTAGAGTTTTCATGAAACATACATTCAATGGCATATGACGATTAATCAATTATTTTCATAATTATTAGGCATCACGATTAATCAAGGCAAATTCTAATTCTGTGATTTCCATTTGATTATAAACACATTGAGCAAAGATATTTGATGATCTAATCATCTCCCGATCCATCTCCACTAAATAAGGAATATATATATGGAAAACAGAGTCAAAATCATGAGAAATAAATTCGAATGATTTGTTGGTTTGATTCTATACTTAATAAAAGTGTTTATTTCATATTTCATAACATTAAAATAGTAAGCAAAAATAATTTTCTTACTAATCCGTGAATACATCGAAAACAACTTTCATGTCGGGAACACTTTGTATCATTTTCATGCACTTTTGGTACCAATATTAGGCTACTATTTTTGGGGATATTTTAAAATACATTTTAATAACCAAAGATCACGTCCAAGTAGTGCAAAAATAGTAGGTTTTTATTTTAATGAAAATCCAATTCGAATCTTGCATCCAATGCAAAAACAATGACTCCCCGCGTCTGAAACATGAACCTTGATCGCCTAGGATTTCAGATCATATCCAAGACCTTGACCAAGGCTCTGATACCACTTGAATTTTATGGGGAAAAACCTTGAGCGCATCACAAAAGCATGAAGATCGCATCATATGCGATCGGGTAGACAAGTCACACTAGTTGCTCGAGGCAGCGGAATTTAAAAATTTTATGTGATGAAATCACATGATCCAAGAAAACTTCTTGAATCTTTTCATCACAATATCATAAATGAGAATTAGGGTTACATCTTGAAGCGTGCTTGTGATCGTATCTTTAAACGAAGAGACCTCCTGTCTCAAGTCTGATTTGACGTAGATTGTTGCCTGCTTCCTGCAATCCACGTTGATTATCCGAGCAATAGATCTCCGGATTTCATTTCACAAAATTTGGCATCTTCTTCACGAGTGAGATGCACCCAAGAAGACGGAGATCCATAAGCAGTTGAGGCGGCAACACAATGGCGTAGCATCGATGGCGACTTTTTCTCCAACATAATGTGGACGGTTACAAGTGAGAGAGAAAGAGGGAGAATCTTGACAAGTAGAGAGAGTTCCTCAAGGTAATTTATGTAAGTACAAAAAGGCTTGTTCTACCCTTCCTTTTATACTAATTAGATGTCCATGGATCTCAGTCCATGTGCACATACAAATCCAATGGTTGACATTGATTTGGGCTTTCAATCAATGGCTATGATTTTTGTTGTGTTAATATAAAACAACAAATTTGTTGGCATTAAAATAAATTAAATATATTTGAAAATCAACAACATATTTAAATTTAAATTAATCCAACAAAGATGGAATTTATTGGAATGAGTGGAGTCTCATTTCATATATAGGGTGGACGACCACTAAAGTTGAGAGCACTCAACATGGTTGTCCCCCTTGTATGGAAATAGACTCTCTTCATTCCAATTTGGTTTATATTTTATATCTCAACAAATATTCCAAATAATTATGCACCGAAATAATTCCAATTTATTTTGTGATAATATCGATCATGCCATTGAAAGAGTGTGAATCATATTCACACATCCAAAATAAAAATGCAATTGCAATTTCAATTAATTATCCAATGTGAATCCAATTCACATCAACTATTAATTTGTAAATGCCAACTAAATTAGCTCTCTCTAATATATTATCGCATTTATGATATCCTTGAATAATATGGATAGTAATCTCCACATGATTCATATCCTTGATAATTAAATTTTATTTAATTATGTTGGATGTCTATCTCATGTGCCCTAATAATATGAATCAAATTCATATTATTCATAATAATTAAATCACATCCAATTATTCATTTTGCTCAATGCTCAGATACATTATCAATAATGAAATTATTCTTGAACTTCTTCAAGATTAATGTGCTTTCTCCGTGGATACTTGGATATAAGGATAGGGAGATTGTACATTCCACATATAGTGACTTAGATATTGAGTTTATATCTAAAATCCAGATCTTGGGGACCTCCCATAGATGCTTGATTACATCAAGGTCATAGATCTAATCTTCTCATTGCATCTGAATCACATTCCGATCAGTGTCCAATATTTGGACTAAGATTAGATCACTTCTCTACTGAGAGGAGTCACCAAAATGTAGACATGTTTCATCACTCCCTCAGAATGGAAGCATCATAGTTATATAATCGTTTATGATCACATCACCCTCGAGTATTCCTAATACACATACATCATGCATACTGGAAGACCTAGAATAAACCCGAAGATTTAGATCAATTTTACAATATCTTCTTCATTGTTTTATCATCAAGTTTTTCATTTGATCATTGGGAGTCGGTATCGATCATAGACTTTCTAAAAGCATATATCATACCTAGGTATTGATCATATACTTTCCAAAAGCATACATCAATCCTATAAATTCAGTCAAGCTTCCAAAGTGAGATGACCGTACAATGAATTTGATTCCTAATATCTCATGAGTTAGCTCATGTCTTCCGATTCAGTAATGAACCTGTATGATACCTTTGAGAGATCATATTACTCATATGCCCTTGTATGCACATCAGCTCGCCGATGTATAGACCTTGACTAGATTATCAACCTAGAAGTCTTCTAAATGTACATACTCAGACATATAGTAATACATATGTCTCCGGTCAGAGGATGTGTGCCTATATCGTGATAGTATACGACATAGGTCTTTGGTTATCTCGATCCCATTAAGTCCACTCTTAGACCTAACTTATCTAACTCCTTCGAATCTCTATTCCTATGCAGAGGACCTACATCAAGAAGTCGGTCAGATATCAGCCTTTAGAGAAAAAAGGATTGTCATCTCCATCTCAGGATTGAGATCCTCTCTTAGTAGTCACTTGACGGTGTTTGATGAGTCCTCAATCTAACTATTTAGATATCACCAAAGCATAAACCTCTATGATTCAACATTTGAATCAGTAGTTTTATGATCATTAAGATGGCCAAGGTACATAACCCTAATTGTACTAAGGGACCTATTATGTAAATTAATTATTCTTCATTTCATATCAAGGAATGAATTTTGCAATAACATTTATTGCATAATGGCTCGATGTGGGATCACATGTCCAACAACTATATGTCCATATGTGTTATTATATTTCTAAGTATGTACACTAGGCAGATCATTATGTTGATGACATAATCAAGGTCTATACACTGGTGAGATAGTGTGCATACTAGGTCAAATGAGTAATACGATCTCTCAAAGGGATCATGCAGGTTCACTACTAAACTAGAAGACATGAGATCACTCATGAGATATTGGGACCAACCAAATTTTATCGATGGTGGTCTACCTTTGGAAACATGACAAGATTTGTAGGTATGATATATGCTTTTAGAAATCATATGCTCGATACCAACTCCCAATGATCGAATGATAAACTTATTTATAAAATCATGAATAAGATAATTCAAATAAGATCAGAATTTCATGTTTATTCAAATACTTCTAGTATGCAGGATGTACAGGTATTGGGAATACTTGATTGTGATGCGATCTCAATCGAATGAATAATCATGACGCTTCTATTTGAAGGAATAATGAAACATGTTTGGAATTTGTTGACTCCATTCAGTAGGCTAGTTATCCAATCTTAGTCCAAATGTTAGACATTAATTTGGATGTGATTCAAATGCAATAAGAAGACTAGATTAGACATCTCTGAGAGGTCTTCTAGATCTGGATGTGAAATTAGATCTCACTACCCAAGTCACTATACATGGAATATATAGTCACCTTGTCCTTATCTCCAAGCATCCGCGGAGAAAGCACACTATTCTTGAAAGAGTTCAGGAATTGTTTCATTAGATAAAATATCTGAGCATTAGAAAATTAATAGAATAAATGATAGTTAAATTCAATTTAATTATCATGAGTAAAGTGGATATGCTTCACATTATATATACATGTATAGAGAAACGTCCTTGATGACTAAATTAGATTTACTTATCACAGATGAGATTAATGTGGATAATATTATTCACAATAATTTATTAAAAATGTAGATGTGATCTACATTATCATAGAGAGGATTAATTGTGAACCGGATTCACAATTTAGATATTAATGTGAATTGGATTCACATTGAGCAATTAATTTTAAAGGTGATTTACATATAGTTTTCAATGGATGAATATGATGTATAAATATCGATGGTCAATTTGCAGTTATCATAAATAATGTATAAATTATTTGGTGATATTTTATTGATAAAACAATTCTATGAATAAATATTTAATGTAATGAGATCACATTAAAGGGACTAGAGAGAGAAGGTCTCTCTCCAATTCCATTGTGGGCATCACCTACAAATGAGGACGGAGCCTTTCTCCTTTCCACATACTTGAAAGGAAGATCTCTCCTTTCATCTTTATTTGTCAGAGAATATTTATTTCGATATTAAATTTTAGAGCATGAATTTATAATTAATTTATCAATTCTAATTGTATTATACTTGAAGCACAAGTATAACCTTTAAATATTACATTTAATCTCAACCATCGATCATTATTAGAAGTGCATCTCCACCATATGTTATGAAATAAAAGAGAGCCTGACGTTAGCTCTTTTAAATAACACAATTGATACAACAACTCTCTCTCTCTCTCTCTCTGACCACATGTCAACCCTCTCTTCCTCTAAACCCTTGTGGCCATCCACATAAGGTTTATGGAGACTATAATCGTCGTCATGTTGTTGTCGTGTTGCTGGACTGATTGCTCATGGATCTTCATCTTCTTCAATGCCTCGTGCTCTTGAAGAATACATCGAATTTCATGAGACTAAATCAGGAGACTTCCGACTCAGGTCATCGCCTTGGATTGTGGGAAATACACATCTCATCCGCTCATCTACAAGTGCTCTCTCGTCAGTCGAACTTGAGATTAGAGGTGTCTCCCTTTCAAGAGGTAAACCTTATACTCATGTGATCATGATGAAACAATATGGGAATTGTTCCCATGCTCTGTGGTTTCAATAAAAAACTTAGATTTTGTTGCACCATCGACTAGTACGAGTAGTTGACCAAGACCGGATGGGATTGATCTCCTTGCTTATGTGATGCGTGAGGCATAATCCCTTGTATTCAAGTACATGTGCTCCTTTCCATCATGAAAGTTTGAACTTGACTCCTCTTTTCAGGAAATTAGTTAAATAGTTCTATACTCTAAGAAAATAATGGAGTAATTGGAAAATAAGAAAAGAAAACACGTAATATCCATAGCCACTTCTCATGCAATCAGTAACATTTTGCCAGAGAAATGAATATATGTAGTTGCCAACATGGTTAGGTGTCAACTAAAAGATTATATCTTTGGTTGTAGTCTCTTGGATAGCTCCTCAATCACTTCCACCCCATTCTCACTTATCAAAACTCTAGCTCAATCTTCATAAATCCACCACAATAATCCTTCATCTTGATTAACAATCGACTAAGATATGATGGGAATCCTTGAAGAAATTTTTGTAACTGGATAGATAATACATTTTCCCAGTGGATTTTGTTCATTGACATGGAAATTGTACACATTTATCTGGTAACTCCCTTATTCTCAGAATCCACCTTTCGCAATGGTTACTACACTTTCCAGTCATAAGAAAAGTATACTCTGTGTTCATATCAACAACAAGATTGTAAAAATAGAGACGACCTTTGACCCATGTGTGTTACCCATGTCAAGCAAGATTTAGAATTATGGCAATATAAACAATGAGAGCTAAGAATCACTTTTCTTAAACAACTCTAAAAATTGATACTTTATAAGGACACATTAAAACTTACTCTGTCCTATTATAACATAATTAGTGATGAGGGCAAGTCAAAGTGCGTAAATTCAAGGACAAATTTTTGTGATACATTGGAAGACATTTCATCAGATTCAGACGACTTGTCCCCTTAATCCATAACTTGTTTGGTAATATTTTGGATTCTACAAACAACGATCAAGATAGGAAAAATCTTTTCTCACCCAAACTCAAACCCTTGCCTTCAACTTTTATGCATACCTTACTTATGGGTGAAGAATTATTTTCCATCATCATTAGTTTGTAGCTGATCAAAGCACAAGAATCATGCATGCCAGTAAAGCAATGGGCTAAATTATATCAAAATCACCAAGGGATAATTCCATCATTTATTCTCTCATCACATTTACCCAGAGGATAACTAATTAATCACAAGAAAATCTAATCTAGATGTGTCAAGTTGTAACACATGTACTAAGCAATTAAATCAAAATTATTTTAAACACTTGTTATTACCTATGTAAGTGTACCTAGGTCGAAAGGGGAGGAAACAAACTCTAACTCATAATCAAATCAATCATAATTAATACTGCTCATTTTTATCTTATTTTATTTTTTGTCTTGTTATTTTTACGAAATTTCATAATTTTATTCCTTTTGGATTTTTTTAACTATAATTAATTGATTAAAAATATATATTTTTTATTTTAAAAAATTATAATTATACATATAATTAAATCATTCTAAGCATAATTTTAATTTTTGGACTTATATTTTTAATGTATTTTAATTTTGCAGTTTTTAATTTAAAAATAATTATAAAAAGAAAATGATTATTTATATATATATATATATTTATATTTATATGAAAAAGGATTTACTATTTATATAAGGTGATAAAAATATAATACAATAATGAAAATATTTTTATGTTTCTCACTTTATGGAAGTGTTTTTCTAATAATTTTTTTAAAAGAAAAAATGTAAGACAAAGAATAAACCATTTTTTGGGAAAAAAAATAAAGGAAAATAAAAGGAACATGGAAATTAGGTTTTATATCACAAAATGTAGGCTAATAATATACAGGTATTTTTCTTGAAATATAAACAACGCAAGCCATCTAAGTCATTCTTTTTTCACGGTTCTAATTTTTATGAATTTATAGTGTCTTTTTTATGCCTATTATGGTTTTAGGTTGTAGCTTTAATAAATTTTATGGTTTTTGACATGTTATACTATACAATAATATGCAAGTACTATATTTTTGGTAAATATCGGTAGTCTGTTGAATTAATAATGAATTCTCTCATCTTTGGATACAAAAATATTGTTTTTTTTCTTTTTTTAATAACTAATAGTAATAATAAATCAAGTAAAAATATTAGTTATGTATATAAATGAGGGATAACCAATACTATATTTATTTTTCAAATTTATCATGCCATGTGCTCACAACAATTGAAACAAGCCCAATAAAAAAATACTTTCCCAATCCACAAATTGCAAAATTATTGGATCTTTTTTACATGTAATTGGATCGACATTGCAACAACAAATATGCCAAATTTCAAAGTAAACCTCAGTTGGTGTGAATAATATTAAATATCTAAGCTAAAATACATGTTTTCATTCAAAAATTCATATTAAAACCAAAGCACCACCAAAAAATCATGAAAGTTAACCATAGTGGAGCATAAGTGCAAGGATGAGAAAGATATGTCTGCTCGAACATAGGGGTGCTAAGCAAATTTTCCAAAAGATTATATATATAGTAGAAACATTCGATAAGATGGGCCATTCCTGAATTTAGGAAAGCTACATCAATTTAGGCTTTTTCTATTTATTTTACAATTTCTTATGTCATAGATTAATAATAAATGTTAACATAGCATGTATATCAAGATACAATTAAGAAAATATTATTATATTAGAAAAATGTTATTTATATATGGATGTTATATTTTACAAGACAGTAGTTCATGATTTCTTTACAATGTGCAGTTTATTTAGAAAAATGTTGCACAATTTACTAAATTGATAGTGGATTTTTGAATGTTAGAAAAGATCCGCCTCGTTAGAGAGAGAGATAGGGGTGATCAGTTGAGAGGAGCTCGTTTTGAGAGCGTGAGAGGGTTGAACATGTCCGTTGGATGATAAGTGACCATCGATGGTTGGGATTTAAAATTTGACCCTATCCTCATCAACTCCCAATTCATCTTTCTCCACTGTCTTTAACATTGTCCCCTACCACCTTGTCTCCAACCATCAATGGCAACACCCATCTCTCCCCAAGGAACCGTTTGAGGCTGCCTATCCTCTTTGCAGTGGTGCAGAAGGCGTATACGATGTATGTCGTGTTCTCTTAATTTTCTTCTAAAGTAGCATGGATGTGTATTGTGCACCCCTTCTTCGGACCCTTTTCATATAATGTAATAAAACTCGCTTTTTTCTAAGTTGTATGTTCCACCGCCTACTACATGTACATGTTTTATTACAACAACTAAATAAAAATGAAGGTCATAGTAGACGTTAGAAACATTCTGACAACCGATGGTAACAAGCTACGAGAAGTGACCTTCATGTGCCATACATCATGAAAAAGATGATATGATGACAAGTTTGCGAAAATATGCCGGAAAAGGGGTGAATAATAATACACCTCCACTCTACTTCAGAAAAAATGAAGAGGACATGGCATAGATCACATAAGCCTTTCGCACCATCGTAAAGAGGATGAGACACCTCAAACATTTCCTTGGGGAGAGAAGGGTGCTGCCATTGATGGTCAGAGCCAAGGTGGCAGGGGCCAAGGTTCAATGACAGTGAGGAAAGAGGGATTGGGAGTTGATGCAGTTAGGGTTTGAGTTTTTTATCCTAACCATTGATGGACATTTATTATCCAACAATCCTTATTAAATCATCTCATTCACTCAAAAATAACTCTTCTCATAGGGTCACATGTGTGTGTGTATTCCCTATTAAGTCCTCACGTGCTCTCAAAAAGAACTCCTCTCATAGGGTCACCCATGTGTGTGTATGTGTGTGTATGTATGTATGCATGCATGCATGTATGTATGTGTATTAGAATCGTGTTTCCTCTTTTTTTAAAGTTGCTATCACTCCATCATGTTCTTTGGATCTAGATGAAGAAGGTAAACCTACTGACGTAAAAGAGTAAAGAGGTATGATCGTATCCCTACTCTATCTAACAACAAGTAGACATGATATACTTTTCAGCACTTGTTTAGAAACATGTTTTCAATCGTGTCCTAAACAAAGTCACTTAAATTATGTTAAAAGAATCTTTCATTATTTAGACGCTACTGATGATTTTGGTTGTTTTATTCTAAGACAAATCACATGGATCTATTCGATGCAGACTATGCTAGCATTCGTGTAGATAGAAAAAGTACAAGTTGTATTTGTCAATTTATGGGAAACGCTTGAGTATCATGGATTTCTAAAAGCATAATTGTGTTGCACTTTCAATAAATGAAGCTGGATATATTGCAACAACTTTAGCGTGTTCTCAATTACTTTGGATGAGAAACACTCTTGTTGACTTCGTTTATCTTTCACCAAAAGTCAAATCCTTTTTATAATACCAGTTCTTTAATCTTGCCAGAAATTCTTTCAATCATTATAGGACTAAACACATGGATATTCATTACGCCTTTCTCTATGAACATGTCTTAAAAGGAGAAGTCTGTTTGAAATATGTCTCAACAGATAAGCAGTTAGCAGACACTTACTATAAACCTTTAGCTACTACTCTATTTGAGTAATTGTGAAAAGAATTGGGTCTTTGTACTTGAAAGATATGATTTAATTAAGTATTTTATTAAAACCCAATTGATTGATCATTTGGAATTGGCATGATCGATCACTGATTAACAGATCATACATGATCGACATAATCGGTCAATCCATACACAAGATTCTTTGGTTTGACCTCGATCTCCTCAAATCTCACACCATCTTCATTCTCTCAACCACCAGTTTTGTTGATTAACGCATAGCACACGTCAAATCATCTTTTTATCTCAAATTTCTAATTTTGAAATTTTCAACATTGGATTTCCTCTTTTTGGTACCTCGTCTACTTTCTATTTAAAAATACCTTGCCCCTTCTTTTTCTCCTCTTACCAAAAATGAGTCCTTCTCTAGATATCGATTTTTAAGAAGTTGTGGAGCACCAATTGATCGATAAACCTCTCTCTAGTGATCGATCATCATCTATCGATCAGACCTCATCAATGATTGATCATTTTAGTTAGTTGGGAAACTTTTTCTCTTATTTTGATTTTTCTGAATATTTCATGATTCTATTATTAATCTCGATTCAATGAGATAGCTCCCAAATGCCATTCCATGTAGGTTCATCTACTCTCGACGATCCACTCCCTCCATGAATAAATCCCTGATTAATCATCAAAATTATGATTTAGCCCCTCCAGCTTAAGAATTTCATTAATAATTAAAAATTAACTTAATTTAACTATTAACCTTTTGTAATTAATTAACCATAATTATATGTAAATAAATATATTTTTATACCCATTATTTTATGTGTTTCTTTATTATTAAAAATCAAAATTAGTTTAATTATTTATATATTTAATCTAACATTATTCATAAACTAAAATACAAAAAGAAATTGAAAGGAATTACAATAAGTATTTTTAATACCTTAAAAATACTTCCAAAAATAATACTATGTGTATATAATGTATTCTAATTTTGAATTCTCTATGAATTGCAGATCTTGAAAAGATATACAGCTTTCTTGTTGAACACTTTCTAATTTGACTTTATTTTCTATTTTATTTTGATTTATTTGATTTATTTTATTTTCTTATATTTAAATAGGCCATGTGACCCCAATCCCTTCAAGTCACTTGGTTGCACGTATATCTCTCCCGCCTCTTTTCTGGATCATCCAATCGAACTAATCAGACAACCACTAATATTCTTATCCGTGCTCTCTCCTCGACCCTATGATCTCCTGATCAGACTAATCACCACCGTCTACTCGGCATCATCCCCAACCACCAGCCCACTTCTTCCATGGGGTGCGAGACTCCGCGACCTCCTAGCTTCTTCATTTTTTTTGCAACTCCCTAGAGCAACTTCTACGTCAACCAACAACACTGATTCCTTCGCCTAATTCCCCTCCTTTACCCCATTGTATTAACATCTAAAACCCTAACCCCCTCCTAACCTAAAGATGGTAGAAACCCTAATTACAACTACCTAGAATCGTTGCTTCTTGCCTTCTAATTCACCACCACCGGGCCAAAATCTGGCAACCACCTTTACGTGAGATATGGACCAGCCATTCTCCACTTTCTTGTGATAAAAGATTATGGATTGAGGAGGCCACGATGACCATCTACTCCAGTGAGTTACAAGATTGCAGTCCATGCTACAACATCCTTGCGATGGTTGTTCACGCTTTCCTTCATGGCTAGATGGATCAAGTGATGATTGGAGGTAACCTTCCCATGGTTAGGACCTCAACCCAAGCCAATTCCTCTACCTATCCATCTTCTTCAATCCCAGGTAAATTAGATATTTATTCTCTTCGCAGTTCTCAAATTTTTCTAGCATTGTATATATAACCCCCACTTTGAATTGATTCATCTCTGACCTTCACAGACATCGGTGATGCAGATGGGAGGAACCATTCATATTCCCCTTCATCCAGAACCTCCCTTCACCTCGAGCCTTTCTCTTCATTCATGGAAGAGAAGAAACCACAGAGTCCTCCGATTCTTTGCATGCATAGGACACCATTTCACCTCCATTCCATTTTATTTTGTCGTGGCTATGTTGTTCTAACGTATGTAGGATTTAGGTCTTTCATTAGTTAGAGCTTTTAGAGCTTCTACATTATAGAGGATCTACACCGACAAGCATTCATCTATATGAAGTTTCAGACTTCCTTGGTCCATTTGTCAATCCTCCCTCCTCTTCGTGAGGCTCTCAGGAAGTTCACTCGATGTTCTGTGAGGCAAGAGGAGTAAGGTGGAGCATCAGACACCCTTGTCGGATCACCAAATTCCTTTGTCGTGTGCGGAGGACCTCAAGTGGTGACGAAGAGCATGTACCTGATGAACCTGCATTTCATCATCTTTATTCATTTATTTTAGATTAAAATCCCTTATAAATACATGTAAATATCAGTAAAAATATTCTTCTACTAACTCTCATTCTTGTGTAAATATTGTATATTTATCACTATTTTAACCTAAAATAAATAAAGAAAGAAAATAAAGGGAAAGTAAAGAAAACAAAAACTGTATATATGTAATAGATCCAGGCTGACTCTGACCTCGAGAGTAGGTCAAGACTTGACTTGACTTGATCGATAAGGAATAATGTAGGGGAAGATAAGGTCTGAATACCAAAATTTCAGAAAACCAACTTCCACTTGTATATACTCATCATATGAACACTATTGTATATAAGGCACATTCTCTTCTTTAATTTATTCATACCCAAATTCAACTCAAATAGAAATGATTTCTTCTTGAAAATTGTGCATAAAAATCTTTTGTAAATAACAAAATAATTGCAATAAAAATCAGTGTATATTGTATAAATTACAACACTCTCAAAAGGCTGCAAAAACTCAACTTGTAAGATCAATATCTTCTCCCCCAAAACTCAAAATTTATCAAACTCCCTTTCATTGTACTCCAAATTAAATAACCTCTAAAATGGAGGTGGTTTCATATAAATAAAAGTTAAATTGTGTAATGTGGTTATTTGGGGTACTATTGTATATTATACATATGTATAATGTATACATACATTTAATGTATTTATTTTCTTGTCCATATTGTGTATATTTATATTTTAACTAATTGTAAATACTGTTTTTGACTTAGATAAAATACAAATAAAAATCATAAAATCAAAAATCAACAAAAATAAAATCATGTAATTATTGTATAGGTATCACTATGTATATTGTACATATACCTATTTATTTAACCTAATAAGTTAATTCCTAAAAATCTAAAAATAATAATATTAAAAACCATTGTAAAATATTGTAAATTAATACATTATTAAATTATGTATATACTTGTATAAATAATTAACCAAAAACCAGAGCATTGTATATATATATATATATATGTATGTATACATATATATAAATAACACATTATATTTATTTAACCCTTGTATATACCTTATTTAATTAATTAAAAAGCACATAAATAAACTACATTTAATCCCTAACATTTCATCTTTACATTATTTAATTATTTAAATTCATGTTTAACTTTAACTCATTTATTTATCATTTTTATTACTTTTTGTCGTTTATCCTAGCTTGTCCTTTTCCCCTACGCCTTCTAATTGGTCGACCCGGGTTTGTTACCCGAGTCAACTGCTCAGCCCACATCTTCGCCCGTGTTCCTCACTCGTCCCCCTCCTTTCACAGATTTCTCCCATGCGCCACATTCAATAACTCTCTCTGATTTGCTCTCATTTCAAAGTCCACCAGAGCCATCTCTATAAATACACCCCAATTGCCTCTGATCACTATTTGATCCATTTTGGAGAGGGTTTTTCGCCCGAGATTGAGCTCGGACGATTGAGCGGTGACATAGCTTTTGATCTCCATTAGTTGGGAGTGTGAGAAATCCTTGAAGAGATGACATATAGCATGTGCCGGAGCCCCCATCGCACATTCTGACTCTCCCGCAGCCGCAGCGGATTGATGTGATTTCATCTCAATTCTTCACCGTAGGTAATAGTAGGTAGTTTGTTTTGATTTTGCATTTTTAATCTTGTGTTTTAACTCATGTATTAGGTTAAATCCGTTCACCTTCATCTCCCTCCGATTAGTCAGATCAGAGGTGTTTCGGTCTCCTTCACCAAACATCAACCTCAAGACTACATTCGCCAGACCTTTCTCCATGTCTTCCATTGTCTGACCCCCCTCTGATTAGCTCAGATGTGACGTTCGATTTCCATTCTGGCCATGCATGTCGGAAGCCCCCATTCCCCCACGATTCCTCATGTTTTCTGTTAATAAACTTGGCTGGAGCTATTCTCCGAGCACTCACATAACATTGCAGGTCAGAGGAGCAAACCTGGGAGTAAATTGCACCATCTAGAGGTCCACCTAAAGCTTCTCATTGTTTGACCTCCAGATTGTGCTCTAGCCATCATCGACTGCCATGGACTTCTTGGATCGACAAAAGAGAAGCGTAGGAGCGAGTTGTACTCCTCAAGAACCACTGTAGACGGAGATCGCGCAAGTAGTGCTCAATCAAAGTTCGATGGAGTCAACCTTCAAGCTCGTTCTTCCAATCGTCGTCATCACTCTCCAATCAAGAATGTCACCCCAGTTCGCATCAGGAGCATTGGATCTACCCCAAAATTCAGTCGTGGATTGAAGTCTTTAGATCGAATCCCATCTGTCCACGTAATCTTCAATGCCTGCCGTCCGATCAGAGCCTCATCACCATCCAACCATTCCAGGCGCCACATGGATTAAAGGGAAAATTGCACCCGAAGCCTTTCTTTTGTTTTTTTTACAAATAAGTCATGTAAGGACATCTGTTTGTTTGCCTTTAATTGAACATTTGCACCTCTTTCACTAGTATTTCTTTTATTTGCATAATAGTCCTATTTAAACTGCAAGGCATGCTTCGCATGTGATTATGTTGAAATTGCAATAGACTCAAATGTTTGTTATTGATTCAACCCTGAAACTATTTTGTTTACCATTTGGTCCAATCCAGCGCAACTCGCGTGCCTGCGCATGCATTTTTTCCATGTTTCGCCATATAGTTTTTATCTATGTTATCATTTAGTCTATAAACATGTTTTCTTTGCATTTATACCCAATGTGCATCTACATTTTTTGCATAAAAATCAAAAAAAATAGCAAAACATCATTAAAAATTTTGCAAAAATCACATTAGTTTTATGTTAAGTAGATAATTCATCTCTAATTTTTACTTTGCATTTTCATCATTTTTATTAACTTTAAAAACTCAATAACAACAAAAAATTCTCTATTTGCATATTAAAATAAATAAAAAATATAAAACTTATGTAAAAAAATCTAAAAAAATCCTGCCTATTTAGTTTCATCTCTTTTAATTTATATACCATTTTTGCATTTTAATTCTTCATAAAAAACAAAAAATAGAGGAATACTCAAAACACCAAAAAATCATATAAACTCATAGAAAATTCCATAAAAAATAAAATTGCTTCCTAGAAAAATATAGAAAATTTATCTTTCCATATGTGAATATTTTATCTATTTTAAATTTTATTTGTTATTTTTAAAAATCCAAAAACATTCGCATTTATTATTAATTCTCATTTCTCTATTTTTTATTTATTTAAAATCCTTAAAAACACTAAAAAATGGGGGAAAATACCAAAAACGTTAGATAAAGTTCTGAAACTCAAAAATATTGTTTGTTTAATTTTTGTAAATTTTTTATATATTTGGAAATTACAAAAAGAGTGGTTGGTTGTTTTAATTCATTTCCTTTATTTATTAGTACATTATTTTAAAATAAAAAACATTTATAAAAATAAATAAATCATAAAATATATAAAATAAGAAAACCAAATAAAAATATAAAATTAAAATTCCATATAAAGTCAAAAATACAAAAACCAAGAGTATTGTTCACAGAATTCCCTTTTTTCTTTTCATTGATTTTTTATTGAATTGAATAACCCTCGAGATTTTTGTAGCCTCCCTGGGTTAGATCATGTACGTTATATAGGTAAAAAAATAGCACTCATAGTTTTGTGCTTACATTCTTTTTCTTGTTTGTGTGCTTGAGCTGTGTATAAATACAAATAATTTTTGTTGAGGGAATTTTAGGGTTGCGGTGACACGTATTTACTTCCTTCTTTTTAAAACCCTGAATTCCTTGCCCAACAAATATTTTTTGCTTGACGCTCCTTTTGGTTACGATGATCATAGATAACTAGTGAATAATTCCTTTAAATAAAAATCCAAATCTCAGCATTCAATGGCATTGTTGTCGGGGAGGCACGGCGAGGGTAGCTGGGTTTTCCTCTTGACCTGCTATTCTTGGTTGTAGATATATGTTTTTCTCTTTCTAGTTGTATCTACATTTTTCTATCTTTATTTCATTGTTCGTGTTTTTCTAGTTGTAGATACTTGTTATTTCATTGACCATGTTGATGTTACATGTTCTTATCAATTTCATTCTTTGTCTATATTTTTGCCATTTATTTCTTTCATTTATTTTATCTTTAATTTTGTGTATATTTTCATACTATTTCTGCTCATATTGTTATAATTGTGTTTCTTACATTATCTTGTGTTTCCTCTTTCTTGTGAGGGTCCGACGAGCGAGGGTACCATTCTTAGGAGCATCAAGCACACCCGAGTGAAGCGAAGGTGACTTGTTTCTTCATCAAGTTGTAGGAGAGCATAGGAAGAGGAGAAGAGGATTCAGAGGAGACCAGTCACTTGGAGCATTTTACATAGGCATTTCTTTCTTTTATTTAGCATTTTTATTTCATTATTATTCTTGTAAAAATTTGTAATAATTTTTGTTTGGCATTAGTCTCTTTTTCTGTTTTCTAAAAGGCCACTATATACCTTGTGTGTGCGGGGTTTGTTTCACCAAGTTTCGATGCACTTGGGGGACCACATGGGTTTTGTTTTCATCGACTTTATTTTTTGTTTTCTCGTGGTTTTGTGTGCATGAGCCCTTAGAAGTAGGTTTTATTATCTTGCTTGAGCCAGGTAAATGATTAGGTCCAAAGCCCCTAAACAAGAATTTATTTACCTATAGAATAGAGCGTAGTTTAGACTTAGTCAAATTAACATGTTCTTGCTCGTTAATAGAAGTTACTGCTAGGATGATTCTTGTGCATCATTTATGTTAGTTTATTTTTTATCTTTTATTTTATGTGTAGATCACTTTGCATGTAGAATAGTGGCAACAAGGTACGCATCCTCTATCTCTTACATGCATCGTTGATTTTCTCGCACATCAGCTTTCTGAATCCCTTCCCCATTTTCACTCACATAAGATCAAAATGAATTGGAAAATTCATTAGTTCAATTTATTTTGAAAATCCAAAAAAGTGATAACATTTGTAAAATCAAGACTGTTAACACCACTTGACCATAAAATAAAACGTAACAAATTCATTCCTTGATTTGCGGAGAGCAACCCCCTCACTGTACACAAGTACTCTCCAGACAGAGTGAAGCGCATACACTTAAGGATTAGAGCCCAAAGCCCTAGACTTGTTCCCTAAGCGCTTGGACTGACTTTTGGGTCATGTTATTGCTGCAAGAACTTGCCTTTGACTTTAGTAGAAGTAGTCGTGTTTGAGTTATTGTGTTTCGTTATCTTAGATAAGAACTACTCCAGGAGACCGCATCTGTGAGTTTGCTAATATATCTGTTTAATCACCTAACTCTAAAATCAACAAGATTAACGACCAATATCTAACGATCATCACCTAGTTGAGTAGGTGAAACTAGGGTCTGCTTTGTGTTTTCTTGTCTTTGGAGTTGAGCTGGTTACATTCATCTTTAGCAGTCACCTGTTATTTTATTTTCCTTTCTTTTAACCCTCCCTCCCACCCTTCACTCTGAGGACCAGATGCCGTTCAACATTACCCAAGCTCAGATCTCTTCACTCTGGCAGGTCAATGATCTCTTTGATCTTGACCTAGATCTCTTTGAGCCTTATATTTCTGATCCATTGGATGGCTTTTATCTGACTTCAAGAGAGAATCTGTTATTCGAGTTTGATCGTTCATTCTCTTCCTCAAATCAGCCTGATTTTTCCAACCTCCCTGAGGATTATCTACAGGTGGTGTGTTCTTTATACTCGATTTCATTTCCTGGGAGTACATCCGATAATCGGATCATGAGACCGAGCCGTTTGATTTTTCTTCTGAGTATGAGTCGTCTCTTCTCGACGACCCCTGTGAGGATGAATCGATATTTGACATATTCAATGATTTACCTAATTTCTCTACATTATGTGCATTGGATATCAATTTTCCTATTGATTATAATGATCTTGATTGTCCATAACTTTTTGAGACGGTAATTGACGTAGCAAATTCCATGACTAATCCTTTTGTCTCCACGTTCAATTTCTTCAGCTCTGCCATTTCACTCCATTCTGATCTTGAGCTGATGATTTCATTTGTGCTACAGTGCTCGATTTTATTTTCTCATATATTTACCAAGTAGCAGACACCCACCTGATTGCTTATTTGGGTGTCATCATTTACATTGTTGACCTTGTTGTTGTTCTCACATCGAGACGATAAGGATAGTATGACATTCATATTACAGATGTTGTCTTGAACCTCGATACTTCTTTGTCCTAGCCTTTACGTCCAGCTAGGGGCATAAACTCTAGCGCTTGTTGAGAGGTACCTCAACAATGTCTACTTTGTATATACGTGTTTCGTCTTGATTTGTTCCTTCATTCTTTTGTTTTATCATTCACCTCTTTTATGTGTGTGTATATGTGTGTGCTACACTTATGATATACTCTATCCCAGGTATAGGGGAGGTGAATGATTTGAGTTGTTCATATTTGTTCTGTTTCACCACTCATGTTGTTGATTATACTTAGGGATCCTTTACCCTAAGTATAGCTTGAGTGATGTTGTTCATTCAGTTTCTTTTGTGTTTTCTTTTATTTCTTCTGTTATCTCTCTCATACTTCAATTTGTTGATGCTTTTTTTCTATACTTAGGGATCTTTTACCTTAATTATAGGGGAGTACGAGTTGAGTTGTTGAGGTTGTTCATCCTTTTCCTCGGTTTTCCCCATTTGAACAGTCTTCTATACTTAGTATTATTTGATCCAAAGCATAGGGGATCAACGACTATCATTCTTTTCATCTATTCTTTGAGTCGTTGTATAGGATTCTTTCATTTTTATATACTTGGCATGAGTTATGTCTTCCACTGTATCTCTTTGATCACTATGAGGACATAATACAAGCTAAATATAGGGGGTATCGTATATATTGTATATATACTTTAGGCATAACTCGTATATTTATTAATAATATTGCTATTACTTAAAAATGTTTTGAAAAATGATTTGTAAAATTGTTTGCAAAAATTGTGTTGTAAATTATTTTGTAAAAACTGTTGTAAAAGTATTTGTAAATAGTTTGTAAAACTATTTGAAATTTTATATAGAACTATTTTTGTAAAAATCTTTTCAAAATTATATGTAAAATGGTTTTTTGTAAAATGTCTGTAAATTACTTCTTGTATAAAAACTATGTATAATGTACAAAATGTTTGTAAAATTTTTGAAAGAAAAATGTTTGCAAAAACATGGATGCAAAATTGTTTGTGAAATGATTTGTAAAAATGTTTATAAAATAGTTTGCAAGAACATTTGCAAAATCTTTTGTAAATTGTTTTGAAAAGGTTTGTAAAATTTTTGTAAAGTTATTCTGTCAAGTGGGATATAAATTATGGATGTATATATATTTGTAAAATCCACGTATGTATAAAAACCTTAATCATTTATCCTCCTGCAAATATTGTTGTATATAATATTATTTTATAAACATGTATCTAAACCATGTGCATAAAATCCTCTTGTAAAATCTTGTATAAAATTTGTATAATCCTTGTGCATACTTTTTGTAAATACATTCAATTTGCTAACCCTTTTCTTTCTTAAAAAAGTTTAAAATCCATAAAATTTGCAAACTTCTTTGAAAACTTTTTCAAAAGATCGTTTCTTTTATTTTATTTTCTTCAAAAAAAATGTTTTGTATATATTTCTTGCATTTTATGTGCATTTTTCAGAACAGTATTGATACTTAAACTAGTCTGGAATAAACTCAAAGAATGGAGCTTGGTGGACCTTAATCCACTTAATTTTAGAGGAACCTTATAGGAAATGGAATTGAGATTCTTCAGGTTATAGACTTATTCTCTTTGGGAACCACAAGATAGTTTAGTGTCTTCTCGGTTGCCTAAATAGAATACTTCGGAACACACATGATTTTGGTTGATAATGACTTAGCTTGCACACCTAGTACTTACACTTTGCTCACTTCATTGAAGTGGTAGAGGGTTAGATTTGCTACATGATACATAAACATCGGAAGTCACACATTTGTGGTCACTGTACCCCAACCAGTCTAGTATCGATGAGTGATGAATCTCGTATTCATCATACTAAAATCCACATATTAATATCCTTGATTAAACAATTCAATAAAAATCACTAATAATTCATTATTCTTATCTAGTATTATATTGTATATAAACTGTGTATAATTGCCTATATTCTAACTTTATTTATTGTATTTAATAACTCCCTTTTCTTATTTATTTTCTTTCTTATTAAAAACCCTTAAAATTAGGTTAATTAATTGTCTATAGTACTACTGACCATTAAAAGAGATAAAAAATACAAAAAATCTCAAAAGCCAAAACGGTGTTGTTATCCCTCTAAAAATGCCCACCAAATAAATACTTTTATACAAATGACCTCTTTTAACTTTTGTCCAAAATGAAACGGGTGGATCTCATCGAGATCTACAAATTTAATGTTTTGACTTTCTCCTAGTTTTGCTTTAACTAATTCTTTTTATTTTCCTTTATTTTTGGATTTATTGATTTTTCTCGTGCAGCCACGTGTCACCCTATGGGCCACCCACGTGGCCGCCTCCTCTCCCGCCACCCGGCTTCAGCCTTCTCCATCTTATCTCCTCCAGACGCCTCCATCTCCACCATCCATCTACGCTACACCCACAGTCGTCGGATCTCACCTGATGATGAGATCAGAACCGCCCCTCCTACCTCAATCTCAGTCGCCCGATCCTTCTCTTATCCTACGCCACTCCTTCCTCCACATCACTTACTACACCCCCACCATTTAAGTCCCATCTGTACCATTCGCCCCCGCCTTTACCCGCGTCATTAGATGAGATCCCCATATCTCATCCTAGCCGTCTGCCCGTGCCTCACTCTCTACCACTCGATCAGATCAAAAGGATCTGATCTCCTCCTTTCATCAGCGCCTTCCTTTGGACCGTTGGATCTCAATATCCAACGGCTCCCGCTCATCGTCCTCCTCCAGCTAGGCGTTACACCTCGCGGCCAAGCCACCCCTTCCTATTTTAGAGCCCACGTCAGCCACGCTCCACCTCTCTTAACTCCACCACTACGTAGCCAACTCCTCTGCCATCCTCGCGCAAACTTCACTACCCCTTCCATCACACCTATAGTCGTTCAAAACCTCCTACCACTACGTAACTCCTGGTCGAGCCCTCCTATAAATCAAATGCCTCCGCTGCACTTCCACTCCATCCACCAATCCAAGATGAGCCTTCCTCCGCCTCCTATGACAGACGGAGGTTGGACGCAGGGCCATAATGGCGCCTTGATCCATGGCCGTCCGGCCACGTCACAGCGCCTCCATCATCGTTGAGCTCCTCGGAGCGACTGCCTGAGTAAGAACAACGACCCGAGGTCCATTGGTCCTCAGCACAAGCCCTCGCACCACCCTTCTTCTTCTATAATCCTCCAGGTATCAATATTTCCTTTTTACTCGTGTTTTCTCTTAATTTTCACGACGCCTGATGAATCTGTGATTCATCACTCTAAAAGTTGAAAATAGAGCTTTGTCCCGAGTAATTAGATGCATATTTCCACTTATATTGCATAATTAGCATTCATGCATGCAAGCATAATATCTGCATTTTAGCATTCATATTTGCATAAAATAAGAAGCCACATTCACTTGTAAATATTCACCTGTATATTCACCATAAATACCCTATTTGTATATATTTTATACTAACTCTGAATCTAATAAAACCAAATCTATTGTGTATATATGACTAACACTAATAAAGGAAAAATATCTAAAAAATACTAACATGTAAAATTACCCAATAAAACCCCAAACCCAATTAGAGACCTTAGACCTTAAAATGTGCATATCTCTCATACAACTTCCAAATTAGGTCTACTCACTTTTAAAGTAATATACATTCAAAGACCTTCGAAACAAGACCAATTTCATTAAAATCGGAGCTCGTATGCAAAACTTGGATTTTGGGCCCCTTTTGTATATTGTACATATTGACCGTTTTGCCCTTCATTTTATCTTTTTATTTTCTGAATTAACTAAAATTCAAAAAATTTAGATTAAGTTGTAAATATTCTTTTTATATTTTTTCTATTTTTTATTTTGATTTTTCTCTCTTTTAAAAATGACAAAAAAATTATAAAAGATAAAATATGGTATTATATATATGGTACCACCCAAAAATACATTTTGTATAGATGACTTCTTTTGATTTTCACGCTCTTCATGAAAGTTGTAGATCTTGTCGAGACGAGCAATTTTCGTGTTGACCACTTTTTGATTTAATCTCTTTTGTTATTTCTTTTTTATTTTGCTTTACATTTAATTTTTTAATTTTCTAAGAGCGACATGTGGCAGCTCCTGGAGCTGCCACATGTCACCCCTTTATTTTATTATTTTCGAATTTATTTTATTATTTTCAAATTTATTATTATTATTTTATTTTTATTATTTTAATTATTTTTAGTATCCTACTATATTATTTTATTAATTATTTATATAATCTACCTTTTACCTCTTCTCCCCCTTACTTTTCTTCCACTCCAAGCCAATAACTCCCCAGTACTCCACTCTCTCCATCTCTTCTCCAACGTCCCTTTCCTCCTCTTTATATTCCCATCTCCTCCTCCATTGTTTTTCATCTGCCATTTCTTCAATTGAGAGGGAGAGACCAACAGCCCCCGAGTGTTGTCGGTGACAGTGTCAACATTTTTCGATCGAGCAACGACGGTTTTCAAGGTGAGATCCTCGAGGACTCCTTCTCGTATCGTTGTGTATCACTTCAGGTCACAATCGAGCTTCTTCGATTTTTCGTCGAATCAAATCGAGGCCACGACGGAAGCCGAACATCACGGCTCATTTTCGGCGAACCACAGGTAAGTATTTTCTCCTTTCCTTGTCATTTTTTTATCTAACATTATTTATCTCTCTTGATCATCGCACAAAAATCACATTGTCATCTACCATTTTCACCATTACCATCACACTCACACCATATTCTCTTCACATTGTTTTGCTGTTTACAAAGAAAAATATAAAAAATTACAAAACAAAATTCAAAAAAATATATTGCAAAAGAAAAAAAGAGCTGCCAGGTCCTCTTGTGCGCCACCGTGCTCCACCGCCCGCGGCTTGCCGCCGGCGCTGCCCCTGGCGACCAGCCCCGCAGCCAGCTCCCCAGCCGCACTCGGTCCGCTCCTCATCGGTCCTCGCCTCCGCGTCGTTCGCCCAGCAGTAATTGGGCGCCACCCTGGTAGCCACCCCGCACGCGGGCACCTGTCTCCTCCCTCACGGCCTGCCCCTCGCGCAAGGAGCCGTCCGCGCGTGCCCCTCTTCCAGCTGCCCCTCCGACCGCGGTCGTAACCCCCCCCCTCTCCAGGACACCTGCGCGCAGACGCGCACCTCCCAGTGCAGTTGTGCTCCACCGCACTGGTCGCCATCTCCTCCATCGGCGTCCCCGCACCGCGAACCGCCATCTGCAGCGCCGCTCTAGCCTCTCCCCACGTGCAGCGCCTCTGCGCACTCCTCCGCCATCGACGCCATCGCCTGATCCCCCGCGGCCGCGCCTCACCGCTGGCGCCGCGCCTCGCCGTGCCTCTCCGCCCGTGCGCTCGTCGACGCCGCCCCGCGACAACCTGGTTGCCGCCATAGACGCATGCCCCTGTGTGCCCTAGCGTTGGGTAAAAAAGGTCCCTTTCATTTATTTTTATATTTGCAAAATTTGCATATACACCCTCTCAGGGTTTAGGAATTGCAAAAGTGCCCTTAGGTACGGTTTGAGAGTAGTTGTTTTAATTTCTTATTGCAAAAAGACCCTTGATTTTGAGCGTTGATTTGGACTGCTATCTTGCATAATTTTTTTATCACAAAAATAGCATGTTGATGAGAAAATAATTCTTTATCGTGTTTTTATTTACTTGAATTTTTGGGAGCATTGATTTCTTTATTAAAAATCAGAGATTGAAAATCTGTGATATTTTACCCATTTACGCTCTGAAATTCGTACAGGCCTATTTATTGCTCCAAAAATTGTGAAACAATTGTGAATGATGCCTCTAAGTGTTATTTAATTAGTATCCAAATTTCGTCCAATTCAGAGTTGTCGTTTGCATAAAATAAATTCAAGGCTGATTTCTGTAATTGATTTGTAATTAATTCCACGAATAAGATTTTTGAGAAATTTTAAAGCTCCTGAATTCCTTATTAAAATATCTATTTGAGATAAATCATTCTCTGGATAATTTAACTTCATGGATTTATTAGAAATTAAATACTCATAGTCGCTCTATTTTTAGTAAACAAATTCATAAAAAAATCATAAAGTGTCAGAAAATTTCAAAAATATTAGTGTAGCTTCATTTCATCATGTTTATCTTCCAGTAAATTTTTCATAATTTTTGCATATCATTTGCACGAAAAATTGCATAAAAACTCCAAAATGATTTACATTTTCATTGGTGCATTTTAAATCCAAAAAGTCCAAAAAATACATTTTGCATTCATTGTTGGATTAGGATTACAGAAAAAATACAATTTAATCAATTTGGATTAATTACACATTAAAATTAAAATTGGCTAAGTTGTTGGTTTTCTTAATAACCTAATTCATCCGCATTGGAGCATTGACATTTTTATTACATAAAAAAATTACAAAAAAGAATCCCACTTGGAAAACTGCAATCTAATCCATCTAATCTGATCCCGAGTTGTTCCTTTGCCTCCTTGAGTCGACCCTGGGGCTTGCCCAGGCTAAATAAACATTAAACCGTGTTTTAATTCATTCAACGATAATAGATTTGTGCAGTTATTTTTGATCGGTCCGAATCTATCCGACTGCAATGAAATAGTCAATTAGACACATCAAAAGGGTAGATCCCGGCTCGTCAATGCCCCCATTCGATTTCATCGCTCCTAAACCATCTTCGAAGCTTCTCCCTACCACCCTTATCTTCGCTAACAACTCCTACCACCCTCTCCCTTCTCCAGGACCCTTCCCCGCTCCAACCCACTGATGACCGATAAATTCGTGAAACCAGGATCCGGGTAAGGTAGATATCACTCTCGAGTCATTCCGACCCGGATCGATAGAATCGGTCAACAAGAAAAATATAAGACCACCAAAATCAGAGATGAAATCAATAAAAACAAAAAGCGGTCCTCGCTACTTTTAT
Organism: Ottelia alismoides; assembly: GCA_037367405.1. Classification (NCBI taxonomy): domain Eukaryota; kingdom Viridiplantae; phylum Streptophyta; class Magnoliopsida; order Alismatales; family Hydrocharitaceae; genus Ottelia; species Ottelia alismoides. Next base: position 974,273 of record JAZKJV010004099.1, read on the forward strand.
TAACCTGGTATAGCGACTAGGGTCGGACTCAGGGAGCACGAGTTGGCCTTGCGACCTACGAAGTAGTCAAAGAAATAAAATAAAATAAACAAAAGATTTTTTTGCTGGATTTTAATTGTTTTTAATTTTTTGTATTTTTAATAATGAGGAAAAATAAGAAAATGTAAAAACAAGCAACAACAACAATTTATTTAAACATAAAAAAATATTCTAAAAATTCAAACAAAATTATTTTTGTGTTTTTATGTTTTTAAGTATTTTTGATGATTTTTTTAGAATTTTTCAATTTTTATTTAATTTTTTAAAAATCAAGAAAGGAGAAAAACATGACTCAATGTGCACCAGACTTGAAAGATCAATTAAAAATATATATTTGATCTATGAAAATCTGAAAACAATTTTTTATGACAAATATAAACAAAATCTAAACTACAGAAAAAAGAGTTTGTATTTTTTTGATTTTTATAGAGTTTTTTAGAATTTTTATAAGGTTTTTAATGTTTTTTAATTTTTTTGGTTTTTATAATTCTAAAAAGCACAAAAATTTGATAGAAGCTAGAAAATAGTAAAGCTAACTATCACTAATATTTTTAGAATTTTTAAAGAAGTTTTTATATTTTCTTTGATTTTTCAATTCAGACAGTACCAAAAATCACTGGTTTTGAATTTTTACAAATATCAAAAAGCCTCGAAAATGTCCCAAAATTTTAGGGAAATTTTTACACATTGGCAGGAGCCATGTATCTAAATTTCACCTAATTTGGATTTAATTTGATATTTTATTCAATAAAAACAAGGCACACAGCATTCAGGGACCTAGATGCAAAGAAACATACTTCCAGGACCAATCAATAACACATAAAGAAAGTGCAGGGCCTGGATTGCAAAAAGCCCACAAAACACGCGCAACACACGTGATTCAGACACAGAGGGGTATAAATGCAATTCATATTTAAAAATATTCAATCAATAACACACAGGAACCACATGACAAAAGTTCACAATGTCCAGAATGTCACGTGACGAAGCACGTGTCTCACACAGGCAAGGATTGAAATGCAATTAAAATAAACCTAGGGTCCTAACTGCAAATGTTTCAAAATAAAAATAACATGCTAAAATATTTACAGGACTCAACAGAAATAATAAAAAGACTAAGGGCCTAAGGGATATTACCCCTTTATTATAATCCGATGGACGAGGGGGTGCCACGTGTAGATCCAACGGCTGAGAGCGTCGGGCACCCCTTCATCGATGAATGCTCCAGATCGAGAACTAGGTGGATCGGACGGTGGCTGAAGCTCCGCAGATGGACGGCTATGATCAAATCTGGAGCGGAGGGGCTGATCGGACGGTCGTTGAACCTCCTCCAAGAACAGCTCGCCGGCGAACTTCACCGACTCGATACGCATGGTGGGGGGGCTCCGATGAGGCTGTTGAGATGTGGACGAGATCTGTCACGGTGGTCCGCAGCTGGTGGTCACCTCCGATGAGGCCGGGGACCACCGGAGTGGCCCGGCGACGCCGATGGCTTGAAGTGGTTGTGCTCGAACCTTTGGACCCTCAGATGGGTCCCTTTGGCCTGCAAAATGGCACGGCAAGACTCTTGGGTCAAGGGCAAAATGCCTCGACTCGAATAGGGGTGGAATGGGTGATCAGATGGGTTGGAGCGGAGACCTCCGACGAGGCGACGGCGATGGAGGTCCACTTCTTGATTCCGGGGTGAACCAAGGTGATCGGATGGGTGAAGAAGGTGGGTAGGAGTCTTGTGATCGTGAATCGATGGTCGGATGATCGAATGAACGATCGGAACGGTAGGAATCAGCCGGCGAAGGCCAGCGGTGCGATTGGGCGTAAATGGAAATTAGGCTAAACTAAGGTGAATCAGAACTACCTGATGGCTGAGGTCGACTGTGGATGAGCTGGCGGAGCTCTGGGGGTCTTTGCCTCAAGGATTCGTCAGAGTTTGAGGCTCGGTGCACCTCACGGTGGAGCACGGCGAAAGAGCTCACCGGATCAGTGGCTGGAGACACCTCCTCCTCACTACGACACGGCCCTCGGATAGCTGTCACTCTAAGGAGGGTAGTGGAGTTCCTAGGATGGAAGGGTGGAGCCAAAGATAGCGTGGAATTGCGGCCGGAGGTGAGACTATATACTAGGAAGGGTCCGAGAAGATGGGGTCGGGCAGAGCACGGTGAAGCTCGGATCCCTAAAAAGATGATCGGGCGTGGATTAGGGATGATTCAAGGATAATCAGGGCCCAGGGTTTCGATGAATGGTGGTCGGATCAAGTCTACAAAAATCTGAGAAATCAGGCCGGAGGCAAGATCCGCGGACGAGTGGTCCGAGGGGAGTTGACCGGGGGTCAACATCCCCCGTGGACCAATCAGAAGCCACCATTGAAAATTATTTTCGAAATTCAAAATAAAATAGATAATGACCTTATTTCAAAATATTTAAAAAATAAAAAATATTTATTTATTTTCGAAGTATTCTTTTGTAATTTTTTTTGAAATATAAATTATGTATTTACATTATATTATTATTATATATAGGTATATACATATATGTATTTTTTATTTTTATTTTTAATTGTTTATTTTTATACAATTATTCCAATTTTATATTTTATTTATTTATAACATAAAATTTGGAATAAAAAGGTATTTTTATTTTATTTTTATGATTTATTTACATAAGTTAAATAAATAGTTTTATATACATATTTACATGGTATATATACAAGGTGGGAAATGATTTTTATTATTTTTCTTTCTATTTTTCTGATTTTTATTTTATTTTTATAAATATATACAAATTAACAAAATCACATTTTTATTTTTATTTAGAGGAAAATAAAATTATTTATATATATAGGTGTATATACAAGTGTGATTGACCCTATCTCCCTCTACTTGGCTTCTTTTGCGGTCAGGCCCGTGCTGAGCCCTCCCTTGGGATTAGGTCGCTCAATATTTATTCTAAATATTTCCCTCTTTTTCTTTTATTTCTTTATTCTTTTATTTATGCACAAAAACATGCTAATTATCAATATTTACACAATGCATGCATGTTGGTAATTTATTCTATTTACACATATCTACATGGTGGTTTGCACAGGTTTTGTAGCTAAAATAAAAGAATAAAGAGTGATGAACGGGTATTCATCACTCACCTCCTTCTTCACCTCGCTGGAGGAGGAGCACTGGTCCACCACTCCAGCCACCTCCGCTAACCTCCATTCCACTTCACGTCACACTCACACTTCACAGCACACACTTCGGCTATATCCTAACATCTACAGGTGCCCGCCTCCTTCAATGGTCGGAGTTCGCATATCATCTCTGATCAAGCTCCTCATGTACGACAACGAGCTACCGCCCCACCTCTCTATTCATCGTCGTACTTCCTCTGAGGTCCCAGCTCCTTTGCCTGCATGTTAGTGTCCGCCTTCGATCCTCGGAGGAAATCTGGGAGCATGGTAGAGCTCCAGGACCGTCATCGGATCCCCGCCTCCTTCGACAGACTGTGGCGGAGCACGAAGGACAGCTATCGTTCGATCCTCATGATCGGACGGTCAAGTGATGTCGCGTGACCTTTACAAGCCTCACGATGAAACTCCAAGCTCAGCTCTATCGAACCTCACACCGAGCCACCATGCATTGCCACGTGGCCTAAGCGTGTTGCGCCTACCGAGCCTGACTCCCTCACGTGCATGCCACGTGAGGGTTGGGTAAATTGCACGAAGACCTTACGCCTTTTATAAAATTACAATTTGGTCCCCAGGCGTGTGCCACACGTACGTGCCTGGGTATTTTTCAGAGATGCCTTTGAAGTTTAACATTTGCATAATGGTCCTTGTACGCAATGGAAAATTTACAAAGGGACCCAGTTGATTTTGCAAAAGTGCAAGTAGATCCTTCTAGGGACCTATTTGTAATTATTTATCTTTTATTTCTCACATTTTTATTGCATTTATGTCCCTACATTATTTCTTTCATAACTTAAGCATCATAGATCTAAATTGCATGATTTCAGTATCATTTTGTTGCTTATATAATTCTCTATCTAATGGCATGTTTAGTTTTCTGATTTTGCACTAATTCAAATATGATAATTTGTTAATGTTAAATAGTGCCCCTTGCTCTATATGTCTCTGCTATTAGTATAAGTTTGCGCATGATTTTTATGCTCATATTCACTCTGAAATTAAACAATAATTTGATGCTTAATTATGAAATCTTTTTAGGGCATAATTGTATATTATCTTCTGCATGATCATTTATTGCATATCATTCACCATGCATCTCTTATCTAATTGCATCTTAATAATAAAACAAAAATGCATGCATCATTTTATCTGCATTTTATTGTTAATGAAGACCTAAAATAATCTGTAAATAATCACACATTAAATTAATTGATAAATTCGATAAATAGATTAAAGAGGCTCGTGTCCCTGTGTTCGACCTTGGTAGACTTGCCAAGTATAAATATTCTACAACATTCAAAGACTGTGGCTTTTGTTGAACCAAATTTTCCTCCTATGCTATGGCATTCCCTGACTTTTAATGATGCAAATTTGGCGTCCATTAAATGGCGTTGTTATCGGGGACACGGCTCATTTTTACTTATTTGTTGAATTTTAAAATTTTTGTTGTAGTGAATGTTTTAGAAATTTGCAGGTTTTCTTATCATGCATTTTTGCATCATTTTTCTTGCTATTTTTCTAACATTTGTCTTTTCTGGTAGGGTCATGAAGATCGAGGATGCTTGATCTCCATGGAGACGCGGAGTTGGGAGCTCCCACTGAGAAGGCCGGGTAAGAAAAGAGGAAGAATTCAAGGAAGATTAGTCAGCTCCTCATGCATTTTCATGTGTAAAAAAATGTATCATATGCATTGTTAGCAGTCCTCGTTCGAGGGCTTGTTTGTGTAAAAAAAAAGGAAAATGAAAAGAAAGAAAAAAAGAAAGAAAGAAAGAAAAAAGTAGATCACTAAGATGATCGACCCCCCCCCCACACGCACACACACTTGCACATATACACTCACCCAACCCCTGTCCTTCTCTGTTTATTTCACACAAATCATCCCCCTCCCCCTCCTACATATTAATTTGTAAAAATGCACACTCCCCCTCCTGCTTCTTAAAAATCATCTTTAAAAACTCACCCCTCCCCTCTCCATGTATCTCTGTAAATCCCTTCTAACCCTAACAAGCTTGGGACCCCTCAACCTAATTTCAGATCATTTACTTAGGCTATTTTCAGCCTAAGTATAGGGGGACCCGACTCATGCTTCCATCCCTCCTCCTCAGTTCTGCTATATCACTCTTTAACCGAGCCATGGCTTCATATCACTTGTGCTATGAGGACATAGCAAAATTTAGGTATAGGGAGCTATACCATATATTATTGTATATATACTTTAGCCATAGCTCATGTTTTTAAATATTTTTGAAAATCTTTTTGAGCTTATTTTAAGTTGACTTGCGAACCGAGTTCTGTAAAAATTCTTATTAAAATTGAGGGATTAACTTTTTGTAATAAATAATTTTTTTTAAATAAAATCAACCTTTTTCAAAAACTCCATAAAAGTGTGAAAATTAAAAAAAATTCTTCTGTAGAGAGTCTAACTACTAGGCCTAAAAATGAGTAGCTACTCTCAGTGAGGGAACTTCGGTCTCCCTTAGAAGAGTGGGTGGTTAGAGGACAATGTATATGGCTCCATCCTCATGTAACACAGGTCCGTCTAACGGTCCGTACCTACACCCATTCTGGCTAAGAGTGGACACAACTATTCATATGGGACTGGGCCAATCATTGTATCTCAAAGGAATTAAAAATGATAAAAAAATGCAAAAGATTAAAAAAATCACAAAAAAAATCACTTACCGAGGAGTTGGTGTATTCCTGTCACATTTACATTCACTCAAGTCTTAAGGATTTTGAGGACACTTGATTTCTGTGATCTAGAGAGTCTGAGTTAGCCAGCCTTAGTCATTACAGTTTTTGAACTTAGCAATCCACACTTCTCTAGTTTGAAATATTTGAGAGCTATATTGCACTCTTCATCTCTACCTTCTAAAGAATATGATCAGCACGACTCAATCACAACTGCATGATTGATGAGATGAGTTGATTTATCACTTGAGGAACTAGGACTAGAGATTCGAGTTTAGGCCCGATCTAATGATGCTCGAGGATTGGATAAAGTTAATGAAGGCTTCAAAAAATTTGAGTGTCAACAAAACCCTAGCCAATATGTGAACAAGTTCATATGCTATCATTTGATATTTACCTATGTGCCAAGGTGTGATGAAACTTAAGTAATGTTGATCAGTGTGCACCAACTTTTGGTAAAAGCACTGGAGCTATCCAAAAAGAAAAGAAAAGAAAAAGAAAGAAATGTTCAAGAAAATGTCCAAGTTCATATGCTATCATTTGATATTTACCTATGTGCCAAGGTGTAATGAAACTTAAATAATTGTTGATCAGTGTGCATCAACTTTTGGTAAAAGTAGTGAAGCTAGCCAAAAAGAAAAGAAAAAGCTCTATCCTTAAAAGTCAAATTCAAAAGAGCTTCCACCAATGGCGAGCGCTCCCATCCATTTTCAAAGTGTCCACTTGGACCAAACACAATTAGGACCAAGGAGTCGGTCTAGCACCATAAAAGGGCTCTGCATCGTATAGTGATACAAGTCTGGATGTCGAAGGTATCTTACATACTCAAAAGAGACACACCCCGGTGTACTCTCAGAAAAACAAGTGCAGACAACTCCGAATTAACTTCATGGACACATTGATCAACAAACTAAAAATATACATGTGTTGAGTAATAAGGCACTTGAGAGGCCCCTTTTTTCTGATGTGAGGGAGAGAAAAATATACACCATCCTATGCCCTCCATCATCTGGCTGTCCATATACATTTTCAAGTCTAACAAACTAATGAGACGATTGAGTGAAGAAAGAATAGACTAATTCCCTAGTTTTGAGGATTAGGTCTAGAGGAGAGTCTCCTAGACTGGAACTTTGGGTGATGCCTCGACTCTACTCTCATGAATGCAGTACACTAAATTTCATATACTTATATTTTATGTGCAAAAAGAGAATCTGATAATTAGAGAAGTTGGATTCCTTCTGACTAGAGCATGGTTGAGCCTAGAATTTTAGGATTGCTTAAATTGAGGGTCTTTTAAGAATTGAGTCTTGAAATCTTCACATGCACTGTCAGGAATTAATCTGACTCCTTCATTCTTTAGATGCTTGAGGACGAGCATAGTTTAAGTATAGGGGTATGATGAATCTCATATTCATCATATTAAAATCCATATATTAATATCCTTGCTTAAACAATTCAATAAAAATCACTGATAATTCATTTTTCTTATCTAGTATTATATTGTATATAAACTGTGTATAATTGACTATACTCTAACTTTATGTATTGTATTTAATAACTCCCTTTTCTTCTTTATTTCCTTTCTTATTAAAAACCCATAAAAATAACGTTAATTAATTGTCTATAATGGTACTGGCCTTTAAAACAGATAAAAAATGCAAAAAAAATCTCAAAATCCAAAGCGGTGTTTTTATCCTTTTAAAAATACCCCCAAAAACACATTTTTGCACAAATGACCTCTTTTAACTGTTTGTCCAACATGAATCACGTAGATCTCATCGAGATCTACAACTTTCATGTTTTGACTTTTTTCTAATTTTACCTCTAACTAATTCTTTTTAATTTTTCTTTAATTTCGCATTTATTGATTTTTCTCGTGCAGCCATGTGGTCGCCTCCTCTCCCGCCACCCAGCTTCAGCCTCCTCTGTCTGATCTCCTACAGATGCCTCCATCTCCACCATCCATCTCTGTTGCACCCACAACCGTCAGATCTCACCACCTGATGAGATCAGAACCGCCCCCTTCCACCTCAAACTCAGTCGCCCGATCCGACTCTTATCCTACGCCTCTCCGTGCTCCACGTCACTCACTCCACCCCTGCCGTTGGATGGGATCCTAAGTCCCATATGAATCGTTCTCCCCCTCCTTTACCCACGTCGTTGGATGAGATCCCCAGATCTCATCCTAGCCCTATGTCCGTGCCTCACTCTCAGCCACTCGATCAGATCAAGGGATCTGATCACCGCCCTTCATCGGCGCCTTCCTTTGGACCGTTGGATCGCAAGATCCAATGGCTCCCGCTCATCATCCTCCTCCAGCCAGGCATTACACCTCGTGACCAAGCCACCCCCTTCCTATTTTGGAGCCCACGTCAGCCACACTCCTCTCGTAACTCCATCACCACGTAGCCAACTCCCCTACCATCCTCGTGCAGACTTCACTACCCCCTCCATCACTCCTACAGCCGTTCAAAACCTCCCCGCCACCACGTAACTCTCGGTCAAGCCCTCATATAAATCAAACGCCTACACCGCACTTCCACCCCATCACCAATCCAAGCCGAAGCCCTAGTCCTCCTCCGCCTCCCTATGACAGACGGAGCTCAAAGGAGAGCCATAATGGTGCCTCCATGCTCAGGTGTGATCCATGGCCGTCAGGCCACGTCGCGGTACCTCCACCGCCGTTGAGCTCCTCGGAGCGGTAACCAGAGTACGAGCAATGACCCAAGGTCCATTGAACCTTAGCACAAGCCCTCGCACCAACCTTCTTCTTCTATAATCCTCTAAGTATCAATATTTCCTTTTTACTCGTGTTTTCTCTTAATTTTCTCGACACCCCCATTCAATTTCATCGCTCCTTAACCATCTTCAGATCTTCTCCCTACCACCCTCATCTTCGCTGACAACTCCTACCACCCTACCCTTCTCCAGGACCCTCCCTTGCTCCGACCCATCTCCTTCTTCACCTCGTCGGAGGAGGAGCACTGGTCCACCACTCCAGCCACCTCCGCGGACCTCCATTCCACTTCGCGTTGCACTCACACTTCACAACACATACTTCGACTATATCCTAATGTTTGTAGATGCTCGCCTCCTTCAATGGCCGGAGTTCGCATATCATCTCTGGTCAAGCTCTTCATCTCCGATGACGAGCCACCGCCCCGCCTCTCTAGTCATCGTCGCACTTCTTCCGAGGTCCCAGCTCCTTCGTCTGCATGTTAGCATCATCCTTATATCCTTAGAGGAGATCTGGGAGCATGGCAGAGCTCTAGGACAGTCGTCAGATCCCTGCTCCTTCGACGGCCTGCGGTAGAGCACGAAGTACAGCAACCGTCCCATCCTCATGGTCGGACGGTCCAGGTGATGCCGTGTGGCCTTTACAAGCCTCACGACGAATATTCAAGCTCGGCTCCACCGAACCTCGCACCGAGCCACCATGCATTGCCACGTGGCCTGAGCCTGTTGCGCCTCCTGAGCCTAACTCTGCTAGGTAAACTGCATGAAGACCCCGTGACTTCTCTAAAATTACACTTTGGTCCATAGGCGCGTGCCTCATGTGCGTGCCTGGGTATTTTACAGGGAGGCCTTTGAAGTTTTACATAATTGCATAATGGTCCCTGTACGTAATGGAAAATTTACAAAGGGACAGAGCCGGTTTAGTAAAATTGCAAATAGGTCCTTCCATGACCTATTTATAATTATTTATCTTTTATTTCTCGCATTTTTATTGCATTTATGTCCATGCATTATTTCCTTCATAACTTGAACATCGTACATCAAAATTGCATGATTTTGGTGCCATTTTATTGCTTATTTAATTCTCTATCTAATGGCATTTTGGCACTAATTCAAATATGATAATTTTTTAATGTTAAATAGTGTCCCTTGCTCTATATGCCTCTGCCATTAATGGAAGCTTACACGTAATTATGCTCATATTGACTCTAAAATTAAACTGTAATCTGATGCTCAATTATGTGATCTTTTTAGGGTATAATTGTATATTATCTTCTGCATGATCATTTATTGCATATCATCCACCATACATCTCTTATCTAATTGCATCTTAAAAATAAAACAAAAATGCATGCATCATTTTACATGCATTTTATTATGCATGAAGTCCTAAAATAATCTGGAAATAATTGTATATTAAATTAATTGACAAATTCGATAAATAGATTAAAGAGGCTCGTGTCCCTGTGTTCGATCTTGGTAGACTTGCCAAGTACAAATATTCAACATTCAAATATTGTGGTTTTTATTGAACCAAATTTGCCTCCTATGAAACGACATTCCCTGACTTTTAATGAGGCAAATTTGACGTTCATCAATGAGGTCTAATGACAGAATGTTGTGGGTTGCAATAAAGCTTCAAAAGAGGGATAGTCTATTGGCTCAAGAGGAAAAACTCCTTATGTACATGTTGCACCTTTGTATAATATATATATATGAAAAATCAAAAACTCCAAAAAAATGGCATGCGTGATTGAAAATAAAAATGCATGTTGGAGTATGTATATTTGTATAGCCAATAAGCAAGCTTGAGCTTCCAAGTCAGACTGGATGACTTGCCTACACTGGCCGGGCATCCTAGGATAGGTAGCTATACTGGCTGCCGTCCATTCTTCTCTCCACCTCCTCTTCTTGAGCTAGTTGCACTTGAACTTAGAAGAAAATACCTTACTTCTCGAGGAAAGAGTTGTTGGATTGGGGAATTAGGGTTACCATGTTGGAGAAGACTAACTTTTACCACTTCAACCAAGGAGAGCTACATATCACTTACATTGTACAAGAAAGATTCATAGTCATAAGGTTTTACATATGAGTTGATTTATTCTGACCTGGCTATTGAGGAGACTTGAGCAGAATTGTGTGGTTTCTAGAGGTTGTTGATTGTCAAGTCTATTTTCCACTAAGGTTCCACCCAAACTAATAATCCAAAGGTCTGACCGAGCTCCATACTTTGATTTTATGAAGATAAGTTAAACTCAGTATTGTTCTAAGTTCTTTATTTTTCCTTTATTCTTTTTCTTTTTCGTTTAGCCACTTATTCTTCAAATGTGTATTTGCTAAGGGACTAGCAAAGGTGAATCATAGGGGAAAAGGGTTAGTAAATTGAATGTATTTACAAGAAGTATATACAAGGATTATACAAATTTAATACAAGATTTTACAAGAGGGTTTTATGTACAAGTTTAGATACTAATTTTATAAAAGAATGTTATATATAACAAAATTTTTAGGAGGATAAATGATTAAGGTTTTATGCACACGTGGATTTTACAAATATGTATACATCCCATAATTTATATTCCACATGATAGAATAATTTTACAAAAAATTTACAAACCTCCTAAAATATTTTACAAAAGATTTTATAAAAATCTTTTTAAAAAAATATAAAGATTTTTCAAAGATTTTACAAATGTTTTTGCAGACTATTTTAAAAACATTTTTGCAAATCATTTTACAAACAATTGTACACACGGGTTTTTTTAGATAATGCTTTTAAAAAATTTACAAATATTTTGTACAGTATACATAGTTTTGATACAAAAAATAATTTACAAATATTTTAGAAACAAAACATTTTTTACAAATAATTTTGCAAAGATTTGTACAAAAGTATTTTTACAATTATTACAAACATTTTACAAATCATTTACAAACACTTTGACAAAAGCTTTTACAAAATATTTTACAACATCATTTTTGCAAACAATTTTACAAATCATTTTTCAAAACATCTTTTTAAGTAGTAGCTATATTATTAATAAAAATACGAGTTATGGCTAAAGTATATATATATAATATATACGATAGTACCGTTTGATCTGGAGGATTGGACAACCCAGATGGAGTTCAAGCCTCTACCTCACGCATACCAGCCTGTGTTGAATCGGAGTTGCTCTGAATCCCATGGATCATCCTCATGTCCAAGCCTACTACGACCGCTCAGACGAAGGTCCAAGCCTCCTCATGCATGCCTCGTGCGTGAGGAGTGGGAAATTTATAGTTGAGCATCTCCAAGTCTTCATAATTTCATTCCAGTCCTTCCACAAACGTGTAGCATGTGTTGTGCATGGAAATTTTGTAGATCTAACCTGTTGGGTCTTCATAATGATAGATAGGTCCCACGTATGTAGGGAACTTTCTTTTTAGCCCTAGCGGTTTATTTAAATTGCATATATGTCCCTACAAGGACATGATGGTTATGTTTTTGTATGTTTTTTGTATAATTTTTTTATTGCGTTTGTGCCTCTAGACAACTTGTGCAATCTCTTGAGCATTATAATTCCGATTAATACAATTTTATTTTATTGTGAAACTTACTTCATCATCTTTCATATGTGGTGAATCCAGGAATCTACCCTATTTGATGTGTCGAATTGGCTTTTTCATTGCAGTCGGATAAATCCGGATCGATCAAAAAATAACTGCACAAATATATTAATCATCTAATGAAATTAAGCGCGGTTTTATGTTTATTTAGCATGGGCAAGCCCCAGGGTCGACTCAAGGAGGCAAAGGAACAACTCGGGATCAGATTAGATGGATTAGATTACGGTTTTCCAAGTGGGATTTTTTTAATTTTTTTATGCAATAAAAAGTCAAATGCAATGATGCGGTTGAACCAGGTTATTAAGAAAATCAACAACTTAGCCAAATTTAATTTTAATGTGAAATAAATCCAAATTGACCAAATTGTATTTTTCCTTTAAACTTAATTCAATGATTAATGCAAAATGGATTTCTTTTGAATTTTTTGGATTAAAAATGCACACATGAAAAATGCAAACTTTTTTGAGGTTTTATGTAATTTTTCATGCAAATGATATGCAAAAATTATGGAAAATTTACTGCAAGTTAAACATGATGAAATGAAGCTACACTATTATTTTTGGAATTTTCTGACATTTTGTGATTTGTTATGAGTTTTTTACTGAAATAAGAGCGATTGTGAGTATTTAATTCCTAATTAATCCATGAAATCAAATTTTCGAAAGACCTATTTATCTCAAATAGATATTTTAATAAAGAATCCAAGAGAGTTGAAATTTTGCAAAAATCTTATTCGTGGAATTAATTAAAAATCATGTATAGAAATCACCCTAGAATTTATTTTATGCACAAGACATCTCCTAATTGGACGAAATTTAGATTGTAATTAAAGCACACTTAGAGGCATCATTCACAATTTTTTCGCAATTTTTGGAGCAATAAATGACTATGTCGAATTTCAGAGCATAAATGGGCAAAATATCTCTCAATTTCAATCTCTGATTTTTAATAAATAATCTGATGCTCACAAAAATATAAATAAATAGCCGCAAGATAAAGAATTAGATGCTCATCAAAATGCTATTTTTTATTAAAAATTGATGCAAAATGACTGTCCAAATAATCACGTGAAGTGAGGGGTGTCTTCGCAATATAGAAATTGAAATTAAAAATGCAATTTGTGCACAGGGGTGCTTTTATAAATAACTAACTATGCAGAGGTGACTATGCAATATTCGCAAAATAATAAAAAAATGAGACGACCTTTTCTTTGTTTACTTCCCACGCAAGGCGCTAAATGGGGGTGGCTAGGGATGGCTAGGCGCCTGACGTGTTGGAGCGGGCAGCGCGAAGGTCGAGCGACCGCTGGCGGCTCGCGGCAGAGGGCGATTGTAGCAGCATGTTGCGACGCACGACACGCTGCCACACACGGCCTGAAGACGGCGGGTGGGTGGGTGGTTGGAGCGGCGGCCGAAGACGGAGGGGGCGGCGCGGCTTCTACGTCCACGCGAAGGCGCGGCGCATCGGCGCACAACTGGGGGTTGACGCTCGCACGGAGGTGCGCGGGGCGTGGCGATCATCTGGGGGTGGACGGAGCACGGGCGTCGAGCGCTAGAGGCGCAGCCCCCTGCTGGGCGGCGTTCGTGGCGATGGAGGCGGAGCACCGGGCGCATGAGGGGCAGCTCTGGGGTGTGGCGTGCGTGGCTGGAGGGGACGTGGTGCAGAGGGTGCGCGGCCTGGATGGTCGCCTATGGTGGAGAGGGCAGCAAGCGACTGGAGCCGCTTTGCATCGGCCAGGGGGCGGTTCTGCTGCGGAGGAGTTCGGTGGGGATGAACAGCTCCGGTGGACGGTCGATGGCGGTGGGGAGGCCTGGAGCTCCTGTTTTATTTTTTGTATTTTCTTTTTACAATTTTTTGTATTTTCTTTGTAAACAGTAGAAAAATGTAGAGGTGAAATAAAGATGTGATAATGATAATGGTGGTGGTGATTGTGAGGTGAAGAATAATGTGGTATGGTGATATGAATAAAATAACGACGGTGAATGACGATGGTGAATAGTGGTGTGTGGTGGTGAAAATAATTTGTTTGTGATGGTGTTTGGTGAACAACAAGGAAAAAATTGTTAGATAAAGAAAACTGATAAAGTGAAGATTGAGAATACTTACCTATGTGGTTCGCCGGATTTTGGAGCCACGGTGTGCGGCTTCCATCATCGCTTCAAGGAGATGGCAGCCTCTGAAGATCAGCAAGTCCAATTGGATCTCACGACACGGCAATGGTGATGTCGCGGATCTCGCCTTGAGGTTGTCGTCGCTCGACTCGTCTCCTACAGCTGTCACCTGAAGGTTAAAGGGGCTCGACCTTACTTCTCTCGAAAACGGCAGATGATGAACAATGGAGGAGGGGATGAGAATATAAAGAGAAGGGGGAAGTTAGAAAAGAGGTGGAGAAGATGGAGTGATGGTGGAGGGAGTGGTGACTTGGAGTGGGGAATAAGAAAAGAAGAAGTAAAAGGGAGAGAAATAATAATAATAATAATATAATATAAGTAAAATAAAGAGGCTACTAAAAATAACAATAATTAAAATAGTAATAATAAAATAATAACAAAATCCGAAAATAATTAAATAAATCCGAAAATAAAAAATTGGGGTGACATGTGGCGGCTCCAGGAGCTACCACATGTCGCTCCTAGAAAATGCAAAAATTAAATGTAAAGAAAAATCAAAAAGAAATAACAAAAGGGATTAAATCAAAAAGTGGTCAACACAAAAAGTCTCGACGAGATCTATAACTTTTGTGAAGGGCCGAAAATCAAAAGAAGTCATATGTACAAAGTATATTTTTGGGTGGTACCTTATAGATATAAAATACCGCATTTTATCTTTTGTAATTTTTTTGTCATTTTTAAAAAGAAAAAAATCAAATTAAAGTTAGAAAAAATATGAAAGGAATATTTAAATTTTTTTGGATTTTTAATAATTAAGAAAATAAAAGGATAAAATGAAGGGCAAATCGGTCAATATGTACAACATACAAAAAGGGCCCAAAAACCCAAGTTTTGCATACGAACTCCGATTTTAATGAAAGTGGTCTTGTTTCGAAGTTCTTTGAATGTATATTACTTTAAAAGTGAGTAGAACTAATTCGGAGGTTGTATGAGAGAGATATGTGTATTTTAAGACTCCTGGTCTCAAACTTGGATTGGGGTTTTATTGGTCAATTTTACAAGTTAGTATTTTTTATATTTTTCCTTTATTAGTATTAGTCATATATACACTATAGAGTTGGTTTTATTGGATTCGGAGTTAGTATAAAATATAAACAAAAAGGGTAAAATATGGTGAATATTTACAAGTGAATTGGGCTTCTTATTTTATGCAAATATGAATGCTAAAATGCGGATATTATTAATGTATGCATGAATGCTAATTATGCAATATAAGGGGAAATATGATGCTATTCACTCGAGAACAAAGCTCTATTTTCAACTTTTAGAGTGATGAATCACAGATTAATCAACCCCCTATACTTAAACCTTGCTCGTCCCTGAGCAACTAAAATGAAATGCAAGAGTGAAATGATTTTGGATTCCATACCAAGGTCATGAACAAAAGTTGAAAATGGAGCTTGACTCGACCTTTGGATTAATTGTGTGGCGGAACCTTATTGGGACCTGAACTTAAGACCTAACAGACTTCAAGTTCCACAAGTCTTCTATTCAAGACTCCTCAATAGTCAGGACAGAACAAATCCTCAGATGCAAATTTCTGATGACTATGATTCTTACTTGTACTGTGTAAGTGAAATGTAACTCTCCACATCAGAAATGGCTCAGAAACAGCCTCCTCCAACAAGGTAACTCTAGTTACCCGGTCCAGTAACTCTTTCCTCGAGGAGCAGGGTATTCCCTTCTAAGTTCAAGTGCGACCAGCTCAAGAGGAGGGGGTAGAGAAAAGAGACGGTAGCCAGTGTAGCTACCTATCCCGGGATGCCTGACCAGTGTAGCCAAGTCATCCAGCTGCAGACTTCTTGCTAATATACATACTCTGATAGGTATTTTATTTTCACTTGGACCTGTCTGATTTTTTTGGAGTTTTTTGTATTTTTTTCTTTTTTTTTCTTTTTTTTCTTTTTTTTTGAATTATATACAAGGTGCAGCATGTACATCAGGAGTTTTTCCTCTTGAGCCAGTAGACTATCCCTCTTTTGAAGCATTATTGCAACCCACAGCGTCTCGTCTTTAGACGTCAACACTACCAGACAATGTTGAGATGCACTGCCCTCCCTAGAGGAGGACGGATGTTTCCACCCGTGTGCTACTCCAAGCTAAAGGATTCTACCTCCTCACCACCTCATCAATGAAGAGCTACGTGCATTGTGCTTGTCCAAGTTGGGTCATTATCTAAAAGAATCATGTGTGTGCACGAGATATTCTATTTAGACTAATCAAGATGACATGTGAACATAGACTTACGGACTCAAAGAATTAAGTCACTTGACCTAAGAAATCTTAACTCTAGTTCCTAAAAGGTTCCTCTGAAATTAGGTGGATTAAGGTCAAATCAAGTCCTTCCTCAATATCTACTCATAACTTGGTTCAGAACCCACTAACTTTTCACTTTGCATATGCAAGATATGCAGATGAGATGCAGATGACATGCTATGTAGATGAATGGAATGCAAGACTTTTTTATTAATGCAAGGATGATATGCAAGAGTAAATAAGAAGCCTATTTTTTTTGTTTTTTTGTTTTTTTTTCAAAACTTTGGTAAACCTCCTATGTTACAACAATTTTTCAAGAGTTTTATAAGTATTACAAATTATACAAGTGTTATACAATATACAAGTATACATGTAAATTTTTTTCAATTTTTACAAAAGTTGTACAAGTATTATACAACAACAAAAAAATCAATTTTTACCCACCTGTAATTATTGCAAAATATATACAAAAGTACGCAAAAATATACGAAAGTACGAGCAATGGGTAAAGTATATATGTAATATATACACGCCCCCTATACTTAGCGTGTGCTATGTCCTCATAGCACGAAAAGCGAGGAAAAAGACATAGCTCGTGCTAAGCGTAGGAGAGCTAAAAAACAAAATGTATAGAAGCCGCTCCGCCCCCTATACTTAGGCTCTGGCAGCTAAGTGTAGAAGAAGATCAAAAATGGGGTGGGCGAGGTTAAGAGGGGAAATGGAGAAGTATATACACGACGGGCATCGGTCCCCCCTATACTTAGGCTTTGGTCAGCCTAAGTATAGGATAAGAGTGAGTGTGAGAACCGATGAGATCTAGAGAATATACAACGAATGGTGAAGAGACTCGGTCACTCTCCCCCTTATACTTAGGATCTGATCATCCTAAGTATAGCCATATAATGAAATGATATGGAGTCGGGGTGAGTGGTTTGAATCAATGGGAAGGGAGGGAGAGAAATTACATACAAGGAAGAATTAGACTATACAAGGATTAAGAAGGTTTGTGACAAACCTTCTTGCGGACGTGAGGAGGTGGGTAATATACAAGTGTGTCGCTGTCGGAATCGTCCTCAGATGAATAGTAGTTATGTGAAGGGATCGTCCAACGAGGGTCGACACACGACTGCTTGCTTAGAAACGGCTTAAGAACAGCCGAACTGAGCTCACTCATATAAATCACCTTGTCCGGACCTGATGAGGATTCCTCTGAAACTTCCTTCTCCGGAATGTTGAAGGAGATTTTTTTAGTCGGTTTTCTAGAACCTGAATCATTGAGCGGGAGATGAAAGCGACGCATCTTGAGAGGTTCGGGGGAATATCTCGAGGAATCAATTCTCGACTTCCTCTCACTAGATAACCGAGTAGAAGAGGAAGCAACCATGTCTTTATGTGGAGTCAATTTAGTCTTGATTGTTTCCTTTGAAGGTCCAAGATGTGGTGCGGTGTTGACCATGGGTTCCTCATTAAACGAGTCATCATATATATTAGCATATTCCTGAAGGGTCAGCACGCGTCTCAAGAAGGTGCCAGTGATCTCAGTTGGCTTGACATTATTGGGCTCTTGTATTGGATCATCAAAATGGTCAAGACAATCAGCAAAAATCATGTCTGACTCAATGTCAGCTTCTGGTCGTGAGTCCTCCTTAGAAGCTGTCACGGTGATGGTGCAAGCAGTTGAGGAGGTGTGGGGAGTCTCTGAACCAACGGTCGTCCGGACAATCGGTCTCTCAGGTATAGTAGAGAGGTGGGACTCATCTTCCTCTCGATGGTCACGACTATCAGCGGATGTGCAGGTCACCATAGAGTAAAGTTTATCAAAGAATAGATGAGGTCGAAGCACTCCCAATGCTGTAAAATTTATTTCCTGTTTCTCGCAATCTATAGTCGCCTTTGCCAAGGCTAAGAACAGCTTCCCGAGAATAATTGGAGACTGGGAAAACTCTCCTCGGTGCTCAATGTCAATGATCGTGAAGTCCACCTGGAGTAGAGCACCTTGGAAAGTAATGATGACTGAAATGTTTCCTCTCGGCCGTTTGATAGATCGATCAGCCAGCTGAACGATCTCTCTCAACTTCCTAAGTGGCCTGAGTTTGAGCTAGTCAAACACAGAGATCGGGAGGATATTTATCGGTGAGTCATCATTGATTCTTGCATGAGTAAAGATGGTGTCTTTGATTTCACATTCAACTCGGGGCAACTGCTTCACTCTACGGCTTTTGGTCTTTCTCCCCATCACCAAGGAGGTGGCCATAGACACTATGTGCCTTTCACTATGCAAGCAAAGTGCTTGATACCGCTCAGCGTAACTATACAGTTACGGAAAAGGAAATGCTTGCGGTAGTGTTTGACTTGGACAAGTTCAGATCCCACTTAATTGGATCCAAGGTAATTGTGTTCACTGACCACACGGCACTGCGATACTTGATGGAGAAGAAGGATGCGAAGGCGTGTCTTCTTCGATGGATTTTACTTATCCAGGAGTTTGATTTGGACATCCGTGATAAACCTAGAAAGAAGAACGTAGTAGCCGATCATCTCTCTCATCTCGAAGATCTTAATACTTCCGAGGATTCACCTATTCGAGACTCCTTCCCTGACGAGTCGATTTTTGTTGTCGACTCACTCCTATGGTACTCCAACATCGTGAACTATCTTGTCTCCAAGAAGGTTCCCGAAGATTGGACCAAGAGCCACATTGATCGACTGAAGTCGGATGCTAGACACTACCATTGGGAGGATCTGATCCTTTTCTTCGAAGGACCGGATTGTGTCTGGAGACGATGTATTCCTCAGGAGGAATACCAGAGTGTCCTTTCTTTATGCCACAGCTTAGATGCAGGAGGACACCACTCCGGGAAGAGGACCGCATGGAAGGTACTTCAGTGTGGCTTTTACTGGACGACTCTGTTTTGCGATGCCATCACATTCGCAAATCGTGCCCAGTATGTCAGAGAATGGGAGGAACCGTTGGTTCCAAGGATGAGATGCCTATGCAGCATGTCATCATTTGTGGTGTCTTTGATGCCTGGGGCATCGATTTCATGGGCCCATTCCCTGTCAGCCACGGATTCGAATACATCCTTCTTGCGGTAGATTATCTATCCAGGTGGGTGGAGGCTATCCCGACCCGAGCCGCAGACAGCAGGATTGTCTATAAATTCATCAGAGAGCACATCATCTCTAGGTTCGGGATCCCCAAAATGATGATATCAGACGGGGGTAGCCACTTTGTAAATTAGGAGGTAAAGAAACTCATGAAGGACTACGGCATCAAACATCGTGTCGATAGTCCTTACCACCCACAAACTAATGGTATGGCTGAGGTGTCGCATCGGGAGGTGAAAAGTATATTACAAAAGCTTGTCCGCCCAGACAGGAAGGACTGGTCTCAGATTTTGGATCAGGTCCAATGGGCGTATAGGATAACTTACAAGATACCGTTAGGAACCTCCCCATTCCGAATGGTATTCGGAAAGCCGTGCCATTTGCCCGCAGAACTAGTGCATAATCAAAATGGGCAATTAGGAAGGTCGACTGAAACACACACCTTGGGCAGAAGCAAAGAGAAATGGATCTGAATGAGCTTGTGGAAGTCAGAAACCGTGCATATGACAACAGTTTGGTGTACAAGGACAAAGTGAAGCGTTGGCATGATAGATATATCATACGAAAGACCCTTGTTCCCGGACAGAAGGTATGGTTGTTTAATGCAAGGCTGAAGATCTTCCAAGGCAAGTTGAAGTCCAAGTGGACAAGCCCATTTTTCGTCCGTACGGTGCATGATAGTGGATAGGTCGAGATCTCAGATCTCGCAGATGACATACTGACATTCCAGGTGAATGGAAAACTGTTGAAGCACTTCGTTGAATCCAATGAGCAGTTACTCCATGTTGAGGAGATTGTATTCATGCACGAGACAGATTCAGCAGATACACCTCGAGCCGCGTATGAGACCTTGCAGCAGTGAGCTCTTGCCATCAGCAGCATCTTGAAAGATTCAGACCGACTCACTTGTATATATCATCATTCCTGTACATTCTGTCCTTTCTCCCCCGCGACTCTAGTAACCCATCCCCGCCTCATTAAATAACTATCTTGGACTATACTTAGGATGACCAGATCCTAAGTATAGGGGGGATGAGCCACCTGAGTCAGTTCATTGTACATTCTCCAGATCACATTGGTCCTCATACTCACTTCCGTCCTATACTTAGGCTGACCTGAGCCTAAGTATAGGGGGGGCCGATGCCCGCATTGTATATTCATCCACTTCTCTTCTTGACCTCATCCACCCCACTTTTTGACTTTCTTCTACGCTTAGGCTGCCATAGCCTAAGTATAGGGGGTCTGTGGATTTCTATGCATTTTCCATTCTCTTTAGCTCTCCTACGCTTAGCACGAGCTATTTCATTTTCCTCGCTTTTCATGCTCTGAGGACACAGCACACGCTAAGTATAGGGGGCGTGTATTTATTACATATATACTTTACCCATAGCTCGTACTTTCGCGTATTCTCGCATATTCTTTGTATATATTTTGCAATAATTACGGGTGGGTAAAAATTGAAATATATATATATATATATATAGAAAAAAAATATAGGCTTCTTATTTACTCTTGCATATCATCTCTACATCTGAAAAAAAGAGAGAGTCTTGCATTTCATTCATCTACATAGCATGTCATCTGCATCTCATCTGCATATCTTGCATATGCAAAGTGAAAAGCTAGGGGGTTATGAACCAAGTTATGAGTAGATATTGAGGACGGACTTGATTTGACCTTAATCCACCTAATTTCAGAGGAACCTTGTAGGAACTGGAGTTAAGATTTCTCAGGTGAAGTGACTTAATTCTTTGAGTCCGCAAGTCTACGTTCACATGTCATCTTGATTAGTCTAAGTGGAATATCTCTGCATACGCATGATTCTTATAGACAGTGACCTAACTTGGACAAGCACAATGCACATAACTCTTCATTGATGAGGTGGTGAGGAGGTAGAATCCTTTAGCTTGGAGTAGCATACGAGAAACATCCGTCCTCCTCTAGGGAGGGTAGTGCATCTCAACCTAGTCTGGTGGTGTTGACATCTAAGGACAGGATGTTGTGGGTTGCAATAATGCTTCAAAAGAGGGATAGTCTTCTGGCTCAAGAGGAAAAAACTCCTGATGTACATGATGCACCTAGTATGAGTTTGAAAAAAAATGCAAGAACTCCAAAAAATTAGACAGGTCCAAGTGAAAATAAAATACCTGTCGAAGTATGTATATTAGCAAGAAGTCTGCAGCCGGATAACTTGGCTACAGTGGTCAGGCATCCTGGGATAGGTAGCTACACTGGCTACCGTCCATTCTTTTCTCTACCCCCTCCTCTTGAGCTGGTCGCACTTGAACTTAGAAGGGAATACCCCGCTCCTCGAGGAAAGAGTTACTGGACCGGGTTATTGAGTTACCTTGTTAGAGGAGGCTGGTTCTGAGCCATTTCTGATGTGGAGAGTTACACCTCACTTACACCGTACAAGTAAGAATCATAGTCATCAGAAATTTGCGTTTGAGGATTTGTTCTGACCTGACTATTGAGGCGTCTTGAATAGAAGACTTGTGGAACTTGAAGTCTGTTAGGTCTTAAGTTCAGGTCCCAATAAGGTTCCGCCACACAATTAATCCAAAGGTCGAGTCAAGCTCCATTTTCAACTTTTGTTCATGACCTTGGTATGGAACCCAAAATCATTTCACTCTTGCATTTCATTTAGTTGCTCGGGGGCGAGCAAGGTTTAAGTATAGGGGGTTCATGAATCTGTGATTCATCATTCTAAAAGTTGAAAATAGAGTCTTGTTCCCGAGTAAATAGCAGAATATTTCCCTTTATCTTGCACAATTAGCATTCATACATGCATTCATAATATATGCATTTTAGCACTCACATTTGCATTAAATAAGAAGCCAGGATCACTTGTAAAATATTCACCTATAAAATAATACCTCCCTTATAATATATATATATATATATATATCTTGAGTTAATAATATAAGGAAGAAAGTCAGAGATCTCCTTTATAAAAGCACCCAATAAAGCCCTAGAACCTCTAGATCTTAGAAGGCCCATAACTCCCTCATACAACCTCCAAAATAGGTCTACTCACTTTCAGATGAATACACATTCAAAGACCTTTAAAATGAGACTAATTTCATCCAATTTGGAGCTCATAGGAAGAAGTTGGGTTTTTGGGCCTCTATGTATATTATATATGTATATTTGTGTTCCTGTATTTTTTTGTATCATATTTGACCTCATCTCCGTCTTTGGTCAACATGAAACTTGTAGATCTCATCAAGATCTACAACTTTCATGTTTTGAGTTTTTCCAAATTCGCTTCCTTCTCTCTCTAATCTTATTTCTTCTCGCAGCCACTCACAACTGGCCACGTGGCGCCCTCTGATTGCGCCACGCGGCCCGCTCCCCTTGCCTTAGCCGCCCGCACCCACAGCCATTGGATCTTCATCCCGATCCAACGGTTGCGCCGCCTCCACGTACGCTCTCTTTCTCAGCCGTCTGATCATCAATCATCTCCCATCGCAGCCGCCCGCCTCCGCCTGCCTATGCACCTGACACGTGGCGACTCTTTACGCCACTCGATCGTGCCCATGCCTTTCCATCACAGCCGCTTATTCCGCCTCACACCTCAGCCCTTCGATCAGTGCCTTCATCACATCCACACCGTTCACCAACGCCCACTCCAGAGCACAACACGTGGCACATTAACACCCTTCGATGAGGTCGACCCGGATTTAATCCACGCCGCCCGCTCGCGCTTCGTCTTTAATGCGACGCGTGGCGCAATCAGCGCCCTCGATCGCTTCACCTCAGATCGCATCAGAACCGCTATCTGGTGCTTTGATCCGGGCCGTTGGATCACAAGATCCAACGGCCACGACTTCGTCTTCTACCTTTGGCTCCCCTCTCTCCCACGATCTCGATCTTGCGCGAGGGGTCGCCCCTTTCTATTTTCGGTCCCACTCCTGCCACCCTCTCCGACCACCAACGCCACCACGATGGAGCCCATCCTTCCCTCATCCTCGCCAGCTCCCTCACTCACCACAACTCCCACCAGAGTTGACCCACAACCTCCATGAACTCCACCTTCCAGCGACTCCAGCCATCACCTTCACCCTATAAATCATCGCTCTCCGGCCACTGTCACGCCTATCCGCCGATTTCGAGAGAAGAGAGGTCGAGCCCCTTCAACCTACAGGTGACATCTGAAGGAGACAAGTTGAGCGACGACAACCTTTCAGGCGAGATCCGCGGCATCACCATTGTCGCGTCGCGAGATTCCAATCAAACTCGCTCAGCTTCGGAGGCCGCCATCTCCTTGAAGCGACGATCATCAGAGTCGAAGTTTATCTCCTCCCCACAGGCGACAACATCCAACCGTCACAGGTAAATCCCTCTACTCTTCCTTATCATTTTTTATCTAACAATTTTTTTTTGTCTTGTGCATCATCACAATCACCAAAACAATTTCATTCCCCACATTCATCAAACACCACTACCATCATACATCATCATCACCACATTTCATTTCATTTGTTACATTTTTTCCAAAAAGAAAAGAAAAGAAATAACACAACCAACATCACCATCTCCTCTTCATTCTTGCATTTTTATTTTCTGACATCAATAGAAAAATTTAAAAAAATTGCAAAAGAAAAAAAAATAAAAAAAACAAGCAGGAGTCGCCCGCAGCCTCTGGCGGCCTGCACCGCCGTCCACGTGCCCCAGCGCGGCGCCATCAGCAGGACCAGTATGCACCTCCACAAGTGGAGACCAGATACGAGGAGCCTCCGTAGGTGTTCGAGATCAACGGGTTGTGGTACAGCCGTGACCCCGTCAGCAGACAATCGGGGATGGGGAATGGTCATCCTCACCGACCTACCCCAGCTTACCTAGGAACCAGCTCCGTCCCCGCACCGCGCTTTGTTTAGTCTGGGTCCGAACAAGGGTACCAGCCTCAGCAGCACCAGCAGCAGCAGCGCACATTTCAGCAGGGCCCAGCACCGTCCCACCAGCAGCAGTAGTATCGGTACGGCCAGCAGGGCCAGTACAGAACCTCATCCGGAAGTCAGCATCAAGCCCAGCCCACCGAATTGGAGTCCCTCACCTTAATGATCCAGATCCTGTCTGATAGGGTCCAACAAATCCAGAATGACTATCTGGATATGAGAACCGATCTGAATCGTGTCTCTCGTACCCAGGATCAACAGATGGCGCCAAAGACCCCAATTCCTGCATAGGTTCAGGCCAACCCAAACAGCTTAACCCATGGCCAGAACCGACCTCGTGATCAGGTATATTATTCAGATAATTATTTATCTGAACATGAGATCCTTTCGTATGATAATGTGAATCAAATGTCCCTCAGGAGGGGAAGGACCGTGACCATACCTGATCGGGCACGAGCACCGAAGGAAGGAGCTGCCAAGTCTCTACCTGAGGAGAACTTGGAGGAAGAAGAGGAGCAGCACCACCATCACCACCGGCAGAAGAAGAGGACGTCTGAGTCCTCGAAGCAGCAACCCCGCACCAGCAAAGAGTCCGACGGAACCGATGAAGAGCCCGCACCTCCATCTGAGGAGGACCGTCAAGAAGTCGCAGAAGACGCATCACCGGTTTCGCCTTAGCATTTTCCTTTCAGTCAGAATCAGAGTCAGAGTCCGAGTCTGTTTAAAAGTCCGAGTCATGTACAGAACTCAGTTCCATATTTCAATGAAAACCTTTCAGTTTCAGAACATGAGTTGGAGTCAATAATCCCTTTCCCCCGAGCTCTCAAGGGTAGAAAGAAGAAAATGAAAAAAATCCAAAAAGATGACTCTGAGATGGCAAAGTTCTGCAACAAACACATCAAGGTCACAATTCCTTTTGACAAGTACGTGGAAATGTCCCCTGCATTTCAAAAATACCTTAAGGTGAGATGCACACCTACTAGGGTTAGCAGGAAGACCAAAAGCCGTGTTGAGAAACACGTTCTATCAGTAGCCACGACTTGTGCAATAAAGAACTCGTTTCCAAGGAAACGGAGAGACATGGGTGCACACTATGTAGTGAGTCATGTTGATGACATCGCGTTTGCACGCACTCTCCTGGACAATGGTTCCTCAATTAACTTAATGCCTACAGCCCTCTATGAGCGGCTTAATCTCGGACCTCTTAGGAAATCTAGAGCCCTCCTGCAATTTTCTGATAAATCAACCAAGAGGTCCCAAGAAGAATTGAGGAATGTTGTGATTAAAGTCGAGGGGTAGGAATACATGGTGGACTTCACTGTCCTAGATATGGAAACCCCTCGTAATTAGAGAGACTCCCAGATCATCTTAGGCAGGCCCTTCCTCAGGTTAGCAGGGGCCTTGTTTGATTACAAGATCGGGAAGATCCAGTTCCAAACTCCAAGCGGAGATGAGAAACTTGAGATGAAGCAGACCAGATGGCAGAGATCGGATTCCGAATCCAGCACCGAGTACTCTTCAACCGAAGCAGACTGCGATCATGTAGACATAGTTGGGCCATGGAGACAGAACCCAGCCAGCACTGATGAGTCCCTCCCCTCCGGAGATGATCCTGTGCATGAGTCAGTTTGCGAGGTCCTCAGAAACGAGTACAACTCAGAACTTGCATCGCCCTACATCTTCGATGACTTAGAGGCCCAACTGGGCCTGTCAGACCTTACCTCTTTAGGACAATCGGAAGATGAGGATGACGAGTCGGACGAGGCTTTTGCCGATTGCATGGAAACCTTTGACGATCCGACTCCAGAGCCAAACAACTTGGTGGTAGCAATCACAGAGAAAGATCCAGCCACTTCCGACACCGAACCAGATTCGATTGAGCTAGATTTCCTAGACGATCACACTATACCTGAGCTCAATCCCTTACCCACAACACTAAAATACACCTTCCTTGCGGGTCAGGATAAGAAATATCCGGTCATCATCAGTTCGTGATTGACCGAGGAGCCGGAATCTCGCTTGCTAGAGATCCTGGAGAAAAACAACAAGGCGATAGGCTGGAGCATTTCCGATCTCCACGGGATAAATCACGCTCTGTTCGCACCATATCTACTTGGAGAATGAAGCCAAACCCTCTCGTGAATTCCAACATCGTTTGGATCCAAATTTACGAGAGGTCATGAAGAAGGAGATAGAGAAATGGTGCAACGCGGGTTTTATTTATCTCATCTCTGACTCTAAATGGGTGGCCCCAATCCATGTGGTCCCGAAAAAGTCAGGAATTCAAACGACCACCAATGAGGACGGAGAGGAGATCGTAACTCGAGTGCCCACGTCGTGGCGCATCTGTGTGGATTAAAGACGCTTGAATGTCGCGACGAAGAAGGATCATTTCCCCCTACCGTTCATTGATTAGATCCTAGAGAGACTAGTGGGGAAAGAGTTCTTCTGTTTCTTGGATTGGTTCTCGGGCTACAATCAAGTAGCCATAGCTCCGGAGGACCAGGAAAAGACCACGTTCACATGCCCCTTTGGTACCTATGCTTCCAGGCGCATGCCCTTTGGGTTATGCAACGCTTCAGGTACTTTCCAAAGGTGCATGATTGCTGTATTCGCCGAAATGGTCGGCGAATTCATGGAAGTCTTCATGGATGACTTCTCGGTCCATGGTGATTCCTTCGATTCCTATCTTAGGAATCTGTACCGAGTCCTCAAACGATGTTGTGAGGTCAATCTGGTGCTCTCCTTGGAGAAAAGTCACTTCATGGTGACGGAGGGCATTGTGTTGGGGCACGTCATCTCCAAGAGAGGAATGGAGGTTGACCCTGCCAAGGTGGATGTGATCAGACGACTCCAGCCACCAACCAACATCAAACAGTTGCGGTCGTTCCTCGGGTGTTGTCATATGCACGGTTTCTGACTTCCACAAGCTCATTCAGATCCATTTCTCTCTGCTTCTGCCCAAGGTGGTGTTCCAGTTGACCTTCTTAATTGCCCATTCTGATTTATGCACTAGTTCTGCGGGCAAATGGCACGGCTTTCCGAATACCATTCGGAATGGGGAGGTTCCTAACGGTGTCTTGTAAGCTGTCATATACGCCCATAAGACCAGATCCAAAATCTGAGACTAGTCATTCCTGTCTGGGCGGACAAGCTTTTGCAATATAATTTTCACCTCCCGATTCGACACTTCAGCCATACCATTAGTTTGTTGGTGGTAAGGACTAGCGACACGGTGTTCGATGTCGTAGTCCTTCAGGAGTTTCTTTACCTCCTGATTTACAAAGTGGCTACCCCCGTCTGATATCATCATTTTGGGGATCCCGAACCTAGAGATGATGTGCTCTCTGATGAATTTACAGACAGTCATGCTGTCTGTGGCTCGGGTCAGGATAGCCTCCACCCACATGGATAGATAATCTACCGCGAGAAGGATGTATTCGAATCCGTGGCTGACAGGGAATGTGAAGGATATGGTTAGATCCTCAAGCACATCACGGAAGCGTGAGCATCGTATCAAATACGACGAGGAGCGACTAGTCGCACTAGTTGCTCAATGCAGCGGAATTTAAAAAATTTTCTTACGACGAAACCACATGATCCAAGAACACTTCTCGGATCGTTTCGTTTAAACCACAAACAAGTAATAGGATTACCTCTTGAAGCATGGTTACGATCGAGTCTCTAAACGAAGAGACCTCCTGTCTCAAGTCCGATCCGACGGAGGAGACGCTTGCGAGCGCGGGGATGAACCGCGTGCTTCTCGCAATCCATGTTGATGATCCAAGCGGCGGATCTCCTGATCTCGACACACGAGATCCAACGTCTTCTTCATGAGCGAGGCGCACCGAAGGAGATGGAGATCCACGGGCAGACGATCGGGTAGCATAACGACGATGCTACGGCGATGGAGAACCTCTCCATGGCATCCATGGTGGACGGCCATGAGAGGGAGAGAGAGAGGGCTGACTTCTAGAGAGAGAGAGAGAGAGAAGTGTTGTGTAAAATAGAGAGCATGGTATGCCTCTCTATTTATAGGGTTTTGGGATCCATGGATCTCAATCCATGTGACATATAAAATCAATGGATGAGATTGATTTATGTCAATCCAATGGTCAAGATTGTTGTTGGTAAAAGCCAACAACTTGTGATTTAAATTTGATGAAATATATCAAATATATATTAACACCAAATTAAATCAATCAAATAAGGAGAGAGAGAATAAAGGAGATCAACCTTCCCTTTTGGAGGGAGGGCAATCTCATGGATTCCCATGAGATTGCACATCTCCTTGATTTTCTCTCTACTTATTTTCCAACAACTATTTGTTGGGATTTTATTCACCAAAATAATTCTCAATTAATTTTGGGAATATTGCAATCTTGACATTGGAATATTGTGAATCATATTCACAACCCAAAACAAAATGTAATTTACATTTTCAATTAATTAGACAATGTGTATCAAATACACATTAATAATTAATCTACTAATATAAATTATATTTAACTCTCTTTAATACATTATAAATCACATTTATAATATATTATGAATAATTGGATATTACTATCCACATTATTCTTATCCATAATAATTAAATCACATTTAATTATATTGGATAACTTATTCTCTTGTGCTCAAATAATATGAATCACATTCACATTATTTACATCTTTGATAATCAAATCACATTTAATTATCTAAGATAACTCTCCTTATAATATGAATCAAATTCATATTATTCATGATAACTAAATCACATTTAGTTATCCATTTTCTTAATGCTCGGATACATATATCAACAATAGAATTATCCATGAACTCTTTCAAGGATAATGCGCTTTCTCCGCGAATACTTGGAGATAAGGACAGGGCGATTGTACTGTTCCACGTATAGTGACATGGATATTGAGATCACATCTCAAATCCAGATCTCGGGCCTCCCATAGATGCTTGATTAAATCAAGACCGTAAATCTAATCTTCTCATTGCATCTGAATCACATTCAGATCAATGTCCAACATTTGGACTAAGATCAGATTACTTCTCTACTGAGAGGAGTCACTAAAATCCAGACCCGTTTCATCACTCCCTAGGAATGGAAGCGTCATGGTTATACAATCGTTTATGATCACATCACCCTCAGGTATTCTTAATACCTGTACATCCTGCATACTGGAAGACTCAGAGAAAACCTGAAGTATTAGATCAACTTTACACTGTCTACTTCAGGGTTTTATCAGTAAGTTTCTCATTCGATCATTGGGAGTCGGTATCGATCATATACTTTCCAAAAGCATATATCATACCTAGATCTTGATCATATACTTTCCAAAAGTATATATCAAACCTACAAATTCAGTCAAGCTTCCAAAGCGAGACGACCATGCGCATGGAATTTGATTCTTCCCAATATCTCATGAGTGAGCTCATGTCTTCCGGTTCAGTAACTGAACCTGTATGATCCCTTTGAGAGATCGTATTACTCGTATGCCCTTATATGCACACCAGCGCGCCGGTGTATAGACCTTGATTAGGTCATCAACCTACTGGTCTGCCAAATGTACATACTCAAACATATAGTAACACATCTGTCTCCGGTCAGAGGATGTGTGCCTGTATCGTGACAGCATACGATATAGGACTTTGGTTATCTCGATCTCGTTAAGTCAACTCTTTGACTTAACTAATCTGACACCTCCGAATCTCTATTCTTATGCAGAGGACTTGCATCAAGAGGTTGGTCAGATATCAGACTTTAGAGAGAAGGATTGCCATCTCCTTCTTAGGCTGGAGATCATCTCTTAATAATCATTTGATGATGCTTGATGAGTCCTCAATCTAACTCTTTAGATATTCATCCTAGCACCAGCCTCTATGATTCAATAATTGAATCAACAGCTATATGATCATTAAGATGGCCATGGTACATAACCCTAATTGTACTAAGGGACCTATTATACAAATTATATATACTCTTTATTTCAGATCAAGGAGTGAATTGCAATAACATTTATTGCATAATGGCTTGCCGTGGGCTCGCATGTCCAACAATCTCCCACTAGCCCAAAGAGCCATTAATGGGCTAATCATTTAAACACACACTCATGTGACAATCATAGGCTATTTAGAAAATAGCTAGGTAACCTGATCAGTCACTCTGTTCTTAAGAGACTACGCCAAGTCCTTTTACGGCACTTGCATATCCCCTAGTAATAGTGCTCGCATCCAATGCGATTGTTGCATCTTATGCAACCAATACTCAATTTTGTTATAGTGTCCTTGACATTATACCTCGATTATTACAACCAGTATTTCCATAATCCTTGTCAGAATACCTTTATCCCTGGAGATCACTATCTCTAAAGGTATCCAAAGTTAAGACCTTTTAGATCACTATCTATAAAGTCTTAAGTATTTGAAGATAAGACTTTGAGATCACTATCTCAAAGATCTTATCATCTATGAAGATTTTGTTATTACTGCAATCAAGTGTTTTATCTCCATAGTAGGATTAGTAACATTTTACCACTCCCATCGCATGGCAGACATCCGGTATTCGTACACATCCAGCATACACTCAGCTTCTCGTAACTGATGCACAAGTGCAAGCAGTTCTAGCATTCACTTCCTCAACCTTTTGAGGTGCTATCCCTTTAGATAGGTCAGTACCACATCTTAAGGGATGGAAGCCTTTCTTGGAATATCTAAGAATAGAATATGTCAAAGGTGTACTACAAATGGCACAGTCCCAATATCCTCTTCTCTTTGCTTCTGAACATCTTCAGAACTAGGATTTAAGAGGTATCCTTGAGATCATATATTAAGGTATGGAACAACCAAATTATAACACTTAATAGTATCATCCTTAGATCATTCCAAATGATTAGGATATTATCTACTTTTAGCACAATGAACACAATGGCACTCCCACTAAGCTTCACATGGTTCATCAAGATTTTATATGAAATCATAACATTTATAATTTTGACAAATCTTATGTTCCAACTACAAGAAGCTTATTTGAGTCCAAAGATGGAGTTCTTTAGCTTGCACACCTTGCTTTCCTCAACCATGAAGCCCTGGGGCTACATCATATAAATATCCTCAAAGAGGTATTCATAGAGGAATGCAATCTTGACTCACATCATGAAGATGTCATAGTCAAGTTGTGTAGCTATAGTTAGCAGTATTCTGATGGGTTAAAGCAAGGTCACCGAAGAGCAAGTCTCATCGCTAGCGATGTCTTCTCTTCGGTGTGTAGCTCATGGCTACGAACCGTGCTTTGAAGGTCTCTACCTTCTCATCAGGTTCCCTCTTTCTCTTGAAGATCCATTTAAACTTTAATGGGTCTTACCCATATAGGTGGATCTTCGAGGGTCCATATACAACACTTGTATATGAAGTCTACATTAGACTTTTATGCTAACATCCATATATCCATGTCATGATCCTCAGGAGCTTCATCACATGAAGTCCAATCATTTTCACATGAAATACATCCTCAAACTTATTTGAAGAAGTATTAGTGTTTCATCTTCAATTACTCTTTTAGTTTCCGATTTCAGGAGCCTCATTATCTTCTCAAGATTAAATGAGTTCCTTTACTTCATTCTATCTTGATTCTTAAGAGAGTCATCCTCTAAGAATCATATTCTCAGAGATGAGATCATTTAAGAATCTCAAGGTCATAAAGTAGGTATACAATACCATCCTTTATTTTCCTAATGAAGTAGCACTCTCTAGTGCTAGATTCCATCTTACATGCATGGAACCTTATTAAGTATATAATGTGGTCTCTACTACATATATACCTTTTGAAACTAAGAGATAATTATGCTAGGATTAATCATTGATTAAATCATGTCACACATGATCAATTGTATCTCCCTACAACTTCATTGAGTTCAGGTTCATTAGGAGGATTGAGATAGGAATGATATTCATATCTCCATAAGGTATTTCTTGAATTCATCTAATAGGTACAAGCTACCTTGGTTAGATCAAATTCATTTCATCTTCCTTCAAACTTTGGTTATAAACCAAAATTGTGAAATCTTTGAACATTTCAAAGTTTTCTAAGTGAAGAGAAGAAATCTCATATCACAAATAATCACTAATAGATATCACATATCCATAATGTTTATTCTGATATAGATGATTTACATACATCAATATGTTTGAGATCTTGAATACCTTAACATCTTACACCTATCACAAAGAAGGGTGTATTGGACATTTTTACTTTTGAATACAATATTCACAAGTATGTGAGATTTGAATCTTTAGATAATCTAAAGTTTCATGTCTTACTATTCTATTGATCTCATCAACAGACATGTGTCCAAAACATGATGCCAGATCATTGTCAAATGATCTTTATCTTCCTATTGATCTTTAAAGGTTTAATTTTCAGTATTAGAAATCATAATGAACCATTCATTGATTTTCTAATTTAATAGAGTCCACTAGATTTTAGATTACTATCTGAAATATCTCCATCATAACTCTTTATGATAGATTTATTACAGAATTCATGTTTATATCCAACAATTAGAATAAACAATGAGTGTATTCTAATATCTAGGTCATAGAGACATTCTCTAAGACTAAGGGCTCCCACTGAAAATATGAAGTCTATTGATCTCATGGAAATTGTTGCAACACTTGCATCACTTTCAACATGGATGACCAATAAAGCTTAAGATCAAATTTCTAATATTCTAATACATATGCAACCAATTGCAAGTGTCATCAGAAGATTGAGATACAATTATTAGACTTTATCTTATCAAATAAGTAAGTTAATATCAATGATTATATGTAGATTAATCTGATGTACTATCTGATTCCTTCTCTAAGGATTCTAGATAGATTTGATAGTCATACTATCAACACATCAACATATTGCAGTATTGGCATTCATCCAACTCTTTGGATGTTATATGGAAGTCACAGAAGTACAGTCAACTCTTTGATTATACTTCTTGCTTAGGTCCAACCCATGCTTCCACTGCGCTCCCTCTATCTATAAGCAACCATTGCTTAAGACTAAGGATCTCTTATGTTAAATTCAAAAGAACTTAATGTAAGAGCATTTTGACATTTATACATGCTTCACCTAATTCATATAATATGAATATTATGAAGCTTCATGAATGACTAGAGTATAGATAGTAGAATGATGACACTCATCATCTACATCCATTTAAACTCTTAAAACATAGGTTCAGGTAGGTACTCAAACAATTTGAATACATCATCTCTTATAGAGCTACCATTCTACATGATGCAGAGAACCATATCATTCATGATTAAATGTCAAGAGCACATATGTATGCCAGAAAATCTTTATTGATTTTATAAGGATTATTTGATAATTATGATCATCATCGACATGTCACTTCCAAAGTACATTCAATGAGATCAAGACTTATAGAGACATACAAACCCTAGGGTTTTAGTCCTATTGTCTTATTATCACTTCTCATTATTATGAGGAAACTTGCACATTACAACCACATACATTATGTGTCCAATTGCAAGTACAATATCTGGATCAAAGGGTCCAATCCATGATATTCTACTGGTTATTATTGAGTATAACATTGAGTGGGTTTAATGAAGGATTATCTGAAATAAGAAATTTGCATAAACTTATATAAATATGTAATTTACTTTGATTTAGGAATTTTTATATCAAAGTTGTCTTACCATGTCAACAATGAAAGTTCATTCCCTTAATCACTTTCAATGTAAGAGATATACTTACCATTATATCTCAAGCAAGATCTGGGATCTCCTTCCTTATCTTTGTTGCATCCCAATAATATGAGAACCTGCAACTCTGATAAAAAGAAGCGGGAACACATTCCGCCTTGCAAGTCCAACTTGCATCTCCCAATTCGGTCTTTAACACCTGGGCCCACCACCCCTAAGGTGATGTTGACCCGTCATTAATTGAACCAACCGTCAACAGGAATACAACTCGCTATGTGCAATCCAATATCGCCCCAATAATATGAGGACCCGATATTGGGGTCACTACGCATACGTCCTTACTCTTTCGAGAAGCGACGAGCCCGATCCAAATGGATCATATGCAGGAGCTGTCACTTCGGACAGGCGTCTCCCACATATAATATCTGGCGACGAAACCCTTCGCCTTGGCGGGAGACCATGGATGTCACTTATGTGATCCTCCATATCATATTCAAATTTAATTAATTATTATGAATCACATTCATATAATCAATTCTTCCAAGGGAATTATCAACTCTAATCATATTAGAGTATAATTGGACATAATCAATTCAATCATATTAAATTAATTATCAATCCAATTCAATCAATCAAACTTGATTGTCTTACTTGAATATATATGGTATTATTCTCAAAGTACGTATTAATTTGTATTTTAATAATTAGAAAAATACATCTTAATCCCTCAGACATTATCCCGGCCCTACCCGCTATCATGGCCAGTACCGGCGGGAGTGGGACGGACCGCATACGTTGCAACCCGCTACCCCAGCGATCCCCGACTAGACACCATATCCACCTCGGGAAAGGATAATGCCAAATTGATTAATTTGTACTTGAGATGATCATCGGTTTTTCAACCGAAATTATACCATATAGTAATCAAAACAATTTTGATTATAAGGAAATTTGCTAGACAAATTCCCAATCCTATTCAAGCAAGAGTTTGATGACTGTGATTTCAATTATGATTTAGATCAAATCTAATCAATTAATTGATTGGGGCCAAGTCAATTAAGGAAATAATCATTCTCTAATATTTCACAAATATTTTCCATAATTATTTCTCGAAATTAACAATTAATTTCATTAATTGACAATCACATGGTCTTAATTAGGAAAGTAATTTCAGCAGTGACCCCTACTTACTAAAATTAGCATATCTCAATCAATTTAAATCCAAATTAAGCAAAGTCAATTTCTAAAGTTTGCTAATTTGATTTAAAACAGAAACCAAGTGATGTTTCACGCATTTCGAGGCGTCTCTAATCAGTAATTAACTCTTTAATTACGTTAAGATTCGCAGTTCCCGTAATAGTGCATACATGTTCATTAAAATGACCATATCTAGAGCATACGAAATCCGATTTACGCAAACTCAGATCCTATGGTTTCCTTATTTAATGGGGAACAAAATCCAAGTGCTTTTTTTGTGTTTAAACAATTTAAACAGGGCCGAAAAATTACACTAAACAGATCTGCGAAAATGAAATGCGATAAAACTTTCGCAACCTTAACGAACCCAAGTCGTCCTCGGTTTGCGAATCATATTCGAAACCTTCGACCTAAGGCTCTGATACCACTTGAAGGATATGGTTAGATCCTCAAGCACATCACGGAAGCGTGAGCATCGTATCGAATACGACGAGGAGCGACTAGTCGCACTAGTTGCTCGATGCAGCGGAATTTAAAAAATTTTCTTACGACGAAACCACATAATCCAAGAACACTTCTCGGATCGTTTCGTTTAAACCACAAACAAGTAATAGGATTACCTCTTGAAGCATGGTTACGATCGAGTCTCTAAACGAAGAGACCTCCTGTCTCAAGTCCGATCCGACGGAGGAGACGCTTGCGAGCGCGGGGATGAACCGCGTGCTTCTCGCAATCCATGTTGATGATCCAAGCGGCGGATCTCCTGATCTCGACACACGAGATCCAACGTCTTCTTCACGAGCGAGGCGCACCGAAGGAGACGGAGATCCACGGGCAGACGATCGGGTAGCATAACGACGATGCTACGGCGATGGAGAACCTCTCCATGGCATCCATGGTGGACGGCCATGAGAGGGAGAGAGAGAGGGCTGACTTCTAGAGAGAAAGAGAGAGAGAGAAGTGTTGTGTAAAATAGAGAGCATGGTATGCCTCTCTATTTATAGGGTTTTGGGATCCATGGATCTCAATCCATGTGACATATAAAATCAATGGATGAGATTGATTTATATCAATCCAATGGTCAAGATTGTTGTTGGTAAAAGCCAACAACTTGTGATTTAAATTTGATGAAATATATCAAATATATATTAACACCAAATTAAATCAATCAAATAAGGAGAGAGAGAATAAAGGAGATCAACCTTCCCTTTTGGAGGGAGGGCAATCTCATGGATTCCCATGAGATTGCACATCTCCTTGATTT
The DNA here is from genome assembly GCA_037367405.1 of Ottelia alismoides. Taxonomy (NCBI): domain Eukaryota; kingdom Viridiplantae; phylum Streptophyta; class Magnoliopsida; order Alismatales; family Hydrocharitaceae; genus Ottelia; species Ottelia alismoides. Next base: position 1,011,134 of record JAZKJV010004099.1, read on the forward strand.
TCTCTCTACTTATTTTCCAACAACTATTTGTTGGGATTTTATTCACCAAAATAATTCTCAATTAATTTTGGGAATATTACAATCTTGACATTGGAATATTGTGAATCATATTCACAACCCAAAACAAAATGTAATTTACATTTTCAATTAATTAGACAATGTGTATCAAATACACATTAATAATTAATCTACTAATATAAATTATATTTAACTCTCTTTAATACATTATAAATCACATTTATAATATATTATGAATAATTGGATATTACTATCCACATTATTCTTATCCATAATAATTAAATCACATTTAATTATATTGGATAACTTATTCTCTTGTGCTCAAATAATATGAATCACATTCACATTATTTACATCTTTGATAATCAAATCACATTTAATTATCTAAGATAACTCTCCTTATAATATGAATCAAATTCATATTATTCATGATAACTAAATCACATTTAATTATCCATTTTCTCAATGCTCGGATACATATATCAACAATAGAATTATCCATGAACTCTTTCAAGGATAATGCGCTTTCTCCGCGAATACTTGGAGATAAGGACAGGGCGATTGTACTGTTCCACGTATAGTGACATGGATATTGAGATCACATCTCAAATCCAGATCTCGGGCCTCCCATAGATGCTTGATTAAATCAAGACCGTAAATCTAATCTTCTCATTGCATCTGAATCACATTCAGATCAATGTCCAACATTTGGACTAAGATCAGATTACTTCTCTACTGAGAGGAGTCACTAAAATCCAGACCCGTTTCATCACTCCCTAGGAATGGAAGCGTCATGGTTATACAATCGTTTATGATCACATCACCCTCAGGTATTCCTAATACCTGTACATCCTGCATACTGGAAGACTCAGAGAAAACCTGAAGTATTAGATCAACTTTACACTGTCTACTTCAGGGTTTTATCAGTAAGTTTCTCATTCGATCATTGGGAGTCGGTATCGATCATATACTTTCCAAAAGCATATATCATACCTAGATCTTGATCATATACTTTCCAAAAGTATATATCAAACCTACAAATTCAGTCAAGCTTCCAAAGCGAGACGACCATGCGCATGGAATTTGATTCTTCCCAATATCTCATGAGTGAGCTCATGTCTTCCGGTTCAGTAACTGAACCTGTATGATCCCTTTGAGAGATCGTATTACTCGTATGCCCTTATATGCACACCAGCGCGCCGGTGTATAGACCTTGATTAGGTCATCAACCTACTGGTCTGCCAAATGTACATACTCAAACATATAGTAACACATCTGTCTCCGGTCAGAGGATGTGTGCCTGTATCGTGACAGCATACGATATAGGACTTTGGTTATCTCGATCTCGTTAAGTCAACTCTTTGACTTAACTAATCTGACACCTCCGAATCTCTATTCTTATGCAGAGGACTTGCATCAAGAGGTTGGTCAGATATCAGCCTTTAGAGAGAAGGATTGCCATCTCCTTCTTAGGCTGGAGATCATCTCTTAATAATCATTTGATGATGCTTGATGAGTCCTCAATCTAACTCTTTAGATATTCATCCTAGCACCAGCCTCTATGATTCAATAATTGAATCAACAGCTATATGATCATTAAGATGGCCATGGTACATAACCCTAATTGTACTAAGGGACCTATTATACAAATTATATATACTCTTTATTTCAGATCAAGGAGTGAATTGCAATAACATTTATTGCATAATGGCTTGCCGTGGGCTCGCATGTCCAACAGAATGAGCCCATGAAATTGATGCCCCAGGCGTTAAAGACATCACAAATGATGACAGGTTGCATAGGCATCTCATCCTTAGAACCAACGGTTCCTCCCATTCTCTGACATACTGGGCACGACTTCGTGAATGTGATGGCATCACGAAACAGAGTCGGCCAGTAAAAGCCACAATGAAGTACCTTCCATGCGGTCCTCTTCCCGGAGTGGTGTCCTCCTGCCTCTAAGCTGTGGCATAAAGAAAGGACACTCTGGTATTCCTCCTGAGGAATACATCGTCTTCAGACACAATCCGGTCCTTCGAAGAAAAGGATCAGATCCTCCCAATGGTAGTTTCTAGCATCCGACTTCAGTCGGTCAATGTGGCTCTTGGTCCAATCTTCAGGAACCTTCTTGGAGACAAGATAGTTCACGATGTTGGCGTACCATGGGAGTGAGTCGACAACATAAATCGACTCATCAGGGAAGGAGTCTCGACTAGGTGAATCCTCGGAAGTATTAAGATCTTCGAGACGAGAGAGATGATCAGCTACTACGTTCTTTTTTCCAGGTTTATCACGGATGTCCAAATCAGACTCCTGGATAAGTAAAATCCATTGAAGAAGATGTGCCTTCGCGTCCTTCTTCTCCATCAAGTATCACAATGTCGTGTGGTCAGTGAACACAATTACCTTGGATCCAATTAAGTGGGATCTGAACTTGTCCAAGGCAAATGTATAGTTACGCTGAGCGGTATCAAGCACTTTGCTTGCATAGTGAATTGCGAACGGGACGCCATCCCTTCTCTGTCCTAATACAACCCCAACAGCAAAGTCTGAGGCGTCCGTCATGATCTCAAAAGGTAGAGACCAATCTGGGGCTTGTAGGATAGGTGCGTCCATGACCATTCCTTGTAATAGCTTAAAGGCCTCGAGACATTTGTGATCAACAACAAACTCCATGTCTTTGCCTAAAAGCTCAGTTAGCGGTCGGGCAATCTTAGAAAAAGCCTTAATGAATCTTTGATAAATCCGACAAATGCAAGGTTGAAGATCTTCCAAGGCAAGTTGAAGTCCAAGTGGACAGGCCCATTTGTCGTCCATACGGTGCATGATAGTGGATGTATCGAGATCTCAGATCTCGCAGATGACGCACCGACATTCCTGGTGAATGGAAAACTGTTGAAGCACTTCGTCGAATCCAATGAGCAGTTAGTCCATGTTGAGGAGATTGTATTCATGCGTGAGACAGATTCAGCAGATACACCTCGAGTCGCGTATGAGACCTTGCAGCAGTGAGCTCTAGCCATCAGCAGTATCTTGAAAGATTCAGACCAACTCACTTGTATATATCATCATTCATGTACATTCTGTCCTTTCTCCCCCGCGACTCTAGTAACCCATCCCCGCCTCACTAAATCACTATCTTGGACTATACTTAGGATGACCAGATCCTAAGTATAGGGGGGATGAGCCACCTGAGTCAGTTCATTGTACATTCTCCAGATCACATTGCTCCTCATACTCACTTCCGTCCTATACTTAGGCTGACCTGAGCCTAAGTATAGGGGGGACCGATGCCAGCATTGTATATTCATCCACTTCTCTTCTTGACCTCGTCCGCCCCACTTTTTGACTTTCTTCTACACTTAGGCTGTAAGAGCCTAAGTATAGGGGGGTCGGTCGATTTCCATACATTTTCCATTCTCTTTAGCTCTCCTACGCTTAGCATGAGCTATGTCTTTTTTCTCGCTTTTCATGCTCTGAGGACATAGCACACACTAAGTATAGGGGGTGTGTATTTATTACATATATACTTTACCCATAGCTCGTACTTTCGTGTATTCTCGCGTATTCTTTGTATATATTTTGCAATAATTACGGGTGGGTAAAAATTGAAATATATATATAGAAAAAAATATAAGCTTCTTATTTACTCTTGCATATCATCTCTGCATCTGAAAAAAAAAAGAGTCTTGCATTTCATTCATCTGCATAGCATGTCATCTGCATCTCATCTGCATATCTTGCATATGCAAAGTGAAAAGCTAGTGGGTTCTGAACCAAGTTATGAGTAGATATTGAGGATGGACTTGATTTGACCTTAATCCACCTAATTTCACAGGAACCTTGTAGGAACTGGAGTTAAGATTTCTCAGGTCAAGTGACTTAATTCTTTGAGTCCGCAAGTCTATGTTCACATGTCATCTTGATTAGTCTAAGTAGAATATCCCGTGCATACGCATGATTCTTATAGACAGTGACCTAACTTGGACAAGCACAATGCACATAACTCTTCATTGATGAGGTGGTGAGGTGGTAGAATCCTTTAGCTTGGAGTAGCACACGGGTGGAAACATCTGTCCTCCTCTAGGGAGGGTAGTGCATCTCAACCTAGTCTGGTGGTGTTGACATCTAAGGACAGGATGTTGTGGGTTGCAATAATGCTTCAAAAGAGGGATAGTCTACTGGCTCAAGAGGAAAAAACTCCTGATGTACATGATGCACCTTGTATGAGTTTGAAAAAAAATGCAAGAACTCCAGAAAATCAAACAGGTCCAAGTGAAAATAAAATACCTGTCGGAGTATGTATATTAGCAAGAAGTCTGCAGCTGGATGACTTGGCTACACTGGTCAGGCATCCTGGGATAGGTAGCTATACTGGCTACCGTCCATTCTTTTCTCTACCCCCTCCTCTTGAGCTGGTCGCACTTGAACTTAGAAGGGAATACCCCGCTCCTCGAGGAAAGAGTTACTGGACCGGGTTATTGAGTTACCTTGTTAGAGGAGGCTGGTTCTGAGCCATTTCTGATGTGGAGAGTTACACCTCACTTACACCGTACAAGTAAGAATCATAGTCATCAGAAATTTGCGTTTGAGGATTTGTTCTGACCTGACTATTGAGGCGTCTTGAATAGAAGACTTGTGGAACTTGAAGTCTGTTAGGTCTTAAGTTCAGGTCCCAATAAGGTTCTGCCACATAATTAATCCAAAGATCGAGTCAAGCTCCATTTTCAACTTTTGTTCATGACCTTGGTACGGAACCCAAAATCATTTCACTCTTGCATTTCATTTAGTTGCTCGGGGAGGAGCAAGGTTTAAGTATAGGGGGTTGATGAATCTGTGATTCATCACTCTAAAAGTTGAAAATAGAGTCTTGTTCCCGAGTAAATAGCATCATATTTCCCTTTATCTTGCACAATTAGCATTCATACATGCATTCATAATATATGCATTTTAGCACTCACATTTGCATTAAATAAGAAGCCAGGATCACTTGTAAAATATTCACCTATAAAATAACACCTCCCTTATAATATATATATATATATCTTGAGTTAATAATATAAGGAAGAAAGTCAGAGATCTCCTTTGTAAAAGCACCCAATAAAGCCCTAGAACCTCTGGATCTTAGAAGGCCCATAACTCCCTCATACAACCTCCAAAATAGGTCTACTCACTTTCAGATGAATATACATTAAAAGACCTTTAAAATGGGACTAATTTCATCCAATTTGGAGCTCATAGGAAGAAGTTGGGTTTTTGGGCCTCTATGTATACTATATATGTAAATTTGTGTTCCTGTATTTTTTGTATCATATTTGACCTCAACTCCGTCTTTAGTCAACATGAAACTTGTAGATCTCATCAAGATCTACAACTTTCATTTTTGAGTTTTTACAAATTCGGCCTCCTCTATGTGTAATCTTATTTCTTCTCGTAGCCACTCACAGCTGGCCACGTGGCACCCTCTGAATGCGCCACGCGGCCCGCTCCCCATGCCTTAGCCGCCCGGGCCCACAGCCGTTGGATCTTCATCTCGATCCAATGGTTGCGCCTCCTCCACTTACGCTCTCTTTCTTAGACGTCTGATCATCAACCATCCCCCATCGCAGCCGCCCGCCTCCGCCTGCCTATGCACCTGACACGTGGTAACTCTTTGCGCCACTCGATCGCGCCCATGCCTTTCCATCACAGTCGCTTATTCTACCTCGCACCTCAGCCCTTCGATCAGCACCTTCATCACATCCACACCGTTCACCAACGCCCACTCCAGAGCACAACACGTGGCGCATTAACACCCTTCGATGAGGTCGACCCGGATTTAATCCACGCCGCCCGCTTGCGCTTCGTCTTCAACGCGACGCGTGGCGCAATCAGCGCCCTCAATCGCTTCACCTCGGATCGCATCAGAACCTCTATCTGGCGCTTTGATCCAGGCCGTTGGATCACAAGATCCAACGGCCATGACTTCGTATTCTACCTTTGGCTCCCCTCTCTCCCACGATCTCGATCTTGCGCGAGGGGTCGCCCCTTTCTATTCTCGGCCCCACTCCTGCCACCCTCTCTGACCACCACCACCAAGATGGAGCCCATCCTTCCCTCATCCTCGCCAGCTCCCTCACTCACCACAACTCCCACCAGAGTCGCCCCACAACCTCCACGAACTTCACCTTCCAGCGACTCCGGCCATCACCTTCACCCTATAAATCATCGCCCTTCGGCCACTGTCACGCCTATCCGCCACTCCAGAGAGAACCCTGAGCTCAGAGCAATCGATTGGTGACAGCAATTGACCGTATCTTCGAGCGAAGACAGGCATCTTCTCCGGTGAGATCCACGGCTGCCTCCGCCGTGCTGCAGCCTCCCTCCGTGAGCTGCGTGAGCTCAGGCCATCTACCGACCTTCGAGCGATGACCTAGAGCTCAAACCTGAGCTCCACTCCCCAGGTAGCATCCTCCATTTTCCTCCTCTGATCTTCTCTTTATTTTCCCGTTGATTTCTCTGATTTAATTCGCTCTCCACCGTCATCTTCTCGCTCCACCATCATCTCATCGAGCTCCGGGATGGAGCTCCGATCTTCGCGCTCCCCTTATTTTGCTCAAACACCGTACCCCATCTTCTCTCGACTCCAGCTCCGCCACCTGGGTAGAGCCCGATCACCGGACCACCCTCGCTTTGCCATAGGCCTCTCATCTCACTCAGCACACCTCCACGAACACACACACACTTCGGCTACATCTCTAACCTTCTACAGGTGCTATCTCGTTCACTGGTCGGAACTTCGTCGGAGCTCCCTTCGAGACCCTCCACCACCGAGCTCCAGACCACCTCCTTCCCCCTTGAGTCCACCAGACGCTTAGCCGGCCATCCGCTGATCCTCTGAGATACCTCTGACCCTCCATCGACCTTCACCGACGACGGGAGGGAAGGGCGGAGCAAGCCCAGCTTCGTCGGAGCCCCACCTTCTCCTCCGCAGGAGGCGGAGGGCCGTTGGGGAAGACGTTCAGCCACCGTTCGATCATCTTGATCGAACGATCAGAATCACGCCACGTCGCTTCGTGGAGCAGCCGTAGGATCAAGGCGGATCCCACGATCAGGAGCGAGCCACGTCGCCAAGCACCGGAGCAACAGAGAGCCGTTGGATTTATCACGATCCAGCGGCGATAGATCAACCACGTCACCACTTCATCGCGCTCCAGGTGCCATTGGATCAATCTAGATCCAACGGTAACTAATCGACCATGTCGCCATCAGCAGGAGCAAACCACCGCTGTTGGATCGATCAAGGATCTGACGGACACAGACACACCACGCGCCAGCCACCGACAGCCGTTGGATCATCCTTGATACAACGGTCCAGATCGCGCCACGTCGCCCGATCCGAGCCTCTTCCCCGACCTCTAGGCTCGGATCCCCGAAGCTTCTCCGAGCCTCCATCCGAACCTCCAGAGCAGTCGAGCCACGTCCCGAGCCGCCGATGTCCACCGAGCCTAGGGTACCCCACGTGAGGAGCGCGTGCGGCCTGGGCAAATTGAACTGAGGCCCCTGGAAGTTTCTGAAATTATAATTCAGTCCCTGCGAAGCGTACCCGCGCGAGGAGCACGTGCGTCTGTGGAAAATTACATTCCACCCCCCTGCATTCTAGGTAATTGCATAATAGTCCCTCTCAGCATATTTTATTTTTAGCAATTGTAATTCCTGTATTGCATTTATATCCCTGTCTTTGCACGCATATTTATGCATTCATATTAAATCATTTTTGAGTTTTAAAAATTGCATTGTGTAGCTTACATTGTCCTCTTTATTATGTGACACTTGGCACATTTTTGTAATATCAGTGGAATTATTTATTAATTAATTGGTCCATTTCTGTGCTATTTTGCCCAATTTCACCTTTTAATTAATAGTAAATTCTCTGTAATTCCAAAAATTCCCAAAAAAACACATTAGCTCTAGGATAATTAGCTGCACCTTGCATAAAAATTTCATCTTAATTGCACGCATTTCGAGGTATAAATAAATTATTTGGTGATTTCCTTAATTTATTTTTAAAGGGTTCATTTCACATAAATTAAGGTCTGGTAATTTTCTTGGATTCCTCACCTTTAGATCTATATAGGATAATTTTTATTCCCAAAAATATTGTGATCTGATATTTATTAAAATTAAATTAGTTAAAATCACCCTGCATTTATTTTTCATTCATAGTTAATTCATTTAGTGTCAGAAAATTCCAAAAAAATTAGGGTAGTTTATTTCATCATTTTTCATCATCTAACCAAGTTTCATCATTTTTGGACTTCATTTGAACACTTATCTGATTCAATTTTAAAACTGGCCTGATTTTGCATGTGTCCTACATAAAAAATGAAAAAGACCAAAAAAATATTCCCTCTGAAAATCTAACACTTGGATTTCGCTAAAAATCAACCTAAGGAGACAGCTGCCTCCCTGAGTCCGACCTTGGACTTCCAAGTAAAAAAAGTTGCCAGTCGAGATTAATTTATAAGAAAAATTAAAAGTGGTTATTGATTCGCTCTCGTTATCTGACTGCAATGAACATTACCTATTAATTTGGACATTAATTTGCCTGAATTAACAAGGGTAGCGGGAGGGCATATCAAATGTGTGGTCCTAAAGAATAACGAGAACAAGCAAATCCTAGAGTGGTTCGAGGAGCCGCTAGTGCAAGCCTAGTCTAAAATTCAATCCACACAGCACACAGGGACACGGTTCCACTATGTTTACACACGCAAGAACCCAAATGGAAACCGCTGGAAATGCAACTTTTTTTACAAGTTAATAAAAAAATCTTTCTAGCATCTCAATAGCCGACTTAATCCACAAATCGTCGGCCTCCGATGCATTTCGAGATGCGTCGACTTCAAGAAAGCCGCTCCAAGTCCACTGGGCCCTCGCACAAAAAGATAAAAAATGTTAGAGATAAAAAATAAATAAATATAAAAATAATTTAAAAAATGGAATAATTACAAGTTGGTTCGGGGATCAGACTACCCGAGTGACTGGAAAACACAAATCTAAATTTCTAAAGTGATCTTAAGCCGTTTACCTCCCCGGCAACGGTGCCATTTGATGAATCCAGGAATCTACCTATTTGATGTGTCGAATTGACTTTTTCATTGCAGTCGGATAAATCCGGAACGATCAAAAAATAACCGCACAAATCTATTAATCGTCTAATGAAATTAAGCACGGTTTTATGTTTATTTAGCCTGGGCAAGCCCCAGGGTCGACTCAAGGAGGAAAAGGAACAACTCGAGATCAGATTAGATGGATTAGATTACAGTTTTCCAAGTATTTTTTTAATTTTTTTATGTAATAAAAAGCCAAATGCAATAGTGCGGTTGAACCAGGTTATTAAGAAAATCAACAACTTAGCCAAATTTAATTTTAATGTGAAATCAATCCAAATTGAACAAATTGTATTTTTCCTGTAAACCTAATTCAATGATTAATGCAAAATGGATTTTTTTTGAATTTTTTGGATTTAAAATGCACACATGAAAAATGCAAACTTTTTTGAGGTTTTTGTGCAATTTTTCGTGCAAATGATATGCAAAACTTATGAAAAATTTATTGGAATAAACATGATGAAATGAAGCTACATTAATATTTTTGGAATTTTCTGATATTTTGTGATTTTTTATGAGTTTTTTACTGAAAACGGAGCGATTGTGAGTCTTTAATTCTTAATTAATCCATGCAATCAAATTATCCAAAGACCTACTTATCTCAAATAGATATTTTAATAAAGAATCCAGGAGATTGAAATTTTGCAAAAATCTTATTCATGGAATTAATTAAAATTCATTTACAGAAATCACCCTAGAATTTATTTTATGCACAAGACAACTCCTAATTGGACGAAATTTGGACTGTAATTAAAGCACACTTAGAGGCATCACTCACATTTTTTCATAATTTTTGGAGCAATAAATGACTATGTGCGAATTTCAGAGCATAAATGGGTAAAATATCACTCAATTTCAATCACTGATTTTTAATAAATAATCTGATGCTCACAAAAATATAAATAAATAGCCGCAAGATAAAGAATTAGATGCTCATCAAAATGCTATTTTTTATTAAAAAATGACGCAAAATGACTGTCCAAATAATTACAAGAAGTCAGGGGTGTCTTCGCAATACAGAAATTGAAAATAAAAATGCAATTTGTGTACAGGGGCGCTTTTATAAATAACTAAATATGCAGGGGTGACTATGCAATATTCGCAAAATAATAAAAAAATAAAAAATGAGACGACTGTTTCTTTGTTTACTTCCCACTCAAGGCGCAAAATGGGGGTGGCTAGGGCTGGCTGGGCGCCTGGCGTGTTGGAGCGGGCGGCGCGAAGGTCGAGCGACCGCTGGCGGCTCGAGGCGGAGGGCGTTTGCAGCAGCGCACGGTGGCGCACGACACACGGCCACGCACGGCCTGAAGACGGCGGGAGGGTGGGTGGTTGGAGCGGCGGCCGAAGATGGAGGGGGCGGCGCGGCTTCTACATCCACACGAAGGCACGGCGTACCGGCGCGCAACTGTGGGATAACGCTCGCACGGAGGTGCGTGGGGCGTGGTGGTCGTCTTGGGGTAGACGGAGCACGGGCGTCGAGCGCTGGAGGCACAGCCCCCTACTGGGCGGCGTTCGTGGTGATGGAGGCGGAGCATCGGGCGCGCGAGGGGCAGCTCTGGGGTGTGGCGTGCATGGATGGAGGGGACATGGTGCAGAGGGTGCGCAGCCTGGATGGCCGCCTGTGGCGGAGAGGGCAGCAAGCGGCTGGAGCCGCTTTGCGTCGGCCAGGGGGCGATTCTGCTGCGGAGGAGTTCGGCGGGGATGAACAGCTCCGGTGGACGGTCGATGGCGGTGGGGTGGCCTGGAGCTCATGTTTTATTTTTTGTATTTTTTTTTCAATTTTTTGTATTTTCTTTGTAAATAGTAGAAAAATGTAAAGGTGAAATAAAGATGTGATAATGATAATGGTGGTGGTGATTGTGAGGTGAAGAATAATGTGGTATGGTGATATGAATAAAATAACGACGATGAATGATGATTGTGAATAGTGGTGTGTGGTGGTGAAAATAATTTATTTGTGATGGTGTTTGGTGAACAACAAGGAAAAAAATTGTTAGATAAAGAAAATTGACAAAGTGAAGATTGAGAATACTTACCTGTGTGGTTCGCCGGATTTTGGAGCCACGGTGTGCGGCTTCCGTCGTCGCTTCAAGGAGATGGCAGCCTCCGAAGCTTAGCAAGTCCAATTGGATCTCGCGACGTGGCAATGGTGATGCCGCGGATCTCACCTTGAGGTTGTCGTCGCTCGACTTGTCTCCTACAGCTGTCACCTGAAAGTTAAAGGGGCTCGACCTCACTTCTCTCGAAAACGGTGGATGATGAACAATGGAAGAGGGGATGAGAAAATAAAGAGAAGGGGGAAGTTAGAAAAGAGGTGGAGAATATGGAAGGATGGGGGAGGGAGTGGTGACTTCGAGTGGAGAATAAGAAAAGAAGTAAAAGGGAGAGAAATAATAATAATATACTATAATATAAGTAAAACAAGTAGGCTACTAAAAATAACAATAATTAAAATAGTAATAATAAAATAATAATAAAATCTGAAAATAGTAAAATAAATCCGAAAATAAAAAATTGGGGTGACATGTGGCGGCTCCAGGAGCTACCACATGTCGCTCCTAGAAAATGCAAAAATTAAATGTAAAGAAAAATCAAAAAGAAATAACAAAAGAGATTAAATCAAAAAGTGGTCAACACGAAAGTTGCTCGTCTCAACGAGGGCCGAAAATCAAAAGAAGTCATAGGTACAAAATATATTTTTGGGTGGTACCTTATAGATATAAAATACCGCATTTTATCTTTTGTAATTTTTTTATATTTTTAAAAAGAAAAAAATCAAAATAAAGTTAGAAAAAATATGAAAGGAATATTTACAACCTAATCTAATTTTTTTGGATTTTTAATAATTAAGAAAATAAAAGGATAAAATGAAGGGCAAAAAGGTCAATATGTACAATATACAAAAGGGGCCCAAAACCCAAGTTTTGCATACGAACTCCAATTTTAATGAAAGTGGTCTTGTTTCGAAGGTCTTTGAATTTATATTACTTGAAAAGTGAGTAGACCTAATTCGGAGGTTGTATGAGAGAGATTTGTGTATTTTAAGGCTCCTGGTCTCAAACTTGGATTGGGGTTTTATTGGTCAATTTTACAACTTAATATTTTTTTTTTGATATTTTTACTTTATTAGTGTTAGTCATATATACACTATAAGTTGGTTTTATTGGATTCGGAATTAGTATAAAATATAAACAAAAAGGGTAAAATATGGTGAATATTTACAAGTGAATTGGGCTTCTTATTTTATGAAAATATGAATGCTAAAATGTGGATATTATCAATGTATGCATGAATGCTAATTATGCAATATAAGGGGAAATATGCTGCTATTTACTCAGGAACAAAGCTCTCTTTTTTCAACTTTAAGAGTGATGAATCACATATTCATCAATATGGCATGATTTATTCTCTATTTTAACACGTAAAATTTCATGGATTAATTATAGATACATTATATTCTATTCATGTTGATATAAATGTATTTTATTAATTTAGCTTCGTAATAATGCATCAATTGAACTATTGTTAATCAATACAATTGTTTGAGTCGTGTATTTAATTCATGAGCTTATTATGTTGTTATATTCATGTTTATATTTAATTCATGTTGTATCACTCTGTTTATTGAATTACCTTGCGTAAAATCAAAAGAAAATGTGTGTTGTTTCGTATTGTGTTGTATTGCATAATATTGTATCTTTTGACTTAGATAACATTATTATTGCCTAACATAGATATTTGAATTTTATTGATTATGTTTATAACTTGAGTCCCTGAGTTCAACACTGGACTTATCTGGGATAAACTAAAGCCAAGTCCTCTTCATAAAGATATTATGACTTGGCTCTAATAAATTATCTAAGCAGCCATATTACAATGAACATATTAAGATAGCCATTTAGTGATTCATCAGATGGCGTCATTGTCAGGGACGTGGTTTCATCTTCATGATTAATTAGCTTTTAATATTTAGTTAAGTTAAGATTTGGGATATTTAGGTCAAACTATTTTGTGATTAACTTGTATTGTTTGTTTTGTTTCATTGTTTTTTATTTCTCTTGATGTCATATCTAGTACATAATTTTTTTGGCAGGGCCCATGACGACCGAGGACGGTTAAGAGACATGAAGATGAGGAGTCGAGAGCTCCTGCTGCGTAGCCACAGTAGGAATTGTTGAATACTCAAGAGATTTAATAAAGAAATTTTGTTTCATTTATGTGTTGTATATATTTGTAATATATGTCTTTAGAGTGGTCCTCGTTTGTGGGCTCGCAGTTGTATTTATGGACTGGACTTCATTATACGGTGTATTGAGCAAGTTTTACTCCTAACCTGGGTGGGGCTCAACATGAGTGTTCGTGCTAGGTTAGGCACGCTACTCTTTGAGCTTCTTTTACTTTATCATTACGTGTTTAATCGTAGTTTAGGACATGCTAATAAGAATCTATGATATTCACATCATCGCAATAGATTCATGAGATACATATAAACATCGCTCTACTTAGCCATATTAATTCAATTCTTCCCCGCTAACAGTAGTAGGTTTAGGATGCAGTTTTTTTCGACTTGCGTGCATGATTAATGATGCTTTAAAATTCAGTATTGCACTTGCATGAAGAGAACTAGAGGCACTGTGAGTACTTCTCTTTAGCATGCACCATATCTTTCTCCTTGCATCGGCTTTTCTCGAATTCTCAGTCTTTGATTTACAACTTAGGATTAAATGGAATCGAGACTGGACAATAGACTTGATTGCTTGATTCCTTCCACATTGACTTAAGTGATAAGCTCAAGCTTAAAATCGCAACTAATAATGCAAGTTGATTTTAAAAAAATGGAGTAAAATTCACTTTGTATTATGGGAGAGCGAACCCCATTATACACAGGTTGTTATGCTCGTTGAGAGGTGAGAACTCATCCCTAGGATTGTACCCAAAACCCACATTAAACATTGCGTAGTGGACTTATATCTCGATCATTGATAAAATGACCAACATTTGTTGGTCTTCATGTGTGAGTTGGTGAACTGATGAATTTATGATTCATCACTCTAAAAGTCAAAAATAGAACTTCATTCCTGGGTAATAGCTGCATTTCTCCTTTTATTTTACATTATTCTCATTCATGCATTTAGAATTAGTTTCTACATTTTAGCATGCATATTTGCATTAAATAAGAAGCCAAATTCACTTGTAAATATCACCTATATATTCACCATATTTTCATTGTTATTTATCTATTTTTATGTAACTCATAATTGAATGAAATCAACTCTATAGTGTATATATTACTAACACTAATAAAGGAAAAAATACAAAAAAATAGTAACTCATAAAATCGACTAATAAAACCCAAACCTTAGTTTGATACTAAGAGCCTAAAAATGTGAATATCTCTCTCATAAAGTCTCCTATAGACCACTACTCACTTTTGAATTAAATTACATTCTCTTCAAAACAAGACCAAATTCAAAAGAATAGGAGTTCGTATGTGAAACTTGGGCTTTGGGCCCCTACTTGTATATTGTACATATGTCCCCTTCATTTATTTATTTTATCTTTTATTTTTTAATTATTAAAAATGCAAAATATATATATATATATTAATTTGTAAATATTTATCTTATATTTTGTTTGATTTTATTTTGATGTTTATCTTATTTTAAAATGCCAAAAAAATCTGTAAAAAACAATTCGGTATTTTATATCTATTGGATACCACCTATTTTTTCTGCAGATGGTTTATTTTGGTTCCGATCCTTCATGAAAGTTGAATATCTCATGAAGACGAGCAACTTTCATGTTGACCACTTTTTGATTTGATCGTTTTTTGTTATTTCTCTTTGATTTCTTAGTTTACATTCAATTTTTGATTTTTCTGGGTGCGACATGTGGTAGCTCCTGGAGCTGCCATGTGTCTCCCCATTTTATATTATTTTCATAATTTATTTTATTTTATTTTACTTATTTTATTTATCTTTATTATTTATTATTTATTTACTTATTTATATTTATTTTTTTATTTTAAATTTTATTCGTATTAATTATTTATTTGTTATTTTAATTTTAGTTTTAATTATGTATTTATATTTATTTAATTAATTTAATTTTTTAATTTAATTTTTATTATTTTCTTCCACCTAACTCCATTCTTTACACCTCTCCCACTTCTTTCCCAACTTCCACCACACTTCTTTTCTAACTTCTCCATTTTCCTCCTCCTTTTATTCCCTTCAACCTCTTCATTTTTCCATATCTGTCGTTTCGAGAGAAGAGAGGACGAGCCCCTTTAACTTCCAGTTGACAGTTGTAGGAGATAAGTTAAGCGATGACAACCTCAAAGGAGAGATCCGTGGCACCACCGTTGCCATGATGCGAGCTTCCATTCATGCTCGTTTAGCTTCGAAGGACACTTTGCCATCCTTCTTGAGGCCACGACAAGAGTACAGCATAGCTGCTCCGCACCCTCCGATGAAATCCCAGATAAGTTATCCTTCTTATTTTTTATCTAACGTCATTTTGTTCTTTTCTTGTTGACCACCAACACAATCAACACAATCACCACTATCATCATCAACACCACCACCATCATCATCAACACCACCTCTTCAATATCATCATCACCACCTCTTCACTCCTACTTTTTGATTGCATGTTGGAAAAAATTAAAAAAAATAAAATCAAAACACAATAAAATAAAAAAGGTTGCAAGCCGACCCTCCAGCCATCACCTCCTTGACCCGCTTCGCAAAGGTCGCCTACCTCCAGCCGCGTAGAGCACCTCCAGGTCGTCCCTCCTCCACTCATGCACCTCCACCTGCAACCGCACCTCTCGTGGAGCTCTTCACCTACCGGACGACCCATGGCCACAGCCCCCTTGTTGCACCTTTCACGAACGTCGTTCACACGCCCATGCGCCTCAGCAGCCACGCCCACCTCTGTTGGCACCTACATGCAGCAGAATTTCACCGCATGCTCCACCTACGACCTTCCTCCTGCCCCAGGCAGCGTCGCCCCTCACTTCCATGCGGGCCACCTCCGCACAACCGTGAGCATCACCTCGACGGTCGCTTCCCGCCTCGATCCTCTGCAGTTGCACCCCCTCGCCAACCAACTGTCGTCCCATGCACAAGCCTTGCTGCCACAACCCACGGGAGGCTCCATCTCCATATGCGTAAATAGTCGTGCCTTGCCCTAATGTGGGTTCTATTTTGGGAACCCACAAAGAAGAGGGCTCTTTACTAATTAATTTTTGGTGAATTTGCAAAAGTACCTTCAGAGTAAAAGATAATTAAAGAAATGTCCTTAGGCACAACTTTTTTGTTGAATGTTTATTTTATATATTGCAAATAAACCCTTGTATTTAATTGTATATTGAACTATTATTTCGTATCATATTTTGATTCTAAAAATCGTACGGTGTTCCTCTATTAATTCTGCATCTTCTGATTATTTATTTCTGACTTTTTGAGCATTGAATCGTTACTGAAAATTAGAGCTTGAACATAAGTGATATTTTGCCCAATCCTTTCTATAAAAATTTTCAAAAAATCAGAGGTGATGCTTTTAATTATACTTTAACGTGTACCCAAATTTCATTAAAATTAAAGATGTCTTCTTCCTGGAATAATTAATTGAGTAATTTTGTAGTTGAATTTTAATTTGGTCCACGCATATTATTTTTCTGCAAACTCAGGTCTCCTGGATTGCACATGAAAAGACCTTTTCGAGATAATTTAGGTTCGACGTGAATTTATATTATGGATTTATTAGGAATTAATTGCGTAGATTAACTCAGTTTCGGTAAAAAAATCATAAAAAATCATATACTGTCATAAAATTTCAAAAAAATAATATAGATTCATTAATTCCATTAATTTTGCATTATGTTTACACGAAAAATAGCACAAAAAACCTAAAAGATTTGCATTTTCATTGTTGTATTTTAAATCTGAAAATTCAAAAAAAATATTTTGCATTCATCATTAGATTAGATTTCTAAGAAAATTCTAATTTGGCTAAATCGGATTAATTTCACATTCAAATTAATTTTCCTAAGTTGCTTGATTCCTTAAAAAACTAGTTCAATCGTATTTTTTCGCATTCATTTGATTTTGCCTAAAAAATACAAAAATTGCCTTGGAAACCTAGAGCTAATTCATCTAAGTTGACCGACAGTGTTCCTTTACCTCCTTATGTTCGACCCGGACTTGCCCGGGATATAAATTAAAGCTCAGACACTCCTCGAGGAGATCCCTCTCTAATTTCAGTATAATTGGCTAAGTGTCGTGCTACAATGAGTACAAATTAATACAAGCATTTAAAGAGATTATCAGATGGCACCTTTGCGGGGGAGGCAAATGGCTTAGGATCAATTTAGAAAACTCAGAATTAGTTTTTCCAATCATTCGGGTAGTCTGACCCCCGGAACACTTTGTAATTCTTCCGTTTTTTTTCTTTTCTTTAATCATGTATCTGCTTCTTTTTTGTATATATTTTATTTATCTCTCTTTGATATAATTTCTACCTTTTTGTGTGAGGGCCTGATGGGCGGCTTTCATGAAGCTGACACATCTCGAAGTGCATTGGAGGCCGATGATTCGTGGAGCGAGCCAGCTGTTGAGGTGACAAGAAGAAAATTTTATTTGGGAAGAGAGATTTTAGTTTTCATTTTTGAAAAAAATGTATAATTGTTTAATTTCTAGCAGATTCCGTTTGGAATCTCGCATGTGTATCAGGACTGGATATTAGACCCTTCGTGGTTGTGTGGTTTGTTTGACATAGACTAGGACATGCACTTGCAGCTCTTAGAGAATTTTTTAGTAGAATATTTTATTGCTTGTGCTTGTGAGCACACATCACACTTAACGAGACGCCTTAGATTGCAGAGCCATTAGTTAAAATTAAATTGTTCAACACTCGCTAATAGAACTGCTTGTCTAAGAACAATTTTCTCGCTTGCTTTTTATATAATGTAAAATTTTAGTTCTGTGTTGTATCCGGTATGTAGAGTGCGAGGATCACTGTAAGTGTTATGAACTGGGAATGCAGCATTGATTTCAACGCTTGCATCGATTTTTCTCGACTCCCTTCCCCTTGGTTTTGAAACTTAGGTTAAAAGGAAATCGAGACTGATCATTAGGCTTGTCATGTTTGGTGGATTAATCAAGTGAAAATCAAGCTTAAAATTGAGACTACTAATCAGATTGACCAAAACTTTTTGACTAAAATTAACACTTATTTTCGGGAGAGCAAAACCCTCATTGTACGCTTGTGTTATTGTGCTTGTTGAGAGGTGAGGATGCATCCCTAGTATAGTGCCCAAAACCCACTTTTAAGCCTTGCATAATTGGATGTATATCTTGATTGATCACCTAATTAAAATTGAAAAGATAAATGATCGAACCTTTGTGACCATCACTGTTTTGAGTAAGTGAACTCAGGTTTTGCTCTTATGTTTGTCTGTTTTTTATTCTGTGCACTTGCACGTTTTCTACATCGATCTGCTCATATTCACCTATTCCTCTTTGAAGAAATCGGTATATTGGTCATCATATCCAGGTCACTCCTCTTCGAGCATATTTCGATCATCTCCACCCTCTTATTCCTCCTCATACCCCTATCCAGACCGCGAAGTCAGAACTCCGACTGACTTCCCCATTTCTCTGTACTCATCACCTACCCCGCATTCTTACATCCCTGATCCACTTCCACTTTGGATTGACTCGCTGTATTCTCGATCGCTTGCTGGAATTACGGAATAATTTGAAGATCAAGCCACTATTGAGATGAATGATTGGCGGAATGAATTGCCCCCACATACCTCATTCTCACCTCAAGTTGGGACTATACAATAATTCACATATACACATCCCGACTTGACCTCATGGTATAATATGGACGATCGATTGAACCGAATGGAGAGGTCGGCACCACATGATCTTCCTGACTTAATTGACCTTAGAGATCAAGCCCAAATTAACAAGCCTTCATACCACCCATTCGGAGAGCCTACATATATAGGGGATTGGAGTCATGAGACCAATCAACAGACCCCCTGTCTACTAAGTCCACCTTGTGAGGCTCCGACCAATATCTTCCATACCGATGAGACATACTCAACCTAGCATTACATGACTAAGTCATGTTGTATTGAGTATAAGATCCTAAGTTCTCAATAGCATCCTCCAACTGAGCAGACTTCTCTCATGATGTGTCATGAGAACTTTTTGGAGGATGACATTTCTAGACTGATCAAGAGTCCATGTATGAAAGGAGATCATGGATTTTGTGGATTGAATTTTGAAAACTTGGAAGACACTATATTGACCACACGTAATGTACATCTAGAGTCACTTCTACCTCCCTCTTATAATAACCACTTTCCCTCCAAACTAGAGCATGTACATTCTCCTTCACCTATCAAAAAGACCCAAAAATCGAAAAACTCAAAAACACCATAAAAATTAAAAATGGAAAAGACTTTAAAAAATGGACCCTGCAGTTAGGGAAGCGATTGATAGAGAGTTGATTTTTGATCTTCCCTTAATAATGGCCATTGAACATTTTTCCAACCTTAAAAGATTTGTAAAAAGTAAGTTGATGCCTAAAAGGTCGAGCAATAAGAGGATAAGGACAGAGAGACACATACTGTCTATGGCCACCTCCTTGGTGATGGAGATAAAGACCAGGAGCCGTAAAGTGAAGTGGTTGCCTAGGGTTGACTTTGAAATCAAAGACACTACTTTAACCCATGCCAAAATCGATGATGACTCGCAGATAAATATCCACCGACATCCATGTTTGCCAAGCTCAAACTCAGGTCAAGCTGGAAGATGAGAGAGATTGTTCAGCTGGCTGATAGGTCTATAAAATGATCTAGAGGAATAATTTTAGTCATCATTACTTTCCAATGTACTCTATTGCGGGTAGGCTTCACGATCATTGGTATTGAGCACCGAGGAGAGTCCACCCAGTCTCCAATCATTCTTGAAAAGACATTCTTAGCCTTGACTAAGGCCAGTACAGATTGTGAGACTCGGGAGATCGATTTCACTATATTGGGAATACTCTGACCTCACTCGATATTTAAGGACATACAATATTCTAAGGAAACCTGTAAAGTCGCAGACAGCTGCGACCTCCGAGAGACAGACGAGTCGTGTCTCTCGCTACACCTAAGATACCAGCTTTCAAGCCGACCATTAGATCAGAGACTCCCTACACATCCATGACTCTCGTTGCTTGCATCACTACCAATGCCAAGTCAATTGAGAACACTAGCTCCTACCCGAGACATGTGCTAACCCTTCAGGATTTTACAATCTATATGGTGACTCGTCTCATGAGGAACCCATGGTCAGCACCACACCACATCCTAGACCTTCAAAGCAGACAACTAGGACTGGATTGACCCCACCCAAAAATGTGGTTGCTCTATCCTCTAGGCAGTTATCCAGTGAGAGGAAGTAGAATTAATTCCTCGAGGTGTTCCCCTAAACCCCTCAAGGCGCATCACTCTCCTCTCCCTCTCAATGCTTCAAGTTTTAGAAACTGACTAAGAAATTTTCCTTCAACATACCAAATAAGGATTTTTTGAGGAGTCCTCATCGGGTCCGGGTGAGGTGATTTATATGAGTGTGCTCAATTCGGTTGTTCTTAAGCTCCATTTGAGAAAGCAGCCATGTGTCAACCCTCGTTGGACATTCCCTGCCCATCACTATTATTCCTTTGAGGACACTTCTGATAGTGACACATATGTATATTACCTACCTCCTCGCTCCCGCAAGAAGGTTCTTCACAAACCTTCTTGATCAGTGAACATTCTCAGACCATCTATATAGTTTACTTCTTCGTTCCCCATTCACCATTCTATGTATATTCGTCAGATCTCATCGGTTCTCACACTCACTCATGTCATGTACTTAGGCTGACCAGAGCATAAGTATAGGGGGGACTGATGCTCGCCATGTATATTTATCCATCTATTTCTTCTCTTGACCGTGTCTGCCCCATTTTTTGTTCTTCTTCTACACTTAGGCTGACAAGTGCCTAAGTATAGGAGGTGTATCGACTTCTATACCTTTTGTTATTGTAACTCTCCTACGCTTAGCACAAGCTATGTATTTTCCTCACTTCTTGTGCCCTAAGGGAATAACACATGCTAAGTATGGGGGGATGTATATGTTACATATATACGTTAACCATAGCTCGTACTTTCGCGTATTTTAGTATATATATTTTGCAATAATTATAGGGTGGGTAAAACTGAAAAAATTTAAAGTACATGTATACTTGTATAATATATATTGTATAAAAGCTGTAAAATCAGTATAAATGTGTATAAATTTATAAAATTCTTGTAAATAATACTTTTAGAAAATTTGTTGTAAAATAGGAGTATACCAAAAAATTAAAAAACTTTTGAAAAAAAGAGAGGTTTCTGATTTACTCTTGCATATCATCCTTGCATTCATTTAAAAAAAAGCCTGCACTTCATTCATATGCATTGCATGTCATCTGCATTTCATATGCATATCTAGCATATGCCAAGTGAAAAGTTAGTGGGATCTGAACCGAGTTATGAATAGAAGTCGAGGATGGATTTGATTTGACTTTAGTATACCTAATTTCATAGGAACCTTATAGGAATTCGAGTAAAGATTTTTCAGATCGAGTGACTTAACTCTTTAAGTCCATAAGACTATGTTCACATGTCATCTTATTGGGTCTACGTAGAATATTTCATATACATACATACGATTCTGTTAGACAGTGACCTAACTTAGACAAGCACCATGCATGTATCTCTTCATTGATGAGGTGGTGAGGAGTTAGAATCCCTTGGCTTGGAGTAGCACATAGGTGAAAACATCCGTCCTCCTCTAGGGAGGGTAGTGCATCTCAACCTAGTCTAGTGGCATCGACGTCTAATAACCGGATGTTGTGGGTTGCAATAAAGCTTCAAAAGAGGGATAGTCTACTGGCTTAAGAAGAAAAACTCTTTATGTACATGATGCACTTTTGTATATATCAAAAAAAAAGGAAAAATCTCCAAAAAGGTTAGACGGGAAAAAGTTAAAAAATCTCGTCAGAGAAAAATGTGAATAAGCAAGGCATATGCTTCAAAGTCTCATACTATGGAAGCCTGCATCTGCAGAGTTGGCTACACTGGTCAAGCTCCACAGATATGTGACTACACTGGTCACAATCCATTCTCTTCTCTACCCCCTCTTCTTAAGCTGGTTGCACTTGAACTTAGAAGGGAATACCCTGCTCCTCCAGGAAAAAGTTGCTAGATCGGGGAATTAGAGTTACCTTGCTAGAAGAGGCTATTTATTTGTCATCTTTGATGTGGAGAGCTATATTTCACTTACATAGTAATGTAAGATTCATAGTCATCAGAATTTGTGTATGAGGATTTGTTCTGACCTCGTTGTTGAGGCAACATGAATAGAGACTTGTGGAACTTAAAGGTTGTTAGGTCGTAAATCTAATTCCCAATAAGGTTTCGCCACATTATTAATTCAAAGGTCGAGTCGAGCTCCATTTTCACATTTTGTTCATGACCTTTGTATGGAACTCAAAATCATTTCACTTTTTACATTTCATTTTAGTTGCTCGAGGACGAACAAGGTTTAAGAATAGGGGGTTGATGAATATGTGATTCATCACTCTAAAAGTCGAAAATAGTTCCTAAGTAATTAGTTGCATTTCTCCTTTTATATTACATTAATCTCATTCATGCATTTAGAATTAGTATCTACATTTTAGCATGCATATTTGCATTAAATAAGAAGTCAAATTCACATGTAAATATCACTTGTATATTCACCATATTTTAACTACTTTTTATCTATTTTTCTCTCACTTGGAATTTAATAAAATCAACTCTATAGTGTATATATTACTGACACTAATAAAGAAAAAATATAAAAAATACTAACTCATAAAATTGACCAATAAAACCCAAATCCTAGTTTGAGACTAAGAGCCTTAAAATGTGAATATCTCTCTTATACAGTCTCATAGGAACACTTACTCACTTTTGAATTAATGTACGTTCAATTACCTTCAAAACAAGACCAAATCCAAAAGAATCGAAGTCTGTGTGAAACTTGGGTTTTGGGCCCCTCCTTATATATTATACATATGTCCCCTTTTATTTAGTTATTTTATCTTTTATTTTCTTAATTATTACAAATTCAAAAAGTAGATTAAATTGAAAATATTTATCTTATATTTTCTTTAATTTTATTTTGATTTTTATCTTATTTTAAAATGCCAAAAAAAGTTGCAAAAGTCAAAAAATCGGTATTTTAAAAGGATACCACCCAAAAATATTTTTTACAGGTGGTTTTTTTACTTTTGATCCTTCACAAAAGTGGTATATCTCATCGAAACAAGCAACTTTCGGGTTGATCACCTTTCGATTTGACCCTTTTTGTTATTTCTTTTTTATTTTTTGTTTACATTTAATTTTTGATTTTTATATGTGAGACACGTGGCTGCTCCTGGAGACGCCACGTGTCACCCTCTTTTATATTATTTTCGTAATTTATTTTATTTTTATTTTACTTTTTTTATTTATATTTATTTTATTTATTTATTATATATTTATGTATTTATTATTTTAATTTAAATTTTAATTTAATTAATTATTTATAAATAATTATTTATTTTATTATTTTATTTATTCCATTTTTAAATTTAATTTTATTATTTTCTTCCACCAATTCCATTCCCTACGCCTCTTCCACTTCTTTCCCAACTTCCACCTTACTTCTTTTCTAACTTCTCCATCTTCCCCCTCCTTTTATTCCCTTCATCCTCTTCATTTTTTTCCATATCCGTTGTTCGAGAGAAGAGAGTTCGATGCCCCTTTAACCTCTAGGTGACAGTTGTAGGAGATGAGTTGAGAAACGACAACAACAAAGGCAATATCCGCAGCACCACTGTTGTCGTGTCGCAAGCTTCCAATCATGCTCGCTTAGCTTCGAAGGACACTTTACCATCCTTCTCGAGGCCATGACAAGAGTACAGCATAGTTGCTGCGCACCTTCGATGAAATACCAGATAAGTTATCCTTCTCCTTTTTCTCAATTTTTTACCTATCATCATTTTGTTCTTTTCTTGTTCACCACCAACACAATCATCACAATCACCATTATCATCATCAACACCACCACTA
The DNA here is from genome assembly GCA_037367405.1 of Ottelia alismoides. NCBI lineage: Eukaryota > Viridiplantae > Streptophyta > Magnoliopsida > Alismatales > Hydrocharitaceae > Ottelia > Ottelia alismoides. Next base: position 1,035,491 of record JAZKJV010004099.1, read on the forward strand.
TCATCATCAACACCACCTCTTCATTATCATCATCACCATCCATTCATTCCCACCTTTTGATTTATTTTAGAAAAAAAATAAAAAAATAAAATTAGAACAAAACAAAACAAAAAAATAAAAAAGGTTGCAGCTCTCCATGTCGCCCCACTAGCCATCACCTCCTCGACCCACTTCACAGAGGTCGCTACCCTCTAGACGCGTAGAGCACCATCAGGCCATCCCACCTCCAAGCACGCACCTCTACCTGTAACTGCACCTCTCGTAGAGCTCTTCACATGTCGAATGACCCCTGGCTGACGCCCTCCTGCTGCACCTTTCACGGATGCCATTCGCGCACCCATGTGCCTCATCAACCACGACCACCTCTGTTGGAGCCTACATGTAACAGAACTTTGTTGCTCGCATTCCGCCCGTGATCTTCCTCCTATCCTAGGCCATGTCGCCCCTCACTTCAGTGCATGCCACCTTTGCACATCCGTAAGCATCGCCTCAGCGGCCGCTGCCCGCCTCGATCCTCTACAGTTGCACCCCCTCGCCAGCTAATTGTTATCCCACGTGCAAGCCTCTCTATCGCAACCCGTGGGCAGCTCCATCTCCCTCCATGTACATAGTCATGCCTCGCCCTAACATGGGTTCTATTTTGGGAACCCACGAAGAATAGGGCCCTTTTATTATTTTATTTTAGCAAATTTGCAGAAGGACCTTCACAGTAAAAGGTAATTAAAGAAATTCCTTTAGGCATAATGACTTTGTGTTGAATTTTTATTTTCTCTATTGTAAAGACACCCCCTGCATTTAATTGTATTTTGAACTATTATTTCGCATCATATTTTAATTCTAAAAATTGTGTGTTGTTCCTATATTAATTTTGCAACTTCTGATTATTTATTTCTAATTTTGTGAGCATTAAATCATTTACTAAAAATTAGAGTTTGAAATTCAGTGATATTTTGCCCATTTATACTCTGAGATTCGCAGGGCATTTATTTCATGCTCTAAAAATTCTTAAAAAAATCAGAGGTGATGCTTTTAATTGTGTTTTAACTTTACTCAATTTTCATTAAAATAAGAGATGTCTTCTTCCAGGAATAATTAGTTTAGAAATTTTTTAATTAATTTTTAATTTGGTCCACACATATTATCACGTCTTTTGGATTGCACATCAAGGGATCTTTTTGAGATAATTTTGGTTTGACGTGAATTTACATTGGGGTTTTATTAGGAATTAATTGTGTAGATTCACTCTATTTCTGTAAAAAAATCATAAAAAATATATATATTGTCAGAAAAAATTCAAAAACATAATGTAGATTCACTTCATCATGTTTAACTTACTGTAAAAATTCCATTAATTTTGCATTCTGTTTGCATGAAAACTTGCAAAAAAATAAAAAGTTTGCATTTTTCATTATTGCATCTTATATCCGAAAATTCCAAAAAAATATGTTTTGCATTCATCATTGGATTAGGTTTCTAGGAAAATTCTAATTTAGATAAATTGGGTTAATTTCACATTCAAATTAATTTGGCTAAGTTGCTTGATTCCTTAACAATCTAGTTTAATCGCATTTTTTACTTTCATTTTATATTGCCTAAAAAATACAAAAAATGCCTTGGAAACCTAGAGATAATTCATCTAAGTTGACCCGACGTTGTTCCTTTGCCTCCTTATGTTCGACGCTAGACTTTCTCATAATATAAATTAAAGCCAAGACACTCAGATCCCTCTCTCGGTTTGGTATAATTGGCTAATTGTCATGCTACAATGAGTACAAATTAATACAAACATTTAGCGAGGTTATCATGAACTCAAAAGGTATTTGCTTGTTTGGTTGAGGCTTCAATGTGATTTTCTCGAAACCACTCCCATAAACTCCATTTCATCTTTATGGATTCATTCATCAATAAGATTCAATCTAACAAAACCTTGGTGTCCTGGTTCCCCATCCTTAGCTCCATACATAGGCTACTCTTCAGCCTAAGTACAGGGGAACCGATCCATCTCTGATTGTTCACAACGGTTAACTTCTTCTTCACTCCACATCTTTCTACTTAGTTACTCATTAGACTAAGTATATTGGGGATGTGAGTCCTCGTCCATTTCTCTTTCTTATCACTGACCCCTCTTCTTGGTCATCTTTTTACACTTAGGCTATTTTTAGCCTAAGTATGGGAGGGAGACTCGAGTCAGTTCATGTATGTCCCCTTGTATTTAGGATGAGTTACAGTTTCATAACGCCTCGTGCTATGAGGACATAGCACAAGCTAAGTATAGGGGATGTATCATATATATTTCATATATACTTTAGCCATACCTTATATTTTCAAGATTTTTAAAACTTTTTTTGGCTATGGGCAAAGAAATTTTTTGAACTAATTTGTGTAAAATGATTATAAAATAATTTGAAAAATGTTATAACTATGTGACATTGTCTTTGGTAAATGTTTTGAAATGGCTTGAAAAATGGGGATTTATTTGCTTTGAAAATCATCTGAAATGTTTTATTTTTATATGACATGGTTTGTAAAAACATGTTTTCAAAATCTTTTCAAAAATTAGAGTGTAAATGAGAATAACATGTAATTTTTAAATAAATCTAACTTCATTCAAAAATATAAAAATTGAAAAATAAAATAAAATCACAAAAACACTAGCTAATGAGTTGGATGTATCCCCGACACTTTCATTATCACTCAATAATAGAGGAATAAAGAACACATGATTTATGAGGTTTTAAAATTCAGAGTTAGCCATGCTTAGTCATTAGGGTCTATGACTTGATAATTCGCACTTCCCTAGTTTGAAATATGTGTGTGATATATTGTATACTTCATCTTTATCTTAAAGAATACGATCCGCACCTCACAAGCACGATTGCATATATGATAGGGTGAATTGAGGTTTCACTTGAGGAACTGGGATTTAAGCTTTGAATTCGGACCCGATTTAATCTTACTCGAGGATGGGATAAATTAGATGTAGGCTTCATGAAACCTGAGTGTTAGAACTTTGGCAAGTATGAGAATAAGGTTATTGTACTATCTCTTAGTATTTACCTAAAGTAATAGTGTGTGATGAAATTAAATGATCATTGTGATCCAATCTAGGTAAAAGTAGTGGAGCTAGCCAAAAATGAAAAAAAAGAAAGGAAAAGGAAAAAATCTCTTACACTACAAAGTCAAATATAAAGAGCTTCCATCAAAGGCGAGCGCTCCCAACCTTTTAAGTGTCCACTTGCACCAACAACTTAGTATTTTATGAGTCGAGCTAGCACTCAAAATGGGTTATGCATCGTATACTGATACAAGTATGGGTGTCGAAGGTATAATAGATACTCAAAAGGTGCACACCATGGTGCATTCCCAGGAAAACAAGTGCAGATGACCCCGTATTCTTTTCACGAGCACATTGATCAACACTAAAAATACATGTGTTGAGATAAAAAGGCACTCGAGAGGATCCTTATTCCAATAAGAGTGAGAGAAGAACAAACACAAACTTATGCCCTCCATCAACTAGCCTTTCACCTTCACCTTTCAAAACTGACAATTAAAGAGATGGTGAATTGGATGCAATAAATGATTTATTCCCTAGTGTTGAGGATTGAGTTCTTAGGAAAGTCTCTTGGACGGAGACTTTGAGTGATGTTTCGATTCGACTCTTCTAAATGAAGTTCACACTTAAAGTCATATCCTTATACTGTATGTATACATAGAGTGTAATTAGGGAAGTTGGATTCCTTTTGCCTGAACCTTGGTTCAACTTAGAATTTCATGATCACTAAAACCCGATGCTCTTAATGAAATATGCACAGTCAGGTATTCAACTATCTTATTCTTTCTTTATTTTATCGAGGATGAGAAAAGCTTACGTATGGGGGTAGTGATAAATCCCAGATTTATCATCACAATATTGATTTATTATCCCTCTAGCTTAAGTAATTCATTAATAATATTAACAATTAATTTAATTTAACAATAAACCTCTTGTAATTAACTAACACTAATTATATCTAAATAAATAAATTAATTAATTTGATACTGTATATATTTAATCTAACATTATTCATAAAAATATATAAAAATATATAATAAAAGGAGTTAAAAAAAGTATTTTCAATACCTTAAAAATACTTGCAAAGATAATAATATGTGCATATGATGTATTCCAATTTTGAGTTCAACATGAAAATTTTAGATCTTGAAGAGATCTACAATTTCACGTTGAACATTTTTTAATTTAACTTTGTTTTCTATTTTATTTTGATTTAATTTGATTTATTTAATTTCTTCATTTTTGATTGGGCTACGTTGATCGATCCCTTCAAGCCACTTAGCTGGCTCTTTTATCTTTCATGCCACTTCTCTAGGTCGTCTGATTAAACTAATAAGATGACCACTAACATTCCATCTGCACTCTCTACTCAACCATATGATCTCTTGATCATACTAATCACCATCATCTACCCCTGCTTCATCCTCAACCCTTGGATCGTGCCAATCTAATGGTTAGGGCGTCGTCCCCAACCTCAAGCCCACTTCTTCCATGGGGTGTGAGACTCCCCAACTTCTTAACTTCTCCATTTTATTCTCAACTCCCTCGAGCACTTCTCTACCAACTAACAATGCCAATGCCTTCGCCTAATTCCCCTCCTTCATGCCATTGTCTAAAAGCCAAACCTCTCTTGCGACTTGGAGACGGTTGAAACCTTAATGCCAACTACCTAGAACTACTGCTTCTTGCCTTCAAATTCACCACGGTCGGGGCCAAAATATGGTCGTCCACCTTTACTTGAGTTATGGTCCAGCCCTTCTCCACCTTTTTGTGATAGAAGATTGTAGATTGAGGAGTCCATGATGACCATCGACTCCAGTGGGTCCCATGGTTTTAGATCATGCTACAACATCCTTGCAATGGTTGTTTGAGCTTTCCATCATGGTTGGATGGATAAAGCGACGATCGGAGGTTTGATTAGGACCTCAACCCAAGCCAATTCCTCCACCTATGTGTCTAATTCAATCCCAGGTAAATTAGTTATTCATTCCATTTGTTGTTCTCAGATTTTTCTCGCATTGCATATACATCACTGCTTCGAATTGCTTTGTCTCTGATCTTCACCACACATCGATGATACACGTGGGAGTAACCATTCATCTTCCCCCTTCTCTAGAACCTCCCTCCACCTCGACCCTTTTTCTCCGTTCATGGCATAGAAGAACCCACCAAGTCCTCCAACTATTTGCACGCATAGGACACCACTTCACCTCCATTACATTCTATTTTACCTCAATTATGCTATTCTAACATCAGCAAAATTAAGTTTTCAATGGTTGGAGCTTTGGAGCTTCTCCATTCTAGAGGATGTTTGCCGACGAGCATTCATTGATCTGAGGTTTCAAACATCCTCAGTCCTTCGTTAGTGTTCCCTTCTCTTCACGAGCCTCTCAGGAACATCACCCCATGTTCTGTGAAGCAAGAGGAACAAGGTGGAACATCAGACACCATCGTCAGATCCCCAAATTCCTCTATCGTGTGTGGATGATCGCAAGTGGTGATGAAGAGCAGGAACCGTCCGATCTGGAGGATCGGACGACCCAGATGGAGTTCTAGCCTCCGCCTCGAGCCAACTAGCCTTGGTGGAACCAAAGCTGCTCTAGATCCCCTGGGTCATCCACAAGGCCCATGCCTACTACAGTCGCCTAAACGAAGGTCCAAGCCTCTACGTGCATTCCTTACATGCGAGGAGTGGGCAATTTGTAGCTGAGCACCTCCAAGTCTTCATAATTACATTACATTCCTTTCGAGCACGTGCATCTCTTGTCATGTGTGGATATTTTACAAATCAAACCCACAGTGTCTCCATAATGATAGATAGGTCCCCACACATGTTGGGAACTTTCTTTTTAGCCCTAACAATTTATTTAAATGGAAGATATGCCCTTACAAGTACTATATTTTCATTACATTTATGTCCTTAGAAAACCTATGCATTATCTTGAGCATTATAATTCGAATTGATGTAATTTTAATTTTATTGTGAAGCTTACTTCGTATTATTTTATATGGCATGATTTATTCTCTAACGTATCCTGTAAAATTTTATGAATTACTTAGAGATACTTAGTTTTCTATTTATTTTGATATAAATGCCATTAATTAATTCAGCTTCATCTTAATGCATCAATTGAACTATTCTTTAATCAATCTAATTATTTGAGTCATGTATTTTACTCAAGAGCTTGTTATGTTGTTATATTCATGTTTTGTATTTAACTCATGTTATATCGTTCTGTTTATTTTATTAACTAGCTTAAAATCATAAGAAAATGCATGTTGTTTCATATTGTGTTCTATTGCATATATCTTTTGACTTAGATAGCATTATTAATTGCTTAACATATAGCTCATGTTCCTGAGCTCGACCTTGGACTTAACTAGGATAAATCAAAGCCAAGTCCTCTTCACAGAGATACTACGACTTGGTTCTGATAAACTGTCTAAGCGGTCGTATTGCAATGATTACATATTAAGATAGATGTTTAGCGATTCTACACTCCACTGAAGAGCATGACTTTCTCGCACCTTTCACTCTCATTTTTCTTACAGCTTGACACCCGATTAGTGGAGAATCTTTGAGTGTTGCTTTCTGATGAAGAGTAACATTTTTGTGCACAACAATCTACACTTTCTTCGACCCTTCATTCTATCCAGGGTTTGAATACTCGTTTATCACTAGTATCTCTCATATTGTTGTCGTACAGTTCTATGCGAATTTGAAGATGATTTGTGATTTAAGGAACTACCGCCTTCAATCTCGCATCATGATAGGTCTTTTTGCATCTATGAACATGTCATATCTACCATATTAAACTATTCATGTGAACTACCGATAGTGAACGATTACTTAGTGGGAGACATGCAGATATCTCACAACATAATCCATGAGTGTCTCCCTACTATGAAAGCTTTCAAAGAGGAATGTAACATCTCTGGAACTTTTCTTCGCTCTCTTGCTCACTTTATAAAACAAATTTTTTCTTGGACTTTCAATCATAGACATACAAATTTTGAGTATGTCTCGAATTATATCCAAACTCTCATTTACATTTTTGTGAATGAACTACCTCTAAATTGGAGCCATTACTTCCTTCCCATCTGCACCACTCCTACAACAACCTATCTAGCTCTGGGAGCTTTTATCTTCCATATTATGATGTATTTCTTTATTTATTATGTGGAATAGCCTTGGAAGATTAGGTGTGTACAACCATTTGGTGAAGATGCCACAAAGTATTCACGAACCACCCATGAAAATCCTCCTTCTCAAGCCCCTACCAACCAACCAAATCCCATCCTTCCAACGTTGGCACCTCACTTTCATGGTTATGTACCTCATCCTTGCCATACAGTGTCCTCCACCTTCTACTACTCTTCGGAATACCAAAACCATCATCTTTCCCTTGTTCAGGTTCTTTCCCCTCAGAATGTAATTAATGGTATCTCTCTCCTTCAGAACCGCCAACAAGAGAGTGCAGAACAAATGATGCTGCATAATATTAGCAGGGCTCATTTCTCAAACAATCTTGTGACATTCCAGAACGAGCATGCCGAGCTCCTATATCGTATCAGTGATAGAATGGAGAAGCTTGAAGTCTCAAAGAAGCTCTCCTCCTCCCATCATCCCTCCAGGGTTTCTCCTGCTTCTCTTCCTCCTTATGCTAGAGCCCAAGCACCTTCTCCTCATACCTCTCCCCAAACTAGGCCCTCTACTCCTCCATCACCTCGCACTGGAAAGAGACTTGTCATCGAAGAGATTCCAGATGAAGAAGAAGATGATGAAGTTGGGACTAAGTTTGAAGAATAAGGAGAAGATGATGATGATGATGATGTGATTGATTTCAACTATGAGTCAAATTCTTAGTTATATGATTGATTCTTCTCTCTATCTCTCGTGGCGCCAAGAGGACTGCCAACAATGCTTAAGACATGAGTGGCATCGGCATCGATCATCCGGTTCTCCCTCTCTCATTGCGTGGCGACATCATATGGTTAGTTCATGTCTGTACACATCAGTAGACGAATTGAGGCACAACATGTATGGAACATTCTTTTTCATGTAAGACCTCGATTTATGTTGTTGAGATTGTGTAATGATTCATTGAATCGTTGTTTCTAGGATTTTAGTGCTTTGAGATTGCACATGGAGGCACTAGCCAAGATGATTAACAGTAAGACCATGATCCTGATGAAATCTTGCCAATCTAGAGGCATGCTTCTTCCATTGGATAAGATGATTGCCGTCAAGAGAGCGTATTCCATGACCTATGAGAGAGGGTTCCACGTCGACCCAAAAACGTCAAGAAATTACTCTCCCGTTTGTTTAATTTTTATAGAGAGATGTTAATTTACATGGAGGGGAGATACTCTAATAGAATTTTTACATTGCAATGATTTTTTCCGCATAGTTAATATTATAATTTACATGTCACACTAATTTTACAAATATCAAATTGTTTTTTTACATGTTAACCTTTCCAAATAATAATTCATAAATTAGTAATAATCCAACTTTGGTTGTAGTACATAATACAAAAATTGCAAAGTGATCACAAGTTTTTGCATAATTCTTAGTATTATTACAAATCTCAAATTATTTAACAAATCCCAGATCATTTTCTACAAATCTTGTGCATATTATCATTCTTTTATTAACATACTGGTTTTTTTGCAGAACCCCATACAAGTATTACAAGGCGAGCTCGGATTTTCACAAATGTAGTGTCAATATTACAAATCTCAATTTTTTATATTTATAACTTTTTACTTAATAATTGATAAAATAGTAACTGTTTGTTTATTTTAGAGAACTCCATACAAATATCACAAACCGAACATGTAATTTTACAAAGATCAATAAAACTTTACAAAAGGAAGATGCCCATTTAACAAAAACCATTGAATGGGAATGTAAAGGAGATGTATTGTAACGTATTTACAAAACTGAATATAGATATTGTGGATACCCAATTTGCAAGTACTTTGGTTCTCCATGATTTTAAATATGACATGTACACAAAATGATATCATAGTCTATTTCATATTCTTCTATGATAAGAGGACTACTATGAGGATATCAACTCGGACCGATTCCACTAAGAAGCAAGTTGCAGATGCTCTATTTTGTTGTTTCTTTGTTCAAAAGATCTGTAAGAATTTATTTTTATTTAGTTTGGAAGTCGTAACTCCATAAAGCATCAAAACCACAAGGTTATTTTCCAAGAATGTCAGTTATTAGTGAATTGATTGATCATATTTCTTACACTGATCGATCATTTGTTTCTGTTGATCAATCATTCCTTATCGATCATGTCAACTTGAACTTATCGATCATTATTTAAATACCATTCAAACGATCATCAGTTGATCAATCATAGTTTTTTAGTTGATCGATCATTTACAGTTGATCAATCATACTTGTTAATATGATCGATCATATCAAGAAATTACCATTTAATTTCATATCGTTTTTGTTTCCAAATGTTGGACTTGTAAGCCCTTGGTGACCCATTAATGCAATAAAAGTTATTGTTTTATCATATCCATATGAAATGAAATGAATATATACATATATATATATATATATGAATGTACTTTGTTGTTAAGGTCCTTTTGTACAATTAGGTTATGTACCATGGACATATTGAATACCATGCAGCTGGGAGGACACAACTAACTTCAAACATGTGATATTCAATAATGATCTCCGGTCTGAGAAAGAGATGGCAATCTTTCTCTATATATTGATTTCCAACCGACTTCTTGATGCAGGTCATCTGCATAGGAATAGAGATTCAGAAGTATTGAAATAATCAAGTCAAAGAGTTGACTTGATGAGGTCGATATAAAATAAGACCCAAATCATAACTATTACAATCAGGCACACATTATTTAATCTAAGATGGATATGCACATATATGCATGAGCATGCACATTTGATAGACCAATAGGTTGGTGACCTAGCCAAGGTCCATATACTGGCACCTTGATGTGCATATTAAGACATATGAGATGTATGATCTTTCAAAAAAATCATACAGATGGATCGGGAGACAGAGCTCACTCACGAGATGTGAAGACCCCAAAACCCGAGTAGGGACTTAACCGCAAAATTCTGATGGATCTAAGATTCATTGTAAATCTTCTTTTATTTTAGTATATAAAAAAATTATTTGAGTATTTCATCGCATAGTGCTCGTAGATATCTTTCCAACGAGTCCAAGAACGCGAAAATCCAACTTCGGAAGCCCGAGTTATAATTATTTTAGTGAAGAGGGGTCCAGGTAATATTCGGATCCGAATTCGGATTAGACCGATATAACCAGCCCTCTCCTCTCCCAAAACACCCTAAAAACCCGAAATCGGGTTCCAACTCCTTCCTCCTTCCTCTCCATCGCCAGAGCTCCGCTGGAGATTGCCGGAACGTCTCAAATCGACGACCCAAGACCACCTATGCGTAGAGGAGAGCGAGGTCACTCTCAGGGATGTCTTCATCTTGCGATCGGAACACCAACCAAGACGTTCTTCACGGGAGGAGATAGAAGTTGATGGGAAAAATTCGAGGTATGATGTTCCCCTCCTCTTGTTGCGATTTTCACACGATCTTTAACCCATGCATCAGACCATCTAGAGTCGTCCTCTATCCTTTTTCTTCATGAGGTAAGGGGGATATATGTGTGGTGTTTGACCTCTTGCTGCTCGGATTCATGCACAAACAGACATGCATAGTTTCTGGGGTCGAATATCACGATTGGAGTCAGGGTTGTAGAGTTGAGATTGGATATATTTCTTGTTTTACGAGACGTATAGACCAACCTGTATAATGTCTTTGCAGGACATTGTGCATTGTAAAATCGTTCAATAAACTTTTAGCATCCTTCGAATATATCACAAGTTTAGCATCACCATTGGCAATATTAACTTTATTGACCGTACAATTCAATTTAGAAATATATATGGCATCCACCTTACTGTTGCGAGACAATCTTGGAAAATTGTGAGGGGGCACATGGCTTGTCATGTAGGAATGATTCTAATTCCAAATATTCAACTACTACAAAAGCATTTGACTTCTTTGCATATGGTAATCAGAACTAAAAATCTTTTTTAACCATCTGCAAGATTAATGCCTAAATCATTTTAGGCATCATCACTGTACATATCAAGTTTAGGGATATATCATTCCATCTTTGCCAAACAAAATATAAAGTCCAACATGTCGTAGATGTCATTGCTCATTGGGCGTTTTCCATCTCTGGATACAAATGTTGACATTTACTCTCCAATTACAATCCATGAAGATCCAGACTCGTAAAGATTTGAAAGAGAAATAAGGATATCTCCACCATTGGATCGTAGCCCAAGAAGCCTCTCGGCTACACTCATCCCACAATCTGCATTCCCATGGACGCTGCATGCATGCAAAAGTATAGACCACACCACATCATCTACCTTGAATTTCATTGGCATGTTTTCTACCATTTGTTCTACTTCAGCAAGATCACCTTCTCTACAGAGAAGATGCACCATGCAACTAAAAGTGTTCCTTCTCAGGTTCTAACCCATACATGCCTCTCATTGAATAAAAATAACTAAGGTCAAGTTCAACCATTCCAGCATGGCTACAAGTATTCAGGACTCCAATGAACGACACACTATCGAGAAATAACCCAGATTCTTGAATCCTCCCAAATAGCTCGATAGACTTGTCACTCTCTCCATAATCTGTGTATCCATTGATCATAGTCGTCCAAAAAACAATGTTCCCAATTGACTCTCCTCAAACACCTTTAACTGCTTTGAAGGGAAGTTGTTGTCTATGCACTTCCTTCTAAATGAATGGACTAAATGAGAAAACCTGAACTTAGCATTTGTTATGGAATGTAGTTAGATGCTTTCCTTGGAAAGGTTTGAAGAGTGTGCGCCTCTATTGTCCGAGCCCTGAGCTGCACTACTTTGAATCTCAACATAGGTTCAGTACTTAAGCACTTAGGAGGCCGGTAAAGCACTTAAATGGGATGGCTTGTGGAGAAAACCACCCTCATGAATCCCAAACGTACTCATAGTATATGATCACAGTTGAGTATTCTTGCCAGTAGATGATACCCCTAGAGCGTCCACTTCACGTAACTGCTAGATGGGTGTTTCCCATCTCAAAACCTGCCTTTTTCCTCTTAAAATGAGTTATCATCCTTTTTGTATCCAAATTACTGATAAACGTCACTTGCAAATGAATATCTCTAGTCTACAAATGACAATGACAGTGAAAAATGCAGAAGCAACAGATCGAATTTGATATGAACAGGGCAGAGACAAATGATCAAATATTACAGTTATTTATTGAAATTGCAATATCATGGTGAATGGAGTAGATGGAGTAGGCACCTCAAGGGAGGGGCATGCAGCCTTGAGGTCCCGGGTAGAAGCCTAGATGATTGCGATCCCAACTGTTATTGTAGTTGTGATGGTTGGGGGACATGTTGCTTGGCACAACGAGGCGTTAATCTGACGGTGTTGGCCTCGACACTTGTGTGATTTACCCCAGTGCTCGAGCACGGGCCAAGTAGTCATGTTTGGTCGGCTAGTGTTTCACTTGTCGTTTAGAGCTAATACTCTTGTACGGGCTAGTGTAGGCCACATTGGTCGGTATTCCGAGTGGGAGTGCTAAGAGGGGAGTTCCGAGAAATGTGGTTTAATGAAGTTGAGAATGAGATATCATTCTCCTGGGTATAAGGAGGATTGGGTTGTTGCGATGATTTGTGGGTTGGAATCTAAATTGTGAATCAGAAGTATCATTGGGAAGTGAGGCTAAGTGGATATGTTGGGAACTTAGGATGCATTGTACCCCACCGCATGCCTACGGAGGCACCCCAACCCTAAGGTATTCTTTTTTCCTTAGAGTCATAGTGTGAGGTCTCATCCAGACCAAGACCACAGAATATCCACGAAGCTTGGTTACTCATATCCATAACTAATAACAATAAATAAAAATGTAATTCTTTGTGAGATCAGGTTACCCAATTTCTTTCTTTTTTGAACACATTTGAATTATATCATGCATTTCTTTTTGTATAGTTTTATTTAAATCGTATTAGGCAACTTTGCTCATATTGTATCTACGTGTGGATCCGCAGGTTCACAGCAGTGATTTGTTGGAGGCACCATCCTTTTTATGCAACTTCACTTTTTTGTGGTACAGTATTGGTAGTTCCTTTTACTATTTCATGTACATGTAGCTTCTACTTTTTGAGAGACATTGCATGTAATGTATATTTTGTGGACATGGAAATGGATAATGGAATGAAATGGAATTGGTGTATGGAATGAATGAATGGAAATGCAGGTTGTTGTGAACAGGTTGAATGCAAAGCAAGGGAAAAAATTAAATTCCGATGCATGTTGCTATTTTCTCCTGCTTTTATGAATGTCAAATATTTGAATGTGGAATGTATGTGCATGGATTGGTTTTCTGAGTACCCGGATCCTAGAGGGGGATGGGCGTCACACGAGATAATTTAGGGTCAAAATGAATTCCATGCACGATCATCTTGTTTATGAAATAAGACACAAATTCAAGATATTAATATATGCTTTTGGAAAGTATATGATTAATATTGTCGCCCAAATAGCAAATGAGAAATATATTGATCTATTATAAAGAAGACAGTCAAACTAGATTTGAACTTCTAATATATCAAAGTTTTTCTAGTATAAAGGATGGATGAGTATCGGTAATACCTAGGGTTAACTCTATCATAATAAATCATCCGCCATGATACTTCCATTCCGAGGGAGTAATGAAACATGATGGATTTTAGTGTCTCCATTTAGCTTGATGATTTGAGAATTAAGTGGATTAAATCTCAATTCATTGAATCTGACTTCCAATTCCCATTTCAATGTCCAAATGTTGGAAACAGAAATGATCATGAAAATAGAAACATATAAGCTCCTTGAGCTCATTTCTAAGCTCTAAATGGTTGGACTATGATTAGAAATGGTCAAGGAAGCTGAGTTTAGTTCACCAATACTTTCTCGAGCTCGTATAGAGTAGCTTGCATTTCGTTGAGCTCATTTAGAGTGTGAAGTATTCCACTCGAGCTCATTTAATAAGAGTGTATCAATTTCAAACTAAAAATGGTGTAACTTTGAAATTGGATTGATATCCATATTTCAAATCATTATACATGAATAGTTTGATCTTCCCGACATTATCTCCAAGTATCTTCATTCATATCTCACGAGTCCTGATTGGATTAGGACTCATACTTAAAGATGTCGATGTTGTAATAATTCTTATTATTATATTTTTTCAGAAGGGTATTTTGTGTTTGATTCATAAAATATATTTCATTAATTAATGTAAATGATGATTCACAATAATTAATATTTATATGAATATGATTCATGTAAATAATATCTATGTAAATATGATTTGCATAATATTTTCAAGGCATGAAATTATGTGTGAATTTGATTGGCAATAACTTCATATTTGTAAATTGGATTTATAATTTTTGTGCTTGTGGATATGATTCGTAAACTATAGGGATTATTTTCATAATTTCTTCAATAATGATAATGTGATTTTCAAGATAATTGATTGATAAATAAAATGCAAAAACCATGACTGTATTCAGACAGGATGGTGCATACAATGGTTGTACGCATGGTGCCATTATATTGAATCCTATTGAGAATATGGCTCTTACTATTGTTGCATATTTATTGATTAATCCATTAATAAATTATCTACAACTTCATTCCATATATTGAATTCGTTGGGCATGTGTATTGACACATGACACCACTACAAAGTCCTTAAATTGAACTCATTGTTGATTTGTTGTTTGATTTATTACTTAAATTAATTAGAGATAAATAAGGAGACAATTGTATTACTGAACAAGGACCCGTTATTAAGCTTTTGATCAATAATCTAAGGGCCATCATTGCACACACCTACTTGAAGAGAAGACTCGTCAACAGGTGTGTACAATGTATATAAAAGGAGGGTAAAACTCTCTCTTTTATTGACTTGAGTTTTGGAGAGCCAATTCCCTTAAGAATTTTGTATCTTAGAGAAAGAGAAGAGTTTTTAGTGTATACAACTCATTCATTCCTCTTCTTGAAGCCATGCAAGAAGACGACGTCCAAGTTCGTGGGAAATAATGTGATTCATCTCCACGCCTACAAGAGAGGCACTACATATCGACTTGATTCGAGAGGTCTCTTGCTTTAGAGACGCGCGCTTCAAGAGGTAACACTGATCTCATAATAATAATCATTAGAATATTAGAAACCATGTTAGGAAAATAATTCCCCTAATTTAATGGTTTTGCAAAGTATAAATTGTGGTGCTGAAATGTCTTGCTCATCAATGAACATACAATGTTTTATGTAAATAGTTTGCTAATTTTATGTATTTCTGTGATGCGAAGTTCAAAAATAGTTTATTTATTTCCCTTCACCAACATATATTTTTCTTGAGCTCATATATAAAGAATCCCATACCAATTGTTGGAACACACCACTGGAGTATTCACTCATATTCTCATTAGAAAAGCTGGAAGCTATTTTTAAGTGATTTTCTCAATATTCTCTCTCATGTTCTTTGACTTGTTCGATATTCCGAGAAGAATATTCATGATTTTTGAAAAAGCTGTGAAGCAAATTTGTTCCTTCAACAATGCTCGATCTGGTAGCCTTCTCTCAATTTATTTTGCATCAATCAGAATACCTCTGGCAACTTCATCTCAGCACGATGATATTTATTATTGTTTGATATTGCTTATCTATCTGTGATATTTGTGATATAATTGCTTGTGTTATTCTTGGTGAATTATCTATGCAATTATACTATTGTTGTTTATCTCTAGATGTCATTTGTTACTACTTGGAGAATTATTATGTGATATCTGTTGAGATAACCCTATCAAGATATTATTATTGCCTTGCATCTTATGTCCAATTAACATCATTCTACTTGACTTTAGGTGGTTGGTCCTAAGTTTGTAGAGAAAGCTCTTGGACGTGAGACCTCCAAGGAAGCACGAAGAAAGTCGAAAGCTTGTCTGTTCTTCTGCATGGGCTATAGTATTTGATTTGTAATGTTGATCTTGGTGTTTAATTCAAGATTGTGAAACATCAACTTTGTAAACAGTTGAGATGTCCACGTAAAATATCCTAGGCTTTAGTGAAGTAGATGATTAGCTTGCTCATTGAGAAATGTCAAGTCAAGAAGATGGAAGTTGTGATTTTTACCAAGGAGGGTTTTTACGTAAAAATATTGTACAAGTGTGCTATTTGGTCAACTTGAATATTTTATCTGTTCTTGATGATTATTCTGTGAATATTTTTAGAGACGCCTAGAACCACTATTCACCCCCTTCTAAGGATGCCACGATCCACAAACTCATATAATTTCAATTTACAAAGAATGATATAATTTTACAAAAGCAACATATTTAAAAAAACTATTGCCTGAAAATGTAAAAAACAAATATCTTATTTACTTTACAAAATTGAATCTAATTCTACGAAAATTGGTTGGGCTTTACAAATATATGGCTAAACCCAATTTGTTAAGAACAAAATTATAAATTAATTAATAAAATATTAACAAAAAATGCCAAATATAGTCAAGCCTAAAATGATAAATCAAAGCTATTAAATGAAATTCAAATCCAATGAATCGAGATGATGAAACTGCCCTTTTGTATAACATTTTGGAAATACCCATTGGATCAAAATCCTTCGGATCTCATTGATAGGGTGTGGGGGTGTAAATGTATATGCTACCAGGGAGTAGCTAACTTGGCAACTCCTACATTTTTATTCTTATTTTTTTCGTGGTATTTTTTAAAAACTCCTGGGGAATTTTAATCACATATTGTCGTAATGTTGTCATTCAAATTTCCACCCAATTCAAGATTCTTATCCCATCCATCAAGCCTGTTAAAATTTGATCTCAAAATTGTTGAAATTTACCCCTTCCAAATGGACATTTTAGGAATGCATATTTTTTATGAAACTTTGAATGACAACATCATGACAATATGTGATATAAATCATACTAAAGATTTTTAAAAAAATCATAAAAAATTAAGAAAAAAGGGTGGGAGTAGACAAGTTATCTACTCCCTGGTAGCATATACATTTTACCATATATATACATATAAACATATACACACATATATATATGATGCATTTCGAATGAGATTGGGCCTCATCACTTTTGTGGTGAGCCATCAACGATATCAAATGGGTGTTTCTAAAACATCATTCAATAGGGTATTTCTCCATCTCGATTTTATTAAATTTGAATTTCATTTAGTGGCTTTGAATTACCATTTTAAGCGTTTCTAGATTTGATTTTTTTTGTTAGTATCTATATTAATTCGTTCCCAAATTTGTTCTAATCGAATTGGGGTCAATCACATCTTTGTAAACTCCGACGAGTTTTTGTAAAAATAAGTTTCTTTTGCAATTTCATTAAATAAAATTTTTACATTCCCAATCAATGGTTTTCAGTAAAATGAGTATGTTCTTTTGTAAATTTTGTTTGGTTTTTTGTAAAATTTATGCTCTTTTTGTAATTATTTGCGCGTAAACTCAACGTATAAGTTTTTAACATTTTTTTTTGTAAATGGATATGTTTTTTTATAAAATTAACTGGATCTTTGTAATTTTCAAGCTTCTTGTAAAATTTGCAAGGTGATATGCAAAATAAAAAGACTAGTTAGAGATTGATAAATTAAAAAATGATCTAAAATTGTAAATAGTGAGAGAGATTTGTAAAAAAAATGAGATTTGCAAAAGACAATTTAAGATTTGTAAAAAAATGTACAACCTCCGCCCTCCTCCAAGACGCACCACCCTCCTTTGTCCTCCTCGTGGTTGTTGCTCCCTCCTATGCCCTCCTCGCAGCCATGACCCACACCTATGTTTCCATCACCTTAGTTGTATCCATCATCCTCTTGCGCCATCGTGAAATCCAAAAATAAAAAGATCTCTAATCATAAAATGGAAGAGCATCTAAGACACAAAACAACAGATATCGACAAAACTAAATGCATCATAGTCATGAGAAAAAAAAGTGGGGAGTCGTGTTCCTCCTCACCGCACTTCACCATCAAGAGAGTGGGGGAGCCACGCTCCTCCGCACTTAATTAATAAATAACATGGTAAATAAGATGAAAAGGGAATATAAGAATTCATTTCTAAAAAAATAATATTGTATGTTATTTGATGGATTGATAGTTTTGTCATAGGCCATAGATCAAGATCAAACGGCTAATATAAAGTGTCTCACAAAAAGAATGATGAGGTGCCACCTCATTTCAACTTTTTCGCGCACACACACATATGATTTCCTTCCAAAAGGACGCAGTCCTTCCTGAGTTGAGGAAGGCTGGCCCTTTTTCTGTAAAATACATGATGACTTTAGTAGAATATGTGTACCGTTTGTATTATAAAGTGCAGTTTTAATGTTTATATTATAATGTGTAGTTTTGTTTGTGATGTTGTATTTATAATGTGTAACTATAATACAAACTGTTCTACTAAAGTACTCATGTTTTCTACAAAAAGATGGCAGCCTCCCTAAACTCAGGAAGGATGCAACCTATTGGAAGGCCCCTATATATATGTATGTATGTATGTATGTATGTATGTATGTATGTATGTATGTATGTATGTATGTATGTATGTATGTATGTATGTATGTATGTACGTATGTATATAGGGGGGTCTCTCCTATAGGTTGTGGTCCTTCTATGTGTAAGGAAGGCCAACGATCATGCACATTAGATTCAAATCTAATGGCGTCATTAATTCCTTGACCAAAAGGATATTTTGGCCATCCTCTTACGCATTAATTATGAATATCATTTAATATTTTCAAATACTAATTTAGGTTGGTCTAATTTTGGGATTTTCTCGGAATACCTTATTTAATGAATGTCAAATTTCATTTTCAGGCAACTATACGAGAGACATATGTTTGTAAAACTTCCATGTTTTTTTTGGAGTCTGTAGTTTCCTTTGTAACATTGGAATGAGTTTAAAATGAAATATTAATTTAGTATATATCAATTATTTTTATGTCACAAGCTATCGTCATTTGCCACCATCGTGCATCCATCAAAATTCATCATCATTTGTAAAATTTGTCTCATTTTTTAACATGAATTTATTATTAGCAATATATTAGTCATTTTTATGCTTCCGACACATTCTTTTTGCAATAACTCGTGTCCATCAAAATACATCATCCTTATGTACTTTTTGAGAGTTTCTTTGTAAAATGTGTTCCATATTAGTAATATATTGATTATTTTTATATATTTTCTGCTAAATTTATATTTTTGATGATTTATGCATAATATATAATCATTTTTTAGATTTGGAATGGTGTCCTGCAAAATGAGATAACAACTTATAAGAAATGTATTCAAATATCTAAGATAAGCATTAACTTTTCAAAAGATGAAGCATCGATGTCGTCTATGTGCCATCGTCGTGTTCCACACACCATATGCAAAATATATAATATCTGTACATTTTGTATGGTTTCCTATAAAATGAATTAATATTTTCTAAGATAATGTTGTTTGTGTCGTCCCTCCAATATCCTAACTCGCATTACCAAAACGTTGAAATATGTCATCAAGGTGATCCCTCCTTACTTTCACGCTCCTCTTTTTCCACATCGCCATGCTCTATGCATCGTTGTCATTGTCGTTCAACACTCCACGCACCACCAACTCAAGCATGTTGTCACCTCCGCGCACACTCAAGCATGCTGTCACCTCCGCACACACACCGCCGTCATGCTCTACAAACTGCGACTTCCATGCTGTGTCATCCTCAATGCACCATATGGGTTAGGATTTCAAAATTTGCTTAAGCAAATAAGGTGAGATATTAATGGATGAGATAATTGAGGTGGTTAGATACTATATTTAGATAATGTATAAAGACAAAAATAGATTTTCCCCTTAATTAAAAAATAATATTAACATATCTTAATAATCACCACTGTATTAGTTACGGAGGGCTGGGATTGCTTGTCTTCCTTAAGGATGGAAGGACTATGCTCCATTGGAAAGATATCATATGTGTGTGTGCGCGCTCCCCATGCTCCCATACTTTTTTCTCTATATTTTTTAATTTTTTTTGAATGAAACCTAAGGGGATTTAGATCATCATATATGATTATAGCATCATTCAAAATTTAGCTTAAATTCGAGACTTTTATCCACTCCATCAAGAATGTCAAATTTTAACAGACACGTAATTATTAAAATTGGCTCCATCCAGATGGATATGTTACTAATGTATGTTTTATATGAAATTTGAAATACATATTTCATTTAATATTCTAAGTAAATTCTCTCAAGCTTTTATATAATAAAAACCAAAAAATATGGAAGAAAATGTGGGACCATTCTCTTATATATTTCCAAAGAGCATACTCATTTAGCCGCAAATATATAGACATATAAGAGACTTTTTCAAATGAAAGGGTGTCTCGCCAATTTTATGATAAGCCCGTAATGACAGCCATCGGATCTGCTAAAAAGGGTTACGATTAAAACCACTTTCTTAGTGAGAGGTGGTTTTGGTTTATTAAGGAAAGCTATCCATACAAGCCATGAGATCGAACTTGATTGGCCAAGTTTACAACAACCGATCTCGCCAAAATGGTTTTGATAGAATATGATTTCACACTTGTAGGATTTTATTCCTCAATTTCATGTAATTTTTAATAGCTGACATTGTTACCAATTCCTAACCGTCGATTCTACTTTTCGAAAATACAATCTCACGCGTCTATACAAATATGCCTGATCAATAAAATTCTGTTTCCATTTATGGTATAAACACCATTACTTTGTTTGTATAACATACTTTTTAATTGTTACATTTTATATTATAACCACTTTGTTTCACCAAATCGGATCATCTTTTACACTGTTAATGCGTTATTTTGAACTAGATTCTCTTTCCAGTTGATGTATAAATGTTAGTATTTGGTCTACATAACATACTTTATGTTGTCACATTTTACATGATAACACTTTGTTTCACAAAATCCAATTGACTATTACAATGTTATGCATATGCATGATTTTTTGAAGTAAATTATCTAATTCATTTGCATTATAAATGTTATTATTTGGTTTATATGTCAAACTTTTTTTATTGTTACGTTCTATATTGTAACCTCTTTAATTTACAAATTCGAAACATTTTTTACATTGTTAATGCATAATTTTGAGTATCAAAATTGCTTTAAATATGATCTTGTTATGTACGAATGCTTGAACTTGTGATAATTTAAGTTTTGATAATTTAAGTTTTGAGTGCTTATTTCATGAAATCGGACAATGTTTAACATTATCCATGTCTTCATTTAATGCGCACACGTATTTGATACATAGATTCTCGCAACAACAGGGCTCTCTGTTATCCATGTCAACCTACAACATGTTTACGAGAAAACAAGAAATTACAGCCTATTATAAATTTAAACTAACGTATTAATAAAAGACGATTAGTAATAACATATGATGATTTTTCAATATTGAAACCTCCATTCATTGCATCAGGGAAACAAACATTGACCACATGAGATGCTTCAACTATTATTGTATAGAGAAAAAATGTAGCATCCTTACAACCCGAGGCCTAAGTTACCTTTTTTTCTTGCCTAATATATCGTGATTCAAATCTTCCCTAATTAGTTCATTGCAACTGTTTTAAGAATGTTGGTGTCCAAGATTTCCAAACCTACTATAACGCAACTTTTGGGTGGCTTGGAAGTAGTTTTGTTGTTCATGAGTAGTTTTGTTTACAACCATTGATTAAAATCCAATGTTCTAAATTGGTGGTTTTCTAGTAGGATGGAAAGACCCACCTCATTTGATGTGTATGTGTGTATAGATAGGAAAAAAGAAGTATGCTTCTCAGGAGCATGTAACTTACATGCTACACTTTTTTTTGGACATGTAAGCCCAAGGTAAACCATTTCTACAATAAATGTTATTATATTTTTTATATATCAATAAAAGTTATTGATTTTCACTCTATATATGATATTAATAAATGAATGCACTTATAAGATCCTTAGTACAATTAGGTTTATGTACCATGATCGTCTTAATAATCATACAACTATTGATTCAATGGTTGAATCATAGAGCCGGTGCTTGGATGATATCTAAAGAGTTAGATTGACGACTCATCTAACATCGTCAAATGTTGTTGAGTAAAGATCTCCAGCCTAAGAAGGAGATGACAACTCTTACTCCAAAGGCTGATATCCAACCGACCTATTGATATATGTCATTTACATAGGATAGAGATTTGGAGGTGTCATATAAGTTAGGTCAAAGATTTGACGTAACGAGATCGAGGAAACCAAGACCTATATCATATGTTGTTGCGATACATGCGCGCATCCTCTAACTGAAGACATATGTGCTACTATAAGTCTATTTGTATGTAAATTAAGCAGATCATTAGGCTTGATGACCTAATAAATTTCTATACGCTAACGAGCTGGTGTGCTTATGATAGCATACGAGTAATACGATCTCTCACAGGGGGCATACAAGTTCACTACTGAACCACAAGACATGAGCTTACTCATGTGATTTTGGGACCAACCAAATTCCATCAATGATAATCTTTCTTTGGAAGCATGATAGGATTTGTAGGTATGATATATGCTTTTGGAAAGTATATGATCGATACCAACTTCTAATGATCAAATAAGAAACTTAATGATAAAACTATGAATAAGACAGTTTAAAAGTGATCAAAACTTAGGGTTAATATAGGTTTCCCAGTAGGCAGGATGTACAAGTATTAGGAATACTCAAGGGTGATGTGATATTAATCGATTGTATAACCCTGACGCTTCCATTCCGAGGGAGTGATGAAATATATTTGGATTTTAGTAACTCCGATCAATATATTGATTATCCAATCTTAGTCCAAATTTTGGGCATTGATCTGAATATGATTCAGATGCAATGAGGATTAGATATTCTGTCTGTCTTGATCAGACATCTCTAAGCGATCTTCTAGATATGGATATGAGATTAGGTCTCAGTATCCAAGTCGCTATACAATGAATATACAATCACCTTATCATTATCTCCAAGTGTCCGAGGAGAAATAACATTGTTCTCTAAAGAGTTCAAGAATAATTCGATTGTTGACAATATTTGATCATTCTAAAATTGATGATAACATATGATTTAATAATCATAATAATGTGGATATGATGTACATTGTTTGGACACATGTAGATAGGCATCTAAGATAATTTAATTGGATTTATTTGTCAATGATATGATTAATTTGGATAGCATTATCTGCAATAATTATATCTATACTATGAATTTGATTCATAATATCATAAAGAGTTTAATTGTAAATATGGTTTACAATTTATTAAACTAATGTGATTAGGATTCACATTACACAATTAAATGTGAATTGAATTCACATTGTACAATTAAATGTAAATGTAATCTAAATTTAATATTGGATGGATGAATATGATTCATAATTATCAATGGTATGACTGAAATTGTCACAAATAATTTGGAATTATTTTGGTGAAAATTCAAGCAACAAAAGTTGGTGCAACATGTGAAAATATGACGAGATTTGAGAATCTCATCGATTGGGAAAGAGGAGGAGCTACATTCCTATTAAGGAGTAGATGGCCACATGGAGAGAGTCTTCATGGTGGCCATCCACCCTAATTAGGAAGGAGGCCCTTCTCCTTCCCTATTATTCCATATTAAATTGATTTATTGATGACTGCATTTATTGGATAACTTCTTCTATTTATTTATTTCTTTTTAAATTAAATAATTATTGCTGCAGCTTGTTGCAACAAATTCTATACCATTTATTTCAATCAAGAGTGCATCCTAGCCATCCAATTTTGTATAAAATAAGAGTCAATCCTAGGCTTTTCTACATAGAAATTGAAGCAACAAAGCTCTCTCCCTCTCTCTCATATACACGTCCAATCTCTCTTCCATTTAAATCCCAGTGGCCGTCCACTCTGGGGTTTCGTGAGAGTTTCACCGTCAAAAGCACTGCTGGATCGATTGCTCATAGATCTCCATCTTCTTCGGTGCTCCATGATCGTGTTGAAGATGATGGATTTTTTGATATGAAATCAGGAGGTTCCACACTCAGATCATCAACTCGTATTAAGAGAAGTACGTGTCTCATCCACGCGCCCACAAGTGCTCACTCCGTCAGATCGGACTTGAAACAGGAGGTCTCTTCATTTAGAGACACGGGGATCACGATCATGCAAAAATAAGTAACTGATAACACGCCCGGCAACTCGGGTGAAGGTAATCAAGGGTCGTTGCGACCCAAGTCACCAAGCGGTGTCAGTCGAGAAAAAATCAGACCACCAAACGAAGGCAAAAATCAACTGAAACTCAAGTAGCGGTCTCGCTATTATATTAACCTGGTATAGCGACTAGGGTCGAACACAAGGAGCACGTAATGGCCTCGCAGCCTACGAAGTAGTCTAGAAAACAAATAAAATAAAAGAGAAGTCTTTTTGGTGGATTTTAAAACTTTTTTATATTTTTTTGCATTTTTAATTCAATAAAAGAAAATAGAAAAGCAAGCACACAAGCAACTTATAAGAATTATTTGACTACTCAAAAAGCATCCAAAAATTCAAACAAAAAAGTTTTTATGTTTTTTTATATTTTTTACTATTTTTGGTTAATTTTTGGTATTTTCTGATTTTTATTGGATTTTATAAAAATCAAACAAGGTAGAAAATCAAAGGGACTGTCCAGTCAGGGTTCAAGGGCTAATTTAAAATGCAAAATGACCCAATTAACACCTGAAGGTAATTTTCCTGTAAAGATCAAAATACAAGGAAAATTTGGCAACTGGAATTATTATTTTTGGGTTTTTAATTAATTATTATAATTTTTATAGGTTTTTAGGTGTTTTGTAAATTTTATGAGTTTTATAAATCCAAAACTGACCAAAATTGGTCAGAAAATCAAATAAGGTAAAATAAACAATACCTAATTTTTTTGTAATTTTTAGAGGTGTTTTAATATTTTTTTTGAATTTTAAAGTTAGACAGTAAAGAAAATGCTTGATTTTTAATATTTAAAAATAATAAATGAGATCAAAAATGTCTCCAAAAATTGGAGAAAATTTTACACCATGGCAGGAGCCATCTATCCAATTTTCATTGAATTTGGAGTTAGTTTGCTATTTTATTAAAAATAAAAACAATGGCACAATGCATAGGGACCTGTACGCAAATAGAACAAGTTCCAGGGGGTCCGGTGCAATTTCTCCATGAAATCACGTGCGAGGCGCGTGACCTGGGCACTCAGGGACCTATTTTCAAGAAAATAAAGTTCCTGGACTGTTTAGTAACACGTACTAAAAGTCCAAGGGCTTCAGTGTAAATTACCCACTAAATAACGCACATGCACAATAAAACCATTCACAGGGGTATTTATGCAAATACTAAAAAGTTAATTTCATTTATTAACACCCTAAAACTATGAGTCCATACATGCAAATAACCCAACATGCACGTGTCGAAGCACGTGTTCCAGTACGCACGAGGGTATAAAAGCAAATAGACTATAGTACGAGGTCCTAAGTGCAAATGTACCAAAATAAAAACAACTACTTGTGATATTTACAGGACTAACTAATAAAATAAAGAAACAGAGGGGCCTACAGGAAATTTACCCTTTATTTATTATCGACGGCTGCGGTGACGCCACGTAGATGATCTAACAGCTGAGAATAATGGCGCCTTTAACCAAGAAACGCGGGCCTGATCGAACGGTTGAGGGTCCACCACGTGGCTAATCTGACGGATCTGGTGCGTTGTGGCTAAACCCTCAGTGGATCAACGGTTATGAAGCTCCTCAAATGGGTGGCCGAGATCCAATCTGGAGCGAGAGGACAATCTGACGGCTCGAGAAGGTCCTGGTTGAACTGACGATCGGCGAACTTCGCCGGCTCGAAACTCGGGCGTGGGGACTCCTCGACGGCTGCTGAGATGCTGAGAAGATGCGCCTCGGTGATCCGCAGCCAATGGACTGCTCCGATGATGGCGGGGAGCTCTAGAGAGCTCCGGGGACGGTGAGGACCTGGAGCACCTGTGCCCAACTGTTCCGACCTCCAGATGAGGACGGTTAAACCTACTACCTGCACAGGAAGAAAGGGGGGTCGAGGGCAAACTGCCTCGACTTGTTAGCGTGCGGGAACAATGAAGGATGCGGCGGAATGGCGGTCCTCCGGTGAGCGGCGGAGGTGGAGGACCGGAGTCCCTGCTCCGGGGCGAGCCAGGGAGAATGGGTAGGTGGAGAAGATGTGGAGGAGGCTCGTGAAGGTGGTGGCGGTGTCGGATGGGTGAATGGTTGGACGGAGACGATGGGCAAAGGCGGCGGAGCTACGGCTATAGAAATCGAAAAATGCAAATCTAAGCTAAACTACGGGCTAAAGAATCTACCCGGTGGAGGCATTCGACTAGGCTAGAGCTCGGGGAGCTCCTGGGTCATTGCATGCTAGGGATCGTCGGGTTCCCGAGGCGGGGCGCGCTCACGGCGGCTGAGCCACCGGATCAGAGGCTTCCTGAAGGCCTCGAGCCTCGCTTCCACTCCGGAGAGCACCGCTGTCACTCAGGCACACCGGAGGAGCTCCTTGGCGTCGAGGGGGAGAACCAGAGATGAAGAACAAAGCTGCCGGAGGCGATGCTATATATGCCCAAGGGTCCAAGAAGACATGGATCGGGCGAGTAGCTCGCAACTCGGATCCCTCAGACCCACCCCGGGCGTGGATCATGGATCTGCAAGAAGAGGAATGACCCGGGGTTTGGTGTTTTGGGTGTCGGATCGAGTGTGGAGTAAATGGAGAAGTCGGGTCGGGCACTCAGATCCGAGATGCAGTGGTCCAAGGGGGGGAGTTGACCGGGGGGTCAACGTCCCCCGTGGACCAATGGGGGCTGGCCACGTCGGAATGATTTGGAAATTAAAAATAAAATAGAAAATGGCCGAATTATTAAAAACTCAAAACATGAAAAATGTTTATTTTATTTTTTTTCTATTTTTTTGTGATTTTTAATTAATTTTATGAAATAAAAATAAGATATGTACACTATAGTGCTATGCATAGGTGTTTACACAATCTTGATTTTTAATTATTTTTTTATTTTTAATTAGTTATTTTTGTACATTTTTATTTCTATTTTATATTTTATTTATTTATATCATAAAATTAGGAATAAAAAGGTATTTTTATTTTATTTTTATTATTTATATACAAGGGGTAAATAATTAGATATATACAAGTATATGCATGGTATATCTACAATGTTCTTTTTGGTTTTTATTTTTATTCTTTTTATTTTAGTTTTTGTTTTTATAGTTTTTATTTTATTTATTTGCACCATAAAATATAGAATATATACAACTTTTTAGGGATTTTAATTTATTTATTTATAGGGTGAAATAAATATATAAAGTGTATTTATATACATGGTGAATATGTACAAGGTGAATATTTTTATTTCCTTTTTACTTTTTTTTCTATTTTTATTTTGATTTTCTATTTACAAATATTTACAAATATATTCAAGCCTATTTTTATTTTATTTTTGGAGGGAAAATATTTTATTATATTTACAGGTATATTTACACACATGAGCTCCCTTATCTCTCTCTACTTGGGTTTTTATGCAGTCAGGCCCATGCTGAGCCCTCCCTTGGGATTAGGTCGCTCAATATTTATTCTAAATATTTCCCTCTTTTTCTTTTTATTCTTTATTCTTTTATTTTTGTACAAAAACATGCTAATTATTAGTTTTTACACAATGCATGCCTTTTGTTAATTATTTGTATTTACACATATCTACATGCATTTGTAAAGGTTTTTGTAGCTAAAATATAAGAATAAAGAGTGATGAATGAGCATTCATCACCCCCCCTATACTTAACTTTGCTAGTCCCTTAGCAAACACTTATTTGAAAAAGAAGTGAAAAAGAGAAGGAAAAAGAAAAAGAGGAGAATGTACATGGATCAAGGTTGATTATTAAACTTGCCTTCATTAAATTGAATTATGGAGCTCAATCAGATCTTTGGATTATTAATGTGTCGGAACCCTATTTGGACTTAAGTTTAAAACTCAACAGCCTCTAAGTTCCACCAATCTATAATCAAGACTCCTCAACAATCCAGATCAGAACAAGTCACCAAACACAAACCCTGAAGACCATGAATCTTTCCTTGTCCTGTGAATGTGAAGTGTAAGCTCTCCACCTCAGAAGTGGAAACTTGACAACCCTCCTCAACAAGGTAACTCTATGACCCCAATCTGGCCACTCTTTCCTCGAGGAGCGGGGTATTCCCTTCTAAGTTCAAGTTCAACCGGCTCAAGAAGAGGAGGAAGAAGAGAATGGACCATGGCCAGTGTAGCCATGTATCCTTGGGAGCTCGACCAGTGTAGCCAAGTCTCCCTGCTGCAAGCTACATAAGGTGGGACATGAATCTCAAGTTTTGCTTATTGCACTATATACATACTCCGGTGGGATTATCATTTTCTATCAGACCCACCACTTTTTTGGAGTTATTTTCTTTTTGCATTTTTTTCAAGTGCATCTATACAACATATACATGTGCAGCATATATACAAGGAGTTTTTCCTCTTGAGCCAGTAGACTATCCCTCTTTTGAAGCATTATTGCAACCCACAACTCCCGTCGTTAGACCTCATGGCAACCAGACCAAGTTGAGACGCACTTCCTTCACTAAAAGAAGAAGAGAGGTTCCGCCTAAAAGTACTACCCTCATATGCTACCCCAAGTCAAGGAAGACTGCCTCCTCACCACCTCATCCGTAGAGAGCTCGGTGCTAAGTGTTGTGTCCAAGTAAAGCCATTGTCTATATGAGTCATGTGTGTGTTGTTAAGTGCTCTACTTAGGCCCATTGAGATGACATGTGATCATAGCCTAGTGGACTCAAAGAATTAAGTCACCATGGACCTGAAAAGCCTTAACCTAAGTCCTATAAGGTTCCTCTTAGAAATTAGGTGGATTAAGATCTTAATCAAGCTCCATTTCCCAATTTAATTCCAGGCTAGTTTAAATGTCAACTATCATCCAGAAAAACTATATACATATATACAAAGATGCTATTTACACAATATTTACAAACATGCAAAATTTTTGAAAAATGTTTTGAAATCATGAATGGATGAATGCATGAATGCAAAGTTTGCACAATATTTACACAAATTTACACAAGTTTTTTTTGCAAACCTTTGATTTTCAAAACATTTTGGAAAAATTTTGTACTATATACATACTTTTGATAAGAAAATATTTACACAAACTTTACACAAAATGATTTTTGAAAACATTTTTACAAAAATAATTTGTACATTAGCTATGTATGTGCAGTAAAAGAATGATTATTTGCAGGAAAAATTTTTAATTTTTGTGGTTTTTAGGGTTTTTAGCCATTTTTATTTATTAACACACTCACACAAAGTACGAGTTATGGCTAACGTATATATGAAATATATACACACCCCCCTATACTTAGCTCAAACGATGTCCTCAGAGTCAAGAGCGATGAAGTAGACATAACCCATGCTTAGTATAGGGAAGTGAAAAGGAAGGCTATATACAAAGACGAATGAATGAATAGAAAGTCAAGAAGATCTCGGCTTTTCCCCCTATACTTAGGATCAAGTAATCCTAAGTATAGGGGGGTGTACACAAAGGGAAAGCCGAGTGGAGAATGTACAGGGTCTACCCCCCCTATACTTAGGGGAAAATATCCCTAAGTATAGGCAACAAAATGGGGGTAGCAAGACACGAAGAAAATCAACGAATATATACAAGAAGGAGGACATCACTCCCCCTATACTTAAGGTGAAGAACCTTAAGTATAGGCAACACAACAGAAGTGATGAAACTGAATAGAAGAGTAACCCGGTGTTTCCACCCCCTATACTTAGGATGAGGAATATCCTAAGTATAGCAAAGATAATCCGAAGCGAGACCTGGGGTGAAAACAAGAACGGAAGAAAGAAAGATCAAACTAAGACAAAACACGTATATACAAAAGAGTACAATGTTGAGGTGCCTCTCAACAAGCGCTAGATTTTACGTCCCTAGTTGGGCGCAAAGGCTAGGACAAGGTAGTATGCAGATTCAGAACGGCATCGGTAAGGCGAATGTCGTACTGTCGTCGCAGTCTTGGTATGATAACAACGACGAACTCCAAAGTGTAAAGTAAGACACCCAGGTATGCAATCAAGCGGGTGTCTGCTACCGGCCATAGATATGGAAATAAGTGATCGGGATCCGATAGCACAAAAGAAATCATCGGCTCTGGATCAGACTGGAGTGAGTGTGTGGAGCCGAAGAAATCGAACGCGGAGAAAGATGGATCAGTAATAGAAACCTCCACGTTAATCAATGTCTCAAGAAGATGGGAACATTCAAGATCAGGAGACTCTCTAAGCAGACTGATATCCGATGCATGACATAGAGGCTAATCAGACAGATCATCGAATATCTCCAGGATGGGCTCATCCTCGCGAGGGTCGTCGAGGTGAGAAGACTCAAAATCAGAAGGATCTAAAGACTCAATTTCGTGCTCCGCCAGATAGGAAACACTCTCACAAGTTGAAACCGAGTACACATCGTGTGCGGCATCCTCCCGCAAATAACCCTCGGGGAGAGATGCAAGATCAGAAGTGAATAAGAGAGGATCAGGATCTAGATGGGCATCTGCGCTGTTGTCAAGTATCCACTCGGTGCACCAGGCTGCGTCATCATCGGAAGTATAGGCCTCGGCAATCTGAAAGCAGGAGAAGGTACTGGTCAAAACCGCGGAGGCTGGCAAAGTGTTTGTGGCTGATCCTCGCTCTACGACTATGTTGGCTGCCAACTGGTCCTCAGTAAGTGTATCTGTCCCAACAAAGTGGAGGACAACAGACTCGAATATGGGACTCTCTATGTATGTACTCTCAAAGTGGTGTCCCTCATCGAGCTGTGGCTGCTGGGCTGAGTCCTGGTAGTTGTCTGTATCCAAGAAGTATCTCTGCAGAAAGGAAACTGACTCCTCCGGGACTGGAATCTGAAGTGTCTGAATCAATGGCTGCAAAAGCGGGGGCTCCTCCGGTACCTGGAGTATCAGAAGATCTGATATCCAAGACTTGTCGACGAAGAACTCTGGGGCTGACTCGAATTCCAACTGAAAGACCAACGGGGACTCGAGTAGACTCTGGGTCCGAACCTCTGCTGTCGCAGTCATCTCCTCTGTCAGTGGTGTTGTATGCTTTAAGTCCTCGGACTGGTGTGTAGAAACTGTCTCATTCTGTAAAGTGACACACCGCACTGGTATTGCATCGTCCGCATGTGTTGTCCTGACTAGTTCATCTCGTGAAGATGAACTCTGTGAAAGTAACCTCGAGATGGTATCCAGTAAGTGAATGTCGGAACTGCGGTGTGAACCGCCACACGTGGTAATCACCAGTGCTATCTGCTCTGCGGTCATCCCCCGCATGGAGATCTCTATCAAGTCTGTCAATGGAATTCCGTGGTCCGGAAATCTCCTCATGAGGTCAAGAAACCTCGGCCATGCCTCCTGCAATGGCTCCTGGGGGTCTACTGAGAAGTCGGTGATCAAAGACCGCATCAAATCTGCTCTACGTGGAGGGAAGTATCTCTTTAGAAACTCACGGCGTAGCTCTCCCCACGTATCGAATGTCCTCCTCAATCGGTGGTGCCATCTCATGGCTCTGTCGTGAAGCGTGAATGGGAAGGTCCTGCTCATCAGCTCCTCTGCAGTGATGTCTGAATATGTCTGTGTTCTACAAAACTCCTCGAATGTGGATAGGTGAAGATAAGGCTCCTCGTGCGCCTCTCCTGAAAATATCGGCAGTCTCTGAATGTAATCCAAATCCAAGATGAATGGACGTAATGTAGAAGCTGACTCAGCTCCCTGTGTTATCTGCTCCTCCATCCTTCTGGAATAGGATATGTCTGTTGATCTCCACTGCTCTCTTTGATCACCAACAGAGTGCACTCTCAACTCAGCAACGGCATCGTCCGGGTCTCGCATCTGCTCTATCTGATATCCTCGGACGTCTCGCACAGCATGCCTAGAGTAGTGAGATGAAAGGGAGGAAGGGAGCGGGAGGTAGGTCGGAGATCCATCCTCCCTAGAAGGTGGACTGGAGTGATGGTCAAATAGTGAAGAAAAAGCCACAAGAGTCGGCTCGAAGTGAGGGGGATCCATCATCCAGGGGTAAAGGAGAAGCAGAGAAGAAGACTGAAGGGAGGGAGGTTGAGAAACAGATGGATAGAGAGGAGGATGGGGAAGGATCGAAGGGATTTGGAAATCACACAAGATGAACAAGCAAACCCCCGATTCACCTACGCACACAGAGCTGAAGACCGAAAGGGATCGGTCAATTATCTTGTCGATTTTATTTTAGGTGATCATTCAGTCTATCAGAGCGATTACGTGAGGTAATAGGAATCCGATAACTCTCAACCGACTGTCGCGTACCAAAGAGCCAGTAATCAGTCGAGACAAATCGGATGGCTCTATCCTAAGGTGCGGATCACTCTCTCGCTCATCCAAACCAAACAATGAGGGGGTTGCTCTCCCCAAGACAAGTTTTTTAAGTGAAGTGTCTTTTAGGGTCAATAGTTTTAGCAGTCCCAATTTTATTGTTTTTCTTTTTAGGTCTTTTTCAATAAAAACAAAAACACCTAACGAATTTTTCGGTTCTCGTGTTTATTAAGTCAAAAACAGGGGGAGAAGATGAAAAAGCCGATGCGCGATGAAATCAATGATGCATGCAAAGTAAGAAAGGCGTACCTGACTCCAACACTCTACATGCAATATGATCCGTGCAGAATTGAAAGACAGAAAGTAAACTACCTATATGGTACAGCGGAAAAAGCCGAGTCCCTAAGCAGGCAACTTCTACTTGAAAGAACCGTCTAGCTGGTCACCAGCCTTCGATCCACAGAGTCCGGTCTCGGTCTACCCCTCCTCCTCCCGACAAATCGAGTTCAGGAGCAGCGCTTGGCAGGGTAGGCTGCGGCACGTAGGCTCGAAGGAAACGAGTCAGTTATTTTTATTAACTTTTTATTAGTAGGTCCAATTAACGAACTATGGGCACAAGCAGTCTATTAGGTGTTTGGATCCTACTCAGTACAGCACAATCAACCAGAAAGTCCTACGGCTAGGGGCTTGAGATAAACCGCGTGAAACCGTAAAAGGCAGCGAAAAACGAAAACCGCGAAAAAGTCGCGAAAAACCTAAGGGTCCCCCGAGCACACCGGTGCTCGGCGAAACAGACCCTAGAAACTATCCAAGTCCATGTCTGTTGTCCCTGTATTATTACAATAGTCCAAATGACATAAATAAAATCTAAGTTACTCCTCGCCCACTCACCTACTCTCTCACGCTCTCTTGCGGCTCCGTGCAGAAAGGAGCCGCCTCCGAATCCCGCGGTTGCGTCGGCTTCTCGAGAGTCGCCGCCTCAGTCCTCGAGCCCTCACAAGAAAGAAGACAAGTGTCACAGACCAAAATAAAATAATTAAATAAAAGCAGAAAACTAAACAGGGGTATATGTGCAGAAATGGCAAATAAAATAAACAAGCAAAATCAAATAAAAACAAAAATAAAAGAAAAGGAAACAAAATAAAACAAAAATAAGAGAAAAATGAAAAGCCGCGAAAAACCACGGACTCCGAAAAAGCCGCGGAAAACCGCGAAAAAGAAAACAAAAAGAAAATGAAAAATAAAGAAACTACTAAGCCGTGCTCCCCGGCAACGGCGCCATTCTGACGACATGCCCGGCAACTCGGGTGAAGGTAATCAAGGGTCATTGCGACCCAAGTCACCAAGTGGTGTCAATCGAGAAAAAATCAGACCACCAAACGAAGGCAAAAATCAACTGAAACTCAAGTAGCAGTCTCGCTATTATATTAACCTGGTATAGCGACCAAGGTCGAACACAAGGAGCACGTAATGGCCTCGCGGCCTACGAAGTAGTCTAGAAAAGAAATAAAATAAAAGAGATGTCTTTTTGGTGGATTTTAAAACTTTTTATATTTTTTTGGATTTTTAATTCAATACAAGAAAATAGAAAAGCAAGCACACAAGCAACTTATAAGAATTATTTAACTAC
The DNA here is from genome assembly GCA_037367405.1 of Ottelia alismoides. NCBI lineage: Eukaryota > Viridiplantae > Streptophyta > Magnoliopsida > Alismatales > Hydrocharitaceae > Ottelia > Ottelia alismoides. The sequence continues at coordinate 1,069,804 of JAZKJV010004099.1, forward strand.
TCAAAAAGCATCCAAAAATTCAAACAAAAATTTTTTTATGTTTTTATATTTTTTACTATTTTTGGTTAATTTTTGGTATTTTTCTAATTTTTATTGGATTTTATAAAAATAAACCAGGCAAAAAATCAAAGGGATTGTCCAGTCAGGGTTCAAAGGCCAATTTAAAATGCAAAATGACCCAATTAACACCTGAAGGTAATTTTCCTGTAAAGATCAAAACACAAGGAAAATTTGGCCAGTGGAATTATTATTTTTTGGGTTTTCAATTAATTATTAGAATTTTTATAGGTTTTTAGGTGTTTTCTAATTTTTATGAGTTTTATAAATCCAAAACTGACCAAAATTGGTTAGAAAATCAAACAAGGTGCCTAATTTTTTTGTAATTTTTAGAAGTATTTTAATATTTTTTTGTGAATTTTAAAGTTAGACAGTAAAGAAAATGCTTATTTTTTAATATTTAAAAATAATAAATGAGATCAAAAATGTCTCCAAAAATTGGAGAAAATTTTACACCATGGCAGGATTCATGTGTCCAATTTTCATCGAATTTGGAGTTAATTTGCTATTTTATTAAAAATAAAAACAATGGCACAGTGCACAGGGACATGTACGCAAATAGAACAAGTTCCAGGGGGTCCGGTGCAATTTCTCCACGAAATCACGCGCGAGGCGCGTGACCTGGGCATTCAGGGACTTATTTGCAAGAAAAATAAAGTCCCTGGACTGTTTAGTAACACGTACTAAAAGTCCAGGGGCTTCAGTGTAAATTACCCACTAAATAACGCACATGCACAATAAAACCATTCACAAGGGTATTTATGCAAATACTAAAAAGTTAATTTCATTTATTAACACCCTGAAACTATGAGTCCATACATGCAAATAACCCAACATGCACGTGTCGAAGCACGTGTTCCACTACGCACGGGGGTATAAAAGCAAATAGACTATAGTACGAGGTCCTAAGTGCAAATGTACCAAAATAAAAACAACTACTTGCGATATTTACAGGACTAACTAATAAAATAAAGAAACAGAGGGGCCTACAGGAAATTTACCCTTTATTTATTATCGACGGTTGCGGTGATGCCACGTAGATGATCTAACGGCTGAGAATAATGGCGCCTTTAACCAAGAAACGCGAGCCTGATCGAACGGTTGAGAGTCCACCACGTGGCTAATCTGACGGATCTGGTGCGTTGTTACTAAACCCTCAGTGGATCAACGGTGGTGAAGCTCCTCAAATGGGTGGCCGAGATCCAATCTGGAGCGAGAGGACGATCTGACGGCTCGAGAAGGTCCTGGATGAACTGACGACCGGCGCACTTCGCCAGCTCGAAACTCGGGCGTGGGGACTCCTCGACGGCTGCTGAGATGCTAAGAAGACGCACCTCGGTGATCCGCAGCCAATGGACTGCTCCGATGATGGCGGGGAGCTCTGGAGAGCTCCGGCGACGGTGAGGACCTGGAGCACCTGTGCCCAACTGTTCCGACCTCCAGATGAGGACGGTTAGACCTACTACCTGCACAGGAAGAAAGGGGGGGTCGAGGGCAAACTGCCTCGACCCGTTAGCGTGCGGGAACAGTGAAGGATGCGGCGGAATGGTGGTTCTCCGGCAAGCGGCGGAGGTGGAGGACCAGAGTCCCTGCTCCGGGGCGAGCTAGGGGGAATGGGTAGGTGGAGAAGATGCGGAGGAGGCTCATGAAGGTGGTGGCGGTGTCGGATGGGTGAATGGCTGGACGGAGACGATGGGCGGAGGCGGCGGAGCTACGACTACAGAAATCGAAAAATGCAAATCTAAGCTAAACTACGGGCTAAAGAATCTACCTGGTGGAGGCATTCGACTGGGCTGGAGCTCGGGGAGCTCCTGGGTCATTGCCTGCTAGGGATCGTCGGGTTCCAGAGGCTGGGCACGCTCGCGGCGGTGCACGGCGGCTGAGCCACCGGATCAGAGGCTTCCTGAAGGCCTCGAGCCTCGCTTCCACTCCGGAGAGCACCGCTGTCACTCAGGCACACCGGAGGAGCTCCTTGGCATTGAGGGGGAGAACCAGAGATGAAGAACAAAGCTGCCGGAGGCGATGCTATATATGCCCAAGGGTCCGAGAAGACATGGAACGAGTAGCTCGCAACTCGAATCCCTCAGACCCACCCCGGGTGTGGATCATGGATCTGCAAGGAAGAGGAATGACACGGGGTTTAGTGTTTTGGGTGTCGGGTCGAGTGTGGAGTAAATGGAGAAGTCAGGTCGGGCACTCAGATCCGAGACGCAGTGGTCCAAGGGGGGGAGTTGACCGGGGGGTCAACGTCCCCCGTGGACCAATGGGGGCTGGCCACGTCAGAATGATTTGGAAATTAAAAATAAAATAGAAAATGGCCGAATTATTAAAAACTCAAAACATGAAAAATGTTTATTTTATTTTTTTCTATTTTTTTGTGATTTTTAATTAATTTTATGAAATAAAATAAGGTATGTACACTATAGTGTTATACATAGGTGTTTACACAATATTTATTTTTAATTTTTTTATTTTTAATTAGTTATTTTTGTACATTCTTATTTCTATTTTATATTTTATTTATTTATATAATAAAATTAGGAATAAAAAGGTATTTTTATTTTATTTTTGTTATTTATATACAAGGGGTAAATAATTAGATATATACAAGTATATACATGGTATATCTACAATGTTCTTTTTGGTTTTTATTTTTATTCTTTTTATTTTAGTTTTTGTTTTTATAGTTTTTATTTTATTTATTTGCACCATAAAATATAGAATATATACAACTTTTTAGGGATTTTAATTTAATTATTTATAGGGTGAAATAAATATATAAAGTGTATTTATATACATGGTGAATATGTACAAGGTGAATATTTTTATTTTCTTTTTACTTTTTTCTATTTTTATTTTGATTTTGTATTTACAAATATTTACAAATATATTCAAGCCTATTTTTATTTTATTTTTGGACGGAAAATATGTTGTTATATTTACAGGTATATTTACACACATGAGCTCCCTTATCTCTCTCTACTTGGGTTTTTATGCGGTCATGCCCATGCGGAGCCCTCCCTTGGGATTAGGTCGCTCAATATTTATTCTAAATATTTCCCTCTTTTTCTTTTTATTCTTTATTCTTTATTTTTGCACAAAAACATGCTAATTATTAGTTTTTACACAATGCATGCCTTTTGTTAATTATTTGTATTTACACATATCTACATGCATTTGCAAAGGTTTTTGTAGCTAAAATATAAGAATAAAGAGTGATGAATGAGTATTCATCCGTAACCCTAATACTTATTTGTGAACATGATGAAATGACATGAAAGTGGTTCCCACGTCATGTGGTTTCATCAAAAAAATTTAATTTCTATTGCCCCTTACAACTAGTATGACTAATCGACCTAGATCGCATATGATGTGATCTCCACACGTCCATGATGTGCGAGATGAAAACTCTCATCTTCAAGTGGTATAAGAGCCAGGTTAAAGGTCATAGATGTGATCCAAATTCTGAGGGAATAAGATTTTGGATATCAGATGCACAGGGACTTGTTGTTTTTGCATAGATGTATTTTTCGTATAGTTTTTTGCTCATATGAAAAAGCTATTGTTTATGTCATGTTTGAACATTTTTAGGATACTTAAATGTATTTAAAATGTCTAACTATATCCCCAAAATATTCGCAAATGGTCGGCATCGAACAGACATCGTTCTAAAAATCAAAAGTTCCAGCAGTGTTATTGTTTTTAAATATAAACTCATATCTGTAACTAAATATTTTTTGTTACTAGTTTCCTGTAATTAAACATTTTATAAATAATTGATTTAAATTAAGATCTAAACCATCAAATTGCTCAACTTTTATTTTGTGTGATTCCGAATATGTTTTACACTAGATATGTGATATTTGGTGGAGATGGGTCGAAAGATGATTGGATCATCTCAAGAACATTTTTAATACATTTTTTCATTCAATATTAATCATGGGAATTATGAATTTCCTATTATTAAATGATTTTTCTTATATTTATAAAAATATTTGATAATCATCAATCTCCATTGAATGAATATTTCATGACAAAATCCTAGTTCAAAGTACAATAGTTGTAGTTCTGCTTTTACATCCAAAATCAACTTTGTTTGTCTGATATGATAGAAAGTTAGATCATTAAAAAAATTAATATACCTAAGTTTTTGAATGATTAATATATAGTATCATGTCAGTCATCAAGAGCAATTGCCCGATAAAACCTCTTAGTATAATTTGTACAAATTGTGTTGTCTTGAATTGAATCGATGATGGTGTCTACGTTATAGATATGTTGATTGGTTAACTAGTTGGCACTCTACGCCAGTGGAATCTCTCCCTGTTAGCATTTATCCAACCTGGCTTGATTCGTTTCAAGGATGGGTAACACGAGAAGTCTTTGAGGACTTTAAACAACTAATTAGAATAATACAATTCTATTATGTGAGGGTACATACTATATAGTAATATCAAGCAAATTATTTGTTTATTGTATTGGATTGATAAGTAATTTAGTATGATTAAATTAATTTAATCCAATTAAAATAAAAAATTTGTTATTAATAGAACGATAATTCTCTTTTTTTGAGAAGAACGGTAATTCTCTTTGAAGAACTAATCACTAAAATTTGATTAAAAATGACTAATTAGAATTTGAACAGGATATGGATGGTCATAACATGACATCCATGGTCTCCCTTCAAGGTGAAGGATTTCATCATCATGTATTCTACGGTGGAGATGCCTATGCAAAGTCATAGCGCAGACGTACAAACACAAATAGATCAAGCTCTTTGCTTCTAGTAAGAGACATGCCACATGTGTAATGACCACACTATTGTTCCTCATATAATTGAGGTGGTACTGGATTGGGCATAACAAGTGCAATCTCTGTTGACGGTTGGTTCAATTAACAATGAGTTAGCATCACCTTAGGGGTGATGAGCTTGGGTGTTAAAGACCGAATTTGGAAATGTAAGTTGGACTTGCAAGGCGGAATGAGTTCCCACTTCCTTTACCTCGGTTACATTTTTCTCATATTGTTAGGGTGTAACAAAAGTAGAAGGGAGATATCAAATCTTGCTAGAGATAGAGTGGTAAGTATATCTCTTGCTTTGAAAGTTTAATAAGGAATGGACTTTCAAAGTATTAAAAGGCAAGACACCTTTAATTTAAAATTCCTTAATCAAAGAATTAAAATTGAATATATATATATATAATTATTTATATATTCTAATCAGTATATTTCTTAATCTCAGATATGAAATCTATGAACCATCTCAGCAAGCTTATGGAGGTTAACCATGACCAGACCAAATTATTCGGACTATCTACAAAATTTGGAGCTTATTCTCTTGGCACAGTGCATCGACTATGTTCTCGCAAAGAAGAAGCACACAAATCCTACGTCATTAGAAGAACTAAAATATAATGGAAAAATATGATGGAGATCATTCGTTGTCTCGCTGTTATATTTCGGGGTCTTTGTTCGATGTGCTTCAGAAGCAACATGTGGACATGGACACTACCCAGGATATAATGTTGAATCTTATGGAGATGTTCGGTGATGTGAACCACACTCAGCGCTATAACCTCTTGAAAGAATAATTTGTTGCAAGATGCAGGAAGGGACATCAGTTACAGACTGTGTAATCAAGATTTTTGGTTACTTCTCTAAACTAGATACCCTTGGGACACAGGTGGATGAAACCATGCAGTCCGACTTCATTCTATTATATTTGCTCAGGTCTTTCAATAACTTTTGGCATCGTACCACATGAATAAGTTGAGGTTGACTATTGTTGAGCTGATATCTTCATTGAAGTATGCAGAGGACGTCTTGAAGAAAGCGAATCATACTGGCAGTGCAATAGTTGCAAAGGTTAATGGAAAGTAATGCCAGAAGTAATGGTCTCGGAAGGGCCCGACCCACAAGAAGAAGAAGACGATGATGAAGAGTCAAACTGTTGACTCGTCCTCTCAAGCTTCCATATTGATAGCATCAAAGAAAGCCGACATTCTTCATCAATGTAAGAAGCTCAGATACTGGAAAAGAACTATCCAGATTACCTGAAAACTATAGAAAAGGGTATGGCTCCAACATGTAAAAAAACTACCTTCATAATTGAAATCAATTTTCTCGTAGGATGGAAGGTAGTTGGGTGCCCCGATCCATGTGTGATGTTTGTTGCATCTGTTTCAGGAAACTAGAGAAATTGATGAAGGGGATATAGTAATCCAGATGGGATTCGATGCAATTGTTGCAGCAATCACTGTTCGGATATGCAGAGTATCATTAACTAGTGGGAGAGTCCTTTTACTTATAGAATATCTCTATATTTCAGATGTTAGAAGGAACTTATTATATGTATCTAATTTTATTAGAAATGGATATATGTTCATGTTCTGTGAGAAGCTTATCATAAGTCATTATGGTAAACATATTGTAGATGGCGATCTAACTTCTATCGGACTCTTTGAATTGTGTAGTGATGAATCTATCATAAATGTTACTACCACTGATAAAAACCCTAAAACATCTAGAGAAAATGGAAATCATTTAACCATGATTTGGCATCAAAGGCTTGGTCATTTATCTGTTGATATGATTAATAGATGGGTAAAGAGATGCACCATTATTTTTTCTACATGTCCAAAGTTTACCTACCTGCGAACATTTCATTCAAGGTAAAATGATCAGAAGATCCTTTTGAAATAAGGGAGACGATGCGAAGGTATACTTGACCTAATACATATTGATGTATGTGATCCCTTCAGTACCGTGACTCGAAATGGATATCGATATTATTTGATGTTTACTGATTAACATTCACGATATGAGTTTATCTTCCTATTATGTCATAAGTATGAAATCATTGAAAAGATTGAAGAATTCATGGCTTCGATTGAGAACCAAAGCTATAGGAAGATTAAACAGATTCGATCTGACCGAGATGGCGAGAACCTCTCAGATGAATTCAAGGAATACCTTGGAGAGAGATGAATTGTATCCAATATCACTCCTCTTGGAACACCCCAATTAAATTGTATTGCTGAAAGACGCAACAAGACCGTCATGGATATGACCCGATCAATGATGAGTAAAGCACATTCATCTCTTAGTTTCTAAGGATATACAGTAGAGACTGCAATATATATATCATTTTTAGTAATTATGTACCCAAAACCCCACACGAGCTTTGGTTCAAAACTAAACTCAGTGTTAGACACTTGAGGAATTGGAGTTGCTTAGTCCATGCCAAGGATGTGGACACAACTAAGCTAGAATCTTGCACCATAGAGTGTTACTTCATTGGGTATGTAAAAGACAGTATTCGATACCAACTTTATGACCTTGAGACTCAAAAGGTATTTTGTCTTAGGGATGTAAAATTCTTAGAGGGTGACTTCCTTAAAGTCAAGACAAGAATGAAGTAAAGGAATTCACAGAATCCTCTGAGGATATCGAGATTCCTTTGTCAGAAATTGAAGAGATAAATGAAGATGAAACACTTGTACCTCTTCGAAGGAGTTCGAGGTGGTCATGCCACTTGAAAGATATGGATTCTATGTGTCACGAGAGTCTGACAATGATCAAACTTCATTTCATGAAGCACCCATGAATCGTGACATGGATAGATGGATGCTAGTTATGAAGTCTGAAATAGACTTTATTCATAAGAATGGTGTATGAACCCTAGAGGATCCACCTAAGGGGGTAAAATCCATTGGATGTAGATGGATCTTCAAGAGAAATAGGAGACTTGATGGGAAGGTAGAGACATTCAAGGAATGGCTCGTAGCCAAGGGATAAACACATAGAGAAGGCATCGACTACGATGAGACATTCTCTCTTGTGGCCATGCTTAAGTCTATCAGGTCACTTCTAGCTATACCTGCACATATTGACTACAAAACGGACGTCAAGACTACATTCCCCAATGGATACCTTGAGGAGGATATCTATATGAAACAAACTCAAGGATTCATAACTGAGGAAGGCGAAGTGTGCAAGCTAAAGAATCCATCTAAGGGCTCAAACAAGCTTCTCGTAGTTGGAACATCGGATTTGATGAACCATAAAGAGTTATGATTACGTTTAGAATCCTGATGAACCATATGTGTACAAGAAGCCTAGTGGGAGCACCATTGTGTTCATCATGCTTTACGTAGATGACATTCTTATCATTGGAAATGATACATGAATGACGACTAGCGTTAAGGTTTGGTTGTTCTATACATTTGAGATGAAAGATCTTGGAGAATCCTATTATATCTTGGGTCTGAAACTGTTCAGAAACAGAGAAAATAGGATTTTGGGATTGTATCAACATAGATATATTAAGAAGATCTTGAAATGATTCTATACGAAAAATTCCAAGAAAGGCTTAATTCCATTAAGACACAATATACGACTATCTAAAGGGGATGGCTCCTCAAAGTGTTGAGGAAAAGAGGCAATGGCTAGAAGCCCTTATGCATCAGTTGTGTGAAGACTAATGTCTGCCATGGTGTGCACAAGGCTTGATATCTGCCATGTTGCGGGAGTGGTAAGCTGTTATCAATCCTGTTATGGTGAACAACATTGGAATGCAATGAAGAACATCTTCAAGTATCTAAGAAGGACATAAGATTACGTCGTGATCTATGGAGATAGATTGAACAGGCCCAGACTATCTTATCTGTTAAAGACCGACCCAGCTGAAACTTCGATACAAAACAAGCACAGAACCGACAAAGAGAGGTGACGAGCGGAGGCCCTACTCTATTATAAGCTCGGACAAACAGAGATCTCCAAGACTTAGTATACACATATTCAGACTTCCAATCTGATGTTGATGATCGGAAGCCAACTTCAGGGTTTGTATTATTAATAATTAGTGGTCTTGTGAGCCGGAGAATCAAGAAGTTGGACATTACAACTGATTCCACGACATAAGCCGAATATATTGCTGCATCAGATGCTGCAAAGGAGGAGGTGTGGTTGCGCAAGTTCATCCTAAAACTTGGAGTAGTTTCCTCTAATAACAAGAGAGCCACAACTCATGCAAAGGAGGAGGAGGAGGTGTGTTGCTATGCGATAACAAGAGAGCCACAACTCATGCGAAGGATCCCAGGTGGTATCAAAAGATCGAACATGTGGAAATGAAATACCACATCATTCGGGAGTAACAAAAGCGTGGTGACATCATTATCACCAAGGTGGTCTCTATCAATAACGTTGTTGATTCCCTCACCAAACCTTTATCGTAAAAGGTTTTTAACCAATATGTAATGAGTATACATTTAAGGATTGTACCTAAATGGTTTTGAGGACCAGTAGGAGATTGTTGGACATGTGAGCCCATGCAAACCATTTCTACAATAATTCATGTATTCCTTTTTTATATATCAATAAAAGCAATTGATTTTCACTCCCAATCTGAGATTAATAAATGATTGCACTTACAAGGTTCCTTGGTACAATTAGGATTATGTACCGTGGCCGTCTTGATAATCATACAACTGTTGATTCAATGTTTGAATCACAAAGGCTGGTGCTTGGATGGTATCTAAAGAGTTAGATTGAGGACTCATTTAGCACCGTCAAATGATTCTTGAGAAAGGATCTCTAGCCTGAGAAGAAGATGACAATCCTTACTTCAAAGGCTGATATATGATCAACAATTTGATGCAGGTACTCTACATAGGAATAGAGATTCATAGGTGTCAGATAAATTAGGTCAAAAAGTTAACTTAACGAGATCGAGATAACCACGACCTATATTGTATGTTGTCACGATATATGCATGCATCATCTGACCAGAGATAGATGTGTTACTATATGTCTAGGTATGTACATTACGCAGACCATTAGGTTGAGGGCCTAATCATTGTCTATACACCATCGAGCTAGTGTACTAACGAGGGCATATAGTAATGCGATCTCTCAAAGGGATCATACATGTTCACTACTGAACCGGAAGATATGAGTTCACTCATGAGATATTGGGACCTCCCAAAGTCCATCGACAATCGTCTTTCTTTGGAAGCATGATAGTATTTGTAGGTATGATATATGCTTTTGGAAAACATATGATCGATATCAACTCCCAATGATCAAATGAGAAACTAAATGATAAAACCCTGAAGAAGTCAGTTCAAAAGTGATCAAAACTTTGGGTTAATATAGATCTTCTAGTATGCAAGATGCATGTGTATTAGGAATACTCAAGGATGATGTGATCTTAATCGATTGTATAACTCTGATGTCTCCATTCCGAGGGAGTGATGAAACATATTTGAATTTTATTGACTCCACTTAGTAGATTGATTATCCAATCTTAGTCCAAACATTGGACATTAATTTGAATATGATTCAGATGCAATGAATACTAGATATTCTGTCTGACTTGATCAGACATCTCTGAGCGGTTTTCTAGATCTAGATATGAGATTATATCTCAGTATCCTAGTCACTATACATGGCATGTACAATTGCCTATTGCTGACAATATCTGAGTATTGAAAAATTGATGATTAAATATAAGTTAATTATCATCAATAATGTGGATATGATTTACATTATTTGGACACACGTAAAGATGCATCCAAAATAATTAAATTGGATTTAATTATCAATGATATGATTAATGTGGATAACACTATCCATAATTTAGTGATTTTGATTCATAATATCATATAGAGATTTAATTATAAACATGATTTACAATTTATTAAGTTAATGTGAATACGATTCATATTATACAATTCAATGTGAATTAGATTCACATTGTACAATTAAATGTAAATGTGATTTACTGTTAATAATGGATGGATGAATAGAATTCATAATTATCAATGGCATGATCGCAATTATCACAAAATATTTTGGAATTACTTTGGTGAAAATTCAAGCAACAAAAGTTGTTGCAACTTGTGAAAAATATGGTGAGATTTGAGAATCTCATCAATTAGGAAAGAGGAGGAGATCCATTCCTTTTAAGGAGTGAACGACAACATGGAGAGAGTCTCCATAGTGGCCATACACCTTAATTAGGAAGGATACTCCTCCTTCCTAATTATTCATCATTAAATTGATTTAATGATAATTAAATTTATTGGAGAATTTCTTCAATTTATTTGTTTTTTTAAATCAATTAATTCTTGTTGCAAATTATTGCAACAAAATCTAGACCATTGATTCAATTACGAGTGCATCTCAACCATCTAATTTTGTATAAAAGAAGAGCCAACCATATGCTTTTCTACACACGAGTGGAAGCAACAAAACTCTCTCTCTCTCTCCCTCATATACATGCCCAAGCTCTCTTCTCTTCAATCCCTAGTGGTCGTTCACTCTAGGATTTCGTGATAGCTTTGCCATCATCGCACTACCGTTGTGTTGTTTGATCAACTGCTTGTGGATCTCCATCTTCTTCGGTGCCCTATGCTCGTGAGAAAGACCATGGATTTCACAGTAAAAATTTAGGAGGTTCCATGCTCAGAACGTGAGTGTGCTCATTACAACTCTAATGAGCACATGGCCCATTAGATAAACCTCATATATATAGGGCTAAATGAGTATGCTCCTGATGAATCTCCCTCTCATCGCCTTTATTCTTTTATTTTGGCCTTTAAACCCTAACTAAATGTAAGTAAATAACATTATTTTGTATAAAATAACACCTATTATTTGTTATGTAAACAATGTATAAAATACTTTATTTAAATTCAAAATAAAATAATAAAGAAAAGAAAAGAAAAGAAAAACCAAAGGTATTGAATGACTCTAAACCCTGAGACCTAGGCATCATGATGACTGGGTCGACAAGAATAAAGTAGGGGGAGATAAGGGCTAAAAATACAATAAAACTGTAATTCATAAATCCCCAATAAGCCAATTTTGGGACCTATTTCATTCTTTATTATTTATACCTCAAATCAAAAGCTTGTACATGGAAGTTGTAGATAAAAATATATAGAAAAATACAAGATTTATTTCAATAAAAATAATACATATTGTGCTCTCTACACTAAAAATAAAATTCCAAAATCCAAAGTTCCTAGACATATATCTCCTCCATATGAACTCAAAATTCACGCAAAACACTTTAATTGCATGTAATATTTATTAGCTATTTAATGAAGGTGGTTTTATCTAATTTGGAGTTAAGATGTAAAAGCTAGGTTTTGGATCCCTATTATGCATTATACCTGAATAAAATATTCATTTTATTTATTATTTATATTTTTCATTACTTTATATTTTTAGAATTTTGTAAATATTATATGAAATTCGTTTGATGGACCCCCGACTCCTTGCTCTGGTAGGTCGAGCCATAGGTTAACGATGGTTTAGATTGCTCTTTATTCTTGTTTTTACTTCTTGAATCAATTTCGTGTTTTTAATCATTGTTGCAGCTTAGATTTGCATTCCCGTAGTTTGTCGAAGATTAGCTCCGGTCACTGTTTCCGCCGTCTACTTCCTGTGCTGACCATTGCTGACTAGCTCAGCTCCTTTACCTGTCATTTCTCCATCTCACTTACCACCCACACACCCCTAATCTTCACTTGATCAGTGGATCAGTGCTCCCTCCGACACCCTTCACGGTAGCACAATATTCTACTTCATTTCACTGCCAACCTTCACCAATAAAAGCCAAGAGCCTCGCAAGTGCAACCCCATTTTATTTGACTCCTCTGTAGGTGTTAAAGTCCCCTTCTGCGAGATATCCACATCAGGAGATACCCTCCAAGTCTCATCAAGCTCCAAACCCCCATCAATGGGGCCAGACCCATTTGAGGGCTCCAGAACCTACGGAGGAGCTCCGACCCCATTTTACATTTATTGGGAGCATCCCAGGTGGCCAAAGACTCGAGATTCATCAGATTGAAGATCACCCAGGCAGAGCTTCAAACAAGTTCGTCTAGGCCATCTCACATCCGTCCGACCAAGAGTGCCCACCAGATCGAGCAGCTGTCGTTGGATCGTGATGCCCACATCCGTCAGATCTCGGGCGTAGATCTAATCTCTATCATCTACCAACGAAGCATCATCCACCATTCGTGCGAGGACGCGTGGATTAGTGAAGCAGATCATACTTTTGACTCGCTTCTAGTGAGGGTAATTTTGCCTTATACCCTGCGCATTTTGTATTTTATTTTTGATCCAAAAACTTTCTTCTATAGTTATATTTATTTTGTAAAATTTGAAGTTTGATCCATGCACTTCATATTTGCATTGTGGTCCCCTGTCATGTCACCTCGCGTGCATGTGTGCGTGAGGGGGTGGTCATTTTGCAAGGGACCCTTGTCTTTTTGTTATTTCAAATTAGCCCTATATTTTTTAGTTTTGATATTAAAACTTTTGGTTAAATTGCAAAAAGGATCTCACACTTCTTAAATATTGCATTTATAACCCTATCGCCGCATAAAGACTTAAATATTCGAGGCTTTTTGCATGTTTGGTTATAGATTTCTTTAAGGGGATTTGGAACCAAGAATACTTTTTGATAATTGCGTTTAGGCCCCTACCATGCAATCATTTTTTTCTTTGTTTGCTTTATTAAAATACCAAATTGCATCTAAAAATTGTGGGATAATTCTTTTAAGTGCCCAATAGTATTATAAATCACACATATTTTTCATGGGCTATTTAATTTAATCTTCCTATTTTTAAAAATACAAAAACATTGCATTTAGCTCTTGTTTGCATAAAAAATATATAAAAATTATAAAATAATTTTGAAAGAAAAATATTGTTTATCACCCTATCTTTTGATTGCAGACAAAATCCTTAAAAATAAAAAAGAAAATCACTACAAATTAAAAACCTCTAAAATCTTTATAAAAATTATAAAAATCCTATAAAAAATCTTAAAATATTTGTTTCTATTTCTAAATTTTATTTATTATATTTGTTATATATTAAAAATAGTTTTGTCAAATTTTTGGAACTTTTAGATATTTTGAAATTCCAAAACAATTCAGCCTATTAATATAAGTTGTTGTTTTAACATTTTAATTCAATTAAAAATACATAAATCAGCAAAATTTTCGAGAAAAATATAAAAATAAAGAAAAAGTTAAAAAGGACAAAACATTTTTTTATCATTTTTAGCATTTACATCCATATTTATGAATATAAAAGCTTTATTATATATATCTATATTTACTTATCTTTATAATTATTATAATTATCAAAAATAACAAAAATGTTTTCTAAAACCAAAAAAATAAGAAGGAATGTACCGTAGGATATTTTCCTAATTTTATCTTCATTTTATCTTTTTATTGTCTATACTATCTTCATTATGTTTATATCTTATATATACTTGTATTGTAATTAGGTAAAAAGAATAGAAAAATCAAAATCAGAAAAATATAAAAAGAAAATAAAAATTATAAACCTAGAAACAAAAAAATATAAAAAAACTCGAAAAAAGTAAATATTTAAAAGCCCACACAAAAATACAATAAAAAGAGACTAATAATACATTTTGGAATTAATTTTCCCAATCTATCTTGTGTGCTCAATGTAATCTACCTCTACAATAATTGCATATAGACAAATCTATTGTAGCGTTATAATAAATTTTAACTCCACATTTTTGCTTCATGTTGCTTGATTTACTTTGTGGGTTAGTTGTTGAATTTCTCGAATATTGTGAGTGGTCGCATCAATGACAGTGTAATTCTTGCCTTGTATAGACTACATTAGACCCTCGCAAAAGTTGAGCTTTTCGGCTCATTCGGAGCATATAAGAGCATGCTCTCATTTTTCCATACTTTTTTTTATTTTGTAAATGAAACCCAAGGGATTTACTTAGAATAATAAATGGAATACATGTTTCACATTTCAAGGTAAAACAAACATTCATAACATTACCATATGTAGGGGGAAATTTCATCAATTCTGAGACTGTTAAAATTTGTTAGTCTTTATAGATGTGATAGAAGTTTTCAATTAAGTTGAAACATCATAGTGATTTATGATGATCTAAATTCTCCAGGTTTTATTTTAAAAAAATAAAAACTACAAGGAAAATGATGGGAACATGTAAGTTACATGCTCCAAGGGAGCATTCTCCTGCATGCTTCTAGGAAGCATACTCATTTTCCATGTGTGTGTGGAAATATATATTTGTTATCAAATCAGACCTTTATCAGATGAACTTATACTAAGTTCATGTTCGGTTCGTTATCAAACACAATTTATGTTCACGTTTAGTTCATTAACCAACAAATGAAACTTTCCGAATTTTTATCGAATGAATTCTAATCAAACATGAACATGTTTGGTTCCATTAGCATGCATAATCTCAAGTTCATGTTTGTAAAGGCTCCCGACTGATTGTGCATAACTGGAGACTATGTCATGATTGGCCTTTCAGTTGAAATTGTAGATGTTCTTGTAGAAATTTAAGTTGTGTGCTTGACTAGTTCAACGCCTAACTAGACTATATCAGAATTTAAAACCGTTATTTGCAGTTCTCATTTCCGTCATCACGAACTCACTCTGACTTATACACGTGAATTGAAGCGATCCTGAATCCTTTTTTCTTCCACTATATATGCTGAGGTCCAGTTAAGCAATAAAAGAGTTCGGACTGGCCAAATATCTATATCCCTGCCCTATTTTCTTGAGTATATGTTCAAGCTGCTCCGATAGTCCATGCTGGGACCTCTAAATCATGCTCGATCGCCGTCGCAACCGGCATGATTCCTGCACTAAGCTAACTATCAGAAAGAATGTGGGAGAGAAGGCGAGGCATTATTAGGCCAGGGGTCAACCGACCATGGAAAAGAAGCATGAGTACAGGCAAGGGTCAGAACGGGAGAGTGAGACTAGTTGTCTATCCATTCTTATCTAAACCGTCTACTCAATAAGCTACGTCAACAGACAGAGTGAGAGTCTTCAGCCAAATGTCGCTATCTTCATGTTCTTCTTCCCCAAGCGAGGAAATTGTTGTCCCGGACTAGCGCTTTCCACTGCCCCCTCGCTAACCGTCCGAATCTGAGACGACCAGGGGAGAAAGCCTTTGAATCTGTTAGAGACTTGAACCCCCTTAAAATAAAGAATAGGAATCAGAGACCCTGTAAATCAAAACTGGATTGCCTTATATGAGAAAGTGGAGTAGGGAAGGGCACTTCTCTTTTCTTTCTCATTAACAACATTCAACCACCCCGCATGTGCTTTGGCCTGCCTTTTCTAATCCAATATATTCTAAGTTGCGAACGTTGAGGATAAGAGTGCATTGAATCAATACGAAGTCTGACCGTGTGCGGATTGTATCGATTGGGAGAAAATGGGTTCGATCGACGATTTCTTTCCCTAACGCGAGCATGACGTCATTATGAACATCAAGTCCTAAGATATGGAGCCCCAGAAACAGGCTGGCCCAACAGAAATGATATATGATTGCTTCTTTTCCCACGAACAAAACAAACATTCTTGCCAATACATTCTATTAAGTTAAATCGCCTAATTGTGATCTCTAATGAAAAATATAGCTCCATGAGCAAAGGCTCCTGAACTGAAAGCTTTAAGGAGAACCCATCGATGTATTGGTGATGAGTATATAATGCTGCTTGTAAGCCACTTTTTGATGCAAGTTCTTTTAAGGAAGTCTCTAGTTCTTTTTTTTCTTTCTGTTGTTAAGCCACCTTTGATGTAAGTTCTTTGAGTAATTGTGGATCGATGGTACTTGGAGTGGCTCTCTCATATTGATTGATTCTGTCTAGTTGCATTCGATCACAAAATCCGTTGACAACAACATAAATGACTAGAATTTGCTTTTCAATGGGAAGTGGTCCATATTGTGGTTGTTTTGGAACTTCTGTTAGCCTTGCACCTCTATTTAGTAATGCTTGAGTGGCAGCGTCAAGGTCTGAGCCAAATTGAGCGAAGACTGCAACTTCTCGATATTGTGCCAATTCCATTTTTAAACTACCGCGGACCTGAAATTTGCTTGTCTTTTCCAAGATCAAAAAATGATTGGGTCAAAGGAAAATGCCATTTTGGAGTTTGCTCAACAATTTGCTTGTGTAGGCGGTGGCCCAGTAATTTCAGAGTCCGGAATTACAAAAGATATTTTTTCAACAAAGATGTGAATTAGGAAGGATTGGTCGACAAAATATGAATCGAAGACTCATTCTTGATATACTCAGAACAAGATATTTTTGTTACTGCGAGATGTATTGGCTGCTGCCGATCATTTGATCGGAATTCAATTAGGAATGGGTACACTTGACGATATGAATAATTTGAAAATGAAACGTATTCGCTCTGTAGCAGATGTGTTACATGATCAATTTAGATTATCTCTTGTTCGTTTATCAAATGTAGTTTGAGGAACTATATCTGGGGCAATCTGGCATAAATTAATACCGACTCCTCAAAATTGAGTAACTTCAACTTCATTAACAACCACTTATGAATCGTTTTTTGGTCTACATCCTTTATCTCAAGTTTTGGATCGAACTAATCCATTGACACATACCGTTCATGGGCGAAAGTTGAGTTATTTGGGTCCTGGAGGAAGGTCGAACTGCCTGTTTTTGGATACGAGATATCCACCCTAGTCGCTATGCATGTATTTGCCCAATTGACACGTCTGAGGGAATCAATGTTGGACTTATTAGATCCTTAGCTACATCACCAAGGTCTGAGCCAAATTGAGCGAAGGCTGCAACTTCTCGATATTGTGCCAATTCCAATTTTAAAACTACCCCAGACTTGTTTCATAGCTTTCAACTGAGCTGCCGACCCGACGCGACTGACAGATAAGCCAACGTTAATAGCAGGTCGCGGTCCGCGATAAAAGAGCTCCGTTTTCAAACAGATTTGTCAATTTGTCGAAACCAAAGGGAGACCAAGTAATGTGAAGGGCATAGACGGATGTGAGACTGATACGTCAAAGATGACCTCAAAAAAGATAGTGAGGTACCTGCTTCACTTTCGACATTTCAGCGAAAAGAGTTTATCCTTGGCTAGTGACTGCATTTGCCCTTGACCTTTGATACACACAAGATTGCTCCGAAAGAAAGTCCCATTGGGAAAATCTGACTGATAGTATGTATTCGCCCTACCATTGAAAAACATATGGAATGCGCTCCTTTTTTTACGCAAGTGAGCATATAGTGTGTGTATATTTGAGAGGTATTTTCGTAAATTTGAACGTAATTAAGATGTGATTTCATCATTAGAAGCAGGAACTAAGTATGAGGAAGCATGCTGAGACTAATGAGACTAATGAGAATATTTCAAATTTCAGGCCTTATTTTAAAACAAATATAGATAGTGGAGAATCAACTGTTCTGGAAAGCAAGACATGTACCTTAGTGGGGATACTTTATGTAGTCTAATGTATTATGTACACATGATTTCTCCAAGTTGCAGGGAAATATATAGTGATTAAGAATGACATGTTAATCAATTTAAGCGCCAAAAAATTTGGTGATCATTGACATAAGCTCTTATATTTTTTTAAAGTCAAAGTTGATCACTTGACCCAATAGACGGATTTAATCCAATTTAGGAACCTTGTACATCACTACATGTGGTAACAAAACTTATTATTAAGTAGGCCCTTTCGTTAAACACATTGTTTTGCATCAAAAATATAATATTAAGTAAAGGAATGTGCAACTCTTTCTTGCTTAAGGTTGAAGACAATATTAGATAGTCTCTCTTCCACTACAATATATTTGATCTTTCCCAAAAGAACAATGAGATTCTTCACAGTTAGATTGTGGATGCAAAAGGATACTTTATACCGTTGATCAGTTGATGTCTATAGAAGGAAGAAATAAGTTCAGCTGCCACTTCGATGTCATGAATCTTTCGAAACTAGCCCTTACATGATGCTCCATTGATCTATACATCCAGTTAGAACATTCAAATAAGGGACATGGATAATTAAGGATACCTAATGTACTTCGAACATGAACATTATCATTACCAAGTATGTGAAATCCTCCATGACAATTGTCGATATTAAAGTTGGCCCATGGGCCTGTTCACTTCTGCTTGACCCAAACATAGATCCTGCTTGAGCCTTGAAATATGGTCGATAGACCGACCTGGTGGAGTCCCTGATGAGGGGTCACAGCTTTACCAAGTCTAGAATTGTTGTCTATCTAAGCCATCCTATTTATAAGTCTTAGCCAAGTCTACTTGATTCAACCATGAGAGTTGGATCCACTTGATATTTGGATAAATAGTTAGTAAAATAAGTCTTTTTCAAAAAAAATGAGAATAATTCTTTTTTAAGTGACAATAGAATGAGTTAATAGATAAGTTAAGGTTATTATATACACTTACTACATAATATTGCGTAATATACATTTATGAAAGCGATACTACACCATATTTAACTATATTGTTAGATGGATAATAGTTATTTAGGAGATATAGTTGGAACATAAATCGTAATGATTCGATGGAGGATTATAGCCTGGAGGATGATTTTTTTACGAGGAAATAGTGATCAGATTTTGAGTCCTAGCCCATGAATAAGTGAATAATTTAAGTGGATTGAAAGGATGAATTTACCATCTAGCTAAGACCTCGTTTGTTTCATTGAAAAGGAATTACAATAGAATGGAATCAAGATAAGAATGGAATTAACAATGGAATGGAAAGGAATAAGTTTTTCCATTCCATTGTTTGGTTCATGTTAGGAATTGAAACATCTATTACGAGACACAACCCTTTCTTATGTTTGAAAAGGGGACTAATACAAAGAAAATAACATTCCTTTGATATATTTCATTAAGTATAAAAAATTATAGGTATCCTCCAAATTATTTTCATATAATTGATATATTTCATATAAGGAATCGATAGTCAAATTTAAATGGAAACTACTTTGATTTTTTCCATACAATTGATATATTTGATATTATCCATATATGTAACCGCTAGAGTATTTTATTACCATATGTATCCATATTCTAAAAAAATAGAAAATGTTGAGTATTCGTATTTGCAAAAAAAACACATATCCATGTCCCTATACGTATCCACTAAAATGTAACTATTTTCCATATCCTAAAAAAACTAAAGATAGTATACGTATCCATATCAATAGTTAAAAAAACAAAAATCTATTTCCATGTCCATATTTGTTTTCGCAAAAAATCTCATCCATGTCCATATAACTAGCCACAAAAAAATTAAAACCCATATCCATGTCTGTATATTTATCCGCTAGATTATAATCAATATCCATATCGTAGAAAAAATTGAAAATTACATCCGTATCCATATCCATATCAGAAAAAATCCCATATCCATGTGCATATCCATATCTGAAAAAACTAAATAAATAACACATCCATGTTTGTATCCATATCTGCAAAAAGATCGTATCTAATATATTTTATCCACATAATAGATATATTTAATATATATGTATTCATATCCGTTGGAATATCTTGTAATCATATTTGTATCCGTATCAAAAAAAATGAACCATATCTATTTTCGTATCCGAAAAAAATCCTATATCCATGTCAGTATCCATATATACATATATTTGTAACTTATCCGACCTTTGCATCCACATATTTGTATTCATGTCAATGTTCATATATCCATGTCAAAAAAATCATATCCATGTCGGTGTCCAAAAAAAATTAAAAAAGAAACACACATATCCATGTTCCATATATTTGTAATAATAATATATTAATTAAAAAGTATTGAAGAAGAATGCATTCATTAGCATTTCTAAGGAATGGAATCCTAATTCTTAGGGGGGTACCTAGGAATGACAATTCCCACGTATGAGGGAATCCGGATTCCTTTGTAATCGTTATTCCTGCCTACATATTTTATAACAAATATATGAAAGGAATCAACATGGTAATGGTGATTCCATTCCCCCCTCTATTCCTGCGTAACAAACGGGGTAAGTGGATTTGAAGGATGAATTCACCATACTAGAAGCAGTGGTGGGACCCATGGGCTTAATTCCCTTTAGAAGGCAGGACAGACAGACCGCCCTTCAGGCTTCAGCACCAGGATTTCTAGTGAACCCCAAGTCCATCAGATCTCTGCCGTTGCTTCCGCTCTCCCTTCCCTCTCTCTCTAAACAAATGCCGGTGGCAACAGCAGAATCCACAAAAATTCAATTCCTTTCCTGCTCTAAACCAGCAAAAATCTAGCCTTCACCTCTTTTAGAGCCTTCTCCGCATCCCCTTCGATCCATAGGAATATGGCTTCTCAGCGACCACGCTGATATCGCTACCCCCTCTTCCCGTCCGTCACTGATGTTTTTTAGGAGCAACAACCTCGCCGCGAGGATCTTCGAGCGCCAGATTATCACTCCTCGACCCGGTACCAGCGTATGCTCGTGATCTCTGTTTCTCATGCCTTTGTTGGTCCCATTCTTGGTTTAAGATGCCATCTTTATCCGTTTGGTTGTTTTTTGTGTTGGTGGGTCTATGCGGTAAAGTGGGTTGTGGGGGTAAGCAAGTTGGCGTTTTCCGTCAATTAGACTGACCCAACAATCTACCTTTTTGAATTTGTTTCTCAGTTCAGAATATTATTTCTCCATTTTTGTCTTGCCGATTGAGCAGTCAATTATGTTTTCAAGCAAGTGATTAATTGGTTTTTTTTGTTAAGATGTTGGCAGTTCTTAGACGGAGGATGCTTCCTATAGTTTTGACTCTGAGAAGATGTGGGGATAGTTTTGTTGTGAAGGATTTCTGATGCTCTAGTAGAAATGTTGCCCTTTCGGGAGATTTACATAGACAGAAATCGGAAATATTACAGTCAACATCTCTTGCACGTGAGACGTTATAATGAACCATGATGACAATGCAGCTTCAGACAACAATGCGAAGTCCGATGAGAGTTGCAGAATAAAAATTTAAAATAACATTTCGGGGCTTTTCCTGAAAAAAGCGAAGTTTGTAAACTGTCCATTAGGTTCATCACATCCTCCGTTGTTGAAGTTGAATGATTTCGTAGTTTTACCTTTTTAGGAGACAAAACTAGGAACTTCATGGATTGGTGGAAATCGTTGTGTCTGCTACTCCATGACTTTGTATGCTTTCTTTTGTGGAAAAAAGCCCGGGTTACGCACGAACTTATGCTGTCTCCCATCATTGCTGAAAATTTGAAGTCAAATGTTTCAATGAGAACTCACATGGACAGAATTCGTGGAAATTCTGGTATGCTTTGTTCCCATTTAAGCTGGAAATTTAGGGTGTATACCACATTGGCCAAATACTCTTTTAAAAAAAAGATGAAAAATGGAGGTGATCAGATGTTGGAAAAGAACTCTGACGGTGCTTCCCAAACCGATATTCACACTCTAGATTGAAAGCAGGGGACAATTGAGGGAGCATACACCATTATTTACTAACAAATGGATTGCCTAGATGTTACACCTTCAAAAAGTTGAAGCTATAGAAGACCACTGATTAGTAGCAGAAGCAACTAGGTGAGACTAAGGAATAAGGTAGACTCCCCTCTTCTTTACAACTTTGAGTAATACTCTTCCATGGTATAATATTCCGAAAAACCAAGATAACGTCAAAATAGTTTTACAGTGCATAACCTTCCAATATGACTAACATACACAAGCTAAAGGAAACTCTAGAACCAATAGTAATTGAAAAGCAAAGAGCAGAGGTAGACCGTAACTTGCCCTATCCCATAACTTGGTATATCCGTCCATTTGCTACGTGAAGATCCTCTTTGGAGGAATCTGCCTGACATTGTCAAATCCTCCTTCGTCACCCTATATAGATGGTGAGAAGCACTTGATATACTA
Organism: Ottelia alismoides; assembly: GCA_037367405.1. Taxonomy (NCBI): domain Eukaryota; kingdom Viridiplantae; phylum Streptophyta; class Magnoliopsida; order Alismatales; family Hydrocharitaceae; genus Ottelia; species Ottelia alismoides. The sequence continues at coordinate 1,092,614 of JAZKJV010004099.1, forward strand.
ACAAATCAACTTCAATAGAGTCTACAGGTTTGTAGTGATGCCATTTACACTCACGAATGCACCTACCATATTAATGTATTTGATTAACCAAGTCTTCTGTTCATACTTGGTCATGTTCGTGATTGCGTTCATTGATGATATCTTGGTATATTGTCATGATAAACACGAGCACGAGCCACATCTTGCACTATGCTAGAGACACTCAGGGAGCATTAGTTGTATGTGAAGTACAACTAGTGCGAGTTTTCTTTTTTTTTGGTGTAGCATTTTTGGCCATGTGATTTCAGGGAGTCGGGGTGTCAGTTGACCTTGCTAAGGTAGATACAGTTGGGTCTTGGGAGTGGCCCAAGATGGTAACTGAGGTTTGCTGCTTCCTTGGCCTCATCGCGTACTACAAGCGATTTGCCAGAGGATTTTCTATTGGCCCTATCTCTTACCCGGTTGATGCAAACGAGCGCGCCATATGTCTAGAGTGACAAATGTGAGCTGAGCTTCCGTACGCTCAAGCAACAGTTGACTATTGCTTCCATTCTCACCCGTCCTTTTGGTACTTTGGATTATATGATTTACATCGAAGCTTCTACGGAAGGACTCTGCATTGTGCTGATGCAGCAAGGGCATGTCTACTTGTCACAAGACTCACAACAGTTGAGGAACCATGAACATAAGTACCCCACCATGACTTAGAGTTGACGATTGTAGTTTTTGCACTAAGGATATGAGGCAATTACTTGTACGAGGTGACAATTAAGATTTTTACAGATCACAAGAACCTCATGTACAACTTTGATCAACAAGAGCTTAATATGAGACGGACGATGGATGGAGCGGCTAAAAGATTACGATAGCACCATCTTTTAGCATCTTGTTAAGGAAAATGTTGTGGCAGATGCATTGAGTAGGTAGATACATACAATAGGTTTAGCGACTTGGTTGCATACATAGGATGTGCTCACTGCATTTAATGAGTGACATCCACTCGAAAGCACATCTGATACGTTGACCGTTCCAGCGAAATACAATGGTTTGTGGGACATAATTGTCCAGAGGCAATATTCAAATTAAAGATTGAAGGACTTGTAACACCAATGTCTAAAGGATGATTTTGATGGCTTCATAGTTTGCAAGTCCATCTTGTGGAAGGGAAATCTTGTGTGTCCCTGATGATGAGGAGTTGAGGAAATATATCCTGGATGAGGCGTATAGTTCTAGACTTTCCATTCATCCACGCAACACCTAGTTGTACCAGGACCTCCACCAGCATTTTGGTGGAAGGGAATGAAGGTGTATATAGCAGAGCATGTCAATCGGTACCTTGAAGGCTAGGGTTTAAGCCTTAACACATCATGGAAGTGTGAAGATTGCATCACATGCAATCAAGAACAACTAGTCATACTAGTTTTTTTTGAAGCAAAACTAGTCATACTAGTTGCAAGGGGCAACATGAATTAAAAAAATTAACAAAGAGGAAATCGCATGATATGATAACCTTTCTCATATTGTTTCATTAAGATCACAAACGAGTAAAAGAATTACCTCTTTAAGCGTGTTTGCAATCGCGTGTGTCTAAATGAAGAGACCTCCTGTCTCAAGTCCGATCTAATGAAGAATGCACTTGCATGCACGTGGATGGGACACATGCTTCCCGCAATCTGAGTTGACGATCCGCACATGAAACCTCCTGATTTCATCTCATGAAATCCACAGCCTTCCTCACGAGTACGAAGCATCAAAGAATGCATAGATCCACGAGCAAACGATCCAACAACACAACGACATCACGACGATGGCAATGCTCTCAATAACCATAAAGTGGACGACCACTAGGGTTGAGAGAGAACCTCTTGGACGTATATGAGATGAGAGAGAGAGAGAGAGAGTTGTTGCTTTCAACTTTTGTAAGTGAACGAGCTGGGGCTAGCCTTTCTTTTATAACAAATTGGATGGTGGAGATGTACTCCTAATTGAAATCAATGAGTATGATTTTTTTGCATAAAATTTGCAATAACAATTAATTAATTTGCAAGAAAATAAATACGTTGAAGAATATTCAACAATTTAGATTCAATTAAATCAATTCATATGGAATAATATGGAAAGAAGTGGAGCCTCCTTCCATATCTAGGGTGTACTGTCACCATGAAGAGTCTCCATGTGGCCGTCCACTCCTAATAAGGAATGGACTCCACCTCCTTCCAATTTTGATGACATCTCATATTTCATCAATTATTCCATATGTGCAACAACTATTATTCCTTAAATTTTAACCAAAATAATTCTAAATTATTTTTTGACTTTCAATCATATCATTGACAATTATGAATTATATTCAATACATTTGCAATTAATTGTATAATGTGAATTCAATTCACATTAACATTTAATTTGTAGATCCTATTTACAATTAAATCTCTCCATGATATTATAAATTATAGTTATAATATTTATGATTATTATCGATGGTGATATTCATATTAATCATATCTTTGATAATTAAATATCATTTAATTATCTTTGATGACTCTTCTCATGTGTCCAAATAATGTGAATCACATTCACATTATTTTTGACAATTAAATCCCATTTAATCATCAATTTTCCATTGCTTAGATATATTGTCAACAATATAATTATTCTTGAACTCTTTCAAGAACAATGTGCCTTCTCAGTGGATACTTGGAGATAAGGATAGGGTGGTTGTACATTCCATGTATGTGACTTGGATATTGAGATCTTATCTCATATCTAGATCTAGGCGACCTCTCAAAGACGTTTGATTAAATCAAATCGTAAATCTAATCTTCTCATTGCATCCGAATGACATTCATATCAATGTCCAATATTTGGACTAAGATAAGATTACTAATCTTCCGACACTAAAATCTAAACATGTTTCATCACTGTCTTGGAATGGAAGTGTCATGGTTATACAATTGTTTACAATCACATCACCCTCGAGTATTCCTAATACCTATACATCATGCATACTGGAAGACCTATAATAAACCTGAAGTTTTACTTCATATTTGAACTGTCTTCTTCAGGATTTTATCATTAAGTTCTCATTGGAAGTTGGTATCGATCATATGCTTTCCAAAAGCATATATCATACCTATAAATTCTGTCGTGCTTCCAGAGCAAGACAACCATGCATGGAATTTGATTGGTTCCAATATCTTATGAGTGAGCTCATGCCTTCCGGTTCGGTAGTGAACCTATATGATCCTTTTGAGAGATCATATTACTCATATGCCCTTGTATGCACACCATCTCGCTGGTGTATAGACGTTGATTATGTCATTAACCTAATGATCCGCCTAAGTACATACTTAGACATATAGTAATACAACTGTCTCCAGCCAGAGGATGCCTGCATATATCGTGATAGCATGCGGCATAGGTCTTGGTTATCTCGATCTCGTTAAGTCAACTTTTTGACCTAACTTATCTGATACGTCCAAATCTCTATTCTTATGCAGAGGACCTGCATCAAGAGATCGGTCATATATCAACCTTTAGAGAATGTTGGGAAAAATGAACAACTTGTTTATTCCATAAGCCCTAGGCTCTCTTATATAGGAGAGTAGCCTATGGGTAAATTACATAAAGCATACAACTGAAAATAAAATTAACGAAGGGATACTGGCACTACTATATGCGTCAACACTCCCCCTCAAGATGGAGCATAGATATCAATCATGCTCAGCTTGGACGCACACTTCTGAAATGTGCCTCGAAGTAATGCCTTGGTAAATATATCAGCAGTTTGATTCTCTGAGGTAACATGAGATGTAGCAATGAACCCCTTCTGAATCATGTCACGTATGTAGTGACAGTCAACCTCAATATGCTTGGTCCTCTCATGGAATGCTGGGTTGTTTGCAATGAACAAGGCTGCCTGATTATCACATTCCAATTTCATGGGAAGCGGTATATCAAGATATAGATATGTAAGAAGAGCTTTCACCCACATCATCTCTGTGCTGGCCTGGGCCATAGCCCTGTATTCAGATCCAGCACTGGATCTAGCTACCACCGTCTGTTTCTTGCTCCTCCATGAGACTAGAGCATCTCCAACATAGACTGCAAATCCTGAGGTGGACTTCCTGTCCTTGGGACATCCTGCATAGTCTGCATCCGCACACGCTGAGATAGAGATCTCCTTTCCCTTCTTAAATAGCAAACCTGCACCTGGAGATGATTTTAGATATCTAAGAATCATGTGCATTGCATCCATATGGACCTGACGTGGTTGCTCCATGAACTGGCTCACACGACTCACTGCAAATGATATATCAGGTCTAGTGATCGTGACATACAATAGTTTGCCTACCAGTTCTCTGTATCTTCTCCTGTCCACCTCCTCTGTGTCATCATCATAGAGCTTCATGCTAGGATCCATTGGTGTCGTAGCAGGCCGACACCCAAGCATACCTGTTTCACTCAACAAATCTGTAACATATTTCCTCTGCGACATTACTAATCCATATGGATTTCTAGCAAATTCCAGCCCCAGAAAATATCTAAGGACTCCAAGGTCCTTGATGACAAATTCGGTTCCCAGTTTTTCTTTCGCCTGCTTTATGCCCTGCTCATCATCTCCTGTAATCAAGATGTCATCAACATAAACCATGATTACAATAATACCTCTAGCAGTCTTCTGTACAAACAAGGAATGATCAGCATTGCATTGGAGCGTTTGTATCCTTGTTTCTCGAAGAGGTCTGAGAGCTTCTGAAACCATGCTCTGGGGCTCTGCTTAAGGCCATAGATAGCCTTATGTAATCTGCATACCTTGGAACACTCCCCCTCAACAGCAAAACCGGGTGGCTGTTGCATATAGACTTCCTCCTGCAAGTCTCCATATAAGAAAGCATTCTTCACGTCCAGCTGATGGAGCGGCCAGTCTCTAGCAACTGCAACTGACAACAAGATCCGGAGAGTGGAATGACGGGCCACAAGCGAGAATGTGTCAAGGTAATCCACCCCGTATGTTTGTGTAAAGCCACGTGCAACCAGACGTGCCTTGTACCTATCAATAGAGCCGTCTGCATTGTGCTTTACTGTAAACACCCACTTACAGCTCACCGGGTTCACATCTGGAGGTATAGGAACCAAACTCCAAGTTCCTCTGGATTGAAGTGCCGCCATTTCTTCCTCCATTGCTAGCCGCCATCTACTATCTTGCAGAGCATCTTGATAACTCCGTGGAATATCTACAGCTGACAGTGCCACCACAAATGTCCTGAAATCTCCAGATAGTCTCTCAAAAGACACAGATGCTGACAATGGATATGTAACACAGCTCCTCTTCGATTTGCGTATAGCAATGGGAACATCTAAATCTGCTGTAGCCTCATCTGGCCCCTGCAACATATCCTGCTCAGAAATGTCGTCAGATCCATCAATAGAAATATTTTCATTGCATACCATAGGCGAGCTAGGAGACGAGTCATGACCATGAGCTGGAGGAGGCCTGCGGGTATAATGGAACGGTAGCGGTGAGACAGGTATATGTGGTGGTGGTGGTGGTGTTGGTGACAGCATTTGAGGTGGTGGTGTCATGTATATGGCATCAGTAGATGGAGGTGGTAGCTGTTTGTCTCCCGAAGCTGAAAAGTACATAACATATTCAAAAAATGTAACATCTGCACTGACCATATACCGCCGACGCAGAGGATCAAAACGCTAATACCCCTTTTGAGTTCTAGAGTACCCAACGAAAACACATTTGACAGCCCTAGGAGAGAACTTGTCAGTACCAGGCGACAACTGATGGACAAATGCAACCGACCCAAACACACGAGGAGTAAGGGTGAACAGATCCTTCCCAGGATAGATGAGGGAAAACAGAATCTGTTCATTCAAGACAGAAGAGGGCATATGATTGATTAGGTAACATGCAGTGAGGACTGCATCACCCCAGTAGGAGTAGGGAACACGACTCTGTATAAGAAGTGATCTTGTGACATCAAGAAGGTGACGGTGTTTCCTTTCAGCAATTCCATTTTGTTGAGATGTATGAGCACAAGATGTTTGGTGAACAATCCCTTTTGAGGAGTAATAATTAGCAAGAACATTGGTGCACAATTCTAAAGCATTATCACTTCTAACAAACTTCACAGATGTGGAGAAAACATTTTGTATTTCATTCAGAAAATGGATAATGATATTTCCTGCTTCAGATTTATTTTTCATCAAAAACACCCATGACACTCTAGAAAAATCATCCACAAATACTATATAAAACCTGTGTCCCTGATGATCAGGTACACGACTCGGACCCCAGACATCAATATGAAATAACTCGAACTTGGAGGTACTACTCCGACCTGGACGACTGCGAAAGGACGACCTGTGATGCTTTCCCAACTGACACGCCTCACGTTGAATAGGTGTGTGAGGAAGACCATAAGGTAACACTTGACGCAACTTCTGAAGCGATAAATGTCCAAAGCGCAGATGCCACAATAAAGTAGATACTTGTCCAGAGGGAAAGGATGAGGTTCCAGCAAATGGGGTCTGATTCAGGCGGTAGAGGCCTCCTTGCTCATATCCACGACCAATCACGTTGCCCGTATGGATGTTCTGAAAAATCAAAGAAGATGGATCAAAAATTGCCCGACAATGTAGATCCTTCGTAATCTGACTAATTGACAACAAATTCATTGAAAAATCAGGTGCATGTAGCACATTCTTGAGCTGCATAGAAGATGTCAATCTAATCTCCCCCTGACCAGCGATGGGGGAATGTGTACCATTGGCAATTACTACTGTCCGGCCTGGAGGAATCTGAGTGTATCCTGTAAGTAGACTCTGGTCGCCACATAGGTGATGTGTAGCGCCCGAGTCCATAATCCATGGTAATGTATCTGATCTACTACTGTTGAATGCAAGTATACTACCTGAAGTACTGGTAGACGCAGAGGCAGAAGCAGCGGCATCAGATTGACTCTCCGTAGTCGGTGCTGGACCATATGGTGGAATAATGCCCCTCAGACAGGCAACTAGATCGTCGAACCGTTGATCCAAAGTAGCAGCAGATGGAGGCTCTATCTGCTCAGCAGCTCGTGCGGATGCAGGAAAACCATGCTTCGAGTAGCATGTGTCTTCATTGTGTCCAACTCGGTGACAGTAGGTACATGTTGGCCTAGTGCGGCCACCTCTTCCACGAGGTCCACGTCCACGGCCCTGGTGATGAAATCTGCGACCCCTGTTGGCTGCCATGGCTGAAGAATTCTGACTCGAGGCCGTGGAAGGAACTGTGATCCGACTCAGTCTATGGAAAGCTTCCTCCATGGGAGGAATAGTAGAGTCGGCCAAAATCTGTGATCGCGCCGCCTCATACTCTGGATCAAGTGCAGCCAGGAACACGCCCATCATAGTCGCGTTCCTATATGTCTTCTGCTGTTCTGGCGTGGCTGTCAGGGGCATGAAGGTATAGAGCTTCTCGAACATCCCTCTCAGTGATGTATAGAGAGAATGTAGAGGGCGACCATTCTGCTTGATAGTGAAGATATCATGCTGGAGTTGCAGAATCTTTGTCTCGTTCTTCGCCTGTGAATATGTGGCCGCCAGAATGTCCCACATATCCTTGGCCGTGGGTTGGTGTAGAATGTCATTTGCTATCTCAATTACCAGTGTACCGGATAGCCATACTTTGGCGTATGCATCATCCGCCTCCCAAGAGGCATTGGCTCCAGTCTTCTCAGCAGGCTCTGGTTCGGTAAGGATGTGCTTCTTACCCGTTGACTTCATCATGCTCATGAACTGCATTGCCCACAGTTCATAGTTTGTACCGTCCATCTTTATAATAGGCGCTGGACCACGAAAGGCGCTAATAGATGGGATATCCGCCTTGCTTTCTGACATACTGGAGATGGAAGACTGGAGCGATTGACAGAGGATGAGATTCGTCTACAATGACATAGACGGGTTTAGTTGCACGTGTAGACCTCAAGCAACTAAACCCATGTAGATGAAGATGTGCGTGCCCTAGTGCTTAGGGCTTAGCACACGTACACGCGTGCAAGAAGCACGCGCACACGCAACTGGTACACGCGCGCAAGAAACACGCGCAGGCGAGGAGATGCACGCGCACACGAGATGCGCGCTCGCGCACAGGCGCAGGGAGGCGCAACGAAGAACCACACACAATGCAGTGGAGGTGCGCTCGCGCACTAGGGCTACAACGCGCAGGGGCTACAGGCGATGCACGCGCAGGAGCGCTGTTCGCAGGGGCGCAAGAGGCGCAGGCGCAGGGGCGCAAGAGGCGCTCGCGCAGAGGCGCAGGGGGGATGCGCGTAGGAGCAGCAACACCAGCGATGGTGCTGGTGCGGCTGCATTGATCCCCGGCGACGCCGATGCGATGGAGAGAGAGAGAGAGGCCGGCGGGTGGGGTGGGGTAGGTTAGGGTTTCGAGAACTCCGGTCTAGGACCGTCGCTCTGATACCATGTTGGGAAAAATGAACAACTTGTTTATTCCATAAGCCCTAGGCTCTCTTATATAGGAGAGTAGCCTATGGGTAAATTACATAAAGCATACAACTGAAAATAAAATTAACGAAGGGATACAGGCACTACTATATGCGTCAACAGAGAAGGATTGCCATCTCCTTCTCAAGCTGGAGATTCTTTCTTAACAATCATTTGATGGTGCTTAATGAGTCCTCAATCTAACTCCTTAGATATCATTCAAGCACCAACCTCTATGATTCGACTATTGAATCAACAACTGTATAATTATTATGATGGACATGGTACATGTGCTAAAAGACCTTATAACTGCATTCATTATTTAATCTCAGACAAGGAGTGAAATAAATCAATAACTTTTATTGATATATCAAAAGGTTACAATAACATTTATTGTAGAAATGGTTCGCCCGTGGCTCACATGTCTAACATGCCTCACTCGCCAGATGGTGAAGACAGAGCACCAATGACCCCCTGATTTGTTTGAACCTCTTCCCATTCATGTATGGAAGTAGAAGAGCATTTCTGTGGATTTTGTCATATCATGATTGCGCATCCTATGTGTGCATGATGCGATTTGGATGATCATTGACCAATTGGCCAAGTCAGCACATTTCATTCCGATTAATATGACATGTATGCTAGTAGAGCTAGCCAGATTGTACATTAAGCACGTCATCTGTTTGCATGGAATACCCAAGGAGGCAATATCTGATAGAGATTCATGGTTTACCTCACATTATAGGTAAGAGGTCATCTAAGGCACGAGGACCGAGCTATGTCTTAGCTCAACTTACCATACGTAGACAGAGGAGCAGTCTAAGAGGATCATTCAGATCTTGGAGGATTTGGTGCGAGCTTGTGTTCTTGAGTGAAAAAGGATCCTGGAGGGATCACCATCCACTGGTTGAGTTTACGTACAACAGCCATCATGTCGGCATCGACATGACACCTTTTGAGACATTATATGGGAGGAGGTGCACCACCCCTTGGTGTTCGCAACAGGTAGGTGACCGCATATTGTATACCATGCGGATTATTGATTCATGATCAGTTCAGGAACCACTGCGATCACATCCTCTGCAGACGTTGGTTTAGAGATTTCTTCCACCATCGGGGCAGAAGATGCATCCCTATGTGAGTTAGGTGTAGACGACACTGGTGGGAACACCACTTTCATCAACATGTTAAAGGTAGCTTGGCCAACAAGCAGAGGGCACATAAATCTCATCTTTGGCACTAGGGGATAAAAAAGCTCTAGAATGATGGTGTTGACATTTGCCTTGGGTGCACACCTGTATGAAAAGTTTTGACCAACCTTCTCCACAACCTTGAGCACCCTTCTCAACAAAACAAGGTCCCTGGAGAGTGACGAGACATTCATGACCGGAGCAAAAAACTAATGGGTAGCAGCTCGCTCGCCCTCAAAGAGTGAGGTCGCCTCCACCTCACAAGATCCCCAATAACATGACCTCTCCAAGCAAGCAGGGAGTCTCAACGGGGGAGGAAAGGCCTCTCATGTAAAGCCCCTTCTCTTCAAGGATAACAAAATCACAAAAAATCCTCCCCTAGCAATTCCTTCACAGATCTCATAGCAACGTCAAAATCTGGGATGTTAGATCGAAACCCCCATCATGATCGTGGAACACAGGTTAGGGTTTGGATTATAGGGAGTTCTGTGGATGACGCCCGCAAAATTGCTCTTTACCGATTTGGGTTCCATAGTCTTGGGCGCAACCATTTGCAGATGTTCCTCAGGGTGAGATGGCTTAGCAATACGATGATCCCTGACACCGTAGGAAAAGCAACGTGCGACGTAGGTGTAGTCCCTTACTCGATGGTCCAGCCTACCACATCTGAAGCAGAGCAGCTAACACTGATAGCACTACCAACGATGTGGCACGACCTCCCATTCCTTAACAATCACCCCTTTATCTTTTTTATGACCCTCGCTAACTTTTTTGGTCCCACTTCACGAGCCAAATCGCTAGGTCGAGCTCCATGAGCACGCACAGTTCCCATATCTCCACCTAGATCGAAAGCACACCTCTCTCTCGTCGAGAATCAAACGTCGGTCCTCCCTGTTAGAAACAACGAATGCTGAAGCAAATATTAGAAAAATGGAATAAAACATTATGGAACACTGGAATTTAACGTGGAACCCTACTTCCTAAGGAGCGGCATATGTTGCATGAAACCACAGGAGAAGGCCTTAAAGGGCCATATGTTGCATTGCACTTTTCTCATTTGATACCGAGGGGGTCTGGGGCTTCTAATATAGCTTCCACAGACCCTCCAAGTACTACCACTGGTAGATGTGAGACTAAACACTGGAATGTGGTAAATGGATTCTGGAGTGATCCATTTACCCATATACAAGAATGGCGCATATACTCCAACACTCTCCCTCAAGCTAGAGCATGCAATGCTCAGCTTGGACAAACAGAAAGAAATCTCAAACTCACAATACAAGACACTACAAGAAATATCAACTCAGGCTGCAAATTATTCAACCTAAGTGGATTTCGGGAAAGGGATGGAGCGTTGGTGGAGAGCGCGAGGTGCGAGAGTGCAGAGGTGCAGGCGGGCTCGTCGAAGTCGGGTGGTGCTTCTCAGTGGGGGCTCCCGTCGCTCCAGGAAGGGGAAGGCGGTTCGCGTGGGGGTGTAGCTCTTCTTGGGGAAGCGGGGCTTGGGGTTGTCGCAGGAGAAGGGGTCTCGGCGGGGGCTGGAAGCGGTCGCTACGTCGATGGGGAAGGCGAGAAGGGGAAGGGGCTGGCTTGTAGAGAGGAGGAGGGGTGGCAGGACGAAGGAGGTACTGCGGTGCATGGCGGTGGGGTTGGCGGGGAGTGGGTGCATGTCTCCCACAAGAAGCCAGAGAAGAGGTGCTTCCGATGTGGGGCTCGGGGACATGTTACGTCGTTTTGTAGTGTTCCTCTGAGATGCTTCGCTTGCGGGAGGCTGGGCCACAGTAAGGCCACCTGCTGATTTGGTTTCGTTCGTCATTCCGATGGTGGTAAGGTGCATGGTGCTGTTGGCCAAGTCGGAAGTAGGGTGTCCTCTGTAATCGATACTCGAGGGGAGCAGCGTACATTCGCGGCTGTGGTTGCAAGGGTTTTGAAGGGTGCAAGTGATGCCAAAGTGAAGGTTGCTCCGATGGTTGCGTGTTGCTCAAAAATGGCGGTTGGTGTGGTTGAAGAGGCGGCTACAGACGATCTGGCAGGTGGCAAGGATGGCATGCATGATGACGACACCCATGCGGTGATCGGATACGCCTTACGGAGATGCATCTCCGTGGAGACTGTGAAGGGTCACATGTATGGTTTCCTTGGTTCGTAGTTCTTGGGGATGTTGTGGCTCTTGATTCTTGGCGGTGCTGTGCTCGTGGACTTTCCAGGCTGCAGAGAGATCGTTTAATACAAAATGGAGGGATGAAAGATATTGTTTGGCGGCATCTTCGCTTTGCGGATGGGGCGGTTATGGATGTCGAGGTTTGCATAGCGGAGGTTCGTGGGGTTCCTTTCCTCTCCAGGACGGTTCACTGCTTGGGGCGGGTTCTCCAGCGATGGGGTTCGGTGCTCGCGGTGGTCGATGATGGGTTATTACCTGGATCGGCTCCTGATGTCACTCGTATGCTATTGGAGTGCAACAAGGGTTTGATTGATGGCGCTAATGGCTGGGTCTTCTGCGAGTCTTTGGAGGTTGGTCGTTTCCGGTGCAGGGTGGAGATGTTGATCGTCGAACCTCCTCCGCCGCCGGAGGTTCCGATGATGCACGGTGTCGCCTCGCCTTCTTCACTCGAGGTGGGCTTCCCTATGGATGCGTTGCATAGTTCGTCCCGCGAGATTGATTTGGTGCGACCTTTGGGGTTCTCTCCTGGGGTCCTATGCCTGGTATCTCAAAAGTTCGATTTGTCTGCTGAGGTGGCAACGACGGCTCCACTTATCTCTGCGTCGCCCCAATCTTGGTCTCAGGCCTCGGATCCGGACTTTCGGGTTTCGCTTTCGGATCCTCTCGCGGGTCGGGCCCAAGGGGACTCCAACTTTTGTGCTGCTTTCTTCTCGGGCGGGAAGGGCCTCTCAGACATCCTTTCTTTCCGACTCTCCTCAACACCATCGGGCCTCTCGGCGTCGTCGTCTTGCCTGGCCCACTCGTCTGAGGATGGCGGGACCTTCCCTGTGATTGGCTATTTCAGCTCGGCTCCTTTTGCCCCTACCGTGGTGCCGCGCTACTCCTGCGCCTCCATGGGTTCTGAGGGGTATTCTTCGAGCGTCTCGGCTTTGACCCCTGTTGAGGCCCATTCTTCCCTGGCTGCTGGCGATCTCTTCTCTTCTGTACCAACTCTGACCCTCCTTGAGTTGGAGGGTGCTCGTGTTGCTGAAGGAACTTCTGATAAGAGATCCGGGAAGAGATACAGACGGAGGAATAGAGCTCGACCGTCGGTCTCCGAGCCACAGTCCTGCTCGGCGCTTAAGATGTCCGTTGCAGTGGCCTCAGGGGTGGTCCGAATTCAGGGGCATCGCGATGGTTCGATATGAAGGTTCTCTCCTGGAACGTGCGAGGGCTTGGGGAGCCGTGCAAAAGGAACATGGGGTCGCGTTTTATTGAGTGAGGATGCGATGTGGTCATGCTGCAGGAGACAAAACTTCAAAGCGTCAACGATGTTATTTGGAGGTCGTTCGGTGCGGGAGGTATTGATGAGGTCAGGGCTCTGGATGCCGTAGGCGCGGCTGGTGGGTTGCTGATTGCGTGGAGGTCGTCGGCATTGGCTTTTGGCTCGGTTCTGCTGGGGAGACATGCCATCTCAATTTTCTTGGTATGTGCCGCCTCTTCTATGCCTGTTGCGTTGTCATGTGTCTACGGGCCTTGTTGTCATATTCAAAGGTAGGAATTGTGGGAGGATCTGCGTGAGGCGAGTAGGGCCTTCGTGGGTATCCCGTGGCTCATAGAGGGGGATTTCAATGTTACTCTTCGAACCTCGGACAAACCACGTTTCAGGGGTGGTCAGGACCGGGTTTTGCGGATTTTGTGGACACTGTGGATTCTTTGGCTCTGGAAGTTTTGGATGCGGGGGATGCCGCCTACACGTGGAGGAACTCCTACTCTCGCTCTCGTATTGATAGATTTTTAGCCTCTACGGAGCTTCTTGATTGTTCCCCGCTATCTTTTGTGCTTGCTCGGCCGCGGAGCATGTCCGACCACACACCAATTTTATGGGATTCCGGTGATTCGCCCGCGGTGAGGGGTCTCTTTAGGTTTGAGAGAAGTTGGTTACTGGAGGATAATTTCAGGGAGATGGTGGCTTCTCATTGGTCCAACGTGCAGGTTGATGGTTCGGCGGCTTCTAAGTTTGTCCAGAAACTTGGATCTTTACATACGAGACTGAGTTCTTTCAAGAGGGAGTCCAGGGCGGCCATGCATGCTACTAGACTGGAGGCTGAGGAGGTAGTCAGGAGACTTGATGCTTTGGAAGATACTAGGGAGCTGTCGATGGATGAGCTGGCAGCACGTTCGCTCGCTGATGAATACCCATTCATCACTCTTTATTCTTTTATTTTAGCTACAAAACCTATGCAAAACACATGTATATTCTTGTAAATAGCAATAATTGTCAAATAGCATGCATTGTGTAAATATGCATATTTAGCATGTTTTTGTGCATAAATAAAAGAATAAAGAAATAAAAGAAAAAGAGGGAAATATTTAGAATAAATATTGAGCGACCTAATCCCAAGGGAGGGCTCAGCATGGGCCTGACCACAAAAGAACCCAAGTAGAGAGAGATAGGGAAGCTCATGTTTTTGTATCTACCTGTAAATACGACGTTCTTTCATCGTATAGCCAGCGGAAGGCGTCGATCGAATACTATGCGTTCGATCACGATCAATGGCCTTCGTGTGGATGGTGACAGGGAAACGAGGAAAGCAATCGCTGCGCACTTTAAGGAGTTCTCGGCGAGGAACATTCCAAGGTTATGGAGGTGGACGGGGGTCGGGGCTACTTCACTTTCGCCTTCGTCGTGTGTGGGGCTGACGCAGGGGGTTTCCCTGGAGGAGGTTAAGGCTGCGGTGTGGGACTTAAACGCGGATGGGGCTCCGGGCCCGGATGGCTTCCCGGTGGCCTTCTACAAGGATTTTTGGGATCTGGTGGGCAATGAGGCCTTGAAGGTCATATCCGAGTTTTCTGTGGGTAATACTGGCTTCGAGCGGATTAATAAGTCCCTGATTGTTCTCCTCCCTAAGTCCGCTTCGGCCGAGCGGATTGAGGAGTACCACCCCATTGCTATCTCTAATGCCCTCTACCTGATTGTGGCGAAGGTGTTTGCTTTGCGGCTCAGCCGGGTTCTTGACACCATCATCTCCCCGCTCCAATATGCTTTTATACAGGGTAGACAAATCTCGGACTGCCTTACTCTTGCTTCGGAAATCGTTGCGGATTGGAGGAGGGGGGAAAGGCGCGGTGTTCTATGGAAGGTAGATTTTGCAAAAGCCTATGATAGCCTTGATTGGAAATTCCTTTGGTCGGTTCTGCGAAGGAGAGCTTTCCCGGAGTTTTGGATTTCTTGGATGTGACGTATAACGATGGCCTCTTTCTCAGTCATGGTTAATGGCCGCCCGAAGGGGGGTTTCTTCCAGCCGCGTAGGAGCGTGCGTCAGGGCTGCCCGCTTGCTCCCCTTCTGTTTGTCATCGCTGCGGATGTCCTGGCTCACATTGCTTGTCGGGTTGTTGGCTGTGGATTATCGGCCGGATTCTCTAGGGGTGGTTTGGTGATCCCGTTGTTGCAATATGCTGTAGATACTATATTTTTCATTGAGGGGGGCCTCGCGGAAGCCTCGAGCATGTCTGTGGCCCTGGATCTTTTCAGTGAGATGCCCGGTCTTTTCAAGAATCGGATCCACTTGGAGGATCTTGGGGTGCCCTCGGACGTCGAATTGGTTCATTCGCCCGCTATTCCTCCGATTGTGCTCCGCTCCCCCTCCCCCGCCTCTCCGATGGGTCAGGAGGCTTCTTCGGTGATGACTCCTTCCGGTGCAGCATTCTTGTCCGACGTTGGGAATGGCTCCATCGGGCTCTCTTCTGGTGGGGATGCTCCTTCCGCGGTGGGGAGCCTTTCAGACAAGCGCTCAGGGAAGCGCTATCGGAGGTGTAACCGCTCTCGCCTTGGCTCTTCGGTGCAACATTCTTGTCCGACGTTGCGGGATTCTGTGGCGGAGGCGGCTGGCCTCAGTGCGGTCGGGGGGAGCTTTGCTCGTCCTTAATGAAGGTTCTCTCTTGGAACGTTAGAGGACTCGGGGAGCCTGATTGGCGGCGATCTTTGGGGTT
The DNA here is from genome assembly GCA_037367405.1 of Ottelia alismoides. Classification (NCBI taxonomy): domain Eukaryota; kingdom Viridiplantae; phylum Streptophyta; class Magnoliopsida; order Alismatales; family Hydrocharitaceae; genus Ottelia; species Ottelia alismoides. The sequence continues at coordinate 1,108,409 of JAZKJV010004099.1, forward strand.
GCGGTTCTCAGAATGGGGCTGTGATATTGCTTTTATCCAAGAAACAAAATTGACGGGGGTGGATGATACTTTGTGGCGGTCTTTCGGTGCGGGCGCTATGGATGAGTTTAGGACGGTGGATGCGATTGGGGCGGCGGGTGGCGTCTTGCTGGCGTGGCGCTCTGCGGCTTTCTCCTTCTCCTCATTGCGGGTGGGAAGGCATGTTCTGTCGGTGGTGTTGAATCGGGATGATTCCCTTGGTCCTATTGCTTTCTCATGTATATATGCGCCAACATGCCACGTCCTCAGGAGGGAGCTGTGGGATGATCTTCGGGACGCGGCCTCCGCTTTTGAGGGCCTTCCTTGGCTTCTGGGGGGGGGGAATTTCAACGTGACTGCTCACTCATCGGATCGTCCTCGGGGCCGGGGGGGCCAGGATCCGGGCTCGCGCGAATTTGTTGAGCTTTTGGATGAGTTAGCTCTGGAGGGGCTGGTCCCGATGATATTTCTTACACTTGGAGGAATAATGCGTCTCGATCTAGGATTGATCGATTCTTGGCTAATGGCAAACTTATGGAGGATTTCCCTCTGTGTTCGGTGTCTTCTCGTCCACGCTCCTTCTCTGATCACAATCCTATTGTGTGGGACTCTGGGGAGGACCTTCGGCCGAGGGGTCTTTTTCGCTACGAGAAATGCTGGCTTTTGGAGCCTAACTTCAAAGATATGGTTAAAAATCACTGGAACCTGGCCTCTTTTGCGGGGTCAGCTGCTCATAGACTTGATCAGAAGCTCGCCTCTTTGCGGAAACTTCTTGCGTTGTTTAAGAAGGAGTCGCGGTTGGCTCGTGTGGCTGCTAGGGCGGCGGAGGAGGATGTCATTGCACGCCTAGACCGGACGGAGAATGATAGGGATTTGATGTCGGAGGAGCTTCATGAGCGCACTGTTGCACAAAACACCGTCACCGCGGAGGACAAGAAACGGAACCTGGAGTGGCGTCAGTGTTCGCGTCTTAAATGGCTCAAGGAGGGCGATGCCAATACTGCTTTCTTTCACCGCGTGGCTAGCGGTAGAAGGCGCTACAACTCAATTCGCTCTCTTTATGTTAATGGTGCCCTGGTTAGTGGCGAGGAGTTGGGGCTTGCCATTGCGGATCACTTCAAGTGTGCCTATGGGAGTCGCTCGCAGCGCAAGTGGCGTTGGTTGGGCCGTGGGGTCCCTTCTTTAGCGCCCTCGGATTCTGTGGCCCTGACTAGGCCGATCTCCCTGGATGAGATTAAGGAGGCCGTGTGGGACTTAAATGCTGATGGTTCTCCAGGCCCTGACGGGTTCCCTGTGGCTTTCTACCGTGATTTTTGGGATGTAGTGGCCAATGATGTTATGGAGGTTGTTAGCGAATTTTGTGATGGGAACAATGGTTTTGATAGAATTAATAGGGCCATCATTGTTATGATCGCTAAGTCTGCAGTGGCTAATCGCATCGAGGACTTTAGGCCTATCTCTATCTCGAATGGGATCTATCTTATCATTGCTAAGGTCTTAGCGAGGAGGCTTGCTCGTGTTCTTGACACGCTGGTTTCGCCGGCCCAGGCCACCTTCATTCCGGGAAGGCAGATCTCGGATTGCATCGCGGTGGCTTTCGAGTTGGTTGCGGATTGGAAGAGCTCTAACAAGATTGGGGTTCTTTGGAAGATTGATTTCGCCAAGGCTTATGATTGTCTTGATTGGCGGTTCTTGTGGTCTGTTTTGAGAAGGAGGGGATTCCCTGAGGTTTGGATTTCTTGGATGCGTCGCTGTGTGACCACGGCCTCCCTCTCGGTCTTGATTAATGGCCGTCCGGTTGGGGGCTTCTTCCAACCGCGTAGGGGGGTGCGGCAGGGATGTCCCCTCGCCCCCTCCTCTTTGTGCTGGCGTTGGACGTGTTGGCTCGTATGCTGGACTGCGTGATCGAGGCGGAGCTGACAAAGGGCTTCACTGTGGGGACCTTGCGCGTGCCCTTAATTCAATTTGCGGACGACACTATCTGCTTCATCGAGGGTGGCACTTCTGAGGTCTCCGGTATGACGACTACTCTGGAGCTTTTCAGTGAATTATCGGGGCTCTTGATTAATGGGGCTAAGTCTAAGGTGATCCCTTTTGGGATGTCGCAGGCGGAGGCGCTGGAGTGTGGGCGGCTGATGGGCTCTCCTCCGAGTGGGCTCCCATTTGAGTACCTTGGCTTGCCTTTGGTCGTGGGTCGTGTCAGGCTCCGGGATTGGCATTTCGTTGTGGAGATGGAGAATCGCCTTGCTGGTTGGCGCGCAGTGTTGTTATCTAGAGGGGGTCGTCTTGTTCTTCTTAAGGCGGTGCTTTCCTCTATTCCTATTTTCTTTCTCTCGGCTCGTCGAATGCCTAAGGGGATTCGTTTGCGTCTTGAGCGGTGTATGCGAGGCTTCTTGTAGGGTAAGAAGGGGGAGGGGGGAAGGGGGGTTCATCTAGTGGCATGGGATGAGGTTACTCGGGCCAAACGGGCTGGTGGCTTGGGGTGCGGAGGTTGGAGGTTGTTAATGAGGCTCTCTTGCTAAAATGAGCGAGTAGAATCTGGGGTCAGGAGGACAACTTCTTTATTACTGTTCTGCGGGAGTTCCTGGGGGAGGTGATGCTGGGCTTCACGCGGGGGGATGCTTACGGGCACCTCTCTCCGTTTTGGCGTGGTGTTCTGGAAGTTTTTATTCGTAACCTCTCCCTCTTTAGGCCAATGTTGGGAAAGGGGGATTCCTTCCGGTTTTGGATCGACGATTGGTCGGGAAGGGGTACTCTAAAGGAACGCTTTCGCCGTTTGTTTGCTTTGGCGGATGACAAGGAGGCCTCGGTGGCCTCGTGCTGGGTGGATGGATGCTGGTGTCCACGCTTTATCGCCAATTTCTCGGATCAGTGTCTGGATGATTTTCTCTCTTTAATGAACATGCTTGCTGACGTTGATCAACCTAATGATGGCCGGGACCGCTGGACATGGAAGGACGGTCTTTTTTCCACGTGTAAGGCGTATTTGGCTCTAGCTCCCCGTCCTCAGGTTGGGGACGATCTTCTCTTGCGTGATTGCTGGTTCCTCTGGGGGTTGAAGCTTCCTGAGCGCATTGGAGTCTTCCTGTGGCTTCTTCGCAGGGGGAGGCTCTTAACGCGTGACCGCTGCGCCCGATTCTTTGCTAACGTTGGGCCTTCTTGCGGGCTCTGTGATGAGGAGACGGAAACCATTGATCACCTGTTCTTTGGCTGTAGCATGGTTCGGGGCCTTTGGGTTGATCTGGAATGGGTCAGCTCGGATGGTCTGATTGCCTTTTGCGAGAGCTTGTTTTGCAACAGGAGCAGGGAAAGGAAGGAGTTTTTGGTTCCGCTTGCAAGGTTGTGGTGTATCTGGCTGGGGAGGAATGAGGCCCTCTTCGCTGGCCAACGGTTCTACCGGGAGAACGTTCTTTTCCTTTCCTCGCGTCTTCTGGATGATTGGTGTACAGGGTAACCTTATCGTGGCTTTTCGGGGGTGATCTTTGGTTATTGCTTTCTCGGTTTCCCTCTATGGGTCTTGTTTGTTTGGTTTTTGTAACCTTCTTGTAATATTCTTTGCTTCTTTTCCTTTTAATATATTGGGGCGAACACCGTAGAGTGTCTCCCCCTTTTTGAGCCTAAAAAAAAGAATGTGGATAAGTCAAAGATCGTCCCTTTCGGCCTCCCGACGGAGGAGGCGGACGCGTGTGGGCGGGTTTTGGGGTCTGCTTGCGGCTCTCTTCCGATTGACTACCTGGAGATGCCCTTGGTGGTGGGAAGAACGAGGTTGAGGGATTGGCTCAGGGTCGTGGAGAAGGTGGAGGCGAGGTTGGCAGGGTGGAAGTTGGCCATTCTCTCTAAGGGGGACGGCTGATCCTCTTAAAGGCGGTTCTCTCCTCCATCCCTGTTTACTTCTTGTCTAACCGTCGGCTACCAAAGGGGATTCGCAATCGCCTTGAGAAGCTTATGCGGAGATTTTTAGGGGCAAGCATGGGGTGGAGTCGGGGGGATTGCACCTGGTTAATGGGAAGAAGTTACGCTACACAAAAACGAGGGGGGTTTGGGGGTGCGGAGAATGGAGCATGTTAATGACGCTTTGCTTCTTAAGTGGGCGAGCATAATTTGGGGCCCAGGGAAGGATTTTTGTAGCAAAGTGTTGCGCGAGATCTACGACGTCAACGGGACGCCTCCGTTCGCGGATGATCAGGTGGGATCCCCCACACCGTTTTGGAAGGGGGTGGTGGAGGTCTTCTCCAGTTTTTTATCCTTCTTTAGGCCAGTGCTTGGAATTGGCAAATCTTTTAAATTCTGGACTGATGATTGGACAACGGAGGGGGGGGCTCTGTGCTTGCGGTACCCTCGCCTGTTCGCTCTGGCGGCTGATAGGAGTGCACGGGTCGCATCTTGTTGGTCGGACGGTAATTGGTTCCCGGCCTTCTCATCTAATTTCTCGGACCAAAGACTCGAAGATTTTCTTGCCTTGCTGGACTCTATCAAGGATGCGGGGCATCCTACTGTGGGAAGGGATCACTGGGCATGGCGTATGGGCCCATTCTCGACGAGGAAGGCGTAGCGATTTGTAGGCCTCCACCCTCGCGGTCGGAGACGATGATTCGTGATTGCGGTTTCTTCTGGGGTCTCCGGCTCCTTGAGAGGATTGGCTTCTTCCTCTGGCTATTTCGTAGGCAAAGATTGATGACGAGAGATTGATGTGCTAGGCTGCTGGGCTCCGTCTCTGATAGGTGCATTTTGTGCGATACGGCGGTGGAGTCCCTTGAGCACCTTTTCTTCAGATACCATAAAGTGACTATGATATGGGAGGACGCAAGAATGGCATGGTTATGCACTTCCGATCTGGCTTCCTTCTGTGATTCGATGGTGGCAAACAGAAACAGAGCTCGGCAGGAGCTACTTAGGCCCGTGGCAATTTTGTGGGCATTATGGCTGAGTAGAAATGCAACTCTTTTCTCTGGGCAACGCTTCTACAAGGAAAACGTGGAGATGCATTCCGCGCGATTGGTTGATGAGTGGGCTTTGTAGTTGCTTTGCTTGTTTCCTTTTCTCGTTCCCTTTGTAAATTCCCTGTTTACACTGTTTCCTTAATAAATAAATGGGGCGAACACCAATGAGTGTCTCCCCCTTTTTCTGGCTTTCAAAAAAAAAATCAACTCAACGCGCACAACTGTCGGATGCTGTCGAGGATGTTGCTTCTCATGCCGTGCATGTGAGGAGGAACAAATGGGCTGGAGTGTGAGTCAAACTGAATCTCCTCGTCGGAGAGCATGTGCTCTATACTGTGCCTATCGGAGTCATTGCAACTGGAAATGAGTCTCATCGTCGGAGTACTATGGCCCGCCACATCATGTGAACAACTACTCCATCTCTGAAAGGGCCGAACTGAAAAAGCTGTGGAAACATCCTCGTCGGAGTCCACGGTCACTAGAGAATGGAGTCTGAAAAAGTCTCCTCATAGGAGAACCGAGTCTCTGCCATACTGGCTCAGAGAATGGGATCTCTACTCTAGAATCCCTATGAAACCACATGAATACCCTAGCCCACATGGCATAGGGAATGTGATTTCTACTCTAAAGTTCCTATGGAACACATGGTTCTGAGACCCAAAAAACATAGATGGGGAACCACAAACTGACGAACACATACATATGCGCGTCGAGCCAAAGACTCGAATCTGATCGTTGAGTCTGAACATCTGTAGAGTCTGAAAAATCTTGCCGGCTTGTAGAACTCTACACAATACTCACCCTTTCTTCCATTCTTGTTGGAAAATAATGACTTCGACAAAGTTGGGAGATGACATAAAAATGGGAAAACATGAAACTAGTAAGCTGTCACAATTTTCTCGGCCTTTTTCTTCTCATTTTTTTAAATATCAATTTTTTCTCTTTCAAATAAACCGTTCATTTTTTACAGCTTTTCAATTCTCCTTTTTTTGCAAAATTTTTCCTACTATTTTCCCTCTTTTTTTATATCCATCTCCATTTTTTTTTCTTTTCCCGCGTACGGTTTTTATTGTATGCACCTTTTTTTTTCAAAACAAATCTCCTTCCTTCCCTTTTTTTAAAAACATGACCGAAAATTGGGCCTAAAACCGTGGCTTTTTCTAGCCCTTCACCCCCTTTTTTGTAAGCTGCAACCCAAACTAGGTTTATCTAATTTTTTAAGGGATATTTACAGCAATAACCCTGAGTAATTTTGTAAGTACCCCAGAAACCCTATTTAATCACGAATTACACCTAGAACCCTGAATAGTGCTTAACTCTTACACTCATAACACCGTGTTAACTTCCACCAAATATTCCGTTAACTATAACAATATCCGTTAAATATTTTACATTTTGTACCCATTAAGTTACCATTATTTACGAATAAACCCTCCCCTTCCTCCTCTAAGCAGCCAAGTTCCTCCCCTTCCTCGAGTCAGGCAACTCCGCCCCCACCCCCCGCGACCACCTCTTCCTCCCTTCTGCCAGCCTCCACTAGTCGAATCCCCCGCCACCAACAACAAATACCCACCCCCGATGCCCCCTCACCCGGCGCTAGGCTCCACCATGAAGCTCCCGCCGCTAGCAGCAAGAACCCACCCCCGATGCCCCCCTCACCCCGCTGCCAGGCTCCACCACGAGGCCCCCTCCCCCCCATGCGCCTCTCCGGCCACTCAACAAGAACCTAACCCTCACCCCGACCCTCGTGGAAGCCCGTTCACCAGCCATCAAGCCCGACCCTCGACCCCCATCGCCACCAGCCTCCCCTCATCGTGGAACCCAACCCCTCACCCCCACCCCAATGCTAGCAAGCACGACTCCCCTTCGCCAACAACAAGAACCCACCCCTGACGTCCCCCCCACCCCTCCGCCAACCTCGTTGGAAGCCCGACCCCCCGCTCGAAGCCTTCCGCCGTCGGCTTGCAGCCTACCTTCGCCTGCCATAAATTACTTTCCTTTTTTCTTTTTACTTTTGGTTAATCCTAGCCGTTAGATGGTGGGTTGGTTAGATTAACTCACTCATATGGTTGAGTTAATGAACTAAACTAATAGAAGGTTATGGGTGTAAACCAGAGCATTTATTCAGGGTCCTGTGTGTAATTCGTGATTATAGAGGGTTTCTGGGGTAATTATGAAATTACTCAAGGTTATGGGTGTAAATATTCCTTTTTTTAAACTAACGCCCAATTTGGGCCCCTTGAAACTCAGCCCAAATAGGGCTAACAAATAAAAGGCGGTCTCCCTATTCAGGAAGGGGAAGGAGTCTCGACTCCCTGTGATGCACGCTAGGGTTCCCACGAACCCACCGTCGCCGAGGATTTGGAAGAGAGGAGGTGGAGCGCCACCGTCGGCCCTTGAGCTCGCCTCTTCTGCGACAAGTCGCTGATGGAAGGGAGTTGGTGCAGAATTGCGCCCGATGCCTAGAGGTTGACTTGGAGAGGACACGTCACTGGACTGGAGGACTTCTGGAGAAGAAGCGGCTCGTGTGCTGCCACCCGGAGGAGCTTGTTGCCGCCTGGAGGTCGGAAGGAAGGTGCGATTCGCGTGGGAGCAGTGCCGCCTTTGCTGGAGATGGGGAAGCCGCAAGAAGAAAGGCTTCCGCTTGGTGGGTTCTAGACCTGGAGGAGGGGCCGCCTGACGCCATCTTCCTGGAGCTGCTGGATCTCACGTCGACTACGCCATCGATCCCTGGGATCTGCGACCGTTGCCTAGACTGTTGGATGCGGCAATCGTCGTTGATGAGAAGGCACCTTCCATGTTCCGTTCAGATGCGGCTAGGGTTCCACCCGTGCATATTTATATTGCATGATTTGAGGGGTTGCGGTTGGTGCCTTCGCACGAGGGTTTGCCGCCTGGAGCACTGGCGAAAAGTGCAGATGGGGCACCGCCCGGAGATGCGGCTGTGCATTGATGATGTTGCAGCCGAACTTGAACAAGAACAAAGATATGTGTCGTCACCTGGACTGCGGAGGGGCGCTGCATGAGAGACACGTCTCCCCCCTTTTCAGATCTGGAGGAGGATCTTGAATGGAAGTGGATTAGCGCCGCCAATCTGGAAGTATTACTCTAGAAGGAAGTGCGACCGTTGCTAGGAGATCGACGTGAAGAGGAATTAGGGTTTCTGAATGAAACCCTAGAAAGACTATGCATAATGGAACCTGCTTTGAACCGAACACCAAGAAACCCTAGACCATATCTGTAGAATGAAAAATTCTCGAACTCGAACATATCTTGAATAAAAAATCTTTAAGAAGAAATCATCGGAATTGAACCCACTCTGATTCCATGTTAGCAACACCGAATGCGGAAGCAAATATCAGAGAAATGGAATAATACAATATCGAACACCGGGATTTAACGTGGAACCCTTCTCCCTAAGGAGTAGTATGAAACCACGGGAGAAGGCCTTAAAGGGCCATATGTTGCATTGCACTTCTCTCATTTGATACAGTGGGGTATGGGGCTTCTTATATAGCCTCCACAAACCCTCCAAGTCCCACAATTGGTAGATGTGGGACTAAACACTGGGATGTGGTAAATGGATCATGGAGTGATCCATTTACCCATCTACAAGAATGACACATATAATCCAACACTCCCGAGCACCACCTCTCCAAACCCTACCTATGCATGCCTCTCCGTGAAATCTAAATAAGATAGAAATACACTCTAGTTTGTAAGATAAATATGTAAATATAAGTTTTGAAATATTATTATCTTCATAATCACCACACATGTTGATATGTAGTAGCAGCATCCAACTCAAAGTCAGAACTAAATTATGAACTAGAAGCAAAAGCCATGATATTAACATCTTCCACAAGAATGGGGTCACATATGCATCAACAACAAAGTAAATCATGAATAAGAAAATAAACAAAGAAGAAAAGATGCTAGGTTAAAACTTGAATTTAAATCTTGTAGCTTGTATTTAACTAATTTTGTTTGGATCATATCATAAATTTCAAAATTTACTAAAGAAGTTTGTTCATACAATACAAAACTCTTTAAAAATTTAGCACATCGATTTTAAAAATTTAGCACATCGATGAAGAAATGGATGAAAATTCATCAATATCTTTGAATTTTGATGAAAGTAAAATCTAGATTCCATTATTTTTGTTGTTTTGTTGAAACATGTAATTTTGAGACAACATTTGCTGATATTTTACCGAGATCCTTGGAAAAGTAATAAGGTAGCGTTTCGACTTCATTGAACAGGAGAAATTGAAATTTCCGCTAAATTCGATTGAATTTTGTGGAAATTTGAGCCCATGGAAGTTGTTATGAAAAATTCATGTTAAATGTGCCAGTTTATACTGTTAGGCTTGCTTAGGGAATCGGAATAGTCTCTGGAATTTCGTTCATGTAGTAATGGGTTCAGGAACTCCTATGTAGTAAGTTTTTCTCCCTCTCTATTGTTGGTTGCAAGCTCAGGTAAAGCGGAAGTTGCATTAAGTAGCCGACGATCAACATAAAATTGCCGATTCTCTTTTATGCATGGAGTCTTAGGTATATTTAGAGAAATTTGTTCATTTCTCCTTTTTGAAATGAAATTTTCTGGATGCTGGTCGTCCTCTAGTTATAGAGAAGAAAGAGAGGGCTTTGACGTATTTTTGCTGAAATTTCTCAGTGAAGGTTCCATGTCATTTGTATTTCTAAATGAAAGTGCTAGGAAACCCACGAAGGGGCCTATACACACTTCCTCTAATTTTAATCATTACAAATTCTTCTTTATAAATTTGTGAATTTCTTTTACAAAACCATGTTACTCACCTAAATGGTCTGGTGGTAGTGCAATGTGCCTACCACCAAAAAGACCAGGGCTCAAATCCCCCCTTCTGGGGGTTGCGTCAGGTAGTCGAAAACCAATGTAAAAAATAGTCAAATCTTTCAACATGGATTTGAGCAAGAATCCATGTAACTGACCCTACTTGCAGTGGGAGAAGGCTTCACCATTTTTTAGCTGACCTACTTATTGTAGGAAAAGGCTTGTTGTTGTTGTTTGGAACCTCATGGCGATGTTATGCACTAAGCTGCAAAGCCCGTTAGGGTGAGACTCAATTGTTGGTCTAAGGCATAGGATTTGCTAACAACTCTTAGCAACTGTCTCCCTTTTCTAGCTATTATTGTACCATCTCTTGTATGGCCGGAATTGATTAATAATCAGAGACTACAAACAGCTGTGGGATAAGAAGGCTGAAGGACCTGGTTTTAACTAAGGCCATAGTTGGTTCTTCATGGCAATTGTTTATGATGCTGGTATTATGATGTGTTTAATGCAAATGGTTGGATGGCTTGGATTCTGAGCGATGAGATGCACACCCTGCCACTGTTGGATTAGGGAATGACGGGGCATGGGCGTTGCAGGGTAGTCTGTTAGTGCATCTTGCTTTCAATTATATTTTTCTTTGCTTTGATAAATTCACAACAACTCAACTAATATGATTTTCCTTCTGTTATCAATTTGGATAGGTCAACCTTGTTCGACAATTCTATGAGAATTTGGTGCCAAGTTATACTGTATTTGACATCAACTGTCCAGATCATTCCTTTCGCAAGATTACAGATGATGGCCGATATTTAGTCAGTTTCAGCAGGAATCATCAGGAGCTAATTATATACAGACCAAGATGGCTTTCTTTTTCTTGCAAGGGAGTTGATTGTGATATTCACGAGTTGCCAGCTAATGCTAAGAAGTTTGACAGTTTTTTCACTCAGATATGCTGCATTACGCTTGCATCTGCTAATGAACTTATTTGCAAGGACTTTTTCCTGTATGTAGAAAGCCATCACTTTGGCTTGTTTGCTACTTCAACTGCTCAGATTCATGACACACCTGCTACTGATGGAGCCATTCATGGTGTTCCATCAATTGAAAAGATTACTTTCCACCTAGTGAGGTTTGTTCTGGTAGATGTTCTGACATGAGAGCACACTTCTTTTTAGTCTTTTATTGTTCTTTTTTGATGTACATTCATTGGTCAGATTAGAAGATGGAGCTATGCTTGATGAAAAGGTCTTCTGCAATGATTTTATTAACCTTGCTCACAATATGGGAGTTTTCTTGTACGATGATCTGTTATCGATTGTATCATTAAGATACCAAACCATTCATATATTACAAATAAGGGATTCTGGCTATCTTGTCAATGTGAGAAAAATAGGGACTTTTTGTAGAGAAGATGACGAGTTATTTTTGAACTCCCATTTTCAGGTAAGCAAAGTGTATTATATTAGTTTTTTTTATTAAAATATAATCTCTCAGTAGGATCCATGACAAATACAACATCAGTGTACTCAGATAATCCTAATCCACTATAAGGGAGCGGTTATGTGGTAGATGGGTCTAAACATAAGTAAGATGTAAGGAGAAATTCGAGATCTAATTGGAGATACAATTTAAACCACCTGGCCACAGCTCAATCTATCTTGATACCATCTGGAACTAGTTAACTCATTTTATTTTTTACTGATCTCATTATTTACAAGATAAGTAATTTTGTTCAATTTCATTTGTAGGTAATGAAGGAAAATTTGTTTTTTATTGGGATAATACTCTTGATTATAAGGTATTGTTAAATGAAGTGCAATGATCATAACAAGAATACCATAATTTACGTGGTTCGAAATAACTAGAGTACTGTCCTACTCCATGGGAAAGGGGCCTAATGGAGTAATTATCTTCGTAGTATTATTCTTAAGGTGATGATTGAAACACAATAGAGGATGTTGGTCATATCTTTTACACTTGCATTCTCTCTAGGGAGGCATGGTAGGACTTGGCATTCGACTGGATGGACACCTCATGTGCGAAGGATTTTTGGGCTTCTATAGGGCTCGTTGAGTTTAGGTCGCATGGAGGAAATGGACAACCTTTTTTGCTTTGGCTGACTATCTGATTGACACGTAATGGGTTGTATTCTGTAGGAGAGATACTATGTGGAAATGTAATTAAGCATATCAAGGCTCTTTTTGACTCCTAGTCTTTGTATTTTTTGTGACTATTAATATTTTAGTTTAAGGCTTACCATTTTGAATATATACCCCTTTACCCCTAAAAAAACAATAAAGTGATCATCTCCCACCTGGCCTAAATTATTGACATCGGTAATGTTTCACTTTAGTTAAAGGGACATATTGGAAATTATAGCAAAGCAAGGCCTAAAGGAAATCATCAATTCACATAGTCATAGGCCTTGGAGAAGTCCAACTTTCTCAAAACTCCACTAGCTTTCCTTCTACGCCAGTCTGCCAGAATCGCAGAAGCCAAAACCACACTGCCCATAAGCTTCCTGCTTGGCAGGAAAGCATTACACTCCCCTCAAACGGTTGGCATCACATTGGATAGAGTAATCGGACGATAATCCTCAACCCTTGTGGCAACATCCTTCATAGGAAGCAAAAATATAAATGATCTGTTGATCCGATCATTAGCCAAAGTTCCTTTCTGCATACTATGTCACCATCCCCATCACCTCATCAACAACCATATCGCAAAACTCCATCAAGAAGAAAACATGGAAACCATTCGACCTAGGGTAATCATCCGGATTCAGTGCAAAGACGGCCTCATGAACCAACTGCAACCAAAGCAACCTCGTTAACAACTCCATATCATGATCAGATATGTGATTCACCCCCTGCCCCAGCCTCCTCGACCCACAGTGTGGCAAGCGCCTGCTCATGCTCATGAAATGATATGTTATCACCCTCGTGACCTCCTCCTCATGGAGTTCCTCTCACCCTACCTCGATCGAATGGACCAAATTTCTCCTCCGTCTGCTGTTTGTCATCATATGAAAGACTCTAGTATTTGCATCCCCCTCCTTCAACCACTTTTGCCGTGACTTCTGCCTCTACTCATACTCCCGCTTCCTATTCTCCTCGTCCATGATCTTCTGCATCACCCCACAGCTCACAAGCTCCTCATCCAGCTTCCTGTTGTTCTTTGGTAAGTCCAACCTCACCAACTCATCTTGAGACCGATTCCTCCTCAACTCACGCATAGCATGAGGGTCCTTCGTGAAAACTGTCAGCTTATGCAACAATACAACCAACTTCAAATCGAACCCCCCGGTAGTCGAGCCCTCCACATCCAACTCCATCCAGAAAGAAACAATCAAATCACTGAAGCCCTCTTCCAACATCCAACAACACTCAAATATGAAGTATGATGATGATCCTCTGCCATTACACGTAGCGAAACCCCAATGATGTATGATTCGATCTCGACCTAGGAAGACAAGTGATGGTTGCCAAGCTAAACATCTCCAAGGCCTCAACAAACAAGAGAAACGATCAATCCGCAAACGAGAGGAAGAGCTCCTCCATGTATTATACATGTAGTTCACCACATCCAAAACTTTCAAGGCAAGCTCCTCCACCACTTAAGTCAAAGAGCCAGAACCAGAATCCTACGCACCTCTCCCACCTGGCCTATCCTCCTCATACAACATGACATTGAAATCACCGCCCACAAGACAAGCCATTTTTGGGAACCTGGCCCTAATCTCCTGCAACTCATCCCACAATACTACATTCGGAGAAGTCCCCGCAATGCCATACGCTGAGGTAACTGTGAATCGAACTGATCCACCTTATTGACCAAAGAAACTGTAACTGAATGAACCAAAATCACCTCATTTACGAGCTCAAAGAGACCTCCATTCCAAGCAACAATTACCCCCCCCGAAACTTTCATTTGCCAACACCACTCTCAATTTAGTGAGATGAGGGCCAAAAATGGAAATTTGGCATTTACGTTTGGTAGTTTACGTGCTTCTCGACCTTATGCAGACTTACATACGTATTCTTATGTCAATAAATGAATATCAATGTAATAGAAAGGTGATGAGCACACGATTTTTTGTATTATGAGTGTTGAGGTTCATGTCCTTCATGTTAACACAGAATCATGCTATTGACAGGACACAGTAATGACGATTATGGATGGCAATTCCATTAGTGGTCTTGCCTTTTAGGGTATTACACGTCTTGTGTTGGATGGGGAGATGGGTGCTGGATGAGAAATTGGACTTCAAATTTTATATTGTTGTTAAATATCATTTTTACATTTGGAATTGTCCTCCACTAGTCATAAGTCCTTGCCTTTTGATCAGATGGCATGCCATCCCTCCTCGAGGTGAACCTTTGGGATACTTGAGTAATTGTTCGTATTCTCCATCAACGAAGTGTGCCTGAACTTACAGTTGTTGTGGACCTTTATAAGGAGCTGCGAGTGTTTGGGTTGAGGCATGCACTTAGTCTTTTGAGCCTATGGAAATGCTCCACTTCTAATTGAGATTTATGGACCTCGATGAGGTGGGTGCATAGTAGTTTTAGGTGAGTAGCATAATCCTTTCGGTTTCAGTGGTAGGTTCCTGGACCTCAATGAGGATGGCAACTAGCTTCCCTAACATGTGGCTTCGTTCCACTTACCTTAGTGGAAATTTACAGACATCGATGGGGTGGGCACTCAATGCCATTTCACAGTCCCTTGACTTTGGTGGAATTCCTTAGAGCTTGGTGAGGCTGGTATTTAGCTTCTTTTACTTATGGTTATTCTTTCTTGGCTTTCATGGGGGATCATGGACCTTCATGATAAGGGTACTTGATGCTTTGGGTGATTAGTGGTTTTCGTTGACCTCGGTAGAAGTCCTTAAATGTTTATGAGGATGACACTTAGGTTCTCAAACCCAAGAATTTGCTTATTTATCCTCAATTTAGATTCATGGATATTGACGAGGGAATACAACACCTTAGACATATCATAATTCCTTAACCTTGATGGAAATCCTTAAACCATATCATGAATACATCTCTTAGAGTTAACTCTTTGCGAGGGTTGATGTAATCCCTAGGGACTACACCTCTTGATGTCTAAGTCCAATAAGACTTCGGTATGCTTACTAGAGTCCATGTAAGGAACCGAGCCTTGCCTCTGTGGTCGAAGGCACATATTTGCCTCGTGAGGGATCCCCTCCCCCTAATCAAGACTAGCCTATGTATACAAGTATCGTATAACATACTATGGAAACATGCCATAAGCCTTTGAGAAACCCTAGAAAAACAATTACATATGTAGAGATTTATGTTATGTTATGTTATTCTGTACCGTTTCATTTTTTCTTTTTCCTTCTTTTTTTTGAGGCCAAAAACAGGGGGATACACTCATTGGTGTTCGCCCCAACTTTTATTTAAAGGACGAAAAAACGGGGAAAGACAAAGGGAAACAGGAACAAAGGCATACAACTACATATCCCACTCATCAACCAGCCTCGCCGCATGTATCCCCACATTTTCCTTGTAGAATCTCTGTCCAGAAAAGAGGATCGCATTCCTGCCCAGCCAGAGGGCCTACAGGATGGCAATGAGACTGAGGAGCTCCTGTCGTGCTCTGCTCCTGTTGGCAACCAATGAGCCGCAAAAGGAGGCCAAGTTCGCTGTGCACAACCAAGCCATCCTTGCCTCACCCCAAACTAGAAGCGTTTTAGGGCATTTGAAGAACAGGTGCTCAAGGGACTCAACCGCCTCCTCGCACAAGAGGCATCTATCAGAGACGGAGCCCAGAAGTCTAGCACACCGGTCCCTCGTCATCAACCTTTGCCTACGGAACACCCACATGAAGAAGCCAATCTGCTCAGGGAGGCCAAGACTCCAAAAAAAGGCGCAATCTCGAACCAAAACCTCCGAGCGTGACGGGGGAGGCCTGCAAATTGCCCCAAACTCCTTCCTAACCGTAAATGGGCCCATACGCCATCCCCAATGATCCCTTCCCATCGACGGACGTCCCATCTCCTTGATAGAATCCAGCATTGAAAGAAAATCCTCGAGCCTCTGGTCCGAGAAATTAGAGGAGAAGGCGAGGAACCAGTTACCATCCGACCAGCAAGACGCAACCACCGCATTCTTATCAGCCGCTAGAGAATACAGGCGAGGGAACCGCGTGCACAATGCCCCCCGTCCAATCATCAGTCTAGAAGGCGAAAGATTCGCCATTGCCAAGCACCAGCCTAAACAGAGAGATATGTCGGGAGAAGACCTCCATCATCCCCTTCCAGAACGGCGTGGGAGACCCCATACGAGTAACAAGGCTCGGCGGTGCACCGCCGACACCGTAAATTTTACGCAGAACGTTGCTACAGAAATCCTCCCCAGGGCCCCATTTTTTGCTTGCCCATTTTAGAAGCAAAGCCTCGTTCATTTGATCCAGCCTCCGGACCCCCAGCCCCCCCTTCTTGGGGAGCGCAATTACATTCTACTCAACAAGGTGCATCCCCCCCGAATCTTCCCCATGCTTGCCCCATAAGAACCTACGCATTAGCTTCTCAAGACGGCTACGGATCCCCTTCGGCAAGCGGCGATTGGACAAGAAATAAACATGGATGGAGGATAGAACCGCCTTTAAGAGGACCAGACGCCCCCCTCTGGAGAGGACGGCCGACTTCCAACCCGCCAGCCTCGCCTCCAGCTTCTCAACAACCTTGAGCCAATCCCGCAACTTCGTTCTTCCTACTGTCAAGGGCATCCCAAGATAGTCAATCGGAAGGGAGCCGCAATCCGATCCTCAAGCTTGGCCACAAGCGTCAGCCTCCTCCACAGAAAGGCCGAACGGGATGACCTTTGATTTATCTACAATCTTGAAGAGACCGGATAGTTCACTGAAAAGATCTAGGACCACGGACATGCCGGAGGCCTCCGAAGCGCCCCCCTCAATGAAAAAGATAGTGTCGTCTGCGTATTGCAAAAGCGGGATCAAAGAGCCATCCCTGGAGTAACCAGCCGAGAATCCGCAATCAACCGCATGGTACACAATGTGCGCCAGGACATCCGCAGCAATGACAAACAGCAGGGGAGAAAGGGGGCAGCCCTGGCGCACACCCCTACGTGGCTGGAAGAAGCCACCCTCCGGGCGGCCATTCACCATGACCGAGAAAGAAGATGTTGTCACACAACGTTTCATCCAAGATATCCACAGCTCCGGGAATCCTCTCCTCTGTAGGACCGATCAAAGGAACTTCCAATCTAAACTATCATAAGCTTTTGCAAAGTCTACTTTCCACAAAACACCTTGTTTGTCCCTTCTCTTCCAGTCCGCAATGAATTCCGATGCAAGAGTAAGACAGTCCGAGATTTGCCTACCCTGTATAAAAGCAGACTGGAGCGGGGATATTATAGTCTCAAGAACCCGGCTGAGTCGCACGGCGAACACCTTTGCCACAATCAGGTAGAGTGCGTTAGAGATAGCAATGGGGCGGAAGTCCTCGATACGTTCCGCCGGCATGGACTTAGGAAGGAGAACGAGCAGGGACTTATTTATCCTCTCGAAGCCAGCATTGCCCTCACAGAACTCGGAGATGACGTCCAGAACCTCATTGCCACGAGATCCCAAAAATCTCTGTAGAAAGCCATCGGGAAGCCATCAGGGCCCGGAGCCCCATCCGCGTTCAAGCTCCAAACCGCATCCTTAACCTCCTCCAAGGAGACATCCTGCGTCAGCTCAGCACACATCGAGGGCGGTAAAGATGTAGCCCCGATCCCCGTCCACCTCCAAAGCTTGGGTATTGTCCTCGTCGAGAATTCCCTAAAGTGATCAACACTCGCTTTCCCCATTTCTCTGTCACCATCCACACACACACCATTGACCGTAATTGATCTCAGAGCATTTGATCGACGCCTCCCGCTGGCGATGCGATGGAAAAACGCCGTGTTAGCATCCCCCTCCCTAAGCCAAGCACTTCTTGATCTTTGTCTCCATTCAGTGACGCGCTTAAGGTCCTCAGACGCGATTATTTTTTGAGCAAGCGAGCGAGTGGCCAGCTCATCCCCCGATAGATCCCTGAGATCCTCCTGAGCATCAAGTCTACTAACCACCTCCTCCGCCTCCAGCCTAGTAGCACATCTGGCGGCCCTGGAGTCCTTGAAGGAGCTCAGCCTCGTGCGCAGGGACCCGAGCTTCTGAACAAACCTAGACGCAGCCGAGCCCAAAGCCTCCACGTTGGACCAGTGTGAGACCACCATCTCTCTAAAATTTTCCTCTAGCAACCAACTCTTCTCATACCTAAAGAGACCCCTCTGCGTAGGGGGATCACCGGAATCCCATAGGATTGGAGTGTGGTCGGACAAGGCTCGCGGGCGAGCCTCCACAGAGCAGAGCGCGAAACAATCAAGAAGCTCGGCTGAAGCCAAAAATCTATCAATTCGAGAGCGAGAATTGGAACTCCTCTAAGTGTAGGCCAAATCCCCCGCATCCAAAACCTCCAGGGCCAACGAGTCAACAGTGTCAGCAAAATCATCTGAACCCGGGTCCTGACCACCCCTGAAACGTGGTCTGTCCGTTGTTCGAAGAGTAACATTGAAATCACCCTCTATGAGCCAAGGGATACCCGCGAAGGCTCTACTCGCCTCGTGCAGGTCCTCCCACAATTCCCTTCGCAGAATATGACAACAAGGGCCGTAAACACACGAGACCACAAGTGGCGAAGAGGAATCAGCACATACCAAAAGAACCGAGAGAACATGTCTCCCGCGCAACACCGAACTAAACGTCAAGGCCGATGATCTCCACGCCACCAGCATCCCTCCAGACGCGCCTACGGCATCCAGAGCTCTGAACTCGTCAATTCCTACTGCACCAAAAGACTTTCCACACAACATCAGTGATGGAATGAAGCTTCGTCTCCTGCAGCATTACTACATCACATCTCCACTCGATGAGGCGCGAACCAAGGATCTTCTGCTTGTCCAGCTCCCCGAGCCCCCGAACGTTCCAGGAAAGAATCTTCATTTAGAACAAGAGTGCTGTCCCTGAATGCAGATCACCCCAGAGGCCTCCACAATTTATGTCATTAGGGCTGAGCACGGCTGTGGCTCGGATTGCGTAGTCCGCGATCTATTCCTTCGCCTGTATCTCTTACCGGATCTTTTGTCAGCAATCCGTTCAACAGGACAAGCACCGCCCACCTCTTGACGGGGCCCAAGTGAAGGAGCAGAGGGTAGAGTGCCTCGAGATTGCCCATCCAGGACGGCGGCCAAGGTTGGATGAGAACCGACAGAAGGCGAAGCAGAATTGCGCGAAGAGCCCCCAGCAGATGACACGGGGGCATCGGAGAAACGCGTCGACTCGGGGGGGGGGGTATCTGCAGCCGTGGTCCAGGACCCACGAAGAGGAAGCGCCCAACCACCCGATGACGAATGAGTCAGGCTAGGCGTCTGATCAGAGAGGCCCAGCGCGGTTGGGAATAATTGATTATAGGGGTGTACATGGATCGGATTGGATCGGATTTTGGCTTAATCCGTGTCCAATCCACACATAACGGATTTTTGATTTTTTCAGTCCATTCCAATCCATTAAACATGCAAATCCAATCCAATCCAATCCACCAGATTACGGATTGGATCGGATTGGTTCGGATTTTTAATGCTCACCTAATCTATGATTAAGTTTGTAGCATAGTCGAATTCGACGTTCGGATCATGGTTCAAAATTTGAGATTATGTATAAAATGTAAAGAAAGAATAGTTAATTTTTGGAAAGCAATTTAACTTATTTTTTTTGAAAAGCAAAAACATATATGCTTGTTATGAATTTATTACAACCGATCATTGTATAACTAAATAAAAATAACATACTTGTGATCCGTAGAAATCATAAAAGAATCATATTGACTTTGAATAAAATTGCAAGTTTGTATATATCAGATAGGAACTACAACTAGATAACTACGCATGTGCAAGGAAGACCTGGTTGCGCATGCACACAACTAGGACAAGGACAACATCCGGTGGAGATATGTGTGCACCTGAGGGTGGAGATGTGTGTGGCGCAGGTGAGTGTTTTGTTCGTAATGGGTCCTGAGTGAGTTTAGGTTTATGTATTATTATTTTTAGAAGTTTGTTTCATTTGAAAAATTGGAAGGGGCTAAAGGACATTGTGGGTAGGTATTACTTTTTTCTAAACCAACTAGTAGGGTGAGATAAGGGGTTTTCCAGCAAGTTGTGTGTAGTAAAACTTGAATTGGAATAGGTTTAAGTTATAAAGAGACTAGCTTGGATATTTACACATAGCTTTCAAATAAAATGTAATATATAATATGCTTTATTGAGAATAAATAAAGTAGTATATATTATTATTTATTAACGGATTGGATCGGATTGGATTTTGACAAAATCCGATCCAATCCATAAATGAACGGATTTGTAAAATTCCAATCCGATCCGATCCATTAAACTTATAAATTCAAACCGATCCAATCCAATGACAACGGATTGGATCGGATTACGGATTTTATCCGATCCATGTGCACCCCTAATTGATTAGGTAGGGACTCCAAGGGGCCATACCACCCGACAAGATAGCAGCAAATGGGCTTGAAACCCCCTGGGGCCGGCCCGCCAAAGGATTCGAGTAAGCAGTCAGAAGTCTGGGATCCGAAGCCAGAGACAAAGCGAGAGGCGATGAAGAGAGAGCGGGTACCAACTTTGCCACCTCAGCAGACAAAGAGAAGTTTTGTGTGACAAGGCACATGACCCGAGGAGAGACCCCCAAAGGTCGCACCGTATCATCCTCGTGTGACGACCCATGCAACGTGCCCCTCGGAAACCCCACCGCCAACGCAGAAGGCGAAGCGACATCGAGCATCCTCGGGACCTCCGGCGGAGGAGGAGGCTCGATGATCTACATCTCCACCCTGAAGCTGAACCGGCTAACATCCAACGACGCGAAGAAGATCGGACCATCTGGACCAGCCAACAACGCCTTGCTGCACTCCAACAGCACAAGCGTGATATCCGGATCCGAGCCGGGCGTCAATCCATGCTCGACCACTGCTAGAATCGTACCCCACCGTCGGAGGGCCCGTCCCAAGTAGTGAACCGACCGGGACAAGAAATGAACACCACGCACCTTCCTCACGCAAACCTCCATTTCCGTAATCGCTCCATCCGCAAAACGAAGAGGTGGCCAAATAATATCGTCCACCCCGCCGTTTTGGAGTAGGCGCTCCCTCTGCACCGAGGAAAGGCCACGGATACAACACCGACGAACATCAAGAGATACTACGTCTCCAGTAAACCGCGAATCAAGGAACCCAAATAGGTGTGCTTTCAGTGCCTCTACAGAGATGCAGCTTCGCAACGCGTATCCGATCACTACATGGGCATCGGCATCCTGCATGCCAACCTTCACACCACCTGCAACCTTCGTTTCACCCGCAATCACTGCCGCGAAGCTACGATGCCCTCGCCGACCATCGACCGCAGAGGAAATACGTTGCATGGATTGCCCTTCAGAGCTATGCACTGCATCACCAGCGGCATGACGATCGGAACCAAACTAGCAGGTGGCATGACGATGGCCCACCCTCCCGCAGGAAAAACACCTCGGAGGGACAGGACAGAACGACGCAACGTGGCCCCTAACCCCACAGCGGAAGCATCTTTTCTCCGGCTTCTTGTGGGAAACATGCACCCACCCCTCGCCATCCCCATCTCCATGCACCGTGCTGCCAACTCCATGCACCGCGCCGCCATCGCCACCCCGCAGCCCCCACCCTCCCTGGAAACCACCCTCTTCCCCTCCCCGACTGCAACACATCGACCCCAACGAACCAACCGCTGCCATCTCTCTCCGAGACCCCACCCTCCTCTAGCTCACCACGCCCCTTCGCAACGAAGGATCCCACACCCTTGTGTCCCGACGAACCAGAGTCCTCCCCTCGCAGCGACGAAGCCCCCTCAGAGAAGAACCACCCGGCTGCGATGAACCCCCCTGCACTCCCGAACTTCAGACTCTCCACCACCGCTCCATCCTAATCTTTCTTTTTCCTTATGGACTCTTATGTAATTTACCCATGGGTCCTCTCTATATAAGAGAGCCTTGGGTTCTATGGAATAAACAGATCGCTCATTTCCTCCAACATGGTATCTGAGCCAAAACCCTAACCCTAAAAGCCTTATCCCGCCGCCACCCCTCCCTCTGTCTCTCTCCAACCCCCGGCGGCACCGCCGGTCCCTCCACCTCGCCGCCGAGACCCTTCGCCGCCGCCACCAGTCGCTCCAGCCCCGTCGCCAGTCCCTCCAGCCCCGCCGCCGGTCTCCTCGCCGGCAATCCCCCCTCCTCGTCGGCAACCCCCTTCCTCTCCGCCCCATAGTTGCCGGTTACCGCCCCCCCACCGACAACTCACTCCCGCCGGCAACCCTCCCTGCCGGCCTTTGACGACATCGGCCCTTCAACGCCGTTGTAGGGAACCCTCACCGTCGGGTTCTCTTCTCTCTAGAGTCGACACCCCTTCCTCCGTCAGCCACTATCTCTCCATGGATTTGAGTGTACAAAAGTCTACATATGCACTCAAATCCAATCAAGTTTATGTAGACACTGGTTTCTCGTCTACAATCACAAGTTTTCGTCTCCGACAACATGTCAGAAAGTAAAGTCGATATGCCATCCATAGGCGCATTCAAAGGTCCAGCGCCAATAGTCAAGATGGATGGGACGAACTATGAGCTCTGGACGATGCAGTTCATGAGGCTCATGAAGTCGAACGGTAAGAAGCATATACTTACCGAGGATGAGCCGGCAGGGAAGACTGGGATCTATGCCTCCTGGGAGGCCGATGATTCTTATGCCAAGGTTTGGCTATCAGGAACAATGTCGATGGAGATTGCCATTGATGTCCTCCATCAGCCCATCGCCAAGGCGATGTGTATACTGGCTGCCACATATTCACAGGTGTGGAACGAGACCAAGATGTTACAACTCCAGCATGACATTTTCACGATGAAGCAGAATGGGCGGCCGCTCCGTTCTTTGTATACGTCCTTGCGGGGGATGTTTGAGAAACTATATAGCACTATACCCCTCACGGCTACTCCTGAGCAGTAGAAGACCTTCCGAAATGTTACCATGGTTGGAGTTCTACTAGCAACACTTGATCCTGAGTATGAGGCTGCGCGCTCTCAGATACTTGGCGATGCTACTATTCCTCCTATGGAGGAAGTTTACCGGAGGCTCAGCCGCATCTCTGTTTCTTCCAGCACATCTACTCCACCCCCTTCGGCATTGGCTGTATCGCGAGGGAGAGGTGGTCAGTCTTCCTTTCGTGGACGTGGACCTCATGGCCGAGGAGGCTGTTTTCGCCAACCGTGCACCTTCTGTCATCACACGGGTCACTCCGAGGATACATGCTATTCTAAGCATGGGTTTCCAGCATCGACGCGTGTAGCCGAGCATGTTACATCTCCGTCGGCATCCACTTCAGATCACCGGTTCGAAGAGCTTGTGGCATGCCTGCGTAATATTATGCCTCAATCTTCTACTGATTCTCCAGGTGGATCTTCAGATATTACCGCTTCAGCATTTGCCAGTACTTCTGCCACTGCCAGTACCTCAGGTAGTGCTACTGCTTTTACATCCTATCATGATCTCTCAGATTGGATTATGGATTCCGACGCCACCCATCACCTCTGCCGTGACCGGGATAGACTTGAGTCATACAAAGACATTCCACCTGGACGCTCATTGCTCATAGCCGATGGAACTCATTCCCCCATCGTTGGACAGGGGGAGATCACCTTGTCACCGTCTATGCATTTACAGAATGCTCTACCTGCTCCTGAGATTTCCATGAATCTATTATCCATTAGTCAAATTACGAAGGATTTGCACTGTCACGCTATATTTGACCCATCTTCTCTCATTTTTCAGGACATACTAACGGGCAGGGTGATTGGCTGTGCCTCTGAGCAGAATGCTCTCTATCGTCTGGTCCGGAATTCATATGTTGGCGTCTATTCCCACTCAGCCGGATCAGTCTCTCCGTACACCTGACATCTATGCTTTGGTCACCTCCCGCTTCAGAAGATGCGTCATCTTTTACCTCAGATCTCTCCGAGTTCGTCGTTTCGTTATGAAGCTTGTCAGTTGGGAAAGCATCATCATTCTAGCTTCCCTAGTCGTCAGAGTCGGAGCAGTAGCTCCCCATTTGAGTTGTTTCCTATTGATATTTGGGGTCCGAGTCGTGTTCCTGATCACCAGGGACACAGGTTCTATCTGGTTGTAGTGGATGACTTTTCTCGTGTATCTTGGGTTTTTCTTTTAAAGAATAAATTTGAAGAAGGGATGTTATTAAAAATCTTATCATCGAAATACAGAATGTTTTTTCTTCTTCTGTCAAATATGTTCGTACGCATAATGCATTGGAATTCTGCACTCGTTCTCTCTCCCATTTCTTTTCGTCCAAAGGTATTATTCATCAAACCACCTGTGCTTACACATCTCAACAGAATGGAGTGGCAGAGAGAAAACATTGCCACCTTCTTGATATCACTCGAACCCTGCTTATCCAGAGTTGTGCACCTATCAGTTTTTGGGGGGATGATGTCCTTACAGCCTGCTACATTGTCAATCGCATGCCGTCCTCTGTTCTTGGTGAGAAAATTCCTCTTTCCGTTATTTTCCCAGATAAGGAACTATTTTCACTTACCCCTCGTGTCTTTGGTACTGTTGCCTTTGTTCACCACTTGTCTCCTGGACTTGACAAATTCTCTCCTAAAGCCATCAAGTGTGTCTTTGTAGGTTGCTCTCGGACTCAGAAGGGTTATTGTTGTTATGACCCTATAAACAAGAAATATTTTGTCAGTGCTGATGTTACATTTTTTGAGTCCGTTATGTACTTTTCCCCTGCAGGTGAAAGGTTGGCTTCTTCCACATCTAATGACGATGTCTATGTTCCTCCTCCTAGTCTGAGTCCACCTGTGTCCACTCCTGTTTCGGTTGTCACGCCGACATCATCACCACCACCACCACCACAACCACCTATCCCACAATTACCTAAATTCTATACACGTCGGTCGGGTCCTGTTCAGGCGTCACGTCAAGCATCCATCACACCTCAGGTATGTTCAGATGCTATTACTAATGATGGGTCAGATAATGTGCATGTACATGATTCTTCTTTGCAGGAGGAGGTGCACTATCGAGTACAATGGACGGTGATCTTGATGTTCCTATTGCTATTCGAAAGCAGAAACGGACTTGTGCATCTTTTCCTTTGCTTCCCAGGTTTCCTTTCACCGTCTCACAGGTGTCTTTCAGAGATTTGTTGCGGCTTTGTCTTTCGTGGAGATACCACGGACTTATCAAGAGGCTATGAAAATTGACTGTTGGAGATTGGCTATGGAAGAAGAAATGCATGCTTTATAGTCCCGCGGTACATGGAGCCTGGCTACCGCTCCATCTGGCGCATCTATTGTTAGCTGCAAATGGGTGTTCACAGTTATGTACCATGCAGATGCAGTATTGATCGGTACAAGGCACGACTTGTTGCGAGAGGTTTCATTCAAACCTATGTTTTGGACTTTTTGGATACATTCTCTCCAGTGGCTCGACACTCTACTCTTCGCATTCTTCTATCAGTTGTTGTGGTATGTGACTGGTCCATATTTCAACTTGATGTCAAGAACGCATTCTTCTATGGAGATTTGCAGGAAGAAGTCTACATGCAGCAGCCACCGGGGTTCGCTGCCGAGGAGGAGAATCATATGGTGTGTAGACTTCACAAGGCGATATATGACCTTAAACAGAGTCCAAGGGCGTGGTTCCAGAAGCTTTCCCACCTAATTGAACGACATGGATTCAAAAGATCAAATGCGGATCTCTCGTTGTTCATTCAGAAGACTTCTAGAGGTACGGTTGTCATCATGGTATATGTTGATGATATTCTGGTTACAGGAGATGACGTTCAGGGAATAGAGACGGCAAAAGCATTCTTGGGCCGTCAGTTTGTCACGAAGGATCTTGGTACCCTAAGCTATTTTCTGGGGTTGGAATTTGCCAGGAATGCACAGGGTCTGGTGATGACTCTAAGGAAATATATTACAGATTTGCTGGTTGAAACATGCATGGTTGGATGTAGACCATCGAGCACTCCTATGGATCCAAGTATGAAACTGTATGACAATGATACTGAAGAGGTGGACAGGAGAAGATATAGAGAGATGGTGGGTAAGCTTCTTTATATCACTATAACTCGACCCGATATTGCTTTTGCAGTAAGTCAGGTGAGTCAATTTATGGAGCAGCCGAGACAGGTTCATATGGATGCCATATACATGATACTGAGGTATCTAAAGTCTTCTCCAGGCTCAGGGTTGCTGTTTAGAAAGAACACAGATTTATCTATTTCAGCTTTTGCAGACGCAGATTATGCAGGGTGTCCTAAGAATCGTAAGTCTACTTCAGGCTTTGCAGTTTTGGTGGGGAGCTCTCTAGTTTCTTGGAAAAGCAAGAAACAAACTGTTGTGGCAAGATCCATCGCTGAATCTGAATATAGAGCCATGGCGCAAGCGAGCACAGAGATGATGTGGGTTCGAGCCATATTAGAAGACTTACATATAGATGTACTTTTACCCATGTAGCTTCAGTGTGACAATCAAGCAGCTTTGTTTATTGCTAACAATCCAACATTTCACGAAAGAACAAAGCATATCGAAGTAGACTGCCACTACACTAGAGATATGATCCAGAAGGGCTTGATTTCTACTTCACATGTTAGTTCAGAGGATCAAACTGCCGACATATTTACCAAGCCATTGCTTAGAGGACCCTTTCAGAGATGTTCTTCCAAGCTGAGCATGATTGACATCTATGTTCCATCTTGAGGGAGACTGTAGAGATTTATGTTATGTTATGTTATTCTGTATCATTTCATATTTTCTTTTTTTCCTTCTGGACTCTTATGTAATTTACCCATGGGTCCTCTCTATATAAGAGAGCCTAGGGTTCTTTGGAATAAACAGATCGCTTATTTCCTCCAACAACATACACGAGACCAATAAATAAGTAAATATAAAATATCTCTCAACACGCCCCTTAAAATGGAGCACAAATGTCAATCGTGCTTAACTTGGAACAACACCTTTGGAACGCCTGCCTTGGCTAGGGCCTTGGTGAATACATTGCTGTCTGTTCCTCTGAGCTAACATGGAAAGAAGAGATAAAGACCTTCTGTATCATATCTTGTGTATAATGACAAACTACCTCAATATGTTTGATCTTCTCATGGAATATGGGTTTGTTGGCAGTAAAAAAAGCAGGCTGGTTATCGCCAAGCAACTACATTGGAAGAGGCGCGCTGACAACTAAGTCTAGGAAAATTTTGAGTTACAGGAGGAGACGATGGAGCAATCATAGGTATAGGAACCATAGGAGGAGGTAGTAGAGGAGCTACAGGAGTAGGAACCGCAAGAGGAGGTGGTGGAGGAACCCCATGTGGAGGCGGTGATTATTGTTTACAAATGCAGGTGGCCACATATGCATATGCGGGCACCCCTCCAAACCGTGTATGTCATAGACGGCCCGAACGCCTAATCATGCCGCATAAACCACATATGCGACCACATATGTGTTGAGTATGTGGTTTTAGAGTTTAAGTATCCATGTAGGGATTTGATTAAGCCCTTCTCATTTCGAAACCCCACCCCAAATTCGAAAACTCCCTGTATATTTGGAAACGCTGCACCCATTTTGAAACCGCACTCTAAAAATGAAAACTCCCTACCTATTTCGAACCCCCACCCTCGAAACCCTCTACTCCAACCGCTCTAGCATCTCTACAACACCGCTTAGGCCGTCATGCTACCTCCGTGCCACTCCAGGTCGCCGCAATACTTCCTTCGCTTTGTGCCGACACTATAGCACCTCCTCCACGCAACACCACCTTAACGCCTCCTCCTCCTCCCCTATAAGGTTCATTTTTTATATTTAGTTAGGGTTGAGAATAGCCGACCCTACTTAATTGTGGGAAATTCTTTGTCGTTGATGTAGTAGTTAGGGTTGAGAATCTATTTTACCTCATTTTAGTCTAGAAATACAACTTGTTACAACTTGCAAAACACCTCTTATTTTCTATGTCGAGAATACATTCTTATTTTGCATGTTGAGAATACATATTGCCTATTATTAGTTTGCATATCATCTACATTAGTTGTGTTACTTGTGTAATGTCATGTTGCCTCCCCATTTATTTTGTATGTTGAAAATCCATATTGCCTCTTACTTTTATTTATACTTCTCTTATTATGCAAGTTAGTTATTTATACATTTCTTTTTTGGCTTATGTTAGGTTCAGAATTCCATATTGCCTCATGTTTGGGACTTAGAGTTTTGTAACCAAATTATCCAACTAGATATTTGCATTATTATTTTATTATTTTATTTTTTTGGAACCTATAGTTTTTCGGCTATCAAATTTGAAGATTAAATCGATTGGATGTTTGGTTTACATATTTGAGTATTCTTCATTTGGAAACATATTTTAGTAGGCAATATGTTGAGATATTAGTTATCTTTATTATTGTTTTCTTAGTTTCTATTTCTTTTGTCCTCTTATTGTAATTTACCTAATAGGTTCCTCTCCTATATAAGAGAACCCTAGGGCCTTTCTTCAATGCAATCAAGTCTTTCCCTCTTCATGGTATCAGAACGACGGTCCTAAATCGGAGTTCCCGTATCCCACCAAACCCTAACCCTACACGCCCCCCACCTCTCTCGGCTGCAGTCGCTTGGTGCTCGGGGAGGCGCCCCACCCTCCAGCCATCGCTAGGCTGCAGCCAGGCTGAGCCCAAGCTGCCACCTAGCATTCTAGGCCATCGCCTGGCCGAGCCCAGGCTACCGCATCCCTCCTCCGGTCATTGCTAGGCTGCAGCCAGGCCGAGTCCAGGCCGCCGCCCTCCATCTGGCCATCCCTAAGCCATAGCAAGCGAGAGCCCAGGCCGCCAGGAGTCCAGGGAGCCACCACGGGCTGCGCCCCGGCCTCTCTGGCCATCATGTCGGTCTTCCAGTTCATCTCGGCCGTCTTCTCGATCGCCGCCTACCCCCCGTATACCTCCGCGCAACTCTGCAAATCCTTCTACGATCTGAACCAATCTGATTTTGCTCGGAAGATGTGATTTCAGACCTATATATCCCGTTTTCCGACCTTAGTGAGCAACGAAAATCGGTGAGGATGGTTGTATGAGTCTACATGTACAACAAATCCTCCGTATGATTGTGTAGACTCATTTATATCGGTCTACTCCCGAGTTCAGTTCCGTTATTCGGCCATTTTACCATCATGTCAGAGAGTAAGGGTGATATTTTTTCGTCCGGAGTCTTCAAGGGCCTGGCTCCCATCGCTAAGATGGATGTGAACAACTATGACTTGTGGTCCATGCAGTTTCTCACCCTCATGCAGTGCAAGAACAAGGAGCACACCCTGACAGATCCAGATGGATTAGACTGGGTCTAATGCTTCTTGGAAGCAAGATGACGCGCATGCGCGTGTTTGGTTATGTGGGACCTATTGAGATAAATATATCTCTTTGTCTATTTTATGTATTATGTTTTCCTTGGGTACTTATCATGTAATTAACCCAAGGGCTATTCTCCTATATAAGAGAGCCCTCGGTCTATTCTAATGTGATGATTCATTTTTCTCAACATGGTATCATAGCAACGGTCCTAGATTGCGGTTCCCGTGTCCCACCCCAAAACCCTAACCCTACACCTGCCGCCCCCTCTCTCCCCGCCGCCGAGCACCGACCCTTCACCTTCACGCGAAGGGCCTCCAACGCCGCAGTCCAGGCCCTCCCCCGCGCCGCCGCAGGGGCTCCTGCTCCCTGCCCCGCCGCCGGTCACCTGTCGCGTCGCCCCAGGGGCCATCGACTGCCTGTCCAACACCCGCTAGGGTCCCAACGCATCCTGTGTGTCGTTATGGGCACTTTGCGACTGTATTTGAGATCTGTTGTGGTTCACGGATCGTGATAGTTTCTGATTTCTATCATATTTGGCAGCTCTAGTCCTCACGTGAGACGTAGGGATGTTTGTATGACTCTACATATACAACCTATCCTTCTTATGGTTTTATAAACGCGCTTTCTTTGATTTATCCCTCAGTCGTTCCGCATTTCGGCTTCTTCATACAATGTTGGAGAATATGGGTGACGTTTTCTCCTCTTCCGATGCCTTCAAGGGCCCGGTTCCTATCGTAAAGATGGATGGGACCAACTATGAGCTATGGTCCATGCAGTTTCGTATCCGTATGCAATGCCACAATAAGGAGCACATTCTGACTGATCCCGAACCGGCGGACAAGACTAGGGCAAATGCGTCGTGGAAGCAAGATGATGCCTATGCTCGTATATGGCTCTCTGGGACACTTACCACGGAGATCGCTAATGACATTGTTAATCAGCCAACTGCAAAGGCTATGTGGGACATATTGCGGACACATACGGGCATGCGAAGAATGAAAGCAAGATTCTTCAGTTGCAGTTCGACATTTTCTCGACCAAACAGAATGGTCAACCGCTCCATGCACACTTTTCTCATCTTCGTGGCATGTTTGAGCGACTACACAGCTTCATGCCTATTACCACCAGCACGGAGTAGCAACGTGCATATCGGAATGTCACAATAATAGGAGTTTTCTTGTCCTCTCTTGATTCTGAGTACGATGCCGCTCGTACTCAACTTCTGACTGGCGAGACAAGCGATTGAGTAGGATTACTACCACATCCACTACTACAGCACAAACGACTCCTTCTGTTATTGGCAGATACTTGAGGCAGGGTTGGGCCGTCCCAGTTTCGTGGCCGTGGACCTCGTGGTCGAGGGGGAGGTCGACATCGTGGTCCTTGTTCCCATTGCCATCGTCCAGGTCATTTTGAGGAGACATACTTTCAGAAGCATGGATATCCAGCGTCTGCACGAGTTGCTGAGCAGACTGAGGCTTCCTCTACGCCTACTCCAGATACTCGATTCGATGACGTTGTCTCCAGACTTCATGAGATGATGAGCACTCCTACGAATCCATCTCCAGGTTCCACAGATGCAGCAGCTACTGCTAGGGCGTCGTCTAGTTCATTATGTATTCATTATGTGTTTACCAGTAGTAGCAGTTCGGACCTGACTGATTGTATTATGGATTCTGGGGCATCCCATCATATGTGTGGCGACCGGACACAATTTACTTCATACAAATCAATTTCACCTAGCAGATCCGTGGTCATTGCCAATGGGGCTCGGTTGCCCATTGTTGGTCAGGGGGAGATTACTCTAGCCCCTTCTATGCATCTTCAGAATGTCTTATATGCTCCTGACTTTCAGATGAATCTTTTGTCCATTAGTCAACCTACAAACGATTTACATTGCCGTGCCATCTTTGATCCCTCTTCTTTTGTGTTTCAGGACATACTGACTGGCAGGGTGATTGGTCATGGCTGTGAGCAGAGAGGCTTGTATAAGCTTGCTGTACCGCCATGTGCTAGAATTGCTACTATTCCCTCTTGATCTGTTTCTCCCTTCATGTAGCATCTTCGCTTCGGCCACCTTCCTCTCCAGAAGATGTGTCATGTGCTACCACAGATATCTACTCGTATCCCATTGGATTGTGAAGCCTATCAGCTTGGGAAGCACCATCGCTCTTCTTTTCCGAGTCGTCCGAGTCGTCATAGTAGTCAGTACTTTGAGTTGTTTCATTTTGATATTTGGGGTCCTTGTCGTGTCCTTGATCATCAGAGGCATCGTTTTTATATGGTTGCTGTGGATGATTATTCTAGACTGTCTTGGGTGTTCTTGTTAAAACATAAGTCTGAAGCAGGTGCTATCATTAAAACTTTTCTTCTTGAAATCAAAAATATTTTCTCTGCCAATGTGAAATTCATTCGTACGGATAATGCTTTGGAGTTTTCCACACTACATTTATCTGAATTTCTCAGGTCTATTGGAATTGTTCATCAAACCTCTTGCAATTACACTTCTCAACAGAACGGTGTGGTTGAACGCAAACATCGTCACCTTCTTGATGTCACAAGAACATTGTTGATCCATAATCGTATCCCTCATTCTTTCTGGAGGGATGCCGTTCTCACTGCTTGTTACTTGGTGAACCGCATGTCGTCCACCATTCTTGGAGAGAAGGTTCCCTTCTTGATTGCGTTTCCCGAGAAGGAACTATTCTCTCTCACTCACAGAGTCTTTAGATCTGTGGCATTTGTCAACAATTTCACTCCTGGTCATGAAAAGCTCTCTCCCAGAGCTGTCAAATGTGTTTTTGTTGGCTATCCTCATACCCAAAAAAGGTATAGATGTTTTGATCATGTAGGCAGAAGATATTATGTGAGTGCTGACGTCACTTTCTTTGAATCAATTTAGTATTTCTCTCCTACAGGTGACATGTTATGCAATACTACTTCTGTGGTTCCTCCTCCTCCATCTCCTCCACCATATGAACCCCATGCTGCACCTCAGCCTTCTCCACCTCCACCGCCTCCACCACCGCCACCTCCATCTATCCAGTTAAAATTCCTACACTTTGTTTACACTCGCAGCTCTTCTACTCGCCCCTCTGCTCATACGCCGTCCACATCATCCACCACGCCTCAGGTATGTTATGAAAACATTGTTTCTACTGATGGCACTAGAGTTTTGCATGATACACATGATGAGTTAATTCCAGAATATGGACATTCCTATTGCCCTAAGGAAGCCTCGACGTCAGTGTGCCATGTATCCTCTTGCTGCACATGTTTCTTTGGATCATCTTTCAAAGGAGTACAGGAAGTTTGTAGTGGGACTCTCTGCGGTTACTATCCCACGCACATATTAGGAGGCGCCTACAGGACAATAGGCGGCGACTTGCAATGGAAGAGGAGATGGAAGCTTTGAGGTCACGTGCGATGTGGAGCATTGTACCTGCTCCACAAGGTACCTCTGTTGCAGGTTGCAAATGGATATTTACAGTCAAGCAAAGAGCTGATGGCAATGTGGATCGCTACATGACAAGACTTGTGGCATGAGGATTCACGTGGGGTGGATTATCGGGACACTTTTTCTCCTGTGGCTGATATTCGACACTGCGCATTCTTCTTTCTGTTGCTGTTTCACGGGACTGGCCGTTCTACCAGCTTGACGTGAAGAATGCCTTTCTATACGAGGATCTTTAGGAGGAAGTTTACATGCATCAACCACCTGGGTTTAATACTGAGGGGGAGTCCCAGAAGGTGTGCAGGCTCCACAAGGCGATTTATGGCATGAAGTAGAGTCCGAGAATTTGGTACCAAAAGATATCAGAGTTGATAGAGCACCAGGGTTTGTGCGGTCTACTGCAGACCACTCACTTTTTGTTCAGAGGATGCTGAAAGGTATTGTTGTCATTCTTGTTTATGTGGATGGCATTATTGTTACATGGGATGATGACCAAGGCATTCAGACTGCCAAGGAGTTCCTAGACCAATAGTTTGTGACTAAGGACCTTGGTACTCTTCGATACTTCCTAGGATTGGAGTTTGCCAGGAACCAGCGTGGTCTGGTGATGACCTAGAGGAAGTTTGTGATGGATCTCCTCTCTGAGACATATATGACAGGATGCAAGCCTGCTACTACTCCTATGGATCCGAGTATGAGATTGTATGACGATGACACTGAGGAGGTAGATAGCAGGAGATATAAGAATTGGTTGGGAAGTTTTTATATGCCACTATCGCCAGGCGGGATATAATGTTTGCAGTAAGCAAAGTTAGCCAATTCATGGAGCAACCCAGAAAAGGTTCATATGGATGCTGTCTATATGATATTGAGATATTTGAAGAACTCACCTGGCTCGGGTCTCTTATTCAGCAGGGATGCATCTCTTGAGGTGACAGCTTGCGCAGATGCTGACTATGCAGGTTGTACCAGGGATAGAAAGTCTACTTCGGGCTTTGCTGTGTTTGTCGGGAGCTCACTTGTCTCATGAAAAAGGAAGAAGCAGACATTGGTGGCTAGATCAAGTGCATAATGTGAATACATGGCCATGGCACAAGGGAGTGCAGAGATGATGCGGGTTAGATCGAAATTGGCTGACCTTACCATTGTGGTTCCTCTTCCTATGCAACTTTTATGTGATAATCAAGCTGCACTATTTATTGCCAATAATCCTACGTTCCATGAACGGACAAAGCATATTGAGGTGGACTGTCTTTGCACTAGAGACATGATCCAGAAAGGGCTCATATCCACCTCCCATGTTTCAACAGGAGATCAGACGGCTGGCATGTTCACCAAGACTCTAGCTAGAGGTCCATTTCAGAGGTGTTGCTCCAAGCTGAACGTGATAGATATATATGTTCCAGCTTGAGGGGGAGTGTTGAGATAAATATATCTCTTTGTCTATTTTATGTATTATGTTTTCTCTGGGTATTTATCATGTAATTAACCCAAGGGCTATTCTCCTATATAAGAGAGCCCTCGGTCTATTCTAATGTGATGATTCATTTTTCTCCCAATAGGACCCTTACCAACAGAGATAACCATTGATATTCTGAACTAGCTCACCGCTAAGGCAATGTGGGACATTTTGGCTTCCACCTATGCTCAATCAAAGAATGAGGCCAAGATTCTTCAACTACAGTTTGACATCTACAAGGCCAAGCAGAATGACTGTCCTCCGGATGTGTATTACAGTTCACTTCGTGGCATGTTTGAGAATCTCCATAGCTATATGCCTATTACGGCATCACTTGAGCAACAAAAGACATATATGAACTTGTTGGGAAATGAGAAAACTTGTTTATTCCATACGCCCTAGGCTCTCTTATATAGGGGAGTAGCTTATGGGTAAAATACATAAAGAGTCCAACAGGAAAAATAAAATATGAGAAAGGTACAAACGAGAATATCATAGACTAAAATATATCTCTACACTCCCCCTCAAGGTGGAGCATAGATATCTATCATGCTCAGCTAGGACGAACACTTCTGGAACGGCCCTCGAAGTAATGCCTTGGTAAAGATGTCTGTAGTTCTTTTTCTCGTTTTTGTTTATTCTCTTTTCTTTTTATTATATTGGGGCGAACACCGCTGAGTGTCTCCCCCTTCTCTTGGGCCTAAAAAAAAGATGTCTGCAGTTTGGTCCTCTGAGCTAACATGGGATGTAACAATAAACCCCTTCTGTATCATATCACGTATGAAGTGACAATCAACCTCAATATGCTTGGTTCGTTCATGAAATGCTGGATTATTTACAATGAATAGAGCCGCCTGATTGTCACATTCCAGAGCCATAGGAAGCGGGACTTCTATATATAGATCTGTAAGCACAGCCTTTACCCACATCATTTATGTACTGACCTAGGCCATAGCCCTATATTCAGACTCAACACTGGACCTTGCTACAACCATTTGCTTCTTGCTTCTCCATGAGACTAGAGAATCTCCAACATACACAGTAAACCCAGTGGTGGACTTCCTATCCTTAGGACATCCTGCGTAATCTGCATCTGCACATGCCGAGATAGTAACCTCCTTGCCTTTCTTAAACAACAGACCTGCACCTGGAGATGACTTAAGGTATTTGAGTATCATATGTATAGCATCCATGTGTACCTGGCATGGTTGCTCCATGAACCGACTTACTCGACTCACAACAAAGGAGATATCGGGTCTGGAAATAGTAACATAGAGAAGCTTGCCCACCAGTTCTCTGTGCCTTCTCCTATCCACCTCATCAATGTCGTCATCATATAATTTCATACTGGGATCCATAGGTGTAGTGGCAGGTCGACAACCAAGCATTCCTGTTTCACTCAACAGGTCAGTGACATATTTCCTCTGGGTCAGTACCGACCCATAAGGATTTCTGGCAAATTCCAATCCAAGAAGATATCTAAGAACTCCAAGGTCCTTGGTGACGAATTCACGACCCAGCATTTCTTTTGCCCCCTGAATTCTCTGTTCATCATCACCTGTAATCAAGATATCGTCTACATACACCATAATTGCAATAATACCTCTGGGTGTCTTCTGTATGAACAAGGAATGATCTGCATTAGAACGTCTGTACCCCTGTTTCTCAAACAGGTCTGAGAGCTTCTGGAACCAAGCTCTGGGGCTCTGCTTAAGGTCATAGATATCCTTATGAAGTCTGCACACCTTAGGATACTCCCCCTCAACAGCAAAACTAGGTAGCTGTTGCATGTAGACTTCCTCTGTAAGTTACCGTATAAGAATGCATTCTTCACATCTAATTGGTATAGTGGCCTCACGAGTAACCGCAACAGAGAGGAGGATCCGTAGGGTGGAATGGCGAGCAACCGGCGAGAATGTATCAAGATAATCCACCCCATATGTCTGTGTAAAGCCATAAGCAACCAGGCGTGCCTTGTATCTGTCAATGCTGCCATCTGCATTCTGCTTAACTGTAAAGACCCACTTGCAGCTAACTGTAGACGCATCAGTAGTTGCAGTAACAAGGCTCCAGGTGCCTCTGGACGGAAGAGCAACCATTTTTTCCTCCATGGCTAAACGCCATCGACTATCCTTCAACGCATCTTGGTAATTCCGTGGAATATCCACCGCTGATAGTGCAATGACAAAGTTCCTGAATTTTCCAGTTAGGCGATCAAAAGACACAGAAGATGCTATAGGATATGACGCGCAGCTGCGCTTCTGCTTTCGAAGAGCAATAGGTAGATCTAAATCACCTGCCTCCTCATCTGGCCTCTGTAACACATCCTGCTCAGGGAAATCATCAGATCCATCAATATTAATATTCTCAGAACATACCTCAGGCGAGCTAGATGATGAGCGGTGACCATGAGCAGAAGCAGGCCGACGGGTATAGTGGAATGGCAATGGTGAAAAAGGCACAGTGACAGGAGGTGTAGGAGATGGTAGCGGTGGATGTGGTAGAGGTGATGGTGGTGGTGGCATGTATATAGCATCAGTAGCGTCAGAGGATACCAACTGATCACTTGTAGATGAGAAGTACATAATAGATTCGAAAAAGGTAACATAAACAGTAACGAGATACCTAGTGCGCAATGGATCATAACATTTGTACCCCTTCTATGTTCTTGAGTAACCGACGAAGACACACTTGACAGCCCTAGGAGAGAGCTTGTCAATTCCTAGAGACAACTGGTGGATAAAGGCAACCGAGCCAAACATACGAGGAGTGAGGGAGAGCAATTCTTTGTCAGGAAAAACAAGAGACAAAGGAATCTTCTCATCTAAGACAGATGACGACATACGACTAATGAGATAACATGCCGTAAGAACAACATCGCCCCAGAAAGAATGAGGGGCATGACTCTGTATAAGAAGCGACCTGGTGAAATCAAGTAAATGACGATGTTTCCTTTCAGCAACCCCATTCTGTTGGGAATTATAGGCGCAGGATGTTTGGTGGATAATCCCTTGAGATGAAAAATAATTGGAGAGGGTATGAGTACAAAATTCCAGGGCATTATCACTTCTCACAATTTTAACAGATGCAGAAAAAACATTATGAACTTCATTAATGAAATTGATGATAATATTCCCCGCTTCAGATTTATTCTTTAACAGAAAGACCCATGACACATGAGAGAAATCATCCACAATAACTATATAAAACCTGTGTTCCTGATGATAGGTGGCAGCCAGAATGTCCCACATTGCTTTGGCAGTGGGCTGATGGAGAATATCGTTAGCAATCTCAATTGCTAATGTTCCAGAAAGCCAGAGTTTCGCATATGCGTCATCTGCCTCCCAAGAGGCATTAACCCCTGTCTTCTCAGCAGGCTCTTCCTCAGTAAGAATGTGCTTCTTACCGGTTGACTTCATCTTACTCATGAAATGCATGGCCCACAGTTCATAATTTGAACCATCCATCTTCACAATAGGCGCTGGACCTCTGAAGGCGCCTGTAGATGAAATATCTGCCTTGCTTTCTGACATTATGGTATTAGAAGACTAGGGGAGTAGACTAAAGATATGATTATCTACACGGACATTAACAGGTTTAGTTGCATGTGTAGACGCAAGCAACCAAACCCATTAATCTGGAAACGCGCGTGCGGAATGAGGCTGGAGTCGCACGCGCGCTGGCCTAGGGCTGCATGCGCACGGAAGTCACACACGCAGATGTGCGCGCAGATGCATGTGCAGGATCACGAACAAGGGCACACACCGAGGCGTGCACGGCACAACTTCACGCACAGAGTTTCACGCGCACATGCGTACAACTTCACGTGCACAGGTGCGCAGATGCACAGGTTCACGCGCACAGGCGCACCGATTCACGTCCACCAGCGCACAGACGCACGTCTTCACACGCATAGGAGTGTGCTCCTACGCACAGGCGCGTGCACGATCGAGCAGACGTGCACAGGCGCGTGCACAGACGCGTGCGCGATCGAGCAGGAGGCGGCGCACAGGAGCGCCGACGTCGGGGCGGAGCGAGGCTGCGCGAGGCGGCGTGCGACGCGTGCGAAGGGCTTGAGGGTGAAGGCTAGGGTTTGGTTTGAGACCTCCGGTCTAGGACCATCGTTCTGATACCATGTTGGGAAAATGAGAAAACTTGTTTATTCCATACGCCCTAGGCTCTCTTATATAGGGGAGTAGCCTATGGGTAAAATACATAAACAGTCCTACAGGAAAAAGAAAATATGAGAAAGGTACAGACGAGAATATCATAGACTAAAATATATCTCTACTGGATTCAACGGTGATTGGAGTTTTCATGGCTGGCCTTGATACAGAGTATGATGCAGCACGTACTCAGCTTCTCACTGGAGCTTCATACCTCCCATGGAGGAGTCCTATAGCCGTCTCAACCGGATTATCGTGCCACCTACGACCACTCGTCAACCCTCGTCTGCCATGGCCGTCTCTCGTGGTCGAGAAGTGACGACCCAGTCTAGAGGACGTGCTCCTTGTGGCAGAGGAGGTGGACGTCCACATGGCCCTTGCACCTTTTGTCGTCGACCGAGACACGCAGATGATACAAGCTACCAGAAGCATGGATATCCCATTTCTGGTCGTGCAACAAAACAGATTGATCCTTTAGATACACTAGCTTCCCAGTTCGATCCTCGCCTGGATGATATAATCTCTCGTATTCGAGAGATGATGACTCCTATTGTAGGACCCCACACTACAGATACAACAGCCGCATCCAGAGCCTCTTCGAGCTCCTCAGGTATCGCTTATGCTTTCACTGGTAGTACTGTTGCCGATGTAATAGAGTGGATTATGGACTCTGATACTTCCCATCATCTTTGTGGAGATAGAACACAGCTGAGGTCCTACATGACCATAAGACCTTGTAGATGGGTTGTCCTTGCAAATGGCGACCACTTACCTATTACAAGACAGGGGGAGGTGCAGTTGACGTCATCCATGTATCTTTAAAATATTTTATATAATCTTGACTTTCAGATGAATTTACTTTCCATTAATCAGATTACTAAGGATATGCATTGTCGTGTTATTTTTGACCCTTTGTCTCTTGTGTTTCAGGACATACTCACGGGCAGGGTGATTGGATGTGGCTATGAACAATGGGGACTCTACAGATTGTTCCAACCTCCTCTTGTTGATGTTTCTACTATTCCTACTTGACCAGTCTCTCCATATCTGCGGTACCTTCGTTTTGGACATCTTCCACTGTCGAAGCTATGTCATGTTTTCCCTCAGATTTCCACGAGATCCTCTTTTCAGTGTGAAGCATCACCGTTCCTCTTTTCCAATCCAGTCAAAGTCGGATCAGTTCTCAGTTATTTGAGCTCCTTCATTCAGACATTTGGGGTCCGAGTCGTGTTCCTAATCACCAGGGATACCGTTTTTATTTGGTTGTGGTCGATGATTTTTCTAGACTTTCCTTGGTCTTTTTATTGAAAAATAAGTCTGAGGTTGGATTTGTGATCAAATATTTTATTAATAAAATTAAGAATATCTTTTATGCTAATGTCAAATATCTTTGCTCTGATAATGCCTTAGAGTTCCGCACCTTACATCTTTCTGGGTTTCTTAGATCTCTTGGCATTGTTCACCAGACCTCTTGTGCCTATACTTCCCAGCAGAACGGTGTTGCTGAGTGCAAACATCGTCACTTACTAGATGTGACTAGAACCTTGTTGATACAGAGTCACGCTCCTCACATTTACTGGGATCAAGGTTGCAGAAGTCGGCAGTCGCGGTACTCGGTCGGTCGGGTCACTGACTAAGGATTAGTCGGCAGTCGGATGACTAGTCGGAATTAGTCGGGCATTAGTCGGTTTTGAATTTTTTTTTGAAGCTGGTTTTGAATTTTTTATTATTTAAATATATAAATTATTATTAATATATTAATCTATATATATACTCAATCATAAATATGCATAAATTTAGCAATTTTCAATTTATTAAGAGCTAAAAAAGAAGCAATTGCAGGGAAAAAGTAGCAAGTTAAGAACAAATGTTTGCTACATAATATTAGCTAATGTTCATGACAGATACAACATTTCAAAATAAAAATAATTCAAGCAAGAATGAAGCATCAAGTAAAAAGTCATTCATCTCCATCATTGTCATCATCCAAATCAATCTCTTCTTCTTCTTCATCATCTTCTTCTTCATCATCATCTTCTTCTTCTTCATCTATGTCTTCAGGTAGAAATTCCTCCTCTTCTTCATTTATATATGCAACATTTGAGCTCGAAGATGAAGCTCCCTTGCCACGTTGACTTCTTCTCAGCTCCAAATTCTCTTCTGCACCACTTGCATGAGCCACTGCTCCCCAAGTCAATCCGGAACCTGGAAAGACCTCCTCATCTTGAGCTTGTACATTGACCTCTCCAGTCCATTCACGTAAATATGCACGATCACGAGAGGAAAGCAGATCTTTTCCTTTCTCAAGACGACGTTCCATCAGGTTGGAATTGAAACGAACGTACACAAGATCGTTTAGCCTCTTTGTTTCCAACCTGCCTCTCTTCTTGGTATGAATCTGTAAGCAACATTACAAAAATTGTGACTAATGACTATATCACTTACTAATTTACACTAGTATTTCTATTAGATGGGTCACTAGAGTCTTACCGAGTCAAACGTACTCCAATTGCGCTCACATCCAGAGGATGCAGAAGTCAAGCTCAAGATCTTGATGGCCATGTGTTTCAAATGTGGTGTGTCATCTCCATAATTGTACCACCAATTAGCTGATAAATATAGAATGGTTAGGTCAATGAAGTCAACGATACTCAAAATTACATTAATGGAAAATAATGTCTGAAATACCTGGATCGAAATTTTCATCATTTCTCATCCTCTGTCTCACGGCTAATGGCTTCCCAAATGCCCCACGACCATTTCTATAATCAACAAGCTCCTTTGTGGTGATAGTATCTTGTATATCCGAATTTGGATAAAATCGTTCCATGCAATCCATAAAATCTCTGTTCACCACAATATCTGCATCACCACCACACTCCGTGAAAAAGAAGTATGGGTTCAAATAGTAAGCCGATAGATGTAATGGAGTATCAAGTCTGCCCTTGGTCTTGGAGATAATAGCATCCACAAAAAAACTTGTAAGATGACTCCACGCTATTAAAGACGCAATTATCTCTCTTTGCCTCTTCAAGCCCTCCATAAACAAAGCCCATGGATGGGCGGTAATCCGCATCAACCAAACACAATAGATGAACCAAAGGTATAAAAATTTTAATTGCAAATGCGGTGTGGTTCCAAAAAGTAGCGCTGAAGACTATGTACGTCGCTTGTTCTCCCTTTTTGGTCTTGTACCATTTGCATGTCCTCCACTCATCTAAAGAAAACATCAACCTGAGCTTGTCTTTTTTCTCTAGAATGCTTTCTAGAGTGAGGAAAGTAGTAGCAAACCTCGTTTGCCCTGGTCTAGCGATGTCTCTCTTGCTTGTAAACTTCCGCACCAAGCTCAATGTTTTAGTGTGAGCATAAATAAAAATAGTGAGTGTCCTCGCCTTTTTAATTGCGCTCTTCACCTTCGAATCTTTGCCGATCTCCTCCAAAGCAAGATCAATGGAATGAGTAGCACATGAAGTCCACCATATCTGAGGATATTTTGTGAGCAGCAACCTCCCTGCTGCTACATTTGCCGAAGCATTATCCACAACAACTCGAACAACATTCTCCACGCCAACTTCAGTTATGCACTCATCCACGAGCTGAAAAATGTACTCGGCATTCACCTACGGGTGTTCTCTCTTGCATCACAGCATTCACAGCATTCACCTCAACAGAAGCAGATGAAAGAGGCACTAACTTGAATTTATAGTATATTTGGAAATAGATATTTGGAAAAAATAGCAAAAAAAAACCCTAACCGGAGCAGGCGATCGGATGGCGAGGGGCAGGAGAGCAAACGGCGGGGAGGGAATGGTCGCGCTGGGATCACCGAGGGGCGAGCGACCACCGAGCGGCGAGCGGCGTCGGGAGCAGGCGGCGGAGGAGGGAATGGGTCGCGCGCTGAGAGGGAGAAGCCGAGAGGGTGAAATATCGCGTTGGGGGTTTTCGGTTACTATCCGACAGTAACCTAAAATCGACTCGTTCGGGTCGCAAAGTGAATGCCCGGATTCGGGTGCTCGGATCTTTCTTGCAGAAATCGGCCGCCTAGACCGACTAGTCGGCCCGACTACTCGGCCCGCCCGACTAATGGCCGACTCTCTCAAATCGGGTCGGTCAGTAGGCTGACTCGAGTAATCGGACCGACTAGCCGGCCTAGTCGGTCGATTTTTGCAAGCTTGATTTAGGTGATGCTGTCCTTACTGCATGCTATTTGGTGAACCACGTGCCCTCGACTGTGTTGGGAGAGAAGATTCCTTTCTCGATTGCATTTCCCAAGAAAGATCTTTTCTCCCTTACACCTCGAGTGTTTAGATCTGTTGCTTTTGTTCATGATGTCTCTCCAGGTCGTGACAAGCTCTCTCCTAGAGCTGTCAAGTGTGTGTTCGTTGGCTACTCTTGTACCCAGAAGGGGTACCGTTGTATTGATCTGCTAAGGCTGAAGTACTTTGTCAGTGCTGACGTTACTTTCTTTGAGTCTGTTATGTATTTTTCTCCTATAGGTGACATACTAGCCTCATCTGATTCTGACGATGAGATCTACATGCCTCCACCTCCTACTGTCGTTCCTTCAACTCCCCCTACTTCTGCTCTACCACAATCTCCTCAGATACCACCACC
The DNA here is from genome assembly GCA_037367405.1 of Ottelia alismoides. Lineage (NCBI taxonomy): Eukaryota > Viridiplantae > Streptophyta > Magnoliopsida > Alismatales > Hydrocharitaceae > Ottelia > Ottelia alismoides. The sequence goes on from JAZKJV010004099.1 coordinate 1,151,393, forward strand.
ACCACCACCACCACCATCATCTTCACCTACTCCTGTGGCCCCCCCTTCCAATATGACTCAGTTTTTGCCACGTGTTTTTACCCGTAGGTCTCGCTCGGTTCCCCCTGCTCACAGGTCTTGCCCGTCATTCGGCACGCCTCGAGTATGTAATGAGCACATTGTTTCTACCGATGGCACTACTGAGTTGTCTGTGCACCAGAATACCATACAGGATGAGCAGGTGCCCTCTCAAGAGGGGAACCAACAGGTTAGATACTTGGCAGTTGATCTTGATGTGCCGATTGCTTTACGTAAGCTGAGACGTAAGTGTACTACTTATCCTCTTGTAGCCCAGGTTTCCTTGAGCGGGCTGTCAGAGGATTTCTGGATATTTACCTTTGCACCATCAGCCGTGGAGATACCACAAACATATCAGGAGGCTCTAAAGGACAGTCAGTGGAGGTTAGCCATGGAGGAGGAGATGACTGCGCTACAGTCACGTGGTACGTGTAGTCTTGTTTCTGCTCCAGTGATGCATCTGTTGTGGGATGCAAATGGGTGTTCACTGTGAAACACCGTATGAATGGCAGCGTAGATCCCTATAAGGCGAAACTTGTGGCATGTGGGTTCACCCAAACATATATGGTGGACTATCATGATACTTTCTCTCTAGTTGCCAGACATTCTACTATGCATATTCTACTTTCTGTTACTGTAACATGTGATTGGCCACCAGCTTTATGTGAAGAATGCCTGGGTCTATGGTGATCTGCAGGAGGAGATCTACATGCAGCAACCACCTGGGTTTGCTGCTGAGGGGGAGTGTCAGAAGGTTTGCAGGCTACACAAGGCTATCTATGGCCTTAAGCAGAGTCCAAGAGCATGGTTCCAAAAGCTCTCGGACTTGATAGAGCAACACATGTTTGTGAGATCGACTGTCGATCACTCCTTGTTTGTGTAGAGGACCAAGAGAAGTACTATTGTCATTCTTGTTTACGATGATGACATTATTGTTACTGGGGATGACGAGCAGAGCATTCATGATGCCAAGGACTTCCTAGGTCAGCAGTTTGTGACCAAGGACCTTGGACATCTACGTTACTTCCTTGGATTGGAGTTTGCCAGAAACTAGCGAGGTCTTGTGATGATCCAAAGGAAGTACGTTACAGATCTTTCAGGGACAGACATGGCAGATTGCAGACCTGCCACTACTCCTATTGACCCGAGCATGAAGCTCTATGATGATGATACTGAGGAGGTTGACAAGAGGAGGTATAGAGAGCTGGTTGGCAAGCTATTATATATGACTATTACCAGACCCGACATATCCTTTGCCATGAGCAAAGTGAGTCAGTTTATGGAGCATCCCAGACATGCATATATGGATGCAATCCATATGATTCTGAGATACCTGCAAACTTCACATGGTACGGGATTTCTTTTCAGCAGTGGCACGTCTCTCTCAGTTACAGCATGTGCAGATGCAGATTATGCTAGGTGTCCAAAGGATAGAAAGTCTACTTTAGGCTTTACTGTGTTCATAGGGAATTCCCTGGTTTCATGGAAGAGCAAGAGGCCGACTGTGGTTGCCAGATCGAGTGCTGAGTTAGAATACAGGGCCATGGCGCAGGCTAGCACAGAAATGATGTGGGTCAGATCTGTTCTTACCAACCTAGCTGTAGAGGTGTCTCTTCCCATGCATCTCCAATGTGACAATCATGCCGCTCTTTTCATTGCCAATAACCCAATCTTTCATGAGAGGACGAAGCACAAAGATGTGGACTGTCACTACACTCACTACACTGGTGACATGGTACAGAAGTGTCTTATCACCGCTACACATGCCAGCTCTGGAGATCAAACAACAAATGTATTTACAAAGGCCCTAGCCAGAGAACCGTATATGAGGTGTTATTCCAAGCCGAGTCTTATCGATATCTACGCTCCAGCTCGAGGGGGAGTGTTGAGATATTAGTTATCTTTATTATTGTTTTCTCACTTTCTATTTCTTTTGTCCTCTTATTGTAATTTGCCCAATAGGTTCTTCTTATATATAAGGGAACCCTAAGGCCTTTCTTCAATGCAATCAAGTCTTTCCCTCTTCAAAATATGTACTTTTTGTTGTGGTCTCTTTTTTGATATATATAAATAGATTTTAAGAAGCATATATGGGAATATGAAGGTAAGGAAATATGCAGCTTTTTTATTCCTTAACATAATATTTTATATATATATTTAATATTTTCAATTTAAATAAATCAAATCACATATTCCACATATACTTCTACACATCCACTTACTCACTTCAAACCGCTTGACTGAATGAATATCGCATACCGTCTTTCTGAACCTTTGTGGTGATAATGGCAAGGAAGAGGTGGAATGTAAACCTCTCATTAGGCTTAGATGGGGTCATCCTATCACATGTAGCAGAAACGTACATGGTAAACTCAAAGAAAGTGACGTCAACACTAACATGGTACTTATGTCTGATAGGATCAAAGCACTGGCACCTTTTTTGGGTTCGGGAGTAGCCCACAAAAATACACATGACGGTTCTGAGGGAGAGCTTGTCACGACCAAGAGTCAGGTGATGCACAAAAGCCACATGTATCCAAAGATGCGTGGTGTTAGAGAGAAAAGTTCTTTATGGGGAAATGCAATCGAAAAAGGAACTTCTCCTAACTCGGAGGGCGATATACGATTGACTATTTAACAAGCAGTGAGGACAACATTACCTCAAAAAGAGAGTGTGGACTATGACTCTGGATAAGAAGAGTCCTGGTAATGTCAAGAAGATGATAATGTTTGCGCTCAACAACACCATTCTGTTGGGAAGTGTAAGCACAAGATGTCTGATGTATGATGCCAAGGGACTTGTAGAACTGAGAGAGCTGGATCATACAAAACACCAAGGCATTGTCATTGTGGACATACTTAACAGTAGCATAAAAATGTTCTTTATTCCATTAATAAAAGTTTGATTGACATACCCAACCTCTGGTTTATTTTTTAGAAAAAAATTTGAGAAAGTCTAGAATAATAATTGACAACAACTACATAGAACGTGTATCCCTGGTGGTCAGGAACATGATTGGGATTCTAAATATAAAAATTAACAAACTCATATAAAGAATTGCTACTACGATTCCGATGATCAGGAAAACTAGAGCGATGATGCTTCCTAAGCTGGACATCCTCGCATCTGAGATGAGATCTACGGGAGGACTTTACACCTCTTATGTAGAGGAAGGTGGCTGAACCGGAGATGCCACATGTACGGAGAGACTGACTTAGTAGGAAAACGGAAGATGCACCAACACAAGGAGACTGGACCAGTCTGCAGAGATCCCCTTGCTTACGACTACATGTAATCACCCTTCTCGGGAGTATCTCTTAAGAAGGTGGGTCAAATATGGTACAACAATGCAAACCCTTTGTAATATGACTAATAGATAACTAGTTAATGGAAAAGTCAGGTGCATAAAGCATATTTTGCAGACCCATAACTGGTGTCAAACAAATCTTCCCCTGTCCTTTAATAGGGGTGTGTCCCGACAATGACAATCATCTGCCTGGATGTACTGATCTGTAGGAAGTGAACTATACTCTGTTTCCATAGAAATGATGAGATGTACCAGAGACGATAATCCACTTTGAAATGTCTGTCCCATGGCCTCAAATTTCAGCGAAATTCGGTCGAATTTCTGTCGAATATCGATATTCAGTCGAAATCGAAATTCGACCGAAATGACCGAAATGACCGAAATATGGCGGTCTTAGTACAAAAAATGACCGAAATGACCGAAATTTCGGTTGAAATTCCACCGAAATTCCATCGAAATTCTATTTTGGTCGATACCGAAATGGTGATCGAAACCGACATTTAAGGCCTTGGTCTGTCCCATGACAACTAGTAAGGGCGTAAACTATATTTGATATACCGAACAAGGCAGAGGCATCGATGTTAGAAGGGCCCGAATGAGCACTAGTAGAGCCAGTAGTAGGAGTCATAATCTTCATCAGACGGGAGACATGGTTGTTGAACTTCTGATCAATAGAAATAGTAAGAGACTTGTAGAAGGAAAAGAAATGAATTGCATTAATGAGTGGCCCTAGGGTTCTCTTATATAGGAGAGGAACCTTTTGGGCAAATTACAAGAAGACGATAAAAGAAATAGATAACATGAAAACAATATGGAAGATAACTAATATCTTAACACCCATTCAAGCTGGAACGTAGATATCGATCACACTCAGCTTGGAACAACATCTCTGATAAGACCCCCATGCCAAGGGCCTTAGTAAAAACATACGCTGTCCGGTCTCCAGAGCTGACATGCATAGTGGCAGTAAGACCATTCTGTATCATGTCACGAGTGTAGTGACAATCCACCTCTATGTGCTTGGTCCTCTCATGAAAAGCTGGATTGTTGGAAATGAAAAGAGCAGCCTGATTATCACATTGGAGGTGCATGGGAAGAGGCACCTCTATAGTCAGGTCAACAAGAACAGATCTGACCCACATCATCTCCGTGCTAGACTGCGCCATGGCCCTGTATTCTTCAACACTCGATCTGACAACCACGGTCTGCTTCTTGCTCTTCCAAGAATGCATGGAATTCCCTATGAACACAACGAAGCCTGAAATAGACTTCCTATCCTTTGGACACCCAATATAATCTGCATCTGCACATGCTATACTTGAAAGAGATGTACCTCCGCTGAAAAGAAATCCCGTACATGGTGAAGTTTTCAGATACCTCAAAATCATACGGACCAAGGTTCAAAATCTTGATTTCGACTTTTTTTGGTGACCCTGTATATCGAACTTTCGCTGAAATTTCGGGAAATTTTGACGATTTCAGTTGAAATTTCAGAAATGGCTCAAAAAGCCATATTTTTTCCATTTTTTTTGTAAATTAAGATCTTCCGAGTTATTAGAACAATAAATAACTTATAAATACATAATTATGTCACATATATCGCTCATCTATACCCCTTATATCGGTCATATCGGTCATATTGTACAATATATCAGATATTACAAATGGAGTTAATCTGAGTAATTCAAACAATGAAATGATAGATATACACTTATATGCTTATAGCACACAATATTGATCATCTATGACTATGACGGTATGCCACATATATCTATCATATCGAACATGTCGTTGTTAATACTTAATACTTAATAATAAACTAACAGTCTTACAACAAGTGAAAAGACATATATTCACATAGACTAAATAAGAACATACACATTAATGATTAATGCAATAAAAGATTAAAAGATATTACCATGCGATGAGTTCAGTTCAGAATCAAGAGTTTCGCGGTGGATCTGAATCGCCCCCCATCCTTGTTGTTTCTCATAACGCATCACGGATTCAATGTACTCACAATAATTCTCTCATGTCATGTACGATTACATAGTCTTGTAATCCATCACATACTGCATGTATTGGTGGTCATCAATGCCTATGAGTATCCTGAGGAGAGGCTAAGCAACACTAGATCCGGTATCACGAGTGTCACGACGAGGTTGTGGAGTACTGGCTTGAGATCCTAGGGATGTCGACTACGGAGTAGGAGAAGATCTCTGCGGAGGAGGAGGCATTGGCGTGTACTTAGGAAAGAAACCATAACTGTTACTGTCAAAGAAGCTGCCCTGGCTCTGCTCAGGTTGGCTACCTTGGTAGTTCTCATCGCTATAGCTGCTATATCCTCCATATCCACTGTAACCATATGAATATGGTGGAGGTGCATACGCCTGAGGAGGAGGAGGTCCAGGAGGAGGAGCATGAAAGAATTCTGGGAAGATGCCAAATGATCTCTTATCATGTGATTATCCGTATCCGCCCAGGGGACTTGGTGTTTCTCGACAATATGAGCTATCAATGCCCATGCAGCTCAAGGAACTTACAGATGATATGAAATCGTCCATGTAACTGTCGATAGGGCGATGACAACGACCATATGCGTCGTAATCCATAGGTCCTGGACTCGGACTTGGAACAAACTGTCTATGCGTGTTCCTCTGTCGCTCCTTATATTCACGTCCTGTGTGGATCCCTTCCTCAAATCTTGTATCTTGTGGTCCACGATCACCCCCTGCTGACCCCCTGCATATGTTTCCCCACTAGATCCACTATGATCGCGATCATCATCATCATCATCTCCACTGTCATCATTTGACTTGGATTTGGATTTGCAACTAGTGGAGAGAATTTCATCAACAACTGCATCAACCTCGACCTCTAACCCTCTAAGTGGGTCCGTAATCCGCCCGGATCTAGCCAGATAGTCACCTACATCTTCTTTCATTTGCTGGCTTATATTCTCATTTGGTCTTCCACTTGATTGATTGAGAACGAGAGCGCTACTGGAATCCATCCACCTCTGGAGAACATCTTCATCAGCATCATCTTCGTGCATCTTGAAAATGTATGCAAGATCGATGGGGTCTGTGTAATCCTCTTTGTCCTGACCCTCCCTAGCATGTTCCATCTTCAGCATGAAGTTGTAGTGCACACAGACAAGATCATGGAGCTTTTGTTCTCCCAACCCGTTTATCTCTTAGAATGGATCAAGTTGAATGTGCTCCAGTTCCTCTCACAATCATCAACATATGTGGTTTGAGACAACACTTTAACTGTCACTTTCTATAGGTGGGGAGTTTCCATCCCATGCAGTAACCACCATTCGGCTGCGGAAAATCCAAAAGGAGATAAATCAATAATATTAATAGATCACTACATATTCAATGGACTTATTTATCTTCATCCTAACAAGGAAGAGTACTATCCCGTCCATTTACAACAATAATTCTGCCGAAGGAATCCAAGGCATCCCTAAAGTACTTTACCTGCACATCGGTTGAAGTCATAAATTGTTACATAATACTCTTAAAGAATATTTTCTGAGTTCTGATCTCGATCCAAAATCAAAATTACTTCGTTCATGTACAAGGCCTGTATCTTCTCGTCCTTGACAAGCTTCTCCACTACAATTTTGTACTACTGCTAGAAGGTCAACATTTATACCAATACTATTCTTATACTGGTACTTGGATTAAAGTAATAAGCTGGACACAAACAAACACAATTCTCAGATTTTAAATTGTTATAAAATGAAAATAAATTAGGTTATTACATAATGCATACCAGCCTTGTGAAGAGGATGCGAGAGCATCTTGGGCCAATGCTCGTTTATGATGTCCAACCATGCTTTGACTCCTTTTCCATCTGCTTCTTTGACCTTCTCTCTCATGCAACCCATTGCCTCGTAGACCACTCTCATGGTGGGCTTCTTGTTGCCGTCTACGATCCGCAATGTAGAAACAACCGGATCCATTATCTACGTGACCCGAATCACGCCATCCCAAAAATGGAGATCATTCATCAATGTCTCCACTTTCCGTCCTCCTTCAGTCCGAGCTTCAGGTATTTCAAACCATTCACCTTGGCAATACATGGTCTTCAATCCTATCTTGTGTTGTTTAAGGCTTTGCAACACTATAAAATTAGTTGTAAAGCATGTATGCCAAGCCTCACCAGCTCACCATTGCACATCCTCCTCATCAAAGCCAACACTTTGGAATGATTGTAAATGAATATGGTTATCGTCCGTGTTTGCCCCACCTCCCTTGAGACGAGTTCCTCTTGCTGAAGTCCTTTAGAATTAAATCAATACAATGTGAAACACACGGTGTCCAAATTGCTGGTCAGATGGTAATTGATGCCTGACTTTCTCCGCCAACTTCTCCGACCAAAGACTGGAAGATTTCTTAGCCTTGCTGGATGCTGTGAGGGAGGTAGGGCTCCCCTCGGTGGGGCGGGACCATTGGAGTTGGCATGAGGGCCCGTTCACGGTCAAGAAAGCGTTTGGGGCTATCTGCAGGCCGCCGCCGTCCCAATCGGAGATTCTGATCCGTGATTGTGCGTTCTTGTGGGCTCTCAAACTTCCGGAGAGAATTGGTTTCTTCCTTTGGCTGTTCAGGAGACAGAGGCTGATGACGAGAGACCGATGTGCCAGGCTTTTGGGAATCGTCTCTGACAGGTGCCTTATATGCAGCGAGGCGATTGAATCCGTGGAACACCTCTTCTTCAAGTGCCCCATGGTGATTCAAATTTGGCAGGGGGCCGGTTTGGCCTGTTGCTGCGTTGAGGATCTCCTGTCGTTCTGTGGCACGCTTCTGGCAAATTAAGATAGGCCGAGGAGGGAGTTACTGTATCCTTTGGCCATATTGTGGGCGGTTTGGCGAGGCAGGAACGAGTTGCTGTTCTCGGGCCAACGGTTCTATAAGGAGAACGTGGGGATTCATGCCAAGCGTTTGGTGGAAGAATGGGTTCTGTAATTGCTCTCTAGTGTGGGCGTGCGTTTGTATTTTCCTCCTTGCTTCTATCTTCGTTTTTTGAATAAAACCTTAGGGCGAGCACCAACGAGTGTATCCCCCTCGTTTCAGGCTTTCAAAAAAAACACACGGTCTCCAAAAAATATCGTAGCTGCTAGACTTCATAATTGTTTCACTCTCTTTCTTGAAGTTGCCGCCAATATCTGTGATAATCTGGACAATGTTCTCTTTCCCAACATCTTTGATGATGTCCTTCATCAACTTCAACAAGTACTTGTAATCCTTTACATGTTCAGATGCATCAACGTATTTCAGAAAAATAGTCTTTCCATTGCAGTAAACAAGGAAGTTGATGATCTGCTTCCTCATGTAGCTCGTCCGTCCATCTCACATCAATGTCACTATGTACTCTGGTCATTTCCTTCTCAGCTCGGCGATGTACTCATTCATCTCCTCCTCCATCCTGAGATATTTGTTCATTATCTCATAGGATGTGGGAGCCTTCAGAAAAAGAAGCAATCCGCTCTCACTGAGGGAAGAGAGAAGGATGGTCGCTCAGCTTGGAACATCTCTGAAAAGGGCCTCTAGCAAGGGCCTTGGTGAAGATATCAACTGTTTGATCTCCAATAAAAACATGGGAAGTGAATATGAGCATACCGTTCCTGCTATAGCGATCTCATTAATGGCATGCTGCGGAAATGGCCCGCTAGCAACGTTGGCAGGAATGCTCTCCCCAAAGAAGAGCTTGCTGATGACCTTTCCCACTCTCCCCCGTGCATGAACATCGCCTTCACCGTATTCTGCCTCGGATCCTTCCTTGGCTTGTATTGCATGGATCTACTCCTCATCAAGAATGGCTCAATTCTCTTCCCCTTGTGTTTTTTGGTGGGTGATGGTACTAGTGCACTTCCAGAACCACTCCCACTGCCAGGTGCACCGTACAAGCCACCTCTTGCACCACCGAGTTCTTTCCTCTTGAACTCGCTCCTCATTGATTCTTTTGTTGCCCTCCTATATGCCCTCTCCACCGTAGTCTGAATGTTAACGGGGTGGACAAAATCATCGTCTAAATCTGAGAGGACGTTGAATTCTTTCTCAAACATGAACTCTTTGAATTGTTCATCCGTCCTTACCCTCTTTGTAGTCTGTATCCCTATCATTCTTTTCGTCCAAGGTAGTCTTCACCTTGTCCCTCACATCTTTGGGACAACATGTGTACTTGGCAACATTCTTGTTATCGCCAACAAGATGTTGCTTCATCCTCGCGATCCCCCTCCTTCCAACTTCTTCCCGCAGAAATTACATTGTGGTTTGGCTTTAATTCCATCAAGAGCGGAGGCATACCTCCAACAAATGTCCCCACTGAAATCCTCCCTCTGATCCTCATAACTGTCAGATCCTTATCCGGAATGTGCCATGATGATGATCACTGAAACCACATATCATTCATGAGCCATACAATGCAAAAATTAAGCATTTGCTACTTATTTTATGTTTTAATTTTCGAAATTAATTTATTTTTATTTTTCTTGTACTTAATATGCATAAACTCATACATACTTGGTGTTTAAAATTAAAAGTGTACTCTTAATATTCTGATTTTCAAAAAAGCACCTTATATCTATACATCAGGGTCTTAGATCTATTAATTATGGGACCGTTTTCGAGAAAAACCACCTAAGAGATACAAAACATGTAAAATAACACATAAATATAAGGTTTGATTTTCGGAATTACTTAATTTTAAATTTCATTTACAAAAAAAGTGAATCATGTTTCCTACGTCCAAAACTTAAGATCCGAGTTTATCCTTGAAGAACTCATCATGATTCCACATTAAAACACAAAAGCCCCAATTTTCTCTTTCATAGAGCTCACAATTGTTTCCAAACTATGTTTTACTACATGTTATACACAAGATCGAGTAAATACATTCATAACTCATCATTATTGCACATTAAAGCACAAAACCCCTAATTTTGATCTCCAGAATCAAGCTAGATATTCAAAATCTCTAAAAAACGCCACACCAAGAGAGATCAACATCTTAGGAACAAACGTCCTAAAAATTGAAGAAATTGATGAAGATTTGACCCATTTTGGCTTAACTTGAAGAAATGGGCGAAATATGACCTTGGAGAATGGTGAAGATGAAGTCCAGCACCATGCAGTTGAAAGTGGGTTGAAATGGGGGAATTTCAACTGGTATTTCGATCTATCTCGCCAAACTGTAGATTTTTCAATTCAAGACTCGCTATTTTGGGCGATATCGCAAGATGACCCGAAATATCGTCGATATCTCGCAAGATTTAAAGTGAAATCCTGGAAATCAACGTCAATACAAGTTTCGATATATAGATCCCATCGATACCGAAATTTTAGTGATATTTCATCAAAATTTCGCGATATTTGGAACCCTGATATGGACTGCATGCATTTGTGCCTATTTGGGCTACTCCATAAACTGACTCACTTTGTTCACAGCAAAGGATATGTCGGACCTGATAATAGTCACATATAGTAGCTTGCAAACAAGCTCCCTGTACCTCCTCAGTGTCATCATCATAGAGCTTCATGCTCGGGTCAATAGGAGTAGTGGCAGGTCTGCAATCTGCCTTGCCTGTCTCTGAACGAAGGTCTGTAACGTACTTCCTCTAGGTAATCACAAGACCTTGTTGGTTTCTGGCAAACTCTAGTCCAAGGAAGTAACGTATATTACCAAGGTCCTCGGTCACAAAATGCTGACCTAGGAAGTCTTTGGCACCATAAATACCATGCTCATTATCCCCTGTAACAATAATGTCATCAACGTAAACAAGAATGACAATATTACCTCTCTAGATCCCGTGCACAAACAAAGAGTGATCAACAGTTCATCACACAAACCCCTGCTTCTCTATCAAGTTCGAGAGCTTCTGCAACCATGCTCTTCGACTCTGCATAAGGTCATAGATAATCTTGTGTAGCCTGCAAACGTTCTGACACTCCCTCTCATCAACAAATCCAGGTGGCTGCTGCATGTAGACTTCTTCCTAGATCACCATAGAGGAAGGCATTCTTCACATCAAGTTGGTAAAGGGGCCAATCGCGTGTCACAACAACAGGAAGTAGAATACACAGAGTAGATTGTCTAGCAACTTGAGAGAAAGTATCCTGATAGTCCACCCCATATGTCTGGGTGTACCCACGTGCCACAAGTCTTGCCTTATAACTATACACGCTGCCATCTGCATGGTGTTTCACAATGAACACCCATTCGCATCCCACAATGGATGCGGCAACTGGAGCAGAAACAAGACTCTACATACCACGTGACTATAAACAACCATCTCCTCTATGGCTAAATCTCCACTAACTGCTAAAGAGCCTCCTGATATGTCCGTGGTATCTCCACGGCTGATAGTGCCAAGGTAAACCTCCTGAAATCCTATGAAAGTTTGCTCAAGGAAACCTGGGCTATAAGAGCATAAGTAGCACACCTACGTTTTTGCTTATGCAGAGCAATCAACACATCAAGATCATCTACCAAATCCTGAGCATGTAAGTTCCCCTCTTGAGAGGGTACCTGCTCATCCTGTGTGGAATCTTGTTGTATAGACAACTTAGTAGTGCCATCAGTAGAAACAATGTGATCATTACATACCCGAGGCGTGCTGGATGATGGCAAGACCTGTTAGCAGGGGGATCCGAGCGAGACCTGCGAGTAAGTACACGTGGTAAAAACTGAGTCATAGTAAGAGATGGAGCCACATGAGCAGTTGTAAAGGTAGGAGTGGTTATTGGTGGTGGTGGTGGTTGGTGATGTGGTAGTAGAGCAATAGTAGAGGGAGGTGGTGGTACGATAGTAGGAGGTAGAGACATGTAGATCTCATCGTCAGACTCAGATAGGGCTAGTCTGTCACCTGTAGGAAAAAATACATGACAGACTCAGAATGTAACGTCAACACTGACAAAGTATTTCTGCCTGAGCGGGTTAAAGCAACGGTACCCCTTTTGGGTACGATAGTAGTCGACAGAAATGCATTTGACAGCTCTGGGAGAGAGCTTGTCACAGCCTAGAGACATCATGAACAAATGCAACATAACCGAACACACAAGATGTAAGGGAGAAAAGATCCTTCTCGAGAAACGCAATCGAGAAAGGAATCTTCTCTCTCAATACAAACGAAGGCGCACAGTTCACCAAATAGCATGCAATGAGGACAACGTTGCCCTCGTAAGCGTAAGGAGCACGACTGTGTATCAACAAAGTTCGGGTCACATCAAGTGACGGTGTTTGCGCTTGGCAACACCGTTCTGCTTGGATGTATGCACATGAGGTCTGGTGAACAAATGCCAAGAGATCTAAGAAAGTCAGAAAGCTGTAAGGTGCATAACTCTAAAGCATTATCAGAACGAATATATTTGATATTGATAGAAAAATATTCTTTCTCTCATTAATAAAATAATTAATCACAGATCCGGTCTCAAACTTATTCTTCAATAAAAAGACCCAGGAAAGTCTAAAAAAATCAATGACAACAACAAGATAGAAACGAAGTCCTTGGTGATCAGGAACACGACTCAGACCCGGCTATCTAAATGAACGAGCTCAAATAACTGAGAACTACTTCAATTCTGACAGATAGAAAGGAGGAACGGTGATGCTTTCCAAGCTGGCATGCCTCACACTGGAAGGAGGAACTTGTGGAAATCTAAGGGAGAACATGACACAACTTCTGCAGAGGAAGGTGGCCAAAACGAAGATGCCGCAGATATGGTGAGACTTGTCCAGCAGATATAGTAGAAATGCCAGCATGAGGAGGTTGGACCAGTCTGTAGAGACCCAGTGCTCACAGCCACATCCAATCACCTTGCCCGTGAGTATGTCCTGAACCACAAGAAACGGTGTGTCAATGATGGCACGCCAATGCAGATCCTTAGTAATTTGACTAATGGAAAGTAAATTCATATGAAAGTCTGGAGCATATAGAACATTCTGAAGACGCATGGACGACGTCAAATGCACCTCCCTCTGTCTTGTAACGAGTAAGTGGTCGCCAATTGCAACGACAACCCATCTTCCAAGTGGTATGTCCTATAGGACCTTAGTGCGCTCTGTCTCCACACAAATGGTGGGAAGCATCAGAGTTCATAATCTACTTTGTCATATCTGCACAAGTATTACCAGTGAAAGCATAAGCGATACCTGAGGAGCTTGAAGAGGCTCTGGCTTTGTCTGCTGTATTTATAGTGGTGGTTCCCTTAACAGGAGTCATGATCTCTCAAATACAAAAGACAATATCATCCAAGCGAGGATCGACTTGAAAAGCAAGTGTATATGAAGGCTCAATCTGTTCTGCCACGCGACCATAAGCGGGATATCCATGCTTCAGTAGCATGCATCCTTTGCATGTCCCGGCCGACGACAAAAGGTGCAACAACCCCGTCGACATCCACGACCTCTTCGACGCGGGGTGCATCCTCTGGACTGGGTCGTCCCACCTCGGCCACGAGAAGTGTCCATAGTTGAAGAGGGCAGAGGATTGGCCGTAGAAGTTATGATAATTCGACTGAGATGGCTATATGCCTCCTCCATGGGAGGTATGGTATCTCCGGTGACAAGCTGTTATCAAGGTCGACCATGAAAACTCCAACCATCGTGGAGTTCCTATATGTCTTCTGCTGCTCTAGAGATGTAATAGGCATATAGCTATGAAGCTTCTCAAACATGCCACGGAATGAAGAGTAGTACACGTGTAGAGGACGACTATTTTGCTTGGCCTTGTAGATATCAAACTGTAACTGAAGAATCTTGACCTCTTTCTTTCCTTGAGCATAGGTGGAAGACAAAGTGTCCCACATTGCCTTGTCGGTGGGTTGATTAAGCATATCACCGGCTATATCTGTGGTAAGGGTCCCACATAGCCAAACACGTGAATACGCGTCATCTTTCTTCCAAGAAGCATTCGCTCCAATCTTATCCGTTGGCTCTGGATCTGTCATGATGTGCTCCTTGTTGCACTGCATGAGGATGAGAAACTGCATGGACCGCAACTCATAGTTGGTCCCATCCATCTTTGCGATGGGAGCCAGACCTATGAAGGCTCCAGACGAAAAATATCACCCTTGTTCTCTGACATTATGGTAGAACGGTTGAATAATGGAATTCAACTGGAGAGTAGACTTATATGAACGAGTCTACACGATCATACAGAGGATTGGTTGTATGCGTAGACTCATACAACCATCCTCATTAATCTTCGCTGCTCGCTAGGGTTGGAAAACACGATTTATAGGCTCGAGATCACGTTATCTGGTCAAAATCAGACCGATTCGGACCATAGATTGAACTGCTGAGGTGCGCGTAGGCACACGGGAGGGTCAGGACGGCGATCGGGGTGTGGGGGGCCTGGGTGGCGGGGGCGGCGGGCCGAGGTGGCGGCGTGGGTGGCTGCGAGGGGAGGGGGTAGGGTTAAGGTTTGGTAGGATACGAGAGCTCCGTTGTAGAACCGTCGCTCCGATACCATGTAGAAGAAAAAGAAATAAATTGCATTAATGAGAGGCCCTAGGGTTCTCTTATATAAGAGAGGAACCTGTTGGGCAAATTACAAAAAGAAGATAAAAGAAATAAATAACATGAAAACAACAAGGAAGATAACTAATATCTCAACAAGGCTCATTCTGCTTGGCGATATGGGCAAAAGTGGGGCAACTATGCTTCTGATAGCATGTGTCCTCGGAGTGGCCAGAATAGTGATAGTAAGTGCCTTGTTAACGTAGGTGTCCGCCTCCTCTGCCATAAACGCCGCACCCTTTGAATTGATGTGGAAAGCATTGAAATGAAAGAGTTACATTCACCGTAGCCCTATAGCTCTCTTATATAGGAGAAAAGCTCTATGGGAAAATTACATAGATAGTCAAAAGAAATAGAAAATTACAAGGTAACAAATAACAAGATATAAATATTTCAACACCCCTCCTCAAGCTGGAGCATAAATATCTATCATGCTCAGATTGGAACAACAACGGTGAAACGATCCCTTTGCAAGAGCTTTGGTGAACATGTCTGCAATATGATTGCCTGAAGCAACATGAGAAGTGAATATAAACCCCTTTTGAATCAAATCACAGGTGTAGGGGCAGCCAACCTTAATGTGCTTTGTTCTTTCATGAAAATCATGAGTATTAGCTATAAATAGCGCAGCTTGGTTATCATATTTTAGGTGCATAGGAAGAGACACCTCAATAGTTAGATTAGTCAGAACAGACTTGACCCACATCATTTGTGTGCTTCCTTGGGCCATGGCCCTATGCTCTGATTCAACGCTGGATCTGGCCACAACCGTCCGTTTCTTGCTCTTCCATGAAATCAATGAGCTGCCCACAAACACAGTGAAGCCTGAAGTTGACTTCCTATCCTTTGGACACCCAGTATAGTCTGCATTTGCACATCCTGACACTGCAAGGGTTGTGTCTCTCCTGAATAGAAGACCTGCACCCAGTAAAGACTTGAGATACCTCAAGATCATAATGACTGCATCCATGTGAGCCTGCCTAGGCTGCTCCATAAATTGGCTAACCTTGCTGACAGCAAATGATATATCAGGCCTGTTAATAGTGACATACAATAGCTTCCCTACCAGCTCTCTGTACTGTCTTTTATCGACTTATACAAAGTCATCATAATATAGCCGAGCATTGGGATCCATTGGAGTAGTAACAGGTCTACATCCTGTCATACTCGTCTCAGATAGGAGATCAATGACATATTTCCTTTGCGTCATCACCATTCCCTGATGGTTTCTTGCAAATTCCAGTCCAAGAAAATACCTCAGCATACCAAGATCCTTGGTCACAAATTGTTGTCCAAGACAAATTTTTTTTGACCGCCTGAATTCGTTATCACTGCCTGTAACAACAATATCATCCACATAAACCAAAATAGCAATAGTACCTTTCTGGGTTCTCTTAACAAAAAGAGAATGATCTGCAGTAGATCTGACAAGACCCTCTTGTTCAATCAACTCTGTTCGCTTCTGAAACCAAGCCCTTGGACTCTGCTTTAGGACATATATGGCCTTATGGAGTTTACACACCATACTGGACTTCCCCTCAGCTGCAATCCCTAGTGGCTATTGCATATACGATTCCTCTTGCAAGTCGCCATACAAGAAAGCATTCTTGACATCTAATTGGAAAAGCGGCCAGTCCTTCACCACAACATTGGCAATAAGAATGCAGAGTGTAGAGTGACACGCAACAGGAGAAAAGGTGTCCTAATAGTCCACGCCATAAGTTTGGAAGCCAAAAATGATATGCGTTTCTTTGGAAATGCTTTGGTGAATATATTCGCTAGCCATAATTTAATAGAGGTGTAGAGCAGCGATCTTTCCTCCTCATTTCAAAGAAAGTGACAATCCACTTCAATATGCTTGGTCCGCTCATGGAAAATGTGATTCGTAACAATGTACGTTGCTAACTTATTTCGCAATAGAGAAAAAGGTACTCGATGAATAATGTACATAGCAGTAAGAACAACATCCCCCAATAGGTTTTGGCAACCTTCATGTGAGTAAGAAGGATACATGCATTGTCCAAAAGGTGACGAAGTTTTCTTTATGCCACCAGTTCTGCTGTGATGTATACAGATAAAGTTTAGTGAACGGTATCTTGAGTAGCAAAAAAAGCAGTAAATTTTGTTGAACAAACTCAAAAGCATTGTCAGTGTTAAAAGTCTTAATACATACAGAGAACTATGTTTTTATGAACTGAAAGGACTTAACAATTTTATTTATCTCCGGTCGTTCCTTTATTAAATACACCCAAGATGATTTGCTATAATCATTAAGAAGAGAGAAAAAATACTTATGACCTCCCGAAGTATGGACCAAATAGGGTTCCCAAATGTTGCAATTGACTAAAGAAAAGGGAGATGAACGACGAGGCTCAATCCTTTGAGGAAAATAGGCCCGATGGTGTTTGCCAAACTGACATGCTTCACACTCAAAAATCTTCAACGATGACATTTCAGGGGACACGATGCAAAGGCCATATGAACAGATCATCATGAACAGAGATGTTACAGATAAAAATGGAGTCAACATGAATATCAAGATAGTGCATGACATTCTGCTCATGGCCCCTGCCAACTGTACGTCTGGGTATCCTGAAAATAATAATAGAACTTGTCAAAAACTACTCTACAGTTCAGTTCAACACATAATCTTTGAATAGACAAAAGGCTCAAAGGAAAGCGAAGAGTACATAAAACTCCAAAAGCATGGGTTTCGAGGAAAACTCTAGTGTCAATGGTGGTAAGAGGTGAATTTGCATCGTTGACTAGACAAACTGACCTCACAATAGAAGAAGTTTCTGAAGTGGTCATTAGACTACATTCTCCAGTCAAGTGAGTAGATATACCAGAGTCAAATTAGGGTACTACTGCGCTATGCATGAGGGATAGGGTCCACGCAGAGGAGGCATCGATGCATTGTGCGCTAGTACATGAGAGGTGAGGTCCCTATGCAGAGGAGCACGTTAATGGGCGATATATTAGGGGAACTACTGCACTGTGTGCGATGGACCCACATTGCACTGTTGCTCTTTTCCCTCACGTAGTGGCGATGGTGCAGAGGAGAGCTCGTGCATGGGTAGTGACACAGTGGAGAACCCACTGGGGGCTGTCGGGGCTTGCGGTGGCGAAAGGCTTCTTGGGTACAAAATCTGGTCTATGATCGTCGCTCTGATACCATATGGAGTAAAAGAGAAAATGCAGTAGAATGAATTTTATTCATGAGTGTGGGGTTTCTTATATATAGTGAAACACTAGGAACCAATAGATTGTACTTACATAATAGACCCCGGAAAATAAAATAGTGAACAAGAAAATAAACTTGGAGAAAGGAAAGAATTTGTTGTATTATTGAGATGCCCTAGGGTTCTCTTATATAGGAGAGAAACCCGTTGGGCAAATTACAAGATAAAGATAAAAGAAACAGATAATATGAAAACAATAAGGAATATAACTAATATCTCAACACTCCCCTCAAGATTGAGCATAGATATTGATCAGGCTCAACTTGAAACAACATCTTTGATAAGTCCCTGGCCCTCTAGCTAGGACCTTAGTAAGAACATCTGATGTCTGGTCTCCAGAGCTGGCATGTGTAGTGGCGATAAGACCCTTCTATATCATGTCACGAGTGTAGTGACAGTCTACCTCTATGTACTTGGTCCTCTCATAAAAGGCTGGGTTGTTGACAATGAAAAGAGCAGCCTGGTTGTCACATTAGAGGTGCATGGGTAGAGGCACCTCTATAGTTAGGTCAGTAAGAACAGATCTGACCCACATCATCTCTGTACTAGCCTGTGCCATAGCCCTATATTCTGACTCAGCACATGATCTCACAACCACGGTCTGCTTCTTGCTCTTCCATGAAATTAGAGAATTCCCTATTGTTGAGATATTTCTACATTGCATGTATCTTTCCAGTTATTTTATTTCTTTATGTCTATCTTATGTAGTTACCCATAGGTCTCTCTCCTATATAAGAGATCCTAAGGTTACAAGAATAAACAACTCTTCTTTTTCTCCCGACATGGTATCAGAGCGGCGGTCCTAGACCAGATCTCTCGTATCCAAAACCCTAACCCCACCTCTTGCCCCCCACCTCCGCATGCCACCGACCCCATCTTCATGCGTTGCCGCCGCACGCCGCCTAGCGCATCGCCCACGCGTGCTGCCCACGCACGCTGCCCAACACGCCTCCACGTGCGCCTCTACACGTACCGCCCTGCACGCCTCCACACACATCACCTAGCGCGTTCCCGCGCCGCCTAGCGCATTCCTGCGCCACCACCCCTGCATGCTGTCCTTTGCACGCGGCTCCTCCGCGTGCCGCACCTCCATGCGCCGGCGTCGTTCGCTTCATTTCATTGAAGGATTTGGCGGCATAAGTCTACATATGCACCCAAATCCATGTATGTTTGTGTAGACATTCACTCTTTGGTCTACAAAACCCTAGTCTTCTACATCCGGCAAGATGTCTGAGAACAAAGTTGATGTACCCGCTACATGCGCTTTCAGAGGTCTAGTGCCTATCGTTAAAATGGATGGGACAAATTATGAGCTCTGGGTTATGCAGTTCATGAGCCTTATTAAGTCAAATGGTAAGAAACACATTCTTACCGAGGAGCCGGTGGAGAAGACTGGGGTAAACGCCTCATGGAAGGCGGACGACGCATATGCCAAAGTTTGGCTTTCAAGAACATTGACGATTGATGTCGCCAATGATGTGTTACATCAGCATATTACTAAGGCGATGTGGGTTATTCTTGCGACAACATATTCTCAAGCGAGGAACGAGACGAAGATTCTCCAACTCCAGCATGACATTCACTATCAAACACAACAGACGTCCTCTGCATTCACTGTATACATCCTTGCGTGGGATGTTTGAGAAGTTTCACAGTATACTTCTCAAGTGACCAACAATCGATTGCACAAACCCCTGCTGCTCTATCAAGTTCGAGAGCTTCTGGAACCATACTCTTGGACTCTGCTTAGGGCCATAATAGCCTTGTGTAGCCTGAAACTTTACGGCACTCCCCCTCAGTAGCAAACCTAGGTAGCTGCTGCATGTAGACCTCCTCCTCTAGATCACCATATAGGAAGGCATTCTTCACATCAAGCTGGTACATGGGCCAATCTCGTGTTAAAGCAATAGACAGAGGAATGCGTATAGTAGAATATCTAGCAACTGGAGAAGTATACTGATAGTCCACCCTATATGTTTGGGGGAACCCACGTGCCACAAGTCTGCACGATGTTTCACAATGAACACCCACTTGCACCCCACAATGAATGCACCAACTGGAGCTGAAATAAGACTCCAAGTACCATGCGACTGTAGCACGACCATCTCCTCCATGGGTAATCACCACTGACTGTCCTGAAGAGCCTCTTGATATGTTCGTGGTATCTCTACGACTGATAGTGCCAAGGTAAACCTCATGAAATCCTTTAACAATCTGCTTAACGAAACCTGGGTTGCAAGAGGACAAGTAACACATACACATATCTGCTTTCACATAGCAATCGACACATCAAGATCATCTGCCAAGTCCCGAACCTGTAAGTTCCCCTCTTGAGAGGGTACCTGCTCATCCTGTATGGAATCCTGCTGTACAGACAACTTAGTATTGCCATCAATAGAAACAATGTGCTCATTACATACTTGAGGCGCGATGGATGATGGGCAAGCTATGTGAGTAGCGGGAACATAACGAGACATAGGAGTAAACACAAATGGCAAAAAATGAGTCACAGTAGGAAGTGGAGCCACATGAGCAGGTGTAGAGGCAGGAGTAGATGTAGGTGGTGGTGGTGGTAGAGCAGGAGTAGAGGGAGGTGGTGCCATGGTGTTATGACAGTAGGAGGTGGAGGCATGTAGATCTAAGAGTTAGAGTCTAATGGGGCTAGTCTGTCACCTGTAGGAGAAAAATGAATGACAGACTCAAAGAAAGTAACGTCGACACTGACAAAGTATTTCCACTTGAGCGGATCAAAGCAACGGTACCCCTTCTGGGTACGAGAGTAGCCGAAAAAAATGCATTTGACAGCTCTGGGAGAAAGCTTGCCCCAGAGAGCTTGTCATGACCTAGAGAGAAATCATGAACAAATGCAACTGAATCGAATACACGAGGTGTAAGGTAGAAAAGATCCTTCTTGGGAAACGCAATCGAGGAAAGAATCTTCTCTCCCAACACAGACGGGGGCATATGGTTAATTAGATAGCATGCAATGAGAAATGCATCGACCAGTAAGCGTGAGGAGCACGACTCTGTATCAACAAGGTTCTGGTTACATCAAGTAAGTGACAGTGTTTGCGCACGGTAATACCATTCTGTTGGGATGTATAAGCACATGAGGTCGGGTGAATAATGTCAATATTCAAGATATCTAAGAAAGTCATAAAGTTGTAAGGTGCAAAACTCTATGACATTATCAGAACGAAGCTATTTGATATTGACAGAAAAATATTCTTTATTTCATTAATAAAAGATTTGATAATAGATCCAACTCAGACTTATTCTTTAATAAAAAGACCCATGAAACTCTAGAAAAATCATCTACAACGATCGGATAAAAAACGGTGTCCCTGGTGATTAGGGACACGACTCAAGCCCCTAATATCTAAATGAAGGTGCTTAAATGACTGATAAATGCTCTGACTCTGACGTGATGGAAATGAGGAACAATGATGCTTCCCAAGCTGGCATGCCTCACACCTGAAGGAGGATCTCATGGAAATTTGAAGGAGAAAATGACACAGCTTCTGCAGAGGAAGGTGCCAAAACAAAGGTGCCACGTATATGGAGAGACTGGTCCAGTAGGTAAAGTAGAAACACCGGCATGGGGAGGTTGGACCAGTTTGTAGAGCTCCCGCTATTCACGACCACATCCAACACCTTGCTTGTGAGTATTGCCCTGAAACACGAGACGAAGGGTCAAAAATGACACGACAATGCGGATCCTTAGTAATCTGACTAATGGAAAGTAAATTCATTTGAATGTTAAGAGCATATAAAACATTTTGAAGACGCATTGATGGTGTCAAATCCACCTCTCCCTGTCCTGTAATGGGTAAGCGGTCTCCATTAGCAATAATAACTCATCTACCAGGACATATGGTCTTGTAGGACCTCAGTTGCGCTATGTGTCCACACAAATGGTGGGAAGCACCATAGTTTATAATCCACTCTATCATATCTGCACCACTAGCGTAAGCGACACGTGAGGAGCTCGTAGTGGCTCTGGCTACAGCTGCAGTATCTGTAGTGATGGTGCCTGCAACATGAGTCATGATCTGTCGAATACGAGCGACAATATCATCTAGGCGAGGATCGGCCTGGTAAGTTAGAGTCTCTGAAGGCTCAATCGGTTCTGCTATGCGACTAGAAGCAGGATATCCATGCTCATGGTACCATGTATCCTCTGCATATCCTGGCCGACGACAGTAGGTGCAAGGGCCACGCTGACATCCACCGGCTCTACCACGAGGGGTGCGTTCTCTAGACTGGGTCATCCCTCCTCGGCCATGAGAAGCGGCCATCGCTGAAGAGGGCAGATGAGTGGCTGTAGATGGCATGATAATCCGACTGAGACGACTATAGGCCTCCTCCATGGGAGGTATGGTAGCTCCGGTGAGAAACTCTGTACGTGCAACATCATACTTTGTATCAAGTCTGGCCATAAAGACTCTAACCATCGTGGAGTTCCTATATGCCTTCTACTGCTCCGTAGATGTCATAATAGGCATGCAGCTATGAAGCTTCTCGAATATGCCACCGAGGGAAGAACAATATACGTGCATATGACGACCATTCTTTCTTAGCCTTGTAGATATCAAACTTAGCTGAAGAATCTTGGCCCCATTCTTCGCTTGAGCATAGGTGGATGCCAAAGTGTCCCACATCGCCTTGACAGTGGGTTGATTCAGAATATCATTGGCTATCGCCATGGTAAGGGTCCCACAAAGCCAAACGCACGCCATCTTGCTTCCAAGAAGCATTGGACCCGGTATTATCCGTTGACTCTATATCTGTCAGGATGTGCTCCTTGTTGTTGCACTGCATGAGGGTGAGAAACTGCATGGACCACAACTCATTAGTTGGTCTGATCCATCTTTGCGATGGGAGCCAGGCCCTTGAAGACACCGGATTAAAAAAATATATCACTGTAGTTCTCTGACATGATGGTAAAACGACCAAACTACGTAACTCGATTGGGTAGTAGACCTATATGAATGAGTCTACACGATCATACAGAGGATTGGTTGTACGTGTAGACTCATACAACCATCCTCGCCAATCTTCGCTGCGCGCTAGGGCTGGAAAACACGATTTAAAGGTCTGAAGTCACGTTTTTCGGTCAAAATTAGATCGTTTCAGACCGCAGTTCGAATCACAGAGGTGCAGGAGAGGCGCATAGGTGCGAGGGACCACAAGGATGTGCACGGGAGGGGCTGACATTGGCTTGGTAGGGCTCGACGGCGGCCCGGGAGGGGCTGGCGACGAGTAGGGTTAGGGCTTGGTTGGGATATGGGAACTCTGGTCTAGGATCGTCGCTCTGATACTATGTAGAAAGGAAAGAATTTGTTATATTATTTGAGAGGCTCTAGGGTTCTCTTATATAGGAGAGAAATCTATTGGACAAATTACAAGATGAAGACAAAAGAAATAGATAAAACTATAAGAAAGATAACTAATATCTCAGAAAAACTAAAAGAGGAACTACTACATCATGGCTATATTAGCCAATTTCGTCAACACAAATGATGTGGACCGGTCCAAGCAGAGTGCGACTTTCGAGGGCTCCTAAATGTTGCATTCAAAATATCGATGTTATACCATGGCCCCCTTTGCCCTCGATGAGAAAATGTCCCGAGGCTTCCATGCCGTACAACTTTGCAATCCCTACGTTTGTGGCCCCAGATACAGTACGGAGGATTGAAACTTGCGATCAAGAGTTGCTACATGTGCTTCCTATGTTGACAATGTTGAATCGTTGGCCAATTCCCTTAACATCAGTCTCTTCAAGCACTACAACAACCTCACTACCAACATTCACCAAAACAATAAAGAGGGTCAATACCAACGGCATCTAGTAGAGGAAAAACACTGGCCTCATCGCATTCTGGAGGAACAACATCCAATGCAACATCTTGTAGAGGAGGTGCACCACCAACATCGCCTGATGGAGGAGCTGCACCACCTGGTGGTGGAGCTGTGCCACTTCTCGGACATGCGAGCCCACGACGAGCCATTATGCAATAAATGTTATTGCGAATATTGTTGGAGCATTAGTAGTATGCACCTATTGTGTTGTAGCAGGGTAAATGGATCCTGGAGGAGATCCATTTACCACATCCAGTGTTTAGTCCCACATCGTCCAGTGGTGGGACTTGGAGGCTCTGGAGAGGCTATATAAGGAGCCCCAGACCTCCTGTACTCATTGAGAAAAAGGAATGCATAGCATGCCCCGTTGAGGGCTTCTCCCGTGGTTTCATCCTGCTCCTCACGGAGTAGGGTTCCACGTAAAAATCCCGTTGTGTTCATATTTTATTATCTTTTCCATGTTTTCGCTTCCGCTTCCGATTTTCTAACATGGTATCAGAGCGGGTCGATTCCCGAGGATTTCAAGTTGTTACGTTTTGAGATTCGTGTTTTTGAAGATGATTATTAATGTTTTGTTCAAGTTCTGTCCAAGTCTTAGGGTTTCTATTGAAACCCTAATCTCTGCATATTTCAAAGATCATTGTCAGTTTTTGAAGATTCCAAGATCTCCAAACCGCTGTTCTCCAGGCTTTTGGGTTTCTTAGAACCCTAGATCCACAGCGCTGGTCCTGCCATCCTCTCCACGCTCCGATCCTGTTCAAGTTGAGCCCTAATCAGCCGTGATATCCAGCAAGCTCAAGTTTGATTCCCGCAAATGCTGGAGCCCTCCCCGAACTCTTCTCTCTCGCGCAGGCGGCGCGAGAGCTTGTTGGCGGTGCCTCGATCCTTCTTCAGCATCCCAGGCAGTGGCGGCGATGCTGCACCACCATACGCGCAGGTAGCTTCCAGGCGGTGTACGATCCTCGCGTTCCTCCTCCCGCGCAGCATAGCAGACGGAGCGTGCATCCTCCAGGCGGTAAAGACCGCTCTTGGCTTCCGCTGCCCCTCAGCATCCTCATCGGCGGCGAGCTCCCTCCGCCGCAGACATCCCAGGCGGCGCCGTATATCTCCTCCAGGCGGCGCACGTGAGCATGGCGCCCGCCTCCCTTCGAACCTAGGAAGCCTCCTCGCGTTCAGAGCATGGCGGCGCCTCCCCAGGCGCGAGCAGGGCGCACAGGCAGCGCGCCAACCCAAGCTGGTCCTCCATCGGCGGTAACCTCCCGCCCTCCCCACCTTAGCTTCTGGCGGAGGCGGCATCTTCACGCGATGACGACGCCGTTGGAGCTTTGGCGGCAACATTCCAAGGGTCCCACGATGGGGAACCCTAGGCCCGCTGGCTCCATTTAAGGAAAAAATATGTTTGGAGTTATTTGTTTAAAAAGGCCCTGACGTATGCTGTGTTAAAAAAAAATTTGGGGGGCCGTAAGATGTAAAAAAAAAAAAGGAGAGTGCTGCAACGAAAAAAAAGGGAGGTTGCATTAAAAAAAATCGTATGAAAAAAAAGGAAGAGAAAAAAAAGGCGCGTACAAAGAAAAGGCGTACGCAGAATATTAAAAAAAAAAATTTGCAAAGCCGTAAAAAAAAATTGAACGGCTTACAAAAAAAATGATGAACTAAGGAGAGCCAAAAAAAAAAATCAATCGGCCAATTGTTATTCATGTTTTTGAGAAGCCGGAAAAGAAATTGTTGTAATCGGCTTATTGATATTTTATACCCCTAATTTCTTTGTCTTCTCCCAACTTGGTCGATGTGAACCCCTCAGGATCCGGGTACCCGTTTACGCGCAATTCGCAATATATCATTCACATTTAATCACACAAGTCGCACAAATACAGGGAAAATTTTTCGCGCAAATTATGACATTCATTCTCAACACATGACCACAAGTAAAAGAGACATTATGACACCAAAATTCTTTTCATTAATATTCATATCAGTTTACAACGTATACAAAGATCTTCCATTACATCATATATCCCAAAGTGTAATACAAAAGAGACAGCATTTACATCATTATTTGAACAAAAACTGAGACAAGGAATTCATACTGTCTCGTATATACTCTGTCTCCTGGAAGCATATAGCTACTGAGCGGCTACTGAACTGCAGGCTGTTTGCCTGCCACACACACAATAGGAAAGAAGAGGCGTCAGCCATTGCTGGTACCTCCTTAAAAATTATAAAAATAACTTGACATTTAATATGTACAAAAGCAGGCAAGTAGAAAGGTGGTACCAGTAAAATTTACATCTACTTGCGTAAATAGAAAGAGGTTTGTTTGTAATGCGTTTCTAATGTTTTCCCCCAGAACCCGGCATTTCCCATATGTCATATTTATATAGCAGTTGCGTAATCATGAGTGTTTGAGTGTGAATGCATATATCAATTTCCTTAGAGATCAAGTTGGCGAGTGAAAAATGGAAAAGTTGAGATTGTAGAGATCTATTAATTTATTTAAATTCTTGGGTAGAGAGAATGGTCTTTTGATCATAACTTCTCAAATTTTAACTTCAATATTTCAGATATAGCTCCAGATGTTGTAGATGTAGATATGGATGATATAGAATCGCCAAGTCTGTTTGGCGAAGAAACTCAAGCGGTGAAGAAGCCTGCAAATGGCTCTTCCGTCTCGCCCTCTAATTGGAAGCGCGGTCCAATAGAGGGATAGGTCTACTCCCCAACTACGCCACTGAGACGGGTGAGAGAGACTCCCTAGAAAAGTCGCTCTAGAAAACTGCCCGACTAGTACGGACGGACGAGCTCGTACGTAAAAACTGAAAACCAAGGATCCCCCGCCTGGGTATCCTAAAAGACAGGGTCAACGGAACTGGTCTAATGTCAGGATCCCAACGAGGCGTAAAAACACTGCGAGCTCGCGTAAAAAAAACCGTGTAAAAGACTGGGATCCTAGACCCGCGCATTAAGCGGCCGTTGCCCTAACTGGGCTTCCTTTCCTCCGCCCAGTTGAGGGTCACCGCGCCCTCGCACAGTCAGGTGTAAGGGGTAGCCTGACCGGCACTAGTCATTATTAAACATCACTGATTTCCAACATCCTCATTTGCTTGACTATGCATTTCTTTCTTAATCTTTTCAGGGGTTGGCTAAACAGATCTAGGTCTTTTGTTGACATTCTTAGCGATCCAAACCTAAAGGGATTGATTACGTAGATTTTTAGTCATTATACATATATTTGTTTATTTTAAAACATGATATTAGAAGTCATTTGATGGATCTAGATCTAAGTTCAAAATAATGCGAATCTCACTAATATGGAATCATCAGAGGTTTCAAGTGTAAATGGAGCTACTGAAGTTCGTGCACTTTCTCCAATTTGTCCGGTAAAAAAAAATGATTGGAAACCACACAGTTGATGTCTAGTGTTTGTTAAACATGAAAGGAGAAAGTATAGATGCTTTTGTAAGCTCTCTTGATGGATACAAAGCTGCGTGTCTTTATTGGGAAATTGGTGTAGATGTGAGTTATAACTTAATAAATTTTTTTTTACCAAAAAGCTTTTTTTTTTTTTTAAATTCACTGCAACTATCTAAATTCACTGTAACTTGTGAGGTTGATGAACTAATACAAAAAGATGTTTTAAATGGACGGATTTATTTGTGCATTCTACCATATGATTTCATAAATTTTTCTTACACCAATATTAACCTCACTTGTTTATTGCTCATGATGTAGCCATTTAAGCAATACAGACTCAATTTATAACTTCTATAATAGAGATCCCTGTAGAGCAGGTAAGGTATTCAGTTCAATAAAAAAAAATAAATCCCAAGAAAAATATTTTGGAGAGGGTATACTACAGGTTTCCTCTCAATCCTGCTCATTCTGTTTCCTACAATGATTTGGCATAGGGCAACAACATGGTAAAAGCAAAACAGACAGTCTGCCAGTTTCTCCTGTATTTTGGGGAAGAGGTAATAACGAAGGTACATCCATCAAAATTTTATAAGATTCAACAATGCAGTACATAAAATCTGCAGAAGATACAGAAAGAATTTCTTACTTATATTTTCTTAGATTAAACAAGAGACGAAGACATTTCAACATGTGTGATACTTCATAAGAAATTTCAGTTCTCCAAACAACGTATACTTCATGATATTAAGAGGCTGTACTATATCCCTTCTTCAAATCAAACCACTACAACCAAGATATGGTAATTAACAAAGTCCGATGCTCAAAGGTGAATCCACTTTCAATTTAATTTAAGGAACATGCTCAACAATAAAGAGGAGGGAAGGGATGGTACAAAAATCAAGTGTAATAAGTAGGCATGGCAGCAATGAGGAGAAGGGAAGGAGATGTACCTATGAATTTTCTCCAATCTTGGAGAAGAACATGCAAATAGGGCTGGAAATCTGAGACAGCAGCAACTCCAAATGATGGTTTGGAGGCTCTCAGGACTTCATGCAGCAACTCCAGCACCTGAATTAGGTTGCAAATGGCTTCAAGAGAGGTTCCAGTTGCTTGGACAGCAACAAGAAACCACCAGGAACAAATGCTGTGGCTGTAGCAAGAAAATAAAGGAGTTGGGACTCCTTCGGTGGAGAAGCTTGAGAGAAAGGGAGGAAAAGAAATAACGATGGAGGAAGAGGGCTGGCTGTGGGGCTTCTTTATTTATAGGAGATATAAATTGGAGAGGTGTGGCCAAGTGGAGAAAAAAATTTCCAAGTGGAAGGGCTGCTGGAGTCTGCCGTATAAAATAAAAAAAAAAACATTTTATTTTATTTTTAACTGCAATCGGCTACAGTCAGAATCAAATTTTAATTAAATTTTATATTATTATTACTTTTTATAAAAACTCTATTTGCTTAAAGTTAACCGTATATGCGCCTCGGGCCTCGGATTTTGACGCGAAATGTCTCGATTTGATCGTCTTGGAACAACGATCGTTTTGAGTACAACATTGGTATACTTCCGATCGGGTTTTGAATACCCGAAATTTTCGGATATGATTTTGGTTTAAGGTTAAATTTTTGTGAATTAAAATTATCAAACGACCTCCGATTGACGAACGCTCGATTCCGTTGGTCTCGTGTCGTCGAATCGGATCTAATGACGGTCTTGGTTCGTTTCGTGGTTTCCGAATTTGCGTCGCGGCTTTTCGCGGCGCGCAATACAAAGTGACTGATTTTTGGTCGATTTCGTCCGAACGACTTTTGATTCATGATCAATTGGTCGTTTTAGGTTGTTTAATATTGACCGACAACGCTTTTGAGTTCATTAGACCCAAAATCGGACGAGTTCGGGTTAACGCAAATTCCCGGATGTTACAGTCGACGTCCATGTTCCAACAAGTATGGGAGAAAGGGGGAGTATATGTAGAGTTACAGGTCTGTTCAGATGCTCCAGATTCACATGCAGATTCCAGGCCAATCAATTGTTCACTCTACAAATGAAGATTCTACATGCGCAATTCCAGACTCGACATTCAGATTCCGAGTCCCAGTTTGATGCGCAGTTGTTCAAACTTGACAATTGGTTCCGAGTCCAGTTTCAGACACGCACGAGTTTGCGGTCATTGTCAGATGAGCATAAGTTGCCATCATTTGTTTCACGGTCCCCATCATTCTTCTTGTTGTCAGGCCAGAGTTTTCATGTGAGCCATAAGGGACTCCAGAGCAGAGGACCATTCCTTGAAGGCAAGGGTTTTCATGTGGTATCATAGGTACACCAGAGCAGTGCACCATTCTCTGAGTCAGATGGGAGAGACCCAGTTCTCCGACGAGGAGACTTCAGGCGCAAGTTCAGACTCGATGGCCAGGTTCCGAGTTTTCAGTTGACTCACACTCCAGCCCGTTCGTCCTCCTCACTTGCACGGCATGAGAAGCAACGTCCTCGACTGCAGCATGTGCGCGTTGGGTTGATATTGTCCGTAGTGTCTTGTAGCGTTGAGTTTATTTTCTGTTTGTCCAAGCTGAGCATTGCATGCTCCAGCTTGAGGGGGAGTGTTGGAGCATTAGTAATATGCGCCTATTGTGTTGTAGCAGGGTAAATGGATCCTGGAGGAGATCCATTTACCCCATCCAGTGTTTAGTCCCACATCGTCCAGTGGTGGGACTTGGAGGCTCTGGAGAGGCTATATAAGGAGGCCCAGACCTCCTGTACTCATTGAGAAAAAGGAATGCATAGCATGCCCCGTCGAGGGCTTCTCCCGTGGTTTCATCCCGCTCCTCACGGAGTAGGGTTCCACGTAAAAATCCCGTTGTGTTCATATTTTATTATCTTTTCCATGTTTTCGCTTCCGCTTCCGATTTTCTAACAAATATCATTCCCTAATCTGAAATGAAGAATAAATAATTTGCGTAATAGGTCCCTTAGTACAATTAGGGTTATGTACCATGGCCATCTTGATGATCATACAACTGTTAATTCAAATATTAAATCATATAGGCTGGTGCTTGGGTGAATATCTAAAGAGTTAGATTGAGGACTCATCGAGCACCGTCAAATGATTATTAAGAGATGATCTCCAGCCTGAGAAGGAGATGTCAATCCTTTCCTTTTAGGCTGATATCTGACCGACCTCTTGATGCAGGTCCTCTGCATAGGAATAGAGATTCGGAGGTGTCAGATTAGTTAAGTCAAAGAGTTGATTTAACGAGATCGAGATAACCAAAGTCCTATATCGTATGCTGTCATGATATAGGCACGCATCCTCTGACCGGAGACAGATGTGTTACTATATGTATGAGTATGTACATTTGGCAGACCAATAGGTTGATGACCTAACCAATGTCTATACACTGGCGCACTGGTGTGCATATAAGGGCATATGAGTAATACGATCTCTCAAAGGGATCATACAGGTTCACTACTGAACCGGAAGACATGAGCTCACTCATGAGATATTGGGAAGAATCAAATTCCGTGCGCACGGTCGTCTCGCTTTGGAAGCTTGACTGAATTTGTAGGTTTGATATATACTTTTGGAAAGTATATGATCAAAACCTAGGTATGATATATGCTTTAGGAAAGTATATGATCGATACCAACTCCCAATGATCAAAATGAGAAACTTACTAATAAGAACCCTGAAGTAGACAGTATAAAGTTGATCTAATACTTCGGGTTTATTCTGAGTCTTCCAGTATGCAGGATGTACAGGTATTGGGAATACCTGAGGGTGATGTGATCATAAACGATTGTATAACCATGACGCTTCCATTCCTAGGGAGTGATGAAACGGGTCTGGTTTTTAGTGACTCCTCTCAATAGAGAAGTAATCTGATCTTGATCCAAATGTTGGACATTGATCTGAATGTGATTCAGATGCAATGAGAAGATAAGATTTGCTGTCTTGATTTAATCAAGCATCAATGGGAGGCCCGAGATCTGGATTTAAGATGTAATCTCAATATCCAAGTTACTATATGTGGAACAATACAATCACCCTGTCCTTATCTCCAAGTATTCGCGGAGAAAGCGCATTATCCTTGAAAGGATTCATGGATAATTCTATTGTTGATATATGTATCCAAGCATTGAGAAAATGGATAATTAAATGTGATTTAATTATCATGACTAATATGAATTTGATTCATATTATAAGGAGGGTTATCTTAGATAATTAAATGTGATTTGATTATCAAAGATGTGAATAATGTGAATGTGATTCATATTATTTGGGCACATGAGAATAAGTTATCCAATGTAATTAAATGTGATTTAATTATTGTT
The DNA here is from genome assembly GCA_037367405.1 of Ottelia alismoides. Taxonomy (NCBI): domain Eukaryota; kingdom Viridiplantae; phylum Streptophyta; class Magnoliopsida; order Alismatales; family Hydrocharitaceae; genus Ottelia; species Ottelia alismoides. The sequence continues at coordinate 1,183,125 of JAZKJV010004099.1, forward strand.
GATAAGAAGAATGTGGATAGTAATATCCAATTATTCATAATATATTATAAATGTGATTTATAATGTATTAGAGAGAGCTAATTATAATTTATATTTGTTGATTAATTATTAATGTGTATTGGATACACATTGTCTAATTAATTGAAAATGTAAATTATATTTTGTTTTGGGTTGTGAATGTGATTCACAATTTTCCAATGTTAAGATTGCAATATTCCCAAAATTAATTGTGAATTATTTTTGGTGAATAAATCCCAACAAAAGTTGTTGGAAATAAATAATGGAGAAATTTAGGGAGGCATGCAATCTCATGGAAATCCATGAGATTGCCCCACATGGAAGGTGGTGGGCGGCACCCAATTCCTATATGGAATGGTTGCCCGTCCAACTTGAATGTACATGGAGATGTAATCTCCATGTATATTCTCTCCTTATTTGTTGATGTAATTTAGGATTGATTTATATTTGATTTTGTCAAATATATTTTAATCTAAATTAAATCACAAGTTGTTGGCTTTTACCAACAACAATCTTGACCATTGGATTGATCATAAATCAATCTCAACCATTGATTTTATGAATCCCATGGATTGAGATCCATGGATCCCAAAACCCTATAAATAGAGAGGCATACCATGCTCTCTCTTTACACACACACACTTGCTATTGTAGCACATCTCTCTCTTCTCTTCCCACATGCCATCTCTCTTCCTCTCATGGCCGTCCACCATGGATGTCCCAGAGAGGTTCTCCATCGCCGCAACGTCGTCGTTATGCTGCCTTATCGTCTACTCGTGGATCTCCGTCTCCTTCGGTGCGCCTCGCTTGTGAAGAAGACGTCGGATCTCGTGTGTTGAGATCAGGAGATCCGCCGCTTGGATCATCAACATGGATTGCGAGAAGCATGCGATTCATCCCCGCGCTCGCAAGCGTCTCCTCCGTCGGATCGGACTTGAGACAGGAGGTCTCTTCGTTTAGAGACTCTATCGCAACCACGCTTCAAGAGGTAATCCTATTACTTGTTTGTGATTTAGACGAAACGATCCGAGAAGTGTTCTTGGATCATGTGGTTTCGTCGCATGAAAATTTTTTAAATTCCGCTGCATAGAACAACTAGTGCGACAATTCGTTCCTCGTCGTATTCGATACGACGCTCACGCTTTCGTGATGCGCTTGAGGATTATACCGTATCCTTCAAGTGGTATCAACGCCTTAGGTCGATGGTTTTGGATACGATCCATAAAATCGAAGGCGACTTGGGTTCGTTAGGGTTGCGAAAGTTTTATCGCATTTCATTTTCGTATCTCTGTTTAGTGATTATTTTCGGCCCTGTTTAAATTGTTTAAACACGAAAATAAAACTTGGATTTTGTTCCCCATTAAATAAGAAAACTATAGGATCTGAGTTTACGTAATTTGGATTCTGTTTGCTCTAGATATGGTTGTTTTAATGAACATGTATTCACTGTTACGGGAACTGCGAATCTTAACGTAATTAAGGAGTTAATTGCTATTTAGAAACGCCTTGAAATGCATGCAAATTACATAGGTTCTGTTGTAAATCAAATTAGCAAACTTTGAAAACTTACTTCGCTTAATTTGGATTTAAATTGAGATATGCTAATTTTAGTAGGTAGGGGTCACTGCTGATATTACTTTCCTAATCAAGAACCATGTGATTGTCAATTAGTGAAATTAATTGTTAATTTCATGAAATAATTATGGAAAATATTTGAGAAATATTGGATGATGATTATTTCCTTAATTGACTTGGCCTCAACCAATAATTGATTAGATTTAATCTAGATCAAAATTGGAAACACAATCATCAAACTCCTTGCTTGAATAGGATTGGGAATTTGTCTAGCAAATTTCCTTATAATAAAAAATGTTTTGATTATTACTATATGGTATAATTTCGGTTGAAGAACCGATGATCATCTCGAGTACAAAGTGATTGACTCGGCATTATTTTTTACCGAGGCGGATATGGTGTCTAGTCGGGGATCGCTGAGGTAGCGGGTTGCAACGTATGCGGTCCGTCCCACTCCCGCCGGTATTGGCCATGACAGCGGGTAGGGAACGAATGATGCTTGAGATATCATGATGTATTTTTCTAATTATTAAAATTCAAATTAATACGTATTTTGAGATAATACCATATACTCAAGTAAAATCAGGTTTGTTGATTGAATTGGATTGAAAATTAATTTAATATGATTAAGTTAATTATATCCAATTAAGAACACTCTATTATGAATAGAGTTATTATTTCCTTTGGAAGAATTAATCGTAATGAATATGATTCATAATGATTAATTAGAATTTGAATATGATACGGAGGATTACATAAGTGACATCCATGGTCTCCCGTCAAGGCGAAGGATTCCATCGCCAGATATTGTATATAGGAGACGCATGTCTGAAGTGACAGCTCCTACATACGATCCATTTGGATCGGGCTCGTCGCTTCTCAAAAGAGTAAGGACGTATGCGTAGTGACCCCAATATCGGGTCCTCATATTATTGGGACGATATTGGATTGCATAGCGAGTTGCATTCCTGTTGATGGTTGGTTCAATTAATGACGGGTCAACATCACCTTACGGGTGGTGGGCCCGGGTGTTAAAGACCGAATTGGGAGATGCAAGTTGGACTTGCAAGACGGAATGTGTTCCCGCTTCTTTTTATCTGAGTTACAGGTTCTCATATAATTGGGATGTAACAAAGATAAGGAAGGAGATCCCAGATCTTGCTTGAGATATAATGGTAAGTATATCTCTTACATTGAAAGTGATTAATGGAATGAACTTTCATTGTTGACATGACAAGACAGTTTTGATATAAAAAATTCCTAAATCAAAGTAAAAATATATATTTAAATATATTTATGCAAATTTCTTATTTCAGATAATCCTTCATTAAACCCACTCAATATTATACTCAATAATAACCAGAAAAATATCATATATTGGATCTATGATCCAGATATTGTATTTGCAATTGGACACATAATGTATGTGGTTGCAATGTGCAAGTTTCCTCATAATAATGAGGAATGATAATTAAATAGACAATAGTACTAAAACCCTAGGGTTTGTATGTCTCTATAAGTCTTGATCTCATCGAATGTACTTTTGAAGTAATATGTCGATAATGATCGTAATTATCAAATGATCCTTATAAAATCTAAGAAGATGTTCTGGCATACATATGTGCTCTCGACATATAATCATGAATGACATGGTTCTCTGCATTATGTAGAATGGTGGCTCTATAGGAGATGATGTATTCAAATTGTTTGAGTACCTACCTGAACCTAAGTTTTAAAAGTTTAAATGGATGTAGATACGATGAGTGTCATCATTCTACTATCTATACTCTAGTCATTCATGAAGCTTCATAATATTCATATTGTATGAATTGAATGAAGCATGTATAAATGTTGAAATACTCTTATATTGAAATTTTTTGATTTTAACATAAGAGATCCTTTGTCTTAAGCAATGGTTGCTTATAAATAAAGGGAGCGCAGTGGAAGCATGGGTTGGACCCAAGTAAGAAGGAAAGTCAAAGAGTTGACCGTGCTTCTGTGACTTTCATATGACATCCAAAGAGTTGGATGAATGCCAATACTGTAATAAGTTGATGTATTGATAGTATGAGTATCAAATCTATCTAGAATCCTTAGAGAAGGAATCAGATAATACATCAGAATAATCTACATATACATTGAAATTGGCTTACTTATTTGATAAGATAAAGTCTAATAATTGTATCTCAATCTTCTAATAACACTTGCAATTGGTTGCATATGTATTAGAATATTAGAAATTTGATCTTAAGGTTTAATGGTCATCCATGTTGGAATTGATGCAATTACACAACAACAACAACAAAGCCTTTTCCCACAATTAAGTAGGGTCGGCTACATGGATTCTTCGCCTCCACTCAGATCTATCTTGGGTCAATCTCGGACTTATATCCAAAAAACTAAGATCCCTTCGTATAGTCTCTTTCCAACACTTCTTGGGCCGTCCTCGCCCTCTCTTAGCCGGCTCAACATCCCAACACTCGCATCTCCTAACCGGTGCATCAGTTGACCTTCTTTGCAAATGACCAAACCATCTTAAGCGGTTTTCTCGCATCTTATCCTCGATCGGAGATACACCAACTTTCTTTCTGATTGCATCATTCCGAATCCGGTCTTTACGTGTATGTCCACACATCCATCTCAGCATTTTCATTTCTGCTAGAACCATTCTTTGCACATGTCTATGGTTCACAGGCCAACATTCAGAACCATAAAGTATAGCAGGTCTCACGGCTGCTTTGTAAAACTTTCCTTTAATTTTTAAAGGAATTTTCTTATCACAGAGAACAACGGAGGCTCCTCTCCACTTTAGCCAGCCTGCATTTATTCTATTAATAACATCTCCATCAATTTCCCCATCATGTTGCAAAATAGATCCCAGATATCTAAAAGAATCTCTCTTCTGAATGTTATCGTCACCAATCTTCACCTCGATTCCTTCACCATTGCTTCCATCAAAGGTGCATTCCATATATTCCGTCTTAGCCCTACTTATACGAAAACCTTTAGTCTCCACTGCATGTCTCCAAACCTCAAGCTTCTCATTTACTCCATCTCTAGTCTCGTCAATCAACACAATATCATCAACAAATAACATACACCAAGGTAACTCATCCTGAATGTGACTTGTCAACTCGTCCATAATCAAAGTAAAAAGAAATGGACTCAAAGCTGAACCTTGATGTAAACCAATGTTGACATCAAAATAGTCAGTTTTCCCCGTCGGGGTCCTTACACAAGATAAAGCCCTATCATACACATCCTTTATGAGAGTAATGTATAGGACATGTACTTGTCTCTTTTTCAAAACTCTCCACAGTATCTCTCGTGGGACGGAATCATAAGCCTTCTCCAAATCAATAAAGATCATATGGAGAATCTTCCTTTTAACTCTATATATCTCCATTGTTCTCCTCAGCAAATGGATGGCTTCAATAGTTGAGCGACCTGGCATGAATCCGAATTGGTTTTCTTTTACTTGGGAAACTTGCCTCAACCTTCTTTCGATCACACGTTCCCAAATTTTCATAGTGTGACTCATCAGCTTGATGCCTCTGTAATTTGAACAATTTTGAATGTCTCCTTTGTTCTTATAAAGAGGCACTACGATACTCCTCCTCCAATATTCAGGCATTTTCTTGCTTCGCCAAATAACATTGAATAGATTCGTAAGCCAAGTCAAACCACGCTCACCTAAAACTTTCCATACTTCTACAGGGATGTTATCCGGTTGAACACCTTTCCCAGGTCTCATAACCTTCAAAGCCTCCTCTACTTCTTTTCTTTGTATTCGTCTATAGCATGCACGATTCAAATAACTTTCGCTACTAGCTAGATCACCCAAAGTGATCTCTCTATTTCCTTCTCCAATGAAAAGTTTATGGAAGTACTGCTCCCATCTAGTCTCTATATCCGTCTGAGTAACAAGCACGTGACCTTCCTCGTCCTTAATGCATCTCACTTGAGAAAGGTCTTTGGTCTTTCTTTCTCTTGCTTTGGCCAACCTGAATATATCCTTCTAGCCCTCCTTAGAGTTGAGATTTTTATACAAAACCTCATAAGCTTTTGACTTAGCTTCACTTACAGCCTTCTTTGCTTCCTTCTTCGCTATTTTATAGTCTGTGACAGTTTTATCTGTTCTATCCTTAGACATAGCTTTAAAGCAAGCTCTTTTAATTTTTAGCTTCTCTTGCACCCCTTCACTCCACCACCAAGTCTCCTTTTGACCCGGGGCTCCTCCTTTTGACTCGCCTAGCGTCTCTTTGGCTACCTTTCGGATACAAGATGCTACTGCCTCCCACATCTCGTTTGCACTACCGCTACAATCCCAAGATAAGTCTTCTAAAACCTTCTCCCTGAAGCTTGATTGCTTCAGCGGAAGATTCCACCACCTAGTTCTAGTGATCTTAGGAACCTTTCTTTTCTTTACCAACCCTTTTATTTGTAAATCTAAGACTAACAAGCGATGTTGGGTTGTCAAACTCTCTCCAGGGATTACTTTGCAATCTTTGCAACACAACCGATCTCTTCTCCTCAACGCAAAGTAATCTATCTGTGTTCTAGTTGAGCCACTCTTATAAGTAATTAAATGCTCCTCCCTCTTCTTGAAAAGAGTGTTTGCTATGAAAAGATCATATGCAGTTACAAAATCCAGAATGACTTTTCCCTCTTCGTTTCTATCCCCAAAACCATGTCCTCCATGCACACTTTCATACCCTGAAACATCTTTTCCCACATGCCCATTAAGATCTCCACCTATGCAAACCATCTCTCTTTGTGGGATTCCTTGTAAAATCTTATCCAGATCCTCCCAAAAAGCTTGTTTAGTCCTTTCATCTAAACCAATTTGTGGTGCATAAACTGAGATGGTATTCAGAATTTCTTCTTCAATCACCAACTTTAGCAAAATAATCCGATCCCCAAATCTTCGCACCTCAACCACACAATCCTCCAAATCTTTATGAACAACCACTCCAACACCGTTTCTACCCTTATCTTTACCTGAATACCAAAGTTTAAAGCCTGTCTTCTCGATCTCCCTTGCTTTCTCTCCAACCCATTTAGTCTCTTGAAGACATAATATATGAATCTTCCTTCTTTCCATTGTATCCACTATTTCCATCAATTTTCCAGTTAAAGTACAGATATTACAACTACCAATCCGTAACTTCCTTTGCAATCTCTTTTGGACTAACTTCTTTACTCGCATGCGTCCATTATGCCTGAACCCTTGAAAATTTTGGACTGCATCCGGGCGGTGATGCAGCGGAACTAGCTTATTTACCCGCATGCGTTCCTCATGCGAGAACCCTTGCAAATTTTGAACTACATCCAGGCTGCGATGTAGCGGCCCTTGCCAATTTTTCATTGCATTCGGGCGATGCAACGCGTCGCAAGTAGGGAACGCCCCAACGAAATCTGTATGTTTGCTTAAATCCATGTTTTAAAGATCCGAACGGTTTCGAGATAAATTCATAAATAGTGTTCTTAGAAGAACTTTAAGAACACTATTTACGAATTTATCTCTCCTGCGCCGGCTGTCGGCTACCTAACGCGCAACCCTCCTCATTTACCCGGGCTTGGGACCGGCCATGGCTGAGTTTGGAATTGATGCAATTGTTGCAATAATTTCCATTGATAGACTTCATATTTTTAGTGGGAGTCCTTAATCTTAGAGAATGTCTCTATGACCTAGATATTATAATATACTCATTATTTATTTCCAAATGTTGGAAATAAACATGAATTCTGTAATAAATCTATCATAAAGAGTTATGATGGAGATATTTCAGATAGTAATCTAAAATCTTGTGGACTCTACTAAATTAGAAAATTAATGAATGGTTCATTAAGAATTCTAATGCTGAAAAATAAACCTTTAAAGATCAATAAGGGGATATAGATCATTTGACAATGATCTGGCATCATGTTTTGGACATATGTTTATTGATGAGATTAATGGACAAGTAAGAGATGAAACTTTAGAATTTCTAAAATTTCAAAACTTGCATACTTATGAATATTGTATCCAAAGTAAAATGTCCAATACACCCTTCTTTGGGAAAGGTGTAAGATGTCAAGGTATTCAGCATCTCATACATATTGATGTATGTAAATCATCTATATCATAGTAAACATTATGGATATGTGATATCTATTGATGATTATGTATGATATGAGATTTCTTCTCTTCACCTAAGAAACCTTTGAAATGTTCAAAGATTCACAATTTTAGTTTAGAACCAAAGTTTGAAGGAAGATGAAATGAATTTGATCTAGCCAAGGTAGCTTGTACCTATTAGATAAATTCAAGGAATACCTTATGGAGATGTGAATATCATTCCTATCTCAATCCTCCTAATGAACCTTAACTCAATAGAGTTGTAGGGAGATACAATTGATCATGTGTGACATGATTTGATCAATGATTAATCTTAGCATAATTATCTCTTAGTTTCCAAGTATATATATATATGTGGTAAAGACTACATTATATATATCCTTAATAAGGTTCCATGTGATTAAGCTGGAATCTGGCACTGGAGAGTGCTACTTTATTAATAAAATAAAGGATGGTATTGTATACCTACTTTATGACCTTGAGATTCTTAAAGGATCTCATATCTGAGAATGTGATTCTTAGAGGATGACTCTTTTAAGAATCAAGATGAAAATGAAGTAAAGGAACTCATTTAATCTTGAGAAGATAACGAGGCTCCTGAATTCAGGAACTAAAAGAATAATTGAAGATGAAACACTAATACTTCTTCAAATAAGTTTGAGGATGTATTTCATGTGTCAGTTAAGTCTAAAAATGATCGGACTTCATGTGATGAAGCTCTTGAGGATCATGACATGGAAAGATGGATGTTAGCAATAAAAGTCTAATGTAGACTTCATATACAAGTATTGTATATGGACCCTCGAGGATCCACCTATATGGGTAAGACCCATTAAGGTGTAAAAGGATCTTCAAGAGAAAGATGGAACCTGGTGAGAAGGTAGAGACCTTCAAAGCACGGTTCGTAGCCATGAGCTACACACCGAAGAGAAGACATCGTTGCGATGAGACTTGCTCTCCAGTGACCTTGCTTTAACCCATCAGAATATTGCTAACTATAGCTACACAACTTGACTATGACATCTTCATGATGTTAGTCAAGATTGCATTCCTATATGAATACCTCTCTGAGGATATTCATATGAAGTAGCCCCAGGGCTTCATGGTTGAGGAAAGCAAGGTGTGCAAGCTAAAGAACTCCATCTTTGGACTCAAATAAGCTTCGTGTAGTTGGAACATAAGATTTGATAAAATTATAAATGTTATGATTTCAGATAAAATCTTAATGAACCATGTAAAGCTTAGTGGGAGTGCCATTGTGTTCATCGTGCTGAATGTAGATATTATCCTAATCATTTGGAATGATCTAAGGATGATAATAATAAGTGTTTTATAATCTGGTTATCCCATACCTCGAGATATGATCTCAAGGATACCTCTTAGATCTTAGTTCTGAAGTTGTTTAGAAGTAAAGAGAAGAGGATATTGGGACCGCCACATTAGTAGTACACCTTGGACTTATTCCAATTTCTGGAAAAATCCAAGAAAGGCTTCCTTCCCTTAAAATATGGTGGTAACCTATCTAAAGGGATAGCACCTCAGAGAGTTGAGGAAGTGAATGCTAGAACTGCTTGCACTTGTGCATCAGTTACGAGAAGCTGAGTGTATGCTAGATGTGCAAAAGAGCCAGATGTCTTCCATGCAGTGGGAGTAGTAAACTGTTACTAATCCTACTATGGAGATAAAACGCTTAATTGCAGTAATAACAATATCTTCAAAGATGATGAAACTCAGAGATAGTGATCTCAAAGTTTTATCTTCAAAAGTTTAAGACCTTGTAGATAGTGATCTATACGGGTCTTAACTGTAGATACCTCAGGAGATAGAGATCTCTAGGAATAAAGGTATTCTGATAAGGATTATGGACATACTGATTATAATAATTATCGAGCTATAGTGTCAAGAACACTATAACAAAATTGAGTATTGGTTGCATAAGATGCAACATTCGTATTGGATGCGAGCACTGTTACTTGGGGATATGCAAGTGCCGTAAAAGGACTTGGCGTAGTCTCTTGGGAACAGAGTGACTAATCAGCTTACCTACCTATTTTTTAAATAGCCTATGATTGTCACATGAGCGTGGGTTTAAATGATTAGCCCATTAATGGCTCTTTGGGCTAGTGGAAGATTGTTGGACATGCGAGCCCACGGCGAGCCATTATGCAATAAATGTTATTGCGAATATCATTCCTTGATCTGAAATGAAGAATAAATAATTTGCATAATAGGTCCCTTAGTACAATTAGGGTTATGTACCATGGCCATCTTGATGATCATACAGCTGTTGATTCAAATATTAAATCATAGAGGCTGGTGCTTGGGTGGATATCTAAAGAGTTAGATTGAGTACTCATCGAGCACCGTCAAATGGTTATTAAGAGATGATCTCCAGCCTGAGAAGGAGATGGCAATCCTTTCTCTTTAGGCTGATATCTGACCGACCTCTTGATGCAGGTCCTCTGCATAGGAATAGAGATTCAGAGGTATCAGATTAGTTAAGTCAAAAAGTTGATTTAACGAGATCGAGATAACCAAAGTCCTATATCGTATGCAGTCATGATTTTGGCATGCATCCTCTGACCGGAGATAGATGTGTTACTATATGTCTGAGTATGTACATTTGGCAGACCAATAGGTTGATGACCTAACCAATGTCTATACACCGACGCGCTGGTGTGCATATAAGGGCATATGAGTAATACGATCTCTCAAAGGGATCATACAGGTTCACTACTGAACCGCAAGACATGAGCTCACTCATGAGATATTGGGAAGAATCAAATTCCGTGCGCACGGTCGTCTCGCTTTGGAAGCTTGACTGAGTTTGTAGGTTTGATATATACTTTTGGAAAGTATATGATCAAAACCTAGGTATGATATATGCTTTTGGAAAGCAAGGTTCGAAAAAACGAAAGGCGGAACGAGGCGTTTTCCCTGGAAGCGAGGCGAGGCGTAGCCTCGAGGCGGTCGAGGCGTAAGCCTCAGTTTGTATAGAAAAATAATTATAAAATATATAATAAATATATTTATTGGTGAAATAATATAATCTGAAAAACATATAGTATGTAACAATGTAATATATGATGATATTACGAAGATAAGAGCATGAAAAAAGAATATGTCAATGCCATAAACCTTTCTACTGAATTTCTACCCAATCAGAAGGAAATCATTGGCTGTAACTATTGCTAAAATTTTTATCCAAAGAGGATTGGCTATAGTTGTCATTATAGATATCCAAGTTGTTGATATGAATCATATGATTTGAATACTAACTATATGTTCTACTGCACTCAAATGAAGAATGGTCTGATATCCTTCCTGCGCCCCCGTCCCAAATTTTTTTCTTATATTAGTATTCAAATTCGTATACAGTTTTTTATATGTTTAACGATGTAATAGTAAGAGTTCACTGAAATAATTTGGCATGTTAATGGTAAATATATACTCAGTCCCAAAGAGGTCAAATTTAAGCATTCATCTTGCATAAATATATACTCAACAACAAGACCTTTATAAACATATGAAAATATGAATAGGAATAATTTTTTCCTTTAAAAAAATACTTGAAAAAGCCCTCACGCCTCACCTAGCGCCTCGCCCCGCCTCAGCGCCTCGCCTCGCCTCGACCGCCTCAGGCATCTGAGGCGCACGCCTCAGCCAGGGGGTCTGAGGCGGTCGCCTCAGGGCGTTTTCTCAACGCCCCGTTTCGCCTCGACCGCCTCAGCGCCTCGAGGCGCGTTTTTTTAAACCATGTTGGAAAGTATATGATCGATACCAACTCCCAATGATCAAAATGAGAAACCTACTAATAAGAACCCTGAAGTAGACAGTATAAAGTTGATCTAATACTTCGGGTTTATTCTGAGTCTTCCAGTATGCAGGATGTACAGGTATTGGGAATACCTGAGGGTGATATGATCATAAACGATTGTATAACTATGACGCTTCCATTTCTAGGGAGTGATGAAACGGGTCTGGATTTTAGTGACTCCTCTCAATAGAGAAGTAATCTGATCTTGATCCAAATGTTGGACATTGATCTGAATGTGATTCAGATGCAATGAGAAGATTAGATTTGCTGTCTTGATTTAATCAAGCATCTATGGGAGGCCCGAGATCTGGATTTGAGATGTAATCTCAATATCGAAGTTACTATACGTGGAACAATACAATTGCCCTGTCCTTATCTCCAAGTATTCGCGGAGAAAGCGCATTATTCTTGAAAGAGTTCATGGATAATTCTATTGTTGACATATGTATCCAAGCATTGAGAAAATGGATAATTAAATGTGATTTAATTATCATGACTAATATGAATTTGATTCATATTATAAGGAGGGTTATCTTAGATAATTAAATGTGATTTGATTATTAAAGATGTGAATAATGTGAATGTGATTCATAATATTTGGGCACATGAGAATAAGTTATCCAATGTACTTAAATGTGATTTAATTATTGTGGATAAGAAGAATGTGGATAGTAATATCAAATTATTCATAATATATTATAAATGTGATTTATAATATATAAGAGAGAGCTAATTATAATTTATATTTGTTGATTAATTATTAATGTGTATTGGATACAACATTGTCTGATTAATTGAAAATGTAAATTATATTTTGTTTTGGGTTGTGAATGTGATTCACAATTTTCCAATGTTAAGATTGCAATATTCCCAAAATTAATTGTGAATTATTTTTGGTGAATAAATCCCAACAAAAGTTGTTGGAAATAAATATTGGAGAAATTCAAGGAGGCATGCAATCTCATGGAAATCCATGAGATTGCCCCACATGGAAGGTGGTGGGCGGCACCCAATTCCTATATGGAATGGGTGGCCGTCCAACTTGAATGTACATGGAGATGTAATCTCCATGTATATTCTCTCCTTATTTGTTGATGCAATTTAGGATTGATTTATATTTGATTTTGTCAAATATATTTTAATCTAAATTAAATCATAAGTTGTTGGCTTTTACCAACAACAATCTTGACCATTGGATTGATCATAAATCAATCTCAACCATTGATTTTATGAGTCCCATGGATTGAGATCCATGGATCCCAAAACCTTATAAATAGAGAGGCATACCATGCTCTCTCTTTACACACACACACACTTGCTATTGTAGCACATCTCTCTCTCTTCTCTTCCCACATGCCATCTCTCTTCCTCTCATGGCCGTCCACCATGGATGTCCCAGAGAGGTTCTCCATCGCCGCAGCGTCGTCGTTATGCTGCCCTATCGTCTACTCGTGGATCTCCGTCTCCTTCGGTGCGCCTCGCTCGTGAAGAAGACGTCGGATCTCGTGTGTCGAGATCAGGAGATCCGCCGCTTGGATCATCAACATGGATTGCGAGAAGCATGCGATTCATCCCCGCGCTCGCAAGCGTCTCCTCCGTCGGATTAGACTTGAGACAGGAGGTCTCTTCGTTTAGAGACTCTATCGCAACCACGCTTCAAGAGGTAATCCTATTACTTGTTTGTGATTTAGACGAAACGATCTGAGAAGTGTTGTTGGATCATGTGGTTTCGTCGCATGAAAATTTTTTAAATTCCGCTGCATAGAATAACTAGTGCGACTAGTCGTTCCTCGTCGTATTCGATACGACGCTCACGCTTTCGTGATGCGCTTGAGGATTATACCATATCCTTCACCACTAACAATCTCTTGCGAAACATGTGCCATCTCCATCTGATCAACAACACTAACAACGTGGTTTGGAGGGCCATAACACCTCGTGAGGCTCCTTGGCGGTGAATGGCCTTGATGCAGATTCCTAGATCACCAATGACCTTCATGTTGTGGAATTCGGATCTCCAATGTGAATCAAGAGCACATGCTCGAAACCCCCCAACCCTAGTTCAAGCCTGGACAAATGCCGATCGACTCTCCTATCCCTCACGCTATTGCCCTTCTACTCCGCCCTCTCATCGTGATCCCTTCTTTCCTACTTCTCATATCTTGGAAGTCTATTGAGGACTCTTGTTGAAGATCTTTTTCTATTTTATGTCATTAGGGTTTTAAGATTTCATGTCATATAAGAAACCCTACCCCTTGATTAACTTTCTTGAGAAGAAAAAGGGCGTAGTCTCGAGATGGGACCAACCACAAAATTGTATTACTATTTAAAAACTTAACTTACAGATGTCCACGACAAACGAGAACCTTGCAATATTCCACTACATTTTCGTATAAACAACTGACCGTGGAAGATGCACTCATTTATACCATACAACTAGCCGAAAGTTACACGAATGGAGTAAAGTTGTCCTCCTGTGAGTTGCCACAGGTTGTTCTGATGGATGTCCAAAAAGTATTCCCATTATCCGCCTGAAGCCACTGAATTCTTGCATCTTCCCACAAATTTGCCAGAAAGGGACACATAAAAAAAGATGATCCATGTCTTCAGTGCGATCATCACATCTCGGGCATGCTACATCGCCATTGTGAATGATCCTCTCTCTACATGCTATGCATGCATGCCTCATCAACAAAAGGGAAAGTTTAATGCAATGTAGTATCATGCTCTTCATACAATTTTGTTTGCGATCCTCATGCACATGTTGTGATTGGGAAAAGAAACGACAAATCTTTTTGACTGTGACGGGGCTATTTGCCTATATCCAATGATCCCTCCTTGTTGAGGGAAGCACTACATCCTTAGTGTCATTGCTCGTGGCAAGGAAGGAATTCAAACTTTGTTTAGAGAAACCTCCAAGCCTCTATACCGTGACATCACCACTATTCTTCTCCGCGGAGTCACCACTGGTCCCTTGCCTTACAACCACTACCATCTCACATTTTAGTAATGCTAATTCTCCTTGGCGCTCAATTGCCCCATCGACTCAATCTAACGGCATCTCCTACAGCCTAGCAGTGTTTCCTTCTTAACCTTGTTACTAGCACAGTCCCAATGCATTGCATCTCAAGCCAACGACTCAGTGGTTTAGTCATGTGCCATCGCCCATGCGCTTCTACCCCATAGTTACGTCGCCTTGCTGCTCTCCGTCACAAGGACCCCTCCCTCAACCATCTAGCGGTCACACCTATCACCTTGGTAACCTTGTCGCTACCACACGTAGGGGTTCCTATTGATGCTTGAGTAGATTATTCTATGACTACTACTATCTAATCCCTTGATCACAATGTCCATGGATGTAGCCAAGGCAAAGTCTCTGGTATCTACCTCATCAATGGTGGCACACAAGATTTCTATTAAACTGAAGGGTGCAAACAACTATCTCAGGTCTTCAAGGTGTTCATTGGTGGCCAGAAGAAGATCTATATTTAGACAACAAAGCCTATCAAGGAGACATACAAGGAATATAATTCTTGGCTGAGCGATGGCTACCAATTCATGATGTAGATGACCGACAGTGTCGAGCGTAGCATCACTTCCAATATCATGTTGAAGGAGATGACCAAGGATATGTGGGATGGCCAGACTCTGACATATTCTCAATAGATGATCAAATCTCACCTTGATATCTATATGTGGATTTGGTATGCTTCTTAGGGAGATTCATTGTTGTAGAGTCCTACTAGCAGACCACTGGCTTTTATGAGGAATTAGTTATCTTTTAACGCATGCTGTACCAAGCAGGTTGTAAAGCATTAGAATGGAAAATATACATGTTTTTAGCCGAGCTGCAACCCCACTATCATACAGTGAAAGATCGGTTTCTTACTTCTGATTCTGTCCCTTCCATCATGATGACTTTTAGCCGTTTGCACCAATTCGAGACTTCTCTTTGACGACCTAGTCATGCTCATGTTACATAGAGCACTGCCTTTTTTGTGACCTCCAAATATGTTGCTACATATTACGAGGAGGTCAAGGTCATGACTCTGTTCTTGGTTACAACTATTCATTTTGCATTTACTACCACCTATCTAATCACCCTTCTTAAAGGTGTTAGGTAAAAATCGGAGACCTCCTTAGGCTAATCTAGCCTTTTCTATAGAGTGTGATGCATCTACTACTGTAGAGATGGCTAAAGATCGGGGACAGTCGGGCCATACTGTTCAACTTTCTGCTATCAATAAATCTAGGCTCATGCAACTTCTAGAGAGGCCTCCTGCACCATCTTCGTATGACTACACTCCTACTACGAGTCTGGACATCTATGAACGATCCTCTGGGTAGGGCCTTTATGAAAACATATGATGTTAGTTCTCCTAAACTGACGTGGGAAGTAGACATAAAGCCCTTATTTATCATGTCACACATGTAATGGCATTCTAACTCGATAGAAAGTTAGGTTGTTGTCAATGAAACGAGCAACCTGGTTGTCACTAAACAATTGCATGAGAAGAGACACATCAACCGCATAGTCCGTCAGAATTGATCTGTCCCACATCATCTCAATGCTCTCTTGCACCATAGCTTTGTACTCTGACTCAACATTAGACCTATCAACAACAATATGCCTTTTCCTTTTCCATGAGAGCGAAGAGCTCCTTATGAAGACTACAAAACTCGAGGTAGACTTGCTAAAGGCATCCCGCATAGTCAGCATCAGCACAGACCGTGATGGCAAGAAATGTCCCTTTGATAAATTGCAACCTTTTATCTGGAGAGGACTTTAGATACCTTAGGATCATGTGAACTGCATCCATGTGAGATTATCGCGGCTGTTCCATGAATCGGTTGACTTTACTTACTGCAAAGGAGATATCTCGATGGCAGTAGTCACGTAGAGGAACTTCCTTACAAGTTTGTTGTATCTCCTCTTATCTACCTTATCTGTATCATCATTATAGAGCTTCATGCAAGGATCCACGCGAGTAGTGACATGTCTATAGTCTGCCATCCCTGTCTTTAAAAGGAGATTTATAACGTATTTCCTCTGTGTTATCACAAGACCTCACTGGTTCCTGGTAAACTCAAGTCTAGGGAAGTATCATAGTTTGCCAAGGCCTTTGGTGACAAGCTGCTGTCCAAGGAACTCCTTAGCCTCCCTTATGCCCTATAAGCCATCTCCTGTAACAATGATCCTATCAACATAAATCAAAATGAAAAGAATACCTCTGTATTCTGTGTACAAAGAGCGAGTGATCTGTAATGTACTTCCTCTGGGTTATTACAAGACCTCCCTGATTCCTGGTAAAATCAGGCCCAAGAAAGTATCATAGTTCACCAAG